>NC_069404.1:25866231-25894728 GCF_026875155.1 Cherax quadricarinatus
AGGAGGAGGTCACCAGTGGAGTCAGACCACAAGTGGAGGTAGGTTGTGTGTATAGGTTAGACAAGTTTTTATAGAAATCCCATCGATCAAGAACCCACGATGTTGCTGTGCTCATCAGGATGTGTAAAATAGTTCAGAAAGTCGACAAGTTGATCAATGATAAACTTGTGCAACTTTTAGGAATTTTATTCATGGTGAACCTTATTCAGGGAATAAAAATAAGTAAAATGATAGCACAAGTGTCTTATTTATGCAACTTGCAAATTGTCTAAAACCATTGTGAAAAATTTTGATGTAATTTTTCCATATTTATATATCATCATAGATTTTTATAGTGTAAATAAAATATGTAATAAATGCTGATCTTGACCTTAGGGAATTTGAGTGGAGAAGGAACAATATCGATTGTTGGCCTCCGAGGGTGGGGAAGTAACGCCATAATGGAATATAAATGACCCATAATTTATAAAGGGGTGGCCCCGGGTAAGCCAGCGAAGGCCGTCGGTCAGAATGACCAAAAGCTCTCAAAGGCTGGTCATTCATCTGACTAAGAACCCCCGCGTTCAGGAAACATTTGTCCCTGTTTCCACTAACGAAACCTTACCTAACCTAACTAACGGAAGGCTGGTCTGAATAACCGGCTATTATAATTCAACAATCAACGAGTAAATTGGAGTATATAGGAGCGGCCCTCTGAGGACCATGAAAATAATGCAGAGACGCCTACATTACAGACTGGGAAGAAAATTAGAGTGAAAAAAACCGCCACGCAATATAGTGGTAGAACTGGGAAATATGAAAGGACGCCATGAAGTTGAATTCAGTGATTGAGGACACTACGAATTTTGTGGTCGGAAAATTCGGGCGTTTTTCTGATGCCTCAGTGTGAAATTATGGCCTCCATATTTGGATTATAAATGTAAATTGTAGTCCTCAGACGAAATGGGGACAAAAAAAATTGGCTCGGGGCGTCAAGAAAAATTCATGTGAATGAGAAGATAAGAAAGGCAGACTACCACTCACAGATAAGTAGCTGTTCTTGTGTACAGGAGTTCAAAGATTATCTAATCTGGTCAGTGTAAGTGTTCCTATATGAGAGAGAGTGGTAAGGGTAGAGGCAGGTGTCTATGGGGTGATCCAGCTGCAATAATTCTCTCCAGAGAAAACACTGATAAGTGTTATGTAATAATAAAACCATTCAATAATTTTTCTCTATTTTAATATTGATGAGAATATTTGTACCCCACCGTATATTTTTCTTTTCTGCAGTTAGTATTAACTCCCATACAGTCCACCACTATAAATAATAGTACCAGAAATTGCTGTTAAGTTTTATTAAACAATTTTTAAAATAATTTTTATATCCCAGTTTTGTATATGAGTGGTTTGAGGGTAAACGAAGGAAGAACACTTTCCATGGACGTGAGTGTCTTTTGGTCTCTTTGGTCGCCACCTATCTCAGAGGTGCCAACAAAAATTTGATTACCTGATATTTACACTTAGTTTGTATCCTAACCCAAATTACGTAAGTAGTGTAGTGTAGTTTCATACAGGTAATTTGTCACTTGAAGCAGTCTTGAGTCTTTGCTTGAACCGAAAGTAGATCAGAGAAATAATTAATTTAATAATTATAAGTGACTTGAATGGATGGAAGTGGGTGTCGGGTTCACAAATTTAATGAAATTTTATGATGTGGTGGATTGATAATTGGCCACAAATTATTGCTAAGCTCTACACATGGCTAGGATATATATGAAAGTGTATTTATGAAATTTATTGAATAATTAATTAGTTTTAAGCCCACTAGAGCTATAAGTATAATTTCCATAAATTGTGTAAATGTTTAAAGCACAAAATGTGGCTAAGATTTATTCTGAGGGTAAGTTGTAACTATTACCGTTTATAACGTTTTTGCTTAGTTTGTAAAACCACTGTTTAATTAATTGAAAGTGACTCATGGATGAATCGAATCAGTTAATTGTAACTGGCATATCCATGGATATCGAGGCAAAGAAAACATCATTAAATACTTAGGTAAAGGTCATGTCAATAGGGCATATAACAAATTCTCTGGACTTAATGAATCATTAATTGTGAACACTGATGAATTAAATTGTGTTTTATTATGCCCAATGAAAGTAGATATGAGTCTTATAAACAGGGATTATACAAAAATTATGAAAGGAGTCCCTGCTGGTGAATTGTGCAAATGCTGACGCAAAGGAATTTTAATTAATCAGCATTATGAACAGGGGGGGGGAAGAAAACATTCTGTTCCTTAAAAGTATGTCTGAATTTTAAAAAATAGTGTAAACAAGCAGTTAACAACCTAGTATTGTAATAAAAAAAATGTGTCAGTCAAAACTCCCCAGAATCATGCAAGTGTTACCAAGTCATTTCTACCTTAAAAAACAGGAATGAGGTGAATGCTCATATGAGTTCCATATGCAGATGACTTTTACAAAGAAGCAGTTGATTTGTTATGAGGTTTCCTATGGTAGGCTGGAAATTTAGTAACCAGTGTAGTTAAATATAAAAACTGCTGCCAGAAAACAAAATACAAAAGTTTACAGCAATTTAGAGATAAGCTGGAGAGCACTCTTAAACTTTAAGTAATACATATGATCTGGGTGGATCAGACTGCTTATTAGTGCCATTGCACAGAAATAAATTGACCCCCAAAAACTGTGGTAATTGTAAGTCTGCGAGAATAAGAATTAGGTCTACAGAATAATTAGTCCATTTACAGAACCGCCAGCCAATTATAATTCTAAGGATGGTAACTCATAATGACTATTAACATCTGTCAGGGGGTCTCACAAAAGGGAAAAAATATCCTAATGTTAAATAATTCATGATTCATATCGCCATAAAAAAAGGTACATAAGGCACACATCAAGTGGTAAGAACCAAAAATAGTGGTTCTTCACATCATAGTTAAGAGAAATAAGTACCCTAATAAGGTGGCCTAGTTAATAATGGGTTAAGCCGAGCTAATGAAAGGACTATCTTTGCAAGGGTTACTCATTTTCCAAGAATTGTAATGCTTACAAATTTCATGGGATATGAACGTGTGTGTGGAGAAAATTTTCTCCTGGAGGGGGCATCAGCCTCCTACAGGAGCCCTTTTCCCATCCTCTTCAGCCCTGAGGGGGTGGGCCCAGCCCTCTCAGAAGGGAGAACATCTTGTTTACTTCCACATCTAGTAATTACAAGCAGATGTTTCCAGCATCCAGCTCAAGGCGACTGGTCTTTGCAAGAAGACCATTGTTACAAACCACAGTGAATTAACGAGAAGTAATTAATCTCTGTAACTGCAACAGGTAAATGTACGGGAAAACTTCTACCACACTTTATCACATGTGGGACAAGTAAACTCTAAGTGATTGAGACATATCAAGAAACCAAGCAATTTGTTTGCACATTGTAGCAGTTTGCAGGAAGGCAAATCGTGTTTGTATCAGCAAATCCTTTATGCAGAGAGACGCCGAGAAGGCAGCGGTCGACTGAAGCAGTGGCAGGGGCGATTATATTTGCTTTAAAACCCTGCCACGGGAAACACTAATGCCAGATAACGAACAAATGAATAAGCTGATCTGTCACCCGTTTTTTTTGTGCATAAAAAAAATTCTCAAAAGACACAGGCACCGCACAACACTTTCAGAGAAATGACAACAGCATCTTTTAGTGTATATGACTGGAGATAATAAACAATACTTGATGAACAGTGTGTAGCAACGAGTGTTGCAAATTTCCTGAAGGAGTATAGTGCGACATTCTTCAAAGAAGACGTCTGCTTCAATCAAGACAGCAGATAACCGAGTGCAACTATGGGCCAGCTACAGATACCCAGGTACATCTGATAAACATGATAGGGGTAGGTCGGTTACACAGCGGATATCCAGTTTCATGTCTTATTTGCTGTATCATTACCCAGTGATCTGATGGCCATCGAGCCCACACCAGTATTTATATTTTCAGCAGTCAGTTTCTGAGATATGCTGACACAACACTCCCTAGTGGTAATTATACATGCCTTTAATCTATTATTGCAGCCAAGTGTGTTCACAATCGACCGACCTCCAAGAACATTCTGGTGGCGGCTATCAGAATATGAGACATCATCAAGCTAAGTCCCCCATAGAGTTCACTTATTATAAAACTTGCTCATTTGTATCAGAACGTCCAGATGTTAATCTGACATCTAGTGCAGTCGTAATGTAAAGGATTTGTCATGCCAAATACATGAATAATTGTTATCAATTATGCCACAAAGGAAGGCATCCATGTAGTAAATTTGTAAGGGTTTCTATAATGATAAACAATAAAGAGAAAAATGATAAGATAATGATAATATTGATGACACCCTTAGCACAACAGTAGCTAATGTAAACATTGGCAACTAATGTTATAAATAATTGGCATAAATGAAGTAGGCCTTTCCCCTTCGATGGATGTCACAATTAGTGATCACAGTGCACTTTCATGGAGAGCATAGTTGTTTGAAATGATTTGAAACGCGAATGGAAGATCCTCAAATTTAAAATGATCTGGTTTTCTGTAAGATAAAAAAAAGCCCAGTTGTATGAACACATATATGTAAATTTCGCCTGGGCACTGCCAGGAAACTTATGAACGCAGTAATTGAGGAAAGGCTTTCCACAGAAAAATCACTACAATTGGGCTTAGTGAAGCTCCAGAAAGCATTCACAAAATAATGTTGAAATTGGCATCTTCTCGTGTAAATAATGAACTTTGTGCGGCAATAAAATATTTTAATATATGATTATTATGCCTCATTTGTTAAAGGAGGGTAAAGAAAACTGGTGTCACTCCTTCTAAAGGCAGCAGGAGGTCACGTAATGTGATGGTAAGGCTTCTTCGGTACTAATAATTAATGACACAGTTAAAACAAATAAATACCATCACTTGTGTTGTCTTACTCATGAAACAGCACCCAAGTATAAATATTCCTCCATTAAGGAAGATGGTTGAGCCAGTACATAAATTGTTGTGGGAACTGAACAGCATTGGAACTCAATGTAAATGAAGCAAGTCCAGATGAATCCTTTATCTCCAGGAACAATACCTGAAGAAGTTAAATATGAAGCTAATCTGGACAATACTGGGAGTGCCAGGTCCCGTGGAAGCCTGGTATAAATCCCAGAATTACCTACAAATTATTGAGAATGGGCCTATGGGCAATTAAAGGCTCAGCTCCACGAATATGAGTAGGACACAACCAGAAATTATTGGTCTGCATATAATGAGGTACTAACCCTTTCGAGGGTCGGTCACATACATGTTCCGTCTTAAACCCGCCAAGGTAGGTCACATAACTTACACACGTAAATTCTAGTGCACTTTCCAATCGAGCAGTAGAAAGCAGGTAGATATACGGTGAGAGAATGGGTCTATGTTGTGAGTGTGCACAGTAGGACAAAAATCGAGGTACATGCATTGCATTGTGGGGAGTCACCATTTAAGTATGCTTGTTTACACCAAACCACGGGTAAGAAACTCCTCACTTTTCAAAGCAAAACGGGTAGTTTCAAACACCGAGCGAAAGATTCAGTGCAAGAAGAATTTCATGTTCTGAGGAGTTTGTAACCAAAAAAATAATAAACTTAAAAACTGGTATAGTACTGAAAACCCAGACGAGAACCCTCAAACCTTCCACACTCTGTGGCTGGGCCATCTTTTTTCAACGTTTAGTTGTGGCCAAAGATCCGATGAGAAGGGAAACACGTGTATTATTACTTCGCGCGTGTCCAGGACTCAAGATGTGCAAGCAGTGCTGATGATAGTGATAGTGAATAATGATATCTCAACTTTTTATTCCCCCCCCCCCCCCCCCCCCTTGAAAAACAGTTCCAGTAGCGAGTGTGAAGTGGAGTATTCCCCCCCCAGTTCGAAGCGTCAAGTGAGTAGTGCTATTCCAATGGTAAGGAGTACATCTCGGAATACATCCCCGTGGCCGTACAACAGACTAAACAGATATGAAAATGAAGGGTGATATTGTTACAATTGGGATGAGTAAATTGCTTCGTCATCAGATGGTGGCGATGCCATGTGCCACGAGGCACCAGCAGCAGTCCATGCTGGTACCCATGCCGCTGACTCAGCTGAGCTACAATAAAATCCCCGACCCTCAAAGACACCACCCACCCCCACAAAAAGCAACCAAATACCACAATCACATACCTCATAACCACAATCACCTGTCAATATCCAGTGCCCACCAGCCGACCGAACCTTGTGGATATGGCAGGAAGGTGCCAATTTTTTCTCAATCCACTATCACACTTTGATGAAAGTCAAAGTGGAATATAACAGCCACTTGTACACTGGCAAAAAAAAAAAAAAAAAAAAAAAAAAAAACACTAAAACACCGAACTGTAATGTTTTCAAGTTATTCCCTTTGACAAACGCCTGATGACATTATTGTCATAGGAAAGCAACAATACCTATGGCAAACAAATTCTTATTCATTCACAAAATCACGGCCTACAACTCAGTGGAAGGAGACAACTGTGGGCTGAGATGGTAACCTTTTCTTTGGCCCCAATAAATGTTAGCAACCCCATTTTTCTGTGATATAAATACTAGTGAATTGAATGTGCAACTATTCACGTATGCCTACACTTTCCAGACAAAACCAGCCCTAACAAAAAGAGATAGGTTATAAAAGAATATGAATGTGTGTTTATGTCTCTGAAAGAGATTATTACCCATATATTTTTATCCCTTCAGAGCTTGTTAAATGATGAGTATTTGATTTTGGTTCAAAGTAGACTGTCCGTTCAAGCAATATATATCAAGATCAAGAGGAAACGCTTTGACATGAATTGTTTGTACTTTTGAGAGATACTACAGTGGTCTTGTATTGGATATTATTGTCCTACAAGTGGAAGTAATACATTGAGCAAGAAACCAGGAAGTTATTGGGTATCTCTTGGTGTGTGGTTAGAACAATGATGGAACCATATCCTTCGAACTTGGATCAACAATTAATACCCTGCTGAATACTTACCTGATACAACTGGCAACCAAAAATAGTGCCGACCAAGGAATTCAAGAGGAAGAAATTGTAATAAGGCCTACTAAAAGAATCGCACACAAGCTAAGATTGCTTGGAATTGTCCCGTAGAATGAAGAAACAATTTAAATCTGCCCAGCCACAGTGTGAAAATTTTTTATGCAGTATTTCCTAATTTACAGTGCATTAGATTTTTATATGTAAATTGTAATTAATGCTGACTTGACCCTTGAGGAAAATTAAGAGGAGGTGAAGCAATCGGCGACTGGTCGGGGGTGGGAGACCGTACGAGCCATATGGAAAATAGTGGAAGACTTGACAAAAACAACTGGCTAATGTAATTCCATCGTCATCGAGGCTAATTGGAGTTGTAACTGGCCACGGTACGACCAGACAATAATGGCCGCGACGTAGCGCCCTATACTTGCAGACTGGGAAAGAAAATAAGTAAGAAAAAAATCACTGCAAAAAATGTTGGCAGAAATTGGCAATATGAAAGTGTAATCAAAGGCAAATCAGCCCCTCGAGCATTACATCATGTAAGTGTGATAAATATTTATGTGAATATTTCATGACTGTCCTCGCTGTGATTTCTTACCTAAATCCTTTCCTATTTTACTAAGTGCAATGTTCCTGTACTAAAGTTGTAGAAAAAAATAAATGCAGTTTAATTAAAAGAATAGAAAGTTAATGTCCAATCTAACAATCATTGTTTTAACCGAAATGTAAATGCAGAACAAGGGCAATGTTTAATTGAGTAAGTATTATCAGTATTATTTTTATTATTATTATTACTACTACTACTACTTCTACTACTACTACTACAACTAATACTACTGAAGCATCTGTAGATTATTTGAAAATATTTATTACTGTAAAAGCTATAAATTAACTCAAGAAAGTATTGGAGTTGTGACCATACTCGCAAGTTGTTGTTCTATTATCGTTGGTTTTCCAATGTGTTTCACTAGAATTTCTGTTTAGGCAGTAATACAAGCATAAAGTTCATTTTTTTGTTATCTGATTATTTTTCAATATTACTATCATTATAATAATTATTGTGAGTAAGAAACAACGGTTTTTATAAGTGAGAGTTGGGCTTCTTTTTGGTAGGAGTATATGTTTATTATATTTATAGCATACAACGGGTTGGGGGGGTTCCTGTTCATGTAGAGGTGGAGGGAACACGAGGGCGGAGATCCAGTAAACAAACTTCTCCACTTCAATTTCACTGTTTGTCTGCTTAAGCAGTCATTTCAACTACTCATATTGATAATCTGCTTGTTAACAAAAGTTTTGCAGAACCAGCACCCCCCCAAAGAAATGCTACAAATCAGTAAAAGTTCATGGTTTGGGCCAAACCAGTTACCCCCCCCCCCCTCCCCAACCGTGGCCTGACAGTACCAGAGTAAACCAAGAGAACTGAGGAATCGATATAGTTACTAGGGGACCCTTGAAACCCTAGCCTTAGAGGATCAGACAGGGTTGATAATTTAGGATTTGGAAGTTCTCAGTAGCAGCCAGAAAGAAGGAACGTAATCAAGGCATTAATCTAGGGAGGCAAACCCAGACAATATGTTTAAAGCACGGGAGTTCCTTGGAACTGTGTGGAGAGTTTAGTTCTACATCAGTAAGCATATTCCACTATAATAATGGGGATGATCCTAAGACCTGAGGTATTTGCTGCTAGTAATTTTTGTATCATGCCAAACAATTTCAGATACCCATGTAATGTGTTTATAAATTAGTAAGTGGTTTTATCTGCGTATGTTTTACTTCCCCACCTATTGATCTATGTATATGAGGTCGATTTTGTCAGAATCAAATTTAAATAAAATATGGTTATCATTGTCCTTTGGAGAGTAAGCCCCTGATAAGGTGCCTACTGCTCAATTTTCAGGCAAGCTACCCTAAGAGCCCAGTACTTATCAGGACCCCTATCTTGTTATAAATATACTGTATTATTTTCTCACTGGGTTTTCCCTCCTGCTCCTATTCTCCAAACTCTGTATCTCCCCCCCCCCCCCCCCCCCCCCCCCACCCCCCCCTTCTCCTATGACTATGGCTACTTTTAATCTCTTCCACAATTAAGGAGCAGGTGGTGGCAGCATAACCTTCCGAGAGAACCGACGCACCTTCTATGCTCTCAAATTCTAGAAATTTCTCCTTTTTTATTTCATCTCCTCTATATTCATAAAGTTTGTCCACTTCGAGTCCTCCACCTGAAGGAACAGACAATATGGCATCGTCTAGGTGCTTTGTCCACCCTAAGGTGGTACGGGTGAAAGCTGATTTCAAAAAGGACGCCATGTTTGAATTCAATGACTAGGACACATTGCAAAATGTGGTAGAAATTCAGCATTTTCCAACGCATAATGAAATTTCTAGCCACCAAATTTGATTATAAAATATGAATTATGGTCTGCTGAAGAAATGGGGACAAAAAATTGGCAGGACATCAAGAAAATTCATGTGAATGGGGAAGATAAGAAGGCAGTCTACCACCCACAGACAAGTATCCGTCTTTTATGTAGATTCTAACTGGTCAGTGTAGTTTCTATATGGTAAGGGATGTGTTGTGGGTGATCCAGCTGCAATAATTGTTCCCCAGAGAAAACATTGATAAGGAAGGAGGAACAGTGAAGTAGGCCTGTTGGCCCATACTAGGCAGGTTCTTCACAAATTCAACCCACTAACAGAATATAACACTACCCAAGCAATAAGCTTTTATAATTTTATTTACTCATGTGCAAGTCCCACTCAAATCCAACCCCTCTTACTCATGGAAATATAAACATTTAAGCAGTATAATGTGATCCTTTATTTACATTTAATGTTTTTTCTCTATGGCAATATCGTATGAGAATATGTGGACCCCACTGTGTATTTTCTACAGTCTCTTTAACACCCACACAGTCCACAACTTTAAATAATAGTACCAGAATTGCTGGCTATGTTTTACTAAATATTTTTAAAAAAAATTTTAAGGTCCTGGCTTGTGTAAAAGTGGTTTGAGGGTATCGAAGGAGACACTTTCCTTGTGACCACGAGTGTCTTTGATCCCACCTACCTCAGATATGCAACAAAAATTGGTAAGTGATATTTACCGTAGTTGTATCCTTAACCCAAGTTACTTGTGTGAACGTAATAATGAAGTTCATACAGGTAATTTCTCACACCATTTATACACAACATATCAGACACAACAACATCTTGGGATCTTGATAAACGGATTTCTACAAATTGTCTAACTTATAGATACGACCTCCTTCCACTAGTGGTCTTGTCCACTGGTGACTCCGGCTACCACTGCTTCACCTCATCTGTCATCAGTATATAAGCCCCATCTTTACATAACGTACACCCATTATTCATATTAAAAATCGAAACTATTCTTTATGAAGCTTGATTCTGGTTATATCTCTAAACATATGCCTCATTGTATACAATTTTCCTCGGCATTTATAAAAAATAAATTTGTGGTTAAAATTTCTCACTTGAATAAAACCAAATCAAGTGTAATCTTGTCTAGTCTATTAAACCTAAATTTATACTGTCCATTTTAATTTCAAAATTTTCCCCATTTTGACGATATACATACTACACTTTTTACAAGGAATCTTGTATACACTGCTGCCCATCAGCAGTTTTGGGGAAAATTCTTTTCAGAAGAAAATCTTTTTTTAACTGTTTACTCCTGGAGTTTACCTGGAGAGAGTCCCGGGGGTCAACGCCCCCGCAGCCGGTCTGTGACCAGGCCTAAAGGTAGATCAGAGCTGATCAACCAGGCTGTTTACTGCTGGCTGTACGCAATCCAAACGTACGAGCCACAGCCCGGCAGGTCAGGTACCGACTTTTAGGCTGCTTGTCCAGTGCCATCTTGAAGACCGCCAGAGTCTATTGGTAATCCCCTTTATGTATGGCTGGTAAGCAAGTTGAACGGTTCGGCCCGACACTTATTGTGGATGTCTCTTAACGTGCTAGTGACACCACCCCTGCTTTTTCATTGGGGGATTGTTGCACAAAATCGTCTTGCCAATCTTTTTTTTGTTTGCTTTCGTAGTGAGTGATTTCAATTGTGCAAGTTCGGCACTAGTCCCATCTAGGATTTTCCCAGGTGTATATAATCATGTGTCACTCTCCCGCATGCGTTCCAGGGAGTACAGGTACAGGAATTACAAGCGCTCTCCCAGTAACTGAGGTGTTTTATCTCCGTTATTTGTGGGCGCCGTGAAGGTTTCAGTACATTTTCTAAGGTACAAGCAATTTCACCTGCCTTGAAAGGGGTGCTGTTAGTGTGCAGCAATATTCCAGCCTAGATAGAACAAGCGACCTGAAGAGTGTCAATCAGGGCTTTGGCAGCCCTAAGTTTTTAGTTTCTCGTTATCCATCCTGTCATTTTTCTATCTAGCAGATTGCGATTGACACAATTTATGGTACCTTGAAGGTGAGGACTCACAGACATGATCACTCCCCCAGGTCTTTGTGACGTTGGTTTTTTATCCTCCTATTTTTGTGGCTGGAATTTTTTTTTGTGCTCTGATGAAGTTTTACTTTCCCTCATGATTACCATAACGGAGTAATTGCAATTTCTCATCGTCGAACTTCATATTGTTTTCTGCAGCTCATTGAAAGATTTGGTTGATGTCTGGCCCTGGAGCCTTGCAGTGTCTGCAATGGAAAGAACACTGTCAAGCAGGATTCGGTGTGCCATCTGCAAAGGAAGACACGGAGCAGTGGCTACATTCTTGTCGTAATGTCAGACATGATGACTTTACTAACAAACACTGTTGACTACTATACTCCTTTGTGTTCCAGTTTGTGGGAAATTATAGATCATCTACCCAAATTTTCCTGTAATTTCCATTAGCACTCATTTTGTTCGCTATTACGCCAGTGGTCACACTTATCGAAGGCTTTTTTCCCTACTTGTATGTCTCATAACAATAAAAAAATTGCTTTCAAAATGAGCTTGATGTAGGTAACAGCTCTAGCTTGCCAATAAAAGTTAGGAATCCTTAACCTGTAAATAGCTTGTCATAAAGCTAGGATCCATAACCTTGTCAAACCCTGTGTAAAAAAAAAAAAAAAAAAAAAAAAAGGTATCGTCGAATTTATGTTTTTCGAAAAGACATTTTTTTTTTTGTTATGATAATGTTTGATAAAAGGAGCATATGGCAAATATTGCAAGTATATGGAAACTTAAAGCAGATAAGAATTTTTTCAAGGATAGTGAGGCTCAGATTAAAGAATGTGGAAGTGACAGGGAGATTATTCCTAGTAAAAGTAGCCTTATGACGGGAGATTATTTCCTAGTAAAGTAGGTCTTAGACAGGGAGATTATTTCCTAGTAATAGTAGGCCCTTAGCCACAGGGATGCGTAATATCATTATAGTCATTCATGTATTTATATATAGGGGTTTGTAAGAGAAGGGAATGATCTGAGTGTTGGGAATTGGTGTGGGATTAGAAAATAAAGAATCTATGGCATAGAGGAAGATGGTCCACAGTTGGTCTTGCTGAGACACAGTTCTAGAATTCTGGAAAAGAACGTTTCAGGTCGCTGTGGAACGAATTTCTGAGGGTTATGGCCAAAGAGTAGAACTTAAAAATGAAGTCATAAGAAAGAGAAGTGTGATGAGACATAAAAAAAACGTAGATAATGGAATATATATCAGATTAAGAGTAATGGGGTGAGGAAAAAGTAAATGTGTTTCAGAGATTTCAGAGTGGATTTATCAGCAAATGGGTATACTAAAGACGCCATGAACCATATAATTGGTCAAGGAAAGAGGTGATAGTGTGCTGTATGAATCTGTGGACACAAAAACACCTTATCTGTATATATCTAAATATTCTCCAAGGAGAAGTGAAACAAATCCCTTTCTCTGTAGTCATGTATGTCTTAACCAGACTAAAAGCCGGGAACATGGGGCTAGTAAACCCCTTCTGTATATATTACTAAAATTTAAATAGAGAAACTTTCGTTTTTCTTTTTTAGGTCACCCTGCCTTCGCGGATAATGGCCGGGTTGATGAAATATACAAACATCGACTGGGTTTCAACTAGGCGCTCAAAATTATCGGGGGGGTCCTGGGCTCTGTGATAAAGTACTGTGGACTCTGAAAACAGAAGTATGGCAGGTTCGAGTTCTGCTGTAAGACGTAGAGACAATGTTTATAATAATAATAATATATTATATATATATATATATATATAATAAATATATAATTATATATATATAATATATATATATATATATATATGTAATGTATATATATACATATATATAATATATATATATATATATATATATAAATATATATATATATATATATATATATAGATATATATATATAGATATATATATATATAAACAATGTCTCTACGTCTACAGCAGAACTCGAACCTTTGGGGGGGGGGGGGGCCCCCCCCCCCAAATACCCCTTGTTTTATCAGAGCTTCACAGTACTTATCACAGGGCTTAGACCACACCTCACGTCAACTCCCACAAACAAAGAAACACCTGAGACGCGGGACAAGTACCAGGAATCTTAAGAAAGAGGAACACTGCAGTAGGTCCGCTGGTCCAACAAGACAGGGTCCTCCACGACAACCCACAAACAAATCATTCTACCCAAGAAATAAGGTTTATTATTTTGTTCCCAAATTTATATTAATTATAAAATGAATCTATTATACAAACTAACAATAAATAAAGCATTAGAACTGGACAAGATTCCAATGCTCTATTATTTCATGAGAGAAACTTAAAACCATCCCAATTGAATTTTCCAAAAAGTTAGAAAGTTGTAACAAGCAAGTCCCATGGTAGACAGAAATATAATTGAATCTTGAATCTTGTTTCATAAAAAGCAACCAGCTTTGAAAATAATATGAATATTTGCCTTAGGTTTGTAATAAATTAAGAATCGTTTCATTTTTAACAATAAAATTGGTTATATATATATATATATATATATATAATATATATATATATATATATATATATATAATATATTTATAAATATATATATATATATATATATATATATAATAAATATATAAATATAAATATATATATATAATATATATACATATATAATATATGGTATGTATATATATACATATATATATATAAATATATATATATATATATATATATATCATATATACATATATATTATATATATATATATAATATTTTATATATATATAATATAAATATAATATATGATATATAAATAACCAAATTTTATTGATTATAAATGAATCTAATTATACAAACCAAAGGAAATATTCATACTATTTTCAAAGCTGCTTTTATGAAACAAGATTCAATTATAATTTCTGTATCAAACCATGGACTTGCTTGATACACTTTCATCAACTTTTGAAATCAATTGATGGTTAAAGTTTCTCATCATAATAAATAGAGCATTGGGAATCTTGTCCAGTTCTAATGCTATATTTATGTTAGGTTTGTATAAATTAAGATTCATTTATTAATTAATAAAATTTGGACAAATAATAAACCTTATTTCTTGGGTAGAATGAATTTGTTTGTGGGTTGTCGTGAGGACCTGTCTAGATGGACGAGCGGACCTACTGCCGTGTTCCTCCCTTTTCTTAAGAAGTCCGGATTGTCCCGCGTCAGGTGTTTCTTGTTGTGGGAGTTGACTGTTGAGGTGTGGTCTAAAGCCCTTAAATTCTTTCCTTTGATGTATTACTTTCATAGTTTTCCCTGACACTGTGAGTAGTCCACGAAAAGCGCTTTGGAATTTCACTACACCTTCGCAGATGGTTCTTTTGCATTTATATAATATAAATATATATATATATATATATATATGATATATATATATATATATAATATATTATATATATATATATATATATAAATATATATATAGTATATATATATATGTATGTATATATATATATATATTATATATATATATATATATATATATATATATATATATATTATATTTATATATATATATATATATATATAAAATATATATTTAAGTAGTATATTATTATAAATGTCGTGGCCGAATAGGCAGCAACTTTGCGATCTTGGCCTTAATAGCAACGTTCTTCTTGCCATATATGGACAAGTGAAAATTTGTGTATATCAATAATTTCGCGCCAAAATCATTCTGGAACCTAACGAAAAAAAATATATTTCATTCCACTGTGTTTGTTTAGTATTAAATTACTGTAAATAAATCTAAAATATATTTAGTTGGGTTGAGGCTAAAATAAAATTGGTTCTTTGTTATAATAAAGGTTTAGGTAAGTTTTCATTTCTAAGATTCTTTTGGTAAAAATTAAAAATATTTACATTACAATAATGAAAAAAAGATATCTTTAAACGTATAAGAGAAAAATTTAGAAAGAACTTAATTTTAAATGATTCTTGCTAATTGACCAGTTTACATATTTCGGTCGGCACGATATATATATATATATATATATATTATAAAGATATATATAATATATATATATATATATAATATAATAAATATATATATATAGATATATATATATATAAACTATATTAGATAATAAATATCTATAAATATATATAATATAAAATATATATATATATATATATATATATATATATATATATATATATATATATAATATATATATATATATATATATCAATATAAAATATAGTCGTGCCGAATAAGGCAGAACTTGCCATCATTGCTTAAATAGCAACGTTTCTCTTGCCATATAGGACAAGTGAAAATTTGTGCATGCTATAAATTCGTTCGCCCAATAATTCTGAATCCTAACGAAAAAACTATTTTCACTGTGCTTGTTGGTATTAAATATTGTAAACAAATCTAAAATTATATTTAGTTGGTTAGGCTAAAAAATATATCTTTAAAACGTATAAGAGAAATTTCTAGAAAGAGACTTAATGTTTAAATGAGTTTTTTGCTAATTGACCATATTACCAATATCGGTCGGCACGACATATATAAGATATATATATATAAATATATATATAGATATATAATATATAGTATATATATATATAATATATATCTATATAATATATATATATATAAATATATGATATATATATATAAATATTATATATATATATAATATATATAAAATATTGGTGGAAGATGAGGAGAAGTTCGAGAAAAATCAGCCTGAAGTTGATTGACCAGTCTATGAATCTTGACGAAAATGGCGAACATTTTCGCGAAGGTGGGATGAAATACTGATGACATGAGGTGGAGCAGTGGGTAGGAGGAGGTCACCAGTGGAGTCAGACCACAAGTGGAGGTAGGTTGTGTGTATAGGTTAGACAAGTTTTTATAGAAATCCCATCGATCAAGAACCCACGATGTTGCTGTGCTCATCAGGATGTGTAAAATAGTTCAGAAAGTCGACAAGTTGATCAATGATAAACTTGTGCAACTTTTAGGAATTTTATTCATGGTGAACCTTATTCAGGGAATAAAAATAAGTAAAATGATAGCACAAGTGTCTTATTTATGCAACTTGCAAATTGTCTAAAACCATTGTGAAAAATTTTGATGTAATTTTTCCATATTTATATATCATCATAGATTTTTATAGTGTAAATAAAATATGTAATAAATGCTGATCTTGACCTTAGGGAATTTGAGTGGAGAAGGAACAATATCGATTGTTGGCCTCCGAGGGTGGGGAAGTAACGCCATAATGGAATATAAATGACCCATAATTTATAAAGGGGTGGCCCCGGGTAAGCCAGCGAAGGCCGTCGGTCAGAATGACCAAAAGCTCTCAAAGGCTGGTCATTCATCTGACTAAGAACCCCCGCGTTCAGGAAACATTTGTCCCTGTTTCCACTAACGAAACCTTACCTAACCTAACTAACGGAAGGCTGGTCTGAATAACCGGCTATTATAATTCAACAATCAACGAGTAAATTGGAGTATATAGGAGCGGCCCTCTGAGGACCATGAAAATAATGCAGAGACGCCTACATTACAGACTGGGAAGAAAATTAGAGTGAAAAAAACCGCCACGCAATATAGTGGTAGAACTGGGAAATATGAAAGGACGCCATGAAGTTGAATTCAGTGATTGAGGACACTACGAATTTTGTGGTCGGAAAATTCGGGCGTTTTTCTGATGCCTCAGTGTGAAATTATGGCCTCCATATTTGGATTATAAATGTAAATTGTAGTCCTCAGACGAAATGGGGACAAAAAAAATTGGCTCGGGGCGTCAAGAAAAATTCATGTGAATGAGAAGATAAGAAAGGCAGACTACCACTCACAGATAAGTAGCTGTTCTTGTGTACAGGAGTTCAAAGATTATCTAATCTGGTCAGTGTAAGTGTTCCTATATGAGAGAGAGTGGTAAGGGTAGAGGCAGGTGTCTATGGGGTGATCCAGCTGCAATAATTCTCTCCAGAGAAAACACTGATAAGTGTTATGTAATAATAAAACCATTCAATAATTTTTCTCTATTTTAATATTGATGAGAATATTTGTACCCCACCGTATATTTTTCTTTTCTGCAGTTAGTATTAACTCCCATACAGTCCACCACTATAAATAATAGTACCAGAAATTGCTGTTAAGTTTTATTAAACAATTTTTAAAATAATTTTTATATCCCAGTTTTGTATATGAGTGGTTTGAGGGTAAACGAAGGAAGAACACTTTCCATGGACGTGAGTGTCTTTTGGTCTCTTTGGTCGCCACCTATCTCAGAGGTGCCAACAAAAATTTGATTACCTGATATTTACACTTAGTTTGTATCCTAACCCAAATTACGTAAGTAGTGTAGTGTAGTTTCATACAGGTAATTTGTCACTTGAAGCAGTCTTGAGTCTTTGCTTGAACCGAAAGTAGATCAGAGAAATAATTAATTTAATAATTATAAGTGACTTGAATGGATGGAAGTGGGTGTCGGGTTCACAAATTTAATGAAATTTTATGATGTGGTGGATTGATAATTGGCCACAAATTATTGCTAAGCTCTACACATGGCTAGGATATATATGAAAGTGTATTTATGAAATTTATTGAATAATTAATTAGTTTTAAGCCCACTAGAGCTATAAGTATAATTTCCATAAATTGTGTAAATGTTTAAAGCACAAAATGTGGCTAAGATTTATTCTGAGGGTAAGTTGTAACTATTACCGTTTATAACGTTTTTGCTTAGTTTGTAAAACCACTGTTTAATTAATTGAAAGTGACTCATGGATGAATCGAATCAGTTAATTGTAACTGGCATATCCATGGATATCGAGGCAAAGAAAACATCATTAAATACTTAGGTAAAGGTCATGTCAATAGGGCATATAACAAATTCTCTGGACTTAATGAATCATTAATTGTGAACACTGATGAATTAAATTGTGTTTTATTATGCCCAATGAAAGTAGATATGAGTCTTATAAACAGGGATTATACAAAAATTATGAAAGGAGTCCCTGCTGGTGAATTGTGCAAATGCTGACGCAAAGGAATTTTAATTAATCAGCATTATGAACAGGGGGGGGGAAGAAAACATTCTGTTCCTTAAAAGTATGTCTGAATTTTAAAAAATAGTGTAAACAAGCAGTTAACAACCTAGTATTGTAATAAAAAAAATGTGTCAGTCAAAACTCCCCAGAATCATGCAAGTGTTACCAAGTCATTTCTACCTTAAAAAACAGGAATGAGGTGAATGCTCATATGAGTTCCATATGCAGATGACTTTTACAAAGAAGCAGTTGATTTGTTATGAGGTTTCCTATGGTAGGCTGGAAATTTAGTAACCAGTGTAGTTAAATATAAAAACTGCTGCCAGAAAACAAAATACAAAAGTTTACAGCAATTTAGAGATAAGCTGGAGAGCACTCTTAAACTTTAAGTAATACATATGATCTGGGTGGATCAGACTGCTTATTAGTGCCATTGCACAGAAATAAATTGACCCCCAAAAACTGTGGTAATTGTAAGTCTGCGAGAATAAGAATTAGGTCTACAGAATAATTAGTCCATTTACAGAACCGCCAGCCAATTATAATTCTAAGGATGGTAACTCATAATGACTATTAACATCTGTCAGGGGGTCTCACAAAAGGGAAAAAATATCCTAATGTTAAATAATTCATGATTCATATCGCCATAAAAAAAGGTACATAAGGCACACATCAAGTGGTAAGAACCAAAAATAGTGGTTCTTCACATCATAGTTAAGAGAAATAAGTACCCTAATAAGGTGGCCTAGTTAATAATGGGTTAAGCCGAGCTAATGAAAGGACTATCTTTGCAAGGGTTACTCATTTTCCAAGAATTGTAATGCTTACAAATTTCATGGGATATGAACGTGTGTGTGGAGAAAATTTTCTCCTGGAGGGGGCATCAGCCTCCTACAGGAGCCCTTTTCCCATCCTCTTCAGCCCTGAGGGGGTGGGCCCAGCCCTCTCAGAAGGGAGAACATCTTGTTTACTTCCACATCTAGTAATTACAAGCAGATGTTTCCAGCATCCAGCTCAAGGCGACTGGTCTTTGCAAGAAGACCATTGTTACAAACCACAGTGAATTAACGAGAAGTAATTAATCTCTGTAACTGCAACAGGTAAATGTACGGGAAAACTTCTACCACACTTTATCACATGTGGGACAAGTAAACTCTAAGTGATTGAGACATATCAAGAAACCAAGCAATTTGTTTGCACATTGTAGCAGTTTGCAGGAAGGCAAATCGTGTTTGTATCAGCAAATCCTTTATGCAGAGAGACGCCGAGAAGGCAGCGGTCGACTGAAGCAGTGGCAGGGGCGATTATATTTGCTTTAAAACCCTGCCACGGGAAACACTAATGCCAGATAACGAACAAATGAATAAGCTGATCTGTCACCCGTTTTTTTTGTGCATAAAAAAAATTCTCAAAAGACACAGGCACCGCACAACACTTTCAGAGAAATGACAACAGCATCTTTTAGTGTATATGACTGGAGATAATAAACAATACTTGATGAACAGTGTGTAGCAATCGAGTGTTGCAAAAATTCCTGAAGGATATAGTGCGACATATCTTCAAAGAAGAAAAACGTCTGCTTCAATCAAGACAGCAGATAACCGAGTGCAACTATGGGCCAAGCCTACAGATACCCAGGTACATCTGATAAACATGGTAGGATGTAGTTCGGTTACACAGCGGATATCCAGTTTTCATGTCTTATTTGCTGTATCATTACCCAGGAACTGATGGGCATACGAGCCCACACCAGTATTTATATTTTCTGCAGTCAGTTTCTGAGATATGCTGACACAACAACACATCCCTAGTGGAAATTTATACATGCCTTTAATCTATTATTGCAGCCAAGTGTGTTCACAATCGACCGACCTCCAAGAACATTCTGGTGGCGGCTATCAGAATATGAGACATCATCAAGCTAAGTCCCCCATAGAGTTCACTTATTATAAAACTTGCTCATTTGTATCAGAACGTCCAGATGTTAATCTGACATCTAGTGCAGTCGTAATGTAAAGGATTTGTCATGCCAAATACATGAATAATTGTTATCAATTATGCCACAAAGGAAGGCATCCATGTAGTAAATTTGTAAGGGTTTCTATAATGATAAACAATAAAGAGAAAAATGATAAGATAATGATAATATTGATGACACCCTTAGCACAACAGTAGCTAATGTAAACATTGGCAACTAATGTTATAAATAATTGGCATAAATGAAGTAGGCCTTTCCCCTTCGATGGATGTCACAATTAGTGATCACAGTGCACTTTCATGGAGAGCATAGTTGTTTGAAATGATTTGAAACGCGAATGGAAGATCCTCAAATTTAAAATGATCTGGTTTTCTGTAAGATAAAAAAAAGCCCAGTTGTATGAACACATATATGTAAATTTCGCCTGGGCACTGCCAGGAAACTTATGAACGCAGTAATTGAGGAAAGGCTTTCCACAGAAAAATCACTACAATTGGGCTTAGTGAAGCTCCAGAAAGCATTCACAAAATAATGTTGAAATTGGCATCTTCTCGTGTAAATAATGAACTTTGTGCGGCAATAAAATATTTTAATATATGATTATTATGCCTCATTTGTTAAAGGAGGGTAAAGAAAACTGGTGTCACTCCTTCTAAAGGCAGCAGGAGGTCACGTAATGTGATGGTAAGGCTTCTTCGGTACTAATAATTAATGACACAGTTAAAACAAATAAATACCATCACTTGTGTTGTCTTACTCATGAAACAGCACCCAAGTATAAATATTCCTCCATTAAGGAAGATGGTTGAGCCAGTACATAAATTGTTGTGGGAACTGAACAGCATTGGAACTCAATGTAAATGAAGCAAGTCCAGATGAATCCTTTATCTCCAGGAACAATACCTGAAGAAGTTAAATATGAAGCTAATCTGGACAATACTGGGAGTGCCAGGTCCCGTGGAAGCCTGGTATAAATCCCAGAATTACCTACAAATTATTGAGAATGGGCCTATGGGCAATTAAAGGCTCAGCTCCACGAATATGAGTAGGACACAACCAGAAATTATTGGTCTGCATATAATGAGGTACTAACCCTTTCGAGGGTCGGTCACATACATGTTCCGTCTTAAACCCGCCAAGGTAGGTCACATAACTTACACACGTAAATTCTAGTGCACTTTCCAATCGAGCAGTAGAAAGCAGGTAGATATACGGTGAGAGAATGGGTCTATGTTGTGAGTGTGCACAGTAGGACAAAAATCGAGGTACATGCATTGCATTGTGGGGAGTCACCATTTAAGTATGCTTGTTTACACCAAACCACGGGTAAGAAACTCCTCACTTTTCAAAGCAAAACGGGTAGTTTCAAACACCGAGCGAAAGATTCAGTGCAAGAAGAATTTCATGTTCTGAGGAGTTTGTAACCAAAAAAATAATAAACTTAAAAACTGGTATAGTACTGAAAACCCAGACGAGAACCCTCAAACCTTCCACACTCTGTGGCTGGGCCATCTTTTTTCAACGTTTAGTTGTGGCCAAAGATCCGATGAGAAGGGAAACACGTGTATTATTACTTCGCGCGTGTCCAGGACTCAAGATGTGCAAGCAGTGCTGATGATAGTGATAGTGAATAATGATATCTCAACTTTTTATTCCCCCCCCCCCCCCCCCCCCTTGAAAAACAGTTCCAGTAGCGAGTGTGAAGTGGAGTATTCCCCCCCCAGTTCGAAGCGTCAAGTGAGTAGTGCTATTCCAATGGTAAGGAGTACATCTCGGAATACATCCCCGTGGCCGTACAACAGACTAAACAGATATGAAAATGAAGGGTGATATTGTTACAATTGGGATGAGTAAATTGCTTCGTCATCAGATGGTGGCGATGCCATGTGCCACGAGGCACCAGCAGCAGTCCATGCTGGTACCCATGCCGCTGACTCAGCTGAGCTACAATAAAATCCCCGACCCTCAAAGACACCACCCACCCCCACAAAAAGCAACCAAATACCACAATCACATACCTCATAACCACAATCACCTGTCAATATCCAGTGCCCACCAGCCGACCGAACCTTGTGGATATGGCAGGAAGGTGCCAATTTTTTCTCAATCCACTATCACACTTTGATGAAAGTCAAAGTGGAATATAACAGCCACTTGTACACTGGCAAAAAAAAAAAAAAAAAAAAAAAAAAAAACACTAAAACACCGAACTGTAATGTTTTCAAGTTATTCCCTTTGACAAACGCCTGATGACATTATTGTCATAGGAAAGCAACAATACCTATGGCAAACAAATTCTTATTCATTCACAAAATCACGGCCTACAACTCAGTGGAAGGAGACAACTGTGGGCTGAGATGGTAACCTTTTCTTTGGCCCCAATAAATGTTAGCAACCCCATTTTTCTGTGATATAAATACTAGTGAATTGAATGTGCAACTATTCACGTATGCCTACACTTTCCAGACAAAACCAGCCCTAACAAAAAGAGATAGGTTATAAAAGAATATGAATGTGTGTTTATGTCTCTGAAAGAGATTATTACCCATATATTTTTATCCCTTCAGAGCTTGTTAAATGATGAGTATTTGATTTTGGTTCAAAGTAGACTGTCCGTTCAAGCAATATATATCAAGATCAAGAGGAAACGCTTTGACATGAATTGTTTGTACTTTTGAGAGATACTACAGTGGTCTTGTATTGGATATTATTGTCCTACAAGTGGAAGTAATACATTGAGCAAGAAACCAGGAAGTTATTGGGTATCTCTTGGTGTGTGGTTAGAACAATGATGGAACCATATCCTTCGAACTTGGATCAACAATTAATACCCTGCTGAATACTTACCTGATACAACTGGCAACCAAAAATAGTGCCGACCAAGGAATTCAAGAGGAAGAAATTGTAATAAGGCCTACTAAAAGAATCGCACACAAGCTAAGATTGCTTGGAATTGTCCCGTAGAATGAAGAAACAATTTAAATCTGCCCAGCCACAGTGTGAAAATTTTTTATGCAGTATTTCCTAATTTACAGTGCATTAGATTTTTATATGTAAATTGTAATTAATGCTGACTTGACCCTTGAGGAAAATTAAGAGGAGGTGAAGCAATCGGCGACTGGTCGGGGGTGGGAGACCGTACGAGCCATATGGAAAATAGTGGAAGACTTGACAAAAACAACTGGCTAATGTAATTCCATCGTCATCGAGGCTAATTGGAGTTGTAACTGGCCACGGTACGACCAGACAATAATGGCCGCGACGTAGCGCCCTATACTTGCAGACTGGGAAAGAAAATAAGTAAGAAAAAAATCACTGCAAAAAATGTTGGCAGAAATTGGCAATATGAAAGTGTAATCAAAGGCAAATCAGCCCCTCGAGCATTACATCATGTAAGTGTGATAAATATTTATGTGAATATTTCATGACTGTCCTCGCTGTGATTTCTTACCTAAATCCTTTCCTATTTTACTAAGTGCAATGTTCCTGTACTAAAGTTGTAGAAAAAAATAAATGCAGTTTAATTAAAAGAATAGAAAGTTAATGTCCAATCTAACAATCATTGTTTTAACCGAAATGTAAATGCAGAACAAGGGCAATGTTTAATTGAGTAAGTATTATCAGTATTATTTTTATTATTATTATTACTACTACTACTACTTCTACTACTACTACTACAACTAATACTACTGAAGCATCTGTAGATTATTTGAAAATATTTATTACTGTAAAAGCTATAAATTAACTCAAGAAAGTATTGGAGTTGTGACCATACTCGCAAGTTGTTGTTCTATTATCGTTGGTTTTCCAATGTGTTTCACTAGAATTTCTGTTTAGGCAGTAATACAAGCATAAAGTTCATTTTTTTGTTATCTGATTATTTTTCAATATTACTATCATTATAATAATTATTGTGAGTAAGAAACAACGGTTTTTATAAGTGAGAGTTGGGCTTCTTTTTGGTAGGAGTATATGTTTATTATATTTATAGCATACAACGGGTTGGGGGGGTTCCTGTTCATGTAGAGGTGGAGGGAACACGAGGGCGGAGATCCAGTAAACAAACTTCTCCACTTCAATTTCACTGTTTGTCTGCTTAAGCAGTCATTTCAACTACTCATATTGATAATCTGCTTGTTAACAAAAGTTTTGCAGAACCAGCACCCCCCCAAAGAAATGCTACAAATCAGTAAAAGTTCATGGTTTGGGCCAAACCAGTTACCCCCCCCCCCCTCCCCAACCGTGGCCTGACAGTACCAGAGTAAACCAAGAGAACTGAGGAATCGATATAGTTACTAGGGGACCCTTGAAACCCTAGCCTTAGAGGATCAGACAGGGTTGATAATTTAGGATTTGGAAGTTCTCAGTAGCAGCCAGAAAGAAGGAACGTAATCAAGGCATTAATCTAGGGAGGCAAACCCAGACAATATGTTTAAAGCACGGGAGTTCCTTGGAACTGTGTGGAGAGTTTAGTTCTACATCAGTAAGCATATTCCACTATAATAATGGGGATGATCCTAAGACCTGAGGTATTTGCTGCTAGTAATTTTTGTATCATGCCAAACAATTTCAGATACCCATGTAATGTGTTTATAAATTAGTAAGTGGTTTTATCTGCGTATGTTTTACTTCCCCACCTATTGATCTATGTATATGAGGTCGATTTTGTCAGAATCAAATTTAAATAAAATATGGTTATCATTGTCCTTTGGAGAGTAAGCCCCTGATAAGGTGCCTACTGCTCAATTTTCAGGCAAGCTACCCTAAGAGCCCAGTACTTATCAGGACCCCTATCTTGTTATAAATATACTGTATTATTTTCTCACTGGGTTTTCCCTCCTGCTCCTATTCTCCAAACTCTGTATCTCCCCCCCCCCCCCCCCCCCCCCCCCACCCCCCCCTTCTCCTATGACTATGGCTACTTTTAATCTCTTCCACAATTAAGGAGCAGGTGGTGGCAGCATAACCTTCCGAGAGAACCGACGCACCTTCTATGCTCTCAAATTCTGATATCTTCCATGACTTTGCATACTAACACTTTAAATTATGCAGGTCTGTAGTTTAATGCCTCATGTCTGTCTCCCTTTTTTAAAATTGGGACTACATTTGCCATCTTCCATACCTCAGGGAGTTGCCCAGTTTCAATGGATGTGTTGAAGATCTTTGTTAATGGCACACACAGCATCTCTGCTCCCTCTCCAAGGGCCCACAGAGAGATGTTGTCTGGTCCCACTGCCTTTGAGGTGTCAAGTTCATACAGCAGCTTCTTCACCTCCTCCTTTGTTATGTGAACCTCATTCAGCACTTGTTGGTGTTTCCCCTGTTCTGATTTCCTGGAGTACTACTGGTTTCTGCTGTAAATACTTCTTTAAATTTCGTGTTGAGCTCCTCACATACCTCTCGGTCGTTTCTTGTGAACTCCCCATCACCCTTCCTCAGTCTGATTACCTGGTCCTGGACGACTTGACTTTCTGCGATGTATTTTCAATGTCGCTGAGCCTCCTTCTTTCTGTGCATATTCTTTCTGGATCTTCGCTAATCTCTTTTATTTCTGAGTTCTTCTGTCTTCGTACCTTTTCCATTCTCTAGTACACCTAGTTTTTGCCTCCCTACACCTTTGGGTGAACCAAGGACTCGTTCTGTTCTTCCCATTATTTCTGTTTCCCTTGGGAATAAACCTTTCCTCTACCTCCTTGCATTTTGTTGTCACATAGTCCATCATTTCTTGTACTGGTTTCCCTGTCAGTTCCCTTTCCCACTGAATGTCTTGCAGAAAGTTCCTCATGCCTGGTAGTTCCCCCTTTTGTAGTTTGGTTTTTCCCATCTGTTCCTGCTACTCTCTCCACTTGGAGCTCAACTATGTAGTCAAAGCACAGAACCACATGATCACTAGTCCTAGGGCCTTTCATACATGATATCCTCGATGTCCGAACTACTCAAGGTGAATACAAGGTCCAGTCTTGCTGGATCATCCTCACCTCTCTCTCTGGTGGCGTCTCTAACATGTTGATGCATGAAGTTTTCCAGCACCACATCCATCATCTTGGCTCCATGTTTTGGGACCCCCATGGGGCTCCAGGTTTTCCCAGTCAATCTCCTTGTGATTGAAATCACCCATAACTAGTAGCTTTGCTCTCCCCATGTGTGCTCTTCTGGCCACCTCGTCTAGTGTGTCGACGATTGCTCTGTTGCTCTCATCGTATTCTTCTCTTGGCCTCCTGCAGTTCTGTGGTGGGTTGTACATTACTGCAATTATCACCTTATGTCCCTCAGACTGGAGTGTTCCTACTAAGTAGTCCCTTTCGCCCGTGCCGTCCATTCCTTTCATTTTCTCAAAACCCCAAAGGTTTTAAATGAGCAGTGCAACTCCTTCTCCCCCTCTCCTCCCTCTGTCTTTCCTGAGGATTTGATATCCAGGTGGAAAGATTGCATCTGTTATCATTCTGGTGAGTGTTGTTTCTGTGAGTGCTATTATGTATAGGGATATCTCCTTGATTCTTTCATGCCACTCCTCACACTTATTTGTTATACCATCTGCATTTGTATATCACACCTTCAACTTCTTTTCTAGGACTGTGGTCTGGGGGGTATATTGGGGTTGGGAAGTGGGAGACCTGATAGGGAACTATGGGTGGTTGCTGTGGGGGTGGAGTTTGTAATGCATTGGGTGGGGGCATTGGATATGGCATGGGTGTTTTGGTTTCGAATGTTTGGTTGCACTGTGGTTGAGTTGGTTGGGGGGCTTCTATAGGAAGTTTTGAGGGAGGCTTTATCTGATCTTCTTCCTGGGTCTGGGATCTCCTGTCTGTCTTCTCCATCCCCTCTCTTTCCTCCTTTCGCCTGTGTACCTTCTCTCTCAGTGTCTGCCTTTCTTCTTGTGTTCTGTCACGGTCGAGATACAACCTCCTGTATGCCGGCATGTCCCTTGATTTTGCTTTCTCCTGCAGGATCCTGTTCCGAGTCGATTCTGCCTTAAAAGTCACTTTCACTGGCCGGGTTTTTCTTCTTGCAAACCCCCCTATTCTCTGTAAATTTTCCAGCTGGGTCATGTCATCTTCTCCTATTGCTTTAATGATGCTTTCAATTGCATTTTTCCCCTTTTCTTGCTTCATATGTTTCCCCTTCAACTTCCTGGAGCCCATACACAAAGACTGACCTCTCCCTTTCATTCTCCTACTGCGTATCCTAATGTATCCACTCATTCAACTTATTTTCCTCCATTGCAGCTTTCCTTTCTTCAGTTTCACTATATATTGTACTTGGGCTCAGTGGCCTGTCGTTTTTCCTTCTCGGCTTTCCCTGGACTCTGCCGTGGTCTATTAGGGCCTCCACATATAGGCTAGCTCTTTCATTTACTATTGTCCCCTCTGATGGAGCTGCTACATGCAGTTTTGCTCATTCTTTCCCTACAGTCCCCTTATTTGTGACTGAGGTATCAGTCTCTGATGTCATTCCCAAAATGTTTTTTAGTTCTTTAGGCTGTTTCAGATTTTTCAGTTCCTCTTCTCTCTGTATCCTAGCCTCTGCTGCTATGACTTTCATCTCCCACTTCTTGCTTTCCATATCAAGTCCTCTCCTCCATTCTCATTCTAAGTTCTTCTAGTTTCTTTTCCCATTCTTGTTCCCTTTTTGTGAGCTCTGCTGCCCAATCTTCCTCTGCAGATTCATCCTCCTGTCCCTTGGTTTTCCTTCCTGCTCTCTGACATCCCATTTTTGTTTATTTTGATTGCCTCAGAATGGAAAACTTTTGTAATTCTGTGTGTTAGGTTAGTAGTATGTTTGTCCGAGTGTGGGGGGGGAAGGTAGAGGAGAAATGTGGACAGTGGCTATATGGGAGAGGGGTGTGGGGAGGGGGATTTAGAGGGGAATAATGGGGAGAGTGAAGGGGGGAGAATGGAGAGAGAGGGGGGAAGAGGAGAGGTGGGGAGGAGGGTGAATGAGGGGAGGAGGGGGATCAGGGAAGGGGTGAGAGGTTGT
>NC_069404.1:25895228-25916671 GCF_026875155.1 Cherax quadricarinatus
TGTAGTCCCACAGTGCATAAAGTAGTATGCCACAGGCACAAGTATTATTTTCCCGTGCGTCAGTTTAAAGGGGCCCGTGCATCACTGCATAAGGATGCAGTATAAAGTACAGGGCTGCAGTGCCATCAGTGCACAGGGCTGCAGTGCATCAAGTGCATAAGGATACAGTGCATAAAGTGCACAGGGCGGGCAGTGCATAAAGTGCACAGGGCTGCCCGTGCATCAAGTGCACAGGGCTGCAGTGCATCAAGTGCAAAAGGGTTGCAATGCATCAAGTGCAAAAGGGGAAGCAGTGCATCAAGTCCCACAGGGCTGCAGTTGCATCAAGTGCAAAGGATGCAGGCATCAAGGGGCACAGGGCTGGCAGTGCATCAAGTGCACAGGGCTGCAGTGCATCAAGTGCATAAGGATGCAGTGCATCAAGTGCATAGGGATGCAGTCATTCAAGTGCAGAGGGCTGCAGTGCACCCAAGGGGCACAGGGGCTGAAAGTGCATAAAGTGCACAGGGCTGCAGTGGCATCAAGTGCATAGGGCTGCAGTGAAATCAAGTGCACAGGCTGCATTGCATCAAGTCCCAAAGGGCTGCAGTGCAATCAAGTGCAAAGGATGCAGTGCGTCAAGTGCATAAGGATGCAGTGCATCAAGTGCATAGGGCGCAGTGCATCAAGTGCATAGGGCTGCAGGGGCATCAAGTGCATAAGGTGCAGTGCGTCAAGTGCATAGGGCTGCAGTGCATCAAGTGCTAGGGCTGCAGTGCATCAAGTGCAGAGGGCTGCAGTGCATCAAGTGCAGGGGCTTGGCAGTGCATCAAGTGCATAGGGCTGCAGTGCATCAAGGCTTTAGGGCTGGCAGTGCATCAAGTGCTAGGGCTGCATGGCACCAAATTTTGAAGTATCTTTTTGCAGTTTCATCAAAGCAGGAGAATTATCAGTTGGTTAGAGAAAATGTGGTTGTAAGATCATTGTGTCTGAAATATTTTGGATCGCTGTGCACAAAGCAGCTAGAAACACAATGAACTTAGTATCTGACGACTCCGTGAACAAAGTGTGTTGGATCACGATACACTAAGTATGTTGTATCAGAGAACATCAATGGTGTTGGTTCACAGTGCACTAAGAGTGCAGGATCATGGTTCACCAAGTGTGATGTGCAACAGTGCTCTAAGAGTGTAGGTTCATGGTTCATCAAGTGTGATGTGCAACAGTGCTCTAAGAGTGTAGGATCATGGTTCACCAAGTGTGATGTGCCACAGTGCTCTAAGAGTGTAGGTTCATGGTTCACCAAGTGTGATGTGCCACAGTGCTCTAAGAGTGTAGGATCATGGTTCACCAAGTGTGATGTGCCACAGTGCTCTAAGAGTGTAGGTTCATGGTTCATAAAGTGTAGGAAAAGAGTGCACTAAGAGTGCGGGGTTTCTGGTTCCCCAAAGGGTGAGGCCACAGTCTCTAAGAGTGTAGGATCTTTGGTTCCCCAAAAGGTAAATGTCCCACAGTGCTTCAAGGGTTTTTGGATCATGGTTCACCAATGTGTTTGTGCCCCCAGTCTCAAGAGTGAAAGGACCCAGGGTTCCCCCCCAAGTTGATGTCCCCACAGTGCTTAAAAAGAGGTTAGATCTGGTTCCCCCCAATTTGTGTGCCCAGGGTTCTAAGAGTGAAAGGTTAAATGGTTCCCCAAAGTGTGAGGGGTCCCAACAGTGCTCTAAATGTAGGTTCAGGGTTCTTTCAAGTGGGATTCCCAAGAGTGCACAAAGTCCGGGATCATGGTTAAACCAAGTGTGATGGCCACGTCTCTAAGAGTGTAGGTCTTGTTTCCCAAGGTGTAGGTCACGTGCAAAAGTGTGTAGTGTCCCCAGTGCAAAAAGTGTGTAGTGCCCACAGTAAAAAACAAGTGTGTATGTCACAGTGAAACAAGCGTGTAGTTCAAAGGGCAAAAAGGGTGTGTAGTGCCCACAGTGCAAAGTGTGTAGTTTCACAGTGCAAAAGTGGGTAGTGTCCCCGTCCCAACCAAGTGTGTGGGGGTCACGGGGAAAACAAGTGTGTAGTGCCCACAGTGAAAATGTGTTTTTGTGCCCAAAGTGCAAAAAGTGTTAGTGTCACAGTGCAACAAGTGTGTAGTGTCACATTTGCAAAAAATTTTGTAGTGCACATTTGCAACAAGTTGTGTAGTGTCCCAGTGCAACAAGTGTGTAGGGGCACTTGAACCAAGGGTGTGTGTCACAGTGAACAAGTGTGTAGTGTTACATTTTGAAAACAAGTGGGGTATTTGCCCACAGTGCAACAAGTGTTTTTTGTTTTAAAGTGCAACAATGTGTAGTGTCCAGTGAAACCCAAGGTGTAGGGTCCCATTTGCAACAAGGGGGGTAGGGGTCAGTGCAAAAGTGTGTAGTGTTACAGTGCAAAAAAGTGTGGGGGTTTTTACGTGAAACAAGTGTGTATGTTACAGTGAAAACAAGTGTGTAGTGCCCACAGTGCAAAAAAAGTGTGTAGTGTCACAGTGCAACAAGTGTGTTTTGTCACAGTCCCAACAAGTGTTAGGGTCAAGTGAACAAGTGTGTAGTGTCACAGTGCAACAATGTTTGGGTGTCACATGAAACAAGGGGTGTAGTGCACGGGTGCAAAAAAAAAAAAAAGTGTGTAGGGCCACAGTGAAACAAGTTTTTGGTGTAAAAAGTTCCCAAAAATTTTGTAGTGCCCAACATTTGAAAACAAGTGGTAGTGTCACAGTGAACAATGTTTTGGGGGTCACAGTCAAAAAATTTAGTGTCACAGTGAAAACAAGTGTGTAGTTTTCACGTGCAAACAAGTGTGTTGTGTCCCCCGTGCAACAATTTTTGTAGTGTCACATTTGAAACCAAGTTTTGTAGGGGCACAGTGCAACAAGTTTTTAGTGTCAAAAAGTGCAAAAAGTGGGTAGGTTTCACACTGCAACAAGGGGTAGTGTCCCATTTGCAACAAGCTTTTGTAGTGTACGGTGCAACAAGTGTGTATTTTCCCACAGTGCAAAAAGGGTGGGGTGGGTTCCAACAGGGGAAAACAAATTGTGTGGGTGCCCACATTTGCAAAAAAGCGTGTAGGGGCACAGGCAAAAAAGCTTTTGTAGTGTCACGGGGAAAAACCCAAGGTGAAAGGGTCACAGGGGCAAAAAGGGGAGTAAGTGTCACCAGTGCAAAAAGTGTGTAGGGGTTCCACAGTGCAAAAAAGTGGGTAGTTTTAAAAATTTGAAACCAAGTGGGTATGCCCACATTGCAACAAGTTTTTGTGCCCACAGTGCAACAAGTGTGAGTGTCACAGTGCAACAAGGGTGTAGTGTCACATCCCAACCCAAAGTGTTTTTTGGGTCACCCTGCAAAAGCTTTTGTAGTGTAAACATTTGCAACAAGTGTGTAGTGTCACAGTGCAACAAGTGTGTGCGCCCACCTGCAAAAATTTATGAGATCAAGAAGGTAAGGGCCCCCGTAAAGTTATTCAATTTTTCACAGTGCTTAATTATGAAATTTTTCCCAGGGGGCCCCCAAAGTTGAAAAAGAAAAAAATACTTAGTGTGCATGATCACAGTGCACAAAATACTGGGGAAATCACAGTGAACAAATAGTGATTTTGTATTAAATTTGGGTTTCAAAAAAACCGATGAAGAAAAAACCTTGGGTGCAACGTTTTCATATCTTTAAATGGGGGAAACCCATTTCCCCAAAACCATGACCGTTCCCAGTTCACTATAGAGAAAAAATGGTGAACAGAAAGGGGTTTTTGAACCCAATCAGTCCCCTCACCCTGGAGTCGATGGTCGGGCCCCACCCGTCTTTAAAAGATTAAATCGATTTTTATTACATCTACTCCGGGGCTGAGACACTGTTTACTCAAACTCCTTCTGATCTTCAATCATTCCTATTTAAAATGGCCCTGAGGAACCCCAGGGTTTGGGTTTGGAAACTTTTTAAAAAATTTAGATACCCAAGTGTTGCACAATTTTTTTTGTCACTTCATCAAAAGAAACCCCTTTATCAGTTGCAGAGGGTCGCATTACCCCCCAATGTAAATAAATTTTACTACGCATTTAGATCTTAGTGCCCCAAATGCTTTAGACAAACCAAAATTTAATTATTACAAGAACCCAAAAGTAAAAAAACAAGTGTGAAGGATCCCCTAGGTTGCGCAGGAATAAACAACAAATACTTTTGGGTAAATCGAAATTTGCATCGATGAGCAGAATCACAGTTTTTTAGGGTGTAAAATCCCCCAAAAAATTGCATTATTTGTGCACAAAGAGAAAGGGACCCCAGTGAACTGTATAGGATAAACCACAGCCCAAGGAAAGGTTTCCAGGTCCCAAAGAAAGTAAGGAGAAAGGGAGGGTAGGATCAACACGTGCATAAAATTTCCATAGTGCAAAAGTGTGTAGGATCAAAATTGCACCAAGTTTTTGGGGAAATCACGGCATTTAAATCAAAAAAAATCACAATTGAAGGACCCACACTAAAGGTCTCAGTGCGCATGGGTGCGGGGAAAAACCATTTTCCTTTGGGGTGTATACTAAACAGTGTAAAAAAGAGTAAAATTTTTCCAGAGCCTGAAATGTGTATATCTAAAGTGTAAAAGGGTGGGGAAAATACTGAAAGTTTTTTTTGGGGAAGGGTACAGTATTTTGTATGAAAAATTAAATGGCCTTTTTTGTATTAAAAAAAATTAAATTATAAAAAAGGGGGAAGGGTTCGGCGCCTGCGGGGGACGACCCAGGGGGCCCCGCCTTTGTTTTTTTTGAATGAGCCCAAATAAGAAAAATTTTTGGTCCCTCTAAAATTTTTATAGGGGCCCTTAAACCTCTCAAATAGGAGCCAAAAATTTTTTGGAACTTCAGCCCCGGGCTTTAACGAGAGAATCGGGCGACTGGCCCAGGACTCCCCCCCAATTGATAAAAACAGGATTTTCCCCCCCGGGGCTAAGTCATGTTTTATATTTTTTATGTTCTTTGTTTCTGGCCGTATTATCATAAATGTGGGGCCCCAGGGGTTTTTTTTGAGTATGATACACAGTAAATCCCCCAAAAAAAATTTGGGTGAGTTTTAAATGATTAAAAATTCCTTCTTCTTTTAAAAAAAAATGTGAAATATTTTAAATAAATTTTTTAATTTTAATATACAGTCCACAAAAATTATAATAATTTTCCCAGAATTCCTGGTGTGTATGTAAAAATTTCATTTAAAATTAATATAGGTTTCTTGGGAAATTGTGGAAAAGGTAGTGGTAGGCATCTAAGGGGACTTTTTTTGCGGCTTGGGTGCCCCTAAAAAAATTCTTATTTGGGCCTTGTAACTTTGGATAAATAAAAATTTAAACCTTTGTTACCTTTTACTTTTTATGTATGTAATGAGTTTCCTTTCCAAAGGAAAAAATTTAAAATTTTTCCACAAATTTAGTTGCCCATTGGCCCTTTTTTCAAACCAAGGAAATTTAGTAAAGGGTCATTAATTGGGGTTTTTTTAAATTACTTAATAATTATATATAAAAAGCCCAAAAAGGGGTGGATGTTAGGTCCCAAAAAATTTTAAACTTAATGTGTATGGTTTATAAAAAATTATAATATTAATTTGCTCGCCAAGTTGGCAAAGTTTTTATTTAGTGTATTTGTATAACATTAATTTTGCAAAGGGCCAAGTCGGCAAGGATAACCCCAAGTTTTGGGCTAAGGTTATTTTAAAGGGTTTTTTTTAAAAAATTTATTTTTTAAAAATTTTTTTAATGTGAAATTTAACTAAGCTAAAAGTGTACCCAAAACTTTTTTAATTTGTTTTTTAAAAATTTTATTATAATTTTCTTACATTTTAAATTAAAAAAAACTCAAGTTTTTAGCAAACCCATTATTAATGTGTATTTAAAATTTATTTTAAAAAATTTTTTCCCTTATAAAAAATTTGCTAACCCTCAAGGGTAGCTGGTTTTTAATTCCCCCCAAGGAAAGTTTAATTTTCCCCTTTTTAAAAGTGCAAAAAATATTTAAAATAATCGTGTTTTTAAAATTTTAAATTTGGGAATTTAATCCCATTGCATCATGGGAAAAAAAATTTGGGGAAAAATTAATGAAAAAGGAAAAAACCATATGGAAAAAGAGCAAAAAAGGATCACACAGGTTTTAAAAGGTCATATAAAAAAGGATTTTAATAAATGTTTGGGAAATTTAAAAATGTATCAAAAACGTAAATTTGATGTTTTTAAAAATTGAAATTTGGGAATCTTTTGGGGGTTATGATATAAATTTCATACAAATTTATTACAAATTTCCACAAAAATTTTAATAATTTTCCCGAATTTCCCTGGTTTTGTATGTACATTTCTTTTGGGCTATTAATTTTTTGGTTAGAGAAAATTTGTGGAGAGATAGATGGTAGTTTACAAAGGGGGGAAACTTTTTTTTGCGACCTAGGGGGGTTTCCCCCAAAAAATTCCTATTTTTCCTCTGTAACTTTAAATAAAATAAAATTATTTTGTTACCATTTTTTGATGTATGTAATGAGTTTTCCATCCAGGTAAATGAAATTTTTCCCCCCCAATGTTTTGAAAAATGTAAGTGAAAACGGGAAAAGGTGACCCACGTTCATCACTGAAAAAATTGGAAAATTTTTGTGCACAAAAGTGTGATGGATTCATAATGATCCGATGTAGTCAGTGTCTACGATGTGAGGAAAAAAAGATTTTTAGGTAAACATTGAATTAAGAGGATAACAGTTCACCAAGTTTTTAAATTATCCCTGTCCACCAACGAATAGGGATCACTCTGTACCCAAAATTTTTTTAATAAACTAAAAAACAACCCAAGGGTGAAATTTAACCAAATTTGTAGGTCACAGTGGGAATGAAAAAAAAAAAATCCCCAAAACGGCATTAAGTTTAACCACAGGCCCCCCCAAAAATTTATAATATAGGGCACCAAAAGGTTTTAGGATCTTGGTGCACTCTTCGTGGGGGGAATTACATTGCACCAAGGGCCCGCTTGGTCAAATTTGCATCCCAAAAGTGAAAATTTTTAAAAACTGTACCAAAATTTTAGGATCAAGGCGCGCCTGTTTTAAGTTAAAATTTCCGTTCAAAGGAAAGTTGGAATCCCCAGTGCATCAAAATGTGTAAAAGGGATCACAAATGTACAGTGTACATATAAAGTTTCCGAATTTAAAATGCGTCAAGTTTTACGGTTCACAAAAATAACGGGGCAAAAAAAAAAGTTGGTAGGGTTTTTTAGTGGAATATTTGCTCGTTTAAATGGACAAATGGAATTATCACTTGGAACAAGTGTTGTACGGGAAATGAAGGATCAAAGAAAAGCAAGTTTTGTTTTTTTTCTCAAATTTTTAAATAAGACACACTGGCCCTGTATTAGGATACTCCAACCCCAAAATAAATCACGACGCCCCCAAATTTACAGGAAAAGGGCAGTTTCACCAAAAAAGGTGGATAAACAATTGCCCGGAAAGTGTGCAAGAATTTCAGCTTGCTAGCCCGGGGAGGGGAAACTGTAATGGCATCAGTGAACCCCCAAAGGGTTTTGGAAACAAGTTTAACCCCGGAGTGAATGGGGTTTCCCAAGCATGTGCCCAAAACATTGGGAACAATTGTGTAATATCAAAAAGAACCAAGTCTGTAAGAAAACATGCACCCCGAGGGGGTTTAGTCACAGTACACCAAAGAGTGTTCAGTCACAGTACACCAGAGGGTTCAAACACAGTTAAAACCCCCAAAAATGAATGATAAAAGATTGAGACTTCATGATCACTGCCCTTCAAGAGTGTGTTTTTTTCTTCAACCCCGGGGGTTTCTTACACGGGAAAGGAAAATGAAAGTAAGCGGGAAACATTTAAAGTATAAAAATCACAAGGAAAAAAATATGCGGTATTTGAAAAACCAAAATTTTGACCCTTCCGAATGGAAAAAAGGTATTTGGGGGGCAACTGTACATGGGGTGTTAGATCACGTTCCTGAAGGGTTTTTGGGAACCCAATACAAAAATGTGTATGTAAGTAAATTTTTACAGTGTTAGATCGCTGAGGCGTGAGCCCGATTTTTCAACAATTTAATTAGCGTTCATCCCCACACCCATTGGGAAAACTCACCGGGCCATGTTTTTAAAAAGTGAAGGGCCCTGTTCCCCGGCAAAAGGGGACATCCAAATGTCCCAACCTTTGGGTGGGGAAGGCAGACACTTGTATTTTCTGGTCGAATACACTTTTCATGCCCTTTTAGAAGCTCTCTGCTTTGTTTTATCCTTACACTGTTAACGGGAAAACTTTCCCGTAAAAACTTTTTTACATACTGGTGAAGGAATATAAAGAAAAAATTAAACTCTTTCGGGGTTTCCCTTGCCCCTTTTCTGCCCGGGTGCATTTCAACCAAATTTAAACTTTGGGTTTTCCCCGGGCCCGTGATAAATGGCCCCCTTTATTGCTGTGTTCTAATAATTTACCAACATGGGAAAAATACATTACCAAAATACCTCAAAAAATAAATAATAGTGTACCAAGGAAAATTTGGGTTATAATTTAGCAAAAAGGGGTTTTTGGATTCCCTGTACCCTTTAAAATACTGGACACAAAGTTCTAAAAGGTAGGGTAAAAACTTCAGAAGTGTAACATGAGGAAACGGAAAGTACACACAAAAAAGTAGGGTTTAAAGTGAACCGAGCGTATAGGATAAAATGCATCCACACACACAAAACCCCACACACACCCAAAATAACCACACACACAAAACACAAAACACACTCACACACACACACACAACTTAAAAAACCCAAAAACCCCACCAAAACACACACACCCACACACACACCACACACCCCACAAAACACACACACACACACAAAACCACACACACTCCCACCAACACCAAAAACACACAACCCCCACAACAATCACATATACATACACACCCACAACACCACACACACAAAACACACACACACACAAACACACACACACACACACTCACAACCCCACACACACCCCACACACTCCCCAAAAACCCCCACATACACATACCCCATAAAAATCACCCCACACCCACCCCCACACCCACACACACACACACACACAACACCCCACCCCACACACACACACACCCAAAACAAACCAACCACTCACCCCACACACACACACCCACACCCCACACTCACACACACACATACACATACCACAAACAAAACCCCACACATTTCCCCCACAAAACACACCCACACTGTTGTATAGCCCCATCAGGAGGAAGGGCAACAGTCAAAAAACCGGTGATCAGTTAAAGGGCAGAAGGTGGAGAACCACAAGAAATGATCGGGGGTATGTGAGGAGCTTTAACAGGGATTTTAAAGGGGGGGTTTTTTCCCGTAGAGAAAAGGAAGGGTGTGGGGGAAAACAGGGACAAAGGGAAAATCAAAGGGGAATTTTTTCCCAAAAGTTGGGTGGAAACGAAAACTGAGGAAGGGGGGAAGAGCTCTTTAAATGACCTTTACACCTCAAAGGGGTTGGGGCCGGAAAAACCTCCCCATGGGTCCCTTTGAGGGAAAGGGGAAGGAGGGTGTGTGTGCCTCTAACCCAAAAATTCAACAATCCCTTTTAAACTGGGCAAAATACCGAGAAATGGAAGACAGCTAAAAGAATCCCCCCTATTTTAAAAAAAGGAAAAAAGAAAGAGGCACTAAAAATAAGACCTTTTGTCCCCCTGACATGTTTTTTTTGGGTGCAAAGTCATGGAGGAAAAATTATCAAAGGGGGAGAGTGGTCGAACACCTGGAAAGGAAAAGAAATTTTAAAAGAAAACCCCCTGGGTTTATTGGGGAAGGGAAATCTTGTTTCACAAAAACCCCCTGGGGTTTTATGACAAAGGGAAAAAGAAATAAGACACGGAGAGAGGGTTGGGGAGAAATTTCGTTTTCCTAGGGCTGCAGGAAAGGCCTTTGACACAGTTTTCCCCCCAAGAGTTAGTGCAGAAGCTGGAGGATCAAAGGGAACATAAAAAGGGGGGCACTGCAATGATAAGGGGAATACCCGAAAAGGGGGGCACAACCCAGTCATTGGGAAAGTGAAGAGGTTTTCACAGTGGGGGCCTTTACGAGCGGGGTCCCACAGGGGTCAGTTCTAGGGCCCCGTGTATTTTTGGGTATAATTTTGAACGACAAAGATGGAAGGAAAAAGGGTTGAAGTGTCCCCGTTCGCAGTGACGTTTAAGTTATGAAAGAATTAAATGGCGAGGATGAAAGGGAGGGGCTTTCAAAGAGACCTGGAGAGGCTGGACATGTTTGGGCCCCAAATAACTTGGGTCCTCCCAATTCAAACCCCGCCAAATGCAAAAGTCATGAAAAATTTGGGGGGGGCCCCCCAAAAAAAAAAAAAAAAGACCGCAGACAGAAAATTAGGTAGGTTGGGCAAAGACTACAGACCCTTTACTCAGGGAGAAAGACCCTTGGGGGGTTTCATAACACCCAGTACTTTACCGGGGGCACACATTTAAAACCCAAAAAACCCCCTGCAGCAACGGGCGCCTGGCAAACCTGAGAAATAGCGTTTTTCCCATAAACCTCAATAAGGAAAAACGTTCAAGGGCACCGTACCCGTGGGAAAGTTAGGGGGCCCAAGGAAGGGATGCAGCACCCGTTTTGGAAACCACACCCGGTCCAAGGGCCCCCCAAAAGTTAGAGAAAACAAGGGTTTTTCAAAAAGGCTATCCCAAGCTCAAGGGAATGTTTGTACGGGGAAAAATTAAGGGAAATCGGACTGACGACACTGGAAAGGACGAAGGTCCCTGGGGAGCATGATAACGACATACAAAATACTGCGGGGAATGACAAGGTGGACAGAGATAGGAGTTCCAGAGGGGGGGCACCCGGGACAAGGGGTCACAAAATGGGAAACTGAAGATCCCGAGAGTCACAGGGCGTTAGGGAAATTTTTTTCTTCAGTCAAGAGTTGTCAGCAAAATGGAATAGCCTAGCAAGTGAAATAGTGGAGGCCGGAACCATACTAGTTTTAAGAAGAGGTATGACAAAGTCGGGGAACAGAAGAGGGAGGATCCCTAGCGTCAGTGAAGAGGCGGGGCCAGGAGCTGAGTCTCGAAAACCCCCGCCCAAACCCAATTAGGTGAGTAAATTAGGTGGGGTACACACACACACAAAAACACACCCCACAACACAACACAAAACACTCACACACACATATACAACCCTACACGGGCGAGGGGTCAGAGTGGGCACCCGTGACCCGCGGGGTCCCCCCCAGGGGGTCCCCAATTTTCCCAGGACCCTTTCTGTTTCCCGGAAAATTTTTGGGAAAGACTTGACGGGAAAGGATAGACTCTGAGGTGTCCCTGTTTTTCAGATGACGTAAGTTGATGAGAAGAAAACACCGACGAAAACCCGGCGAAATACAAAAGGGGTCTGGCCGGGGGTGCCGACCGGTCCGGGAATTGGCTCCTTTGGGGTTCAATCCCCCCCAATGCAAAGTCCCGAAGATTTGGGGAAGGGCAAAGAAGGGGGGGCGACGGAGTACGTCAAAGGGGGGCAGGACTTTAAAAACCCCACTCAAGGGAAAAAATCTTGGGGTGAGTATAACACCGGCCATCTCCTAAACCCCACATCAACCAAATAACTGATGCGCATTGGGCGCCTAGCAAACCTCAGAACAGCTTTCCGACATCTTAATAAGGAATCGTTCGGGCCCCGTACAACCGAAACGTTAGGCCATATTGGAGTATGGGCACCATTTTGGAACCCCCACACCTACCAACCGTAAAGAAACTAGAGAAAGTGCAAAGGTTTGGCAACAAGACTATCCCAGAGTAAGAGGTATGTCTACGGGGAGGGTTTAAGGGGAAAACAACCGACGACATGGGGACGGGAGATAGGGGGACATTAAGACATACAAAAATGAGAGGGAAATTTACAAGGGGGACAAAGACAGGATGTTGAAGAGATTTGGGCACGAACAAGGGGGGCCAGTTGGAAATGAAACTCAGATGAATCACAGGGATGTTAGAAGTATTTCTTTAGCCACAGAGTAGTCAGTAAGTGGGAAAAATTTGGGAAGCGTGTTGGGGGCAGGATCCCTACAAAACTTTAAACAGAGGTAGATAAACTCACGGCTCGGGAGAGGACCTAGTAGCGATCAGTGAGGGCGGGGGCCCGGAGCTCGGACTCGACCCCCGCAACCTCAACTAGGTTTATACAAAAAGGGGAGTACACACACAACCAAACACACAACCACACCACACCACACACACACACACACACACCCACCCCACTCACACACACTACACACATACACATACAGACCAAGCACCACACACAACACACACACACACCATGCACACACACACACCACAAACACACACACACCAAAACACACAACCACACACACACACACACACACACACCAAAAACCAGTAGGACACTCGTGCGCGAGTCACGCCTCCGTGCTCCGCCAACTTTTTTTTGGGGGCTACCCAAGTGTACTGCAATGGATTTAAATGTGTTAGGATATGAACATTTTCCTTTTAAACGATTACAGTCTGCCCGAAGCCCAAAGTGGGGGAGCCAAATTTTGTAAATAAAACTACAAAGTAAAGCGTTTTTGGTGGATCCAACCGGGGCAGGGGTCAGGCGACTTCCACGTGTCACCCAAAAAAGAAATACAGTCAAAAATCGTGTGACCAGTGAAAAAAATAAGTGAATAGGGTACTTTTAAACGAGAAGAAATTGAGGTGGTCTAACCCAACGTCACTCAGCTGGACACTTACAGGCTGCTACAGCTGCATCACAATACTGGATTCACCTATGGATTGTTTTGGATTTGGGTCCGAGTTCCCAAATTAAACCACCCAAGCTGATTGTGAATGGGCAACCTCCTAGCACGATAAAGAAAAGGCAAGCAAGACTCAATAATGAATAGCAATTGGTAATCTATGGGGCAAGGGAAGTAAGTTACTATAAGCCTAGGTGGTAGGACAATCATAAAGGGCAACATTGTAAGTAGGTGCGGGTCAAGTCCCAGGAGGGAGGGGGTCAGGTCACAAGAGGTTGTGGTCAGGTAAACGGGCCACTGAGACTCCACATAACACTCCAACGCACAATTCCACCTACTTTTCAGACACTTAATAAACCCATAAACCCACACATAATTCCACACACACACACACACACAAACACACACACACACACACACACAAACACACATATGCATGTACACAACACACACACACACACACACCCACCTTCCCACCCATTCACCCACCTACCCACCACACACACATGTACAGACTCACATACACTCCTCCCCTCCCCCACCAACCTCTCACTCCTTCCGCTGATCCCCTCCTCTCTCATTCATCCTCCTCCTCCCCACCTCTCCCTCGTCCCCCTCTCTCTCTCCCATTCTCCCCCTTGCTTCTTTCCCACCACTCACTCCCATATTCAACCTAAATCCCCCTCCCCACCCCTCTCCCCATATAGCCACTGTCCACAGTTCCTCCTCTAAACCTCACCCCCCCCACACTCCGGACAAACACAACTACAACCTAACACACAGAATTACAAAAGTTTTCCATTCAGAGGCATCAAAATAAAAAAAGGGAGGTCAAGAGCAGGAAGGAAAACTTAGGGACAGAGATGAATCTGCAGAGAAGATTGGGCAGCAGAGCTCACAAAAAGGGAACAAGATGGGAAAAGAATCTAGAATAACTTAGAATGAAATGGAAGAAGGATTGATAGGGAAAGCAAGAAGTGGGAATGAAAGTCATAGCAGCAGAGGCCAGGATACAAGAGAAGAAGGAACTGAAAAATCTGAAACACCTAAAGAACTAAAAAACATTTTGGGAATGACATCGAGACTGATACCTCATCACAAAATAAGGGGGACTGTAGGAAAGAAGGAGCAAAGCTGCATGTAAGGAATCTCCAGCAAGTGGAACATAGAAATGAAAGAGCTAGCCTATATGTGGAGGCCCTAATAGACCACGGCAGAGTCCAGGGAAGCCGAGAACGGAAAAAACGACAGCCCCTAGAGCCCAAGTACAATATATAGTAAACTGATGAAAGGAAAGCTGCAATGGAGGAAAATAAATTGAATAGAATGGGATACCATACGGATACGCAGTAGGAGAATGAAAGGGAGAGGTCCTGTCTTTGTGTATGGGCTCCAGTAAGTTGAAGGGGAAAATATGAAGCAAGAAAAGGGAAACATATGAAGCAAGAAAAAGGGGAAACAAATGAAGCAAAAAAGGGGGAAAGCAATTGGAAAAGCACATAAAAAAGCAATAGAAAAGAGGAAATGACGCCAGCTGGAAAACTTACAGAGAACATGGGGTGTTGCAAGAAGAAAAACCCAGGCCAGTGAAAGTGACTTTCAGCAAGAATCGACTCGAACAGATCCTGCAGGAGAAAGCAAGATTAAGGTGACATTCGGCATACAGAAGGTTGTATCTCGACCGATGACAGAGCACAAGAAGAAAGGCATACACTGAGAAGAAGGTACACAGGCGAAAGGAGGAAAAGAGAGGGGAATGAGAGACAGACAAGAGATCCCAGACCCAGGAAGAAGATCAAATAAAGCCTCCCTCAAAACTTCCCATAGAAACCCCCCAACCAGCTCACCCCCAGTGCAACAACATTCGAAACCAAACACCCATGCCATATCCAATGCCCCCACCCAATACATTACAAACTCACCCCACAGCAACCACCCATAGGTCCCTATCAGGTCTCCCACTTCCACCCCAATATACCCCCAGACCACAGTCCTAGAAAAGAAGTTGAAGGTGTGAGATACAAATGCAGATGGTATCACAAGTAAGTGAGGAGTGGCATGAAAGAATCAAGGAGATATCCCTATACAAAATAGCACTCACAAGAAACAAAACTCATTCACCAGAATGAAACAGATGAATCTTTATCCACCTGGATATCAAATCCTCATGAAAGACAGAGGAGGAGAGGGAGGAGAGAGTTGCACTGCTCATTAAAAACCTTTTGGGTTTTAGAAAATAAAAGGAATGACGTCACGGGCGAAAGGGAACTTTTAGTAGGACCACTCCAGTCTGAAGGGACAGAGTGATAAATGCAGTTAATGTACAACCCACACACAGAACTGCAGAGGCCAAGAAAGAATACACAGAGAGGTACCAAATAGCAATCGTCGACGACACTTAAGCCGAGGCCAGAAGAAACACACATGGGAAGCAAAGCACTAGTTATGGTGATTTCAATCACAAGGAATTTGACTGGGAAAACCTGGAGCCCCATGGGGTCCAAAACATGGAGCCACGATATGGGAATTGGTGCTGGAAATCTCATGCATCAACATGTTAGAGACTCCACCAAGAGAGAGGTGAGGATGATCCACAAGACTGGACCATTATTCACCTTGATAGTTCGACATCGTGATATCATATATGAAAGGCCCCTGGGAGCTAGTGATCATGTGGTACTGTATGCTTTGACTACATAGTTGAGCCCAAGTGGAGAGAGTAGCAGGAACAGGATGGGAAAAACCAAACTACACAAGGGGGAACCACTCAGGCATGAGGAACACTTTCTGCAAGACATTCAGTGGGGAAAGGGAAACTGACAGGAAACCAGTACAAGAAATTATGGACTATGTGACAACAAAATGCTAGTGAGGTAGAGGAAAGGTTTATTTCCAAGGAAACAGAAATAATTGGGAAGAACCAGAACGAGTCCTTGGTTCACCCCAAGGTGTAGGAGGCAAAAACTAGGTGTACTAGAGAATGGAAAAGGTACACGAAGACAAATATGCACAGATAAAAGGGAGGTCAGTGACATATGAAATGACATAGCATCGAAAGGTCAAGTCTGACCCAAAGCTGTTGTAAGCACATCGAGGAAAACAACAGTCAAGGACCAGGTAATCAGCTGAGGAAGGGTGATGGGGAGTTCACAAGAAACGACCGAGAGGTATGTGAGGAGCTCAACACGAAATTTAAAGAAGTATTTACAGCAGAAACCAGTAGTACTCCAGGAAATCAGAACACGGGGAACACCAACAAGTGCTGAATGAGGTACACATAACCAAGGAGGAGGTGAAGAAGCTGCTATATGAACTTGACACCTCAAAGGCAGTGGGACCAGACAACATCTCTCTGTGGGTCCTTAGAGAGGGAGCAGAGATGCTGTGTGTGCCATTAACAAAGATCTTCAACAATCATTGAAATTGGGCAACTCCTGAGGTATGGAAGATGGCAAATGTAGTCCCAATTTTTAAAAAGGGAGACAGACATGAGGCATTAAACTACAGACCTGCATCACTAACGTGTATAGTATGCAAAGTCATGGAGAAGATCATCAGGAGGAGAGTGGTGGAGCACCTGGAAAGAAACAAATGTATAATTGACAACCAGCACGGTTTCAGCGAAGGAAAATCCTGTGTCACAAACCTACTGGAGTTTTATGACAAGTGACAGAAGTAAGACAAGAGAAAGAGGGGTGGATCGACTGCATTTTTTTGGACTGTCAAGAAGGCCTTCGACACAGTTCCTCACAAGAGGTTACTGCAAAAGCTAGAGGATCAGGCACACATAACAGGAAAGGCACTGCAATGTATCAGAGAATACCTGACAGGGAGGCAACAACGAGTCATGGTACGTGACGTGGTGTCAGAGTGGGCGCCTGCGACAAGCGGGGTTCCACAGGGGTCAGTCATAGGACCTGTGCTGTTTTTGGTATATGTGAATGACATAACGGAAGGGATAGACACAGAAGTGTCCTTGTTTGCAGATGATGTGAAGTTAATGAGAAGAATCAAATCGGATGAGGATCAGGCAGGACTACAAAGAGACCTGGACAGGCTACAAGCCTGGTCCAGCAACTGGCTCCTTGAGTTTAACCCTGCCAAATGCAAAGTCATGAAGATTGGGGAAGGGCAAGAAGACGCAGACCATATAGTCTAGATGGCAAAGACTGCAAACCTCACTCGAGAAAGATTGGGGTGAGTATAACACCGAGCATTTCTCCTGAGGCGCACATCAACCAGATAACTGCCCCAGCTACGGCGTCGGCAACCTACGATAGCTTCCGATCCTCAGTAAGGAATCGTTCAAGACTCTGTATACCATTTACGTCAGGCCCATACTGGATTGCGCACCAAATTGGAACCACACCTGGTAAACACGCCAAGAATGAGAAAGTACAAGGTTGCACAAGACTAGTCCCAGCTAAGGGGTTTCCAGAAGAAAGGTGAGGGAATCGACCTGACGCACTGGAGGACAGGAGGTCAGGGAGACATGATAACGCATATAAATACGTGCAAATAGCAAGGTGGAAAAAGGGACGGGATTTTCCAGAGATGGGTACGAGAAAAACAGAGTCACATTGGAAAGGGTTGAAGCCCGGGATGAATCAAAGGAATTTTAGAAGTTTTTCTTCAGTCAAAGTGTAGTCGGCCGTGGAATAGGCTAGAAAGTGGAAGTAGTGGAGGGGGGAAAACCATACAAGTTTTAAGGCGAGGTTTTATGAAGTTTCATGGAGCAGGAGAGAGAGAAAACCAAATACAATCAGTGAAAGGCGGGCAGAGCTATGCCCGACCCTGGCAACCACAAATAGTGAGTATAAATAGGTGGTACACACACACACCACCCAACTGCAACCAACTGGGGAAAAGGATCTTGGAGTGAGTATAATACCGAGTACATCCTGGGCTCACTCATCTAAATATTGCTGCAGGATATGGGCCCCTGGCAAACCTGAGAACAGGCGTTCCGATACTCGTGGGAATCTTCAAGAATCTGTATCCCGTATAGGTTAAGCCCAAACTGGAGTATGCAGCACCAGTTTCGAGCCCCACCGGGTTTCAAGCCACGTCAAGAAATTAGAGAAAGTGCAGGGACATCGTGACTAGTCTGGATCTGAGAGGTTTGCCCTAGGGGGAGGGGTTTAAAGAGAACCAACCTGACAACACTGGAGGCGAATGGCAGGGGGGCATGATAACGGCTTATAAAATACTGAGAGGGGAAATTTACATGGTGGACAGAGACAGGATGTTCCAGAGATGGGACACACAACACGGGTGTCAATTGGAAGTTGAAGACCTAGATGAGTCACAGGGATGTTAGTAAGTATTTCTTCAGGAAGTAGAATAATCTGGAAAGTGATGTAGTGATGTATTTATAAGGCTCATGGAGCAGGAAGAGAGTGGACCTGGTAACGACCAGTGGACTAGTAACGACCAGTGGACCCAGTAACCCCGGGCCAGGGACTTAGTGAACACAGTATATAAGACAAGGTTTGGAAAAGTAAACCAGGGAAGTAGACAGTGGATAGGGGGATTCTTTAAATTTTTATGGATTTCGGGTTAGGAAAACAACCCGAAGGAGGGTGAAGGATGGTGGATTTAAAAATTTTTTCCTTAGGAATTCTTTTGGAATTCCTTGACGGGGAAAACAATTAGGAGGTCGCAGGCAGGGAAATTGTGATTTAAAGTTCGCTGTAGAATATTGCGAGTTAGGAAGATTTTAAAATTTGGATGACAAAACCTAATAGGGGTACAGACAGGGGGGCAAGCCGGCAAAAATAGAAGGGGTTAGGGAACTGCAGAAATTTCCTTGGGAAAACAAGCAAATGAATTGCCGGAAAAGACAAAATGTAAATTGGGTGGCTTCCGGAAACAAACAGGAGAAACTCCCAAACCTTATATTAGGATTCTTATCCTGTTTGGAGCAAATTTATTGGAAAACCCAAATAATGATTGAAAAAAGCGGAAAAATATAATTTGGGGGGCTTCAAAGGAACCAAAACAAGGGAAAACTCACAACCTTAATAGCTAAAAAAATATTCTAGTCCATATTGCGAATTTAAGAGTTGGGAACATATTAAAAAACATTTAAAAAATGCTGGAAAGAGTGCAAAGGTTTGCTACGACACTCAAGGCAGAGCAGAGGGAATGTGCTGTGAGGACAGACTGGAGGAGCAACACTAGATGAGACTACAGAAAAAGGAGTGACACGATTACAAACCAATACTTTGCGGAATTGAGAGTGTGGAATGGGCGAGTCTCTTCGAGAAGCGAGTCTTCAGTATACGAAAGCATAGCTGGAAGCTTGAAACAAACAAGAATCACAGGGGTATCAAGAAATATTTCTTAGCCTTAGAGTGATCAGGAAGTGGAACGACCTATACAACAAGGTGGTTTAGGTAGGGTCAGTATCTAGATACAAGGATAGGAGTGATAGGGCTCACGTAGGCAGCAGAGACTAACCCAGTAACGGTCAGCAGCAAGACGGAGCCAAGAGCAGGCTCGACCGCTGCATCCGCAAATGGGTGAGTACAAATAGTTGTACTAAGCATATCGATGATAACCTTAGGCGTTCATCAAACGAATTACTGCCGAAGCCTGGCAAATCTAAGGCAGTTGTCAGACAAATATAGGAGGATGCAGCACCAACCGTGAGCCCACACCTGATCAAGCATGTCGAGAAACTGAAAAAAAGTGCAGAGGTTTACAGTAAGAATGGTCCCAGAACTAAGGAGTATATTCTAAGAGAAAGGATTTACGAGCCAAACATAATGACTGTAGAGAAAAGAAGAACTAAAAGAGATACTATAAAAACAAAAATAGTGATATTACTTTATAAGGCGGTCAGGACGGAATGTTTGAAAGACGGGAGACACAGGAACACGACGGCACAGCAGAAAGTTGATATTACAGATGAGTCACAGGGATAGTAGGAAGAATTTCTCCAATCTTAGAGCAGTCAGGAAGTGAAGCGACTTGGGGAATGAAGTAGTAGGGGCCGGATCTATTCAAAGCTTTATGAAGAGGTACGATAAGGATCTCGAAGCTAGGAGAAAGTGAGCCAGGAGGCGAAGAGGCGGGGCCAAGATATGAGACACAACCCCTGCAACCACATATAGGCGAGCACATGCGGGTGAGTACACACGCGCTTATTTTTTTTTAAGCCACGTATGTGTGTTCGTCCTGGAGTGAACATATTAAGAAGCACATCAACAGGCTTTTTCTTTAGATTCTCAACTCAAACGTAAGGTTAGCATTTAGACACACTAACAAAGATTCAAATGTTTTCGACATTTGACATAATTACTATCATATAGTGTGCAATACTAGCATAGGTTAGACAATTGATCAAGTAAATCCAGAATCTGTTGATGTATGGTTCAGAGAACCGACAAGTTGATAAATTAGACATATGTGCAACATTTGGGTATCTTTAATGAGGAAAAGTTTCACCACACAGTGGCTTCATCAGTCCATACAAAGGAGAATGGTGAAGAACAGGAGGAGTTGAGGTAATCAGTCTCTCAGCCTTGACTTACTTCCACATTCGTCAAATGTGATACCACCTACGACTGCTGCACCTCTCCTGTCTACAATATATAAGCTACTTCTTCGCATATATGCTGTATTCTTTTCACTATTGACAGACTGATCACATCGACACAATCTGACGGACTCATTACCTCAAACTCCTCCTGTTCTTCACCATTCTCCTTTGTATGGACTGATGAAGCCACTGTGTGGCGAAACGTGCCCTGATTATAGATACCCAAACGTTGCACATGTATCTAATTTATCAAATCCAGAATCAAGAGACTAAACAAACTAAACTTCTTTACATTCAAGCACTATAAGGCAAATAAATATATTTTCTGTAATATGAAAGTCAGATTGGAATGAAATGGATTAAGTAGTGAGTCAAACTTTGTGTCAGGAATACATATATTGGGAACAATGATGCTTTGATTCCCGGTCACTAGTCTATTTAAAGATGAGGGGCCAGGAGCTGAGGTTTCACCTTGCACCCAGAAGATGATGAGTGCAATTTGTTGAGTAAACAATATAAGATCATATATAATCACCTACTCAGTCACACCATAACACAGTTCCTGCCGCATCCTGTTTATATCTTGTCTCAGTATCTCTTGAGAATAAAAACGGTTATTTTTCCACCACCGGGGGTCCTCCCCTTCCTTCACCTCCACCCAGAAACAAATAAATACACATTAGTACTACACTTCTTAGACACGTACATGTCTTCCTGCTTATCCTAAGATATGTGCTTGTTTTCTGCTTACTCTTTACACACGTGCATATCTCACGCTTATTATGTACATGTCTTTACAAGTACTTCTAGGTGACGTACATGTCACTCTACCAGCCAGTTCCTTTCCTTGTGTAGTCCTGTTTACTTCTAAGACACGTATATGACTTCAAGCTTACTCTTAAGACACACATGTATGACTTCTAAAATACGAACATGTCTCACTGGTTAAAATTTTTAAGACTTGTGCAGTCTTTTCCGTTAAAAGGGCGTACGTATCATCCTCTTCCCCACATAATTTTTGAGCACCTTAGTGTTTTTTTGTTTGCTCCGAAGACACGTATGTGTCGCCCTGGCGCGAATAATTCAGTATCATAAATTTTTGGTTTTTCATGTTTTTTCCGTGTCTG
>NC_069404.1:25917171-25949416 GCF_026875155.1 Cherax quadricarinatus
TCGAAGGAGACACTTTCCTTGTGACCACGAGTGTCTTTGATCCCACCTGCCTCAGATATGCAACAAAAATTGGTAAGTGATATTTACCGTAGTTGTATCCTTAACCCAAGTTACTTGTGTGAACGTAATAATGAAGTTCATACAGGTAATTTCTCACACCATTTATACACAACATATCAGACACAACAACATCTTGGGATCTTGATAAACGGATTTCTACAAATTGTCTAACTTATAGATACGACCTCCTTCCACTAGTGGTCTTGTCCACTGGTGACTCCGGCTACCACTGCTTCACCTCATCTGTCATCAGTATATAAGCCCCATCTTTTACATAACCGTACACCATTATTCATATTAAAATCAAAACTATTCTTTATGAAGCTTGATTCTGTTATATTCTCTAAACCATAGGCCTCATTGATACAATTTTCTCGGCATTTTAAAAATCAATTTGGTAGTTAAAATTTCTCACTTGAATAAACAAATCATTGTAATCTTGTCTAGTTTTAAACCTATATTTATACTGTCATTTTAATTCAAAATTTTCCCAGTTTGACTATATACTATACCACACTTTTTACAAGGAATCTTGTATACACTGCCATCAGCATTTCGGGGAAAATTTCTTTTCAGAAGATCTTTTTTTACTGTTTACCTGGAGTTTACCTGGAGAGAGTCCCGGGGGTCAACGCCCCCGCGGCCCGGTCTGTGACCAGGCCTAAAGGTAGATCAGAGCCTGATCAACCAGGCTGTTACTGCTGGCTGTACGCAATCCAACGTACGAGCCACAGCCCGGCTGGTCAGGTACCAACTTTTAGGTGCTTGTCCAGTGCCAGCTTGAAGACAGCCAGGAGTCTATTGGTAATCCCCCTTATGTATGCTGGGAAGCAGTTGAACGGTCTCGGGCCCCTGACACTTATTGTGTTGTCTCTTAACGTGCTAGTGACACCCCTGCTTTTCATTGGGGGGATGTTGCATCGTCTGCCAAGTCTTTTGCTTTCGTAGTGAGTGATTTTCATGTGCAAGTTCGGTACTAGTCCCTCTAGGATTTTCCAGGTGTATATAATCATGTGTCTCTCCCGCATGCGTTCCAGGGAGTACAGGTTCAGGAATTACAAGCGCTCCCAGTAACTGAGGTGTTTTATCTCCGTTATGTGCGCCGTGAAGGTTTTCAGTACATTTTCTAGGTCAGCAATTTCACCTGCCTTGAAAGGTGCTGTTAGTGTGCAGCAATATTTCAGCCTAGATAGAACAAGCGACCTGAAGAGTGTCATCATGGGCTTGGCAGCCCTAGTTTTAGTTCTCGTTATCCATCCTGTCATTTTTCTAGCAGATGCGATTGACACAATGTTATGGTCCTTGAAGGTGAGGACCACAGACATGATCACTCCCAGGTCTTTGACGTTGGTTTTTCGCTCTATTTTGTGGCTGGAATTTTTTTTGTGCTCTGATGAAGTTTTAATTTCCTCATGTTTACCATATCGGAGTAATTGAAATTTCTCATCGTTGAACTTCATATTGTTTTCTGCAGCTCATTGAAAGATTTGGTTGATGTCTGCCTGGAGCCTTGCAGTGTCTGCAATGGAAGACACTGTCATGCAGATTCGGGTGTCATCTGCAAAGGAAGACACGGAGCAGTGGCTGACATTCTTGTCTATGTCAGATATGAGGATGAGAAACAAGATGGAAGCTAGTACTGTGCCTTGTGGAACAGAGCTTTTCACCATAACTGCCTCGGACTTTACTCTGTTGACTACTACTCTTTGTGTTCTGTTTGTGAGGAAATTATAGATCAATCTACCAACTTTTCCTGTTATTCCTTTAGCACTCATTTTGTGCGCTATTACGCCATGGTCACACTTATCGAAGGCTTTTGCAAAGTTTGTAAATATTACATCTGCATTCTTTTTGTCTTCTAGTGCATCTAAGACCTTGTCGTAGTGATTCAGTAGTTGGGACAGACAGGGCCGACCTGCTCTAAACCCATGTTGCCCTGGGTTGAGTAATTGATGGGTATCTAGACGGGTAGCGATCTTGCTTCTTAGGACCCTTTCAAAGATTTTTAGGATATTAGTGCTATAGGATGTTAGTGCTATTGGTCTGTAGTTCTTTGCTATTGCTTTACTGCCCCCTTTGTGGAGTGGGGCTATGTCTGTTGTTTTTAGTAACTGTGGGACGACCCCCGTATCCATGCTCCCTCTCCATAGGATAGTAAAAGCACTTGATAGGGGCTTCTTGCAGTTCTTGATGAACACGGAGTTCCATGAGTCTGGCCCTGGAGCAGAGTGCATGGGCATGTCATTTATTGCCTGTTCGATGTCAGGATAACATCAGATAGGCTTGTGTTTACCAAATTCTGTGGTTCTCTCATAAAAAGTTGATTTAGATCTTCGACTCTCAGTCTGGAAATATAAACACAAATGCAGTATAATGTGATCCTTTATTGACTACGTTTCGCCCACACAGTGGGCTTTTTCAAGTCACAAACAGAACAAGTTCTGTTTGTGACTTGAAAAAGCCCACTGTGTGGGCGAAACGTAGTCAATAAAGGATCACATTATACTGCATTTGTGTTTATATTTCCATTGTGTCGGTATTTTATACCATTTATTTCGACTCTCAGTCTGGTTAGCGGCTTGCTAAAATCTGAGTCATATTGGGACCTAAGTAGCTCACTCATCTGTCATCTGTGTAGGACCCATCATGTTTAAGTAGGGGCCCAATTATAGATGTTGTTCTCGACTTTGATTTGGCATAAGATAAGAAATACTTTGGGTTTCTTTCCATTTCATTTATGGCTTTTAGTTCTTCCCGTGATCCCTGACTCCTATGAGATTCCTTTAGCTTTAGTTCGATGTTGCTATTTCTCTGACCAGTGTCTTCCTACGCATTTCAGATATATTGGCCTCTTTTAGCCGCTCTGTTATTCTTTTCCGTCGCCTGTACAGGGAGCGCCTCTCTCTTTATATTTTACATCTACTCCTCCTTTTTCTTAAAGGAATATAAGCCTTAAGCATAAATCGAGTGCCACAGAGTTAATCTGTTCTAGGCATAAGTTGGGATCTGTGTTGCTTAGTCTGTCTTCTCAGCTTATATCATTTAGAACTTGGTTTACTTGGTCCCACTTTATGTTCTTGTTATTGAAGTTGAATTTGGTGAAGGCTTCCTCGTGACTGATCTTATTTTGTCGGTCTGGGGCTCCGCACATACATGTCTGAACCTCAATTATGTTGTGATCTGAGTATATTGTTTTTGATATGGTGACATTTCGTATCAGATCATCATTGTTAGTGAAGATGAGGTCCAGTGTATTTTCCAGTCTAGTAGGCTCTATTTTTTGCTGGTTTAAGTTGAATTTTGTGCAGAGATTTAGAAGCTCGTGTGTGTGTGAGTTCTCGTCAGAGCTGCCTCCTGGTGTTATCACTGCAACAACATTATTTGCTATATTCCTCCATTTTAGGTGCCTCAAGTTGAAATCCCCCAGGAGCAAGATGATGGGGGCAGGAGCTCGAAGATTTTCCAGACAGTGGTTAATTTTCAACAGCTGTTCCTGGAATTGTTGGGACGTTGCATCCGGAGGCTTGTAGACTACCACAATGACTAAGTTTTGGTTCTCGATCTTTACTACTAAAACTTCCACTACATCATTTGAGGCATTAAGCAGTTCTGTGCAAATAAGTGACTGCGATGTACAGGCCAACCCCCCACCCTTTTGCCTGTTCACACTGTCGCATCTGTATAGGTTGTAACCTGGGATCCATATTTCGTTATCCAAGTGATCCTTTATATGGGTCTCTGTGAAAGCCGCGAACATTACATTTGCCTCTGCAAGCAGTCCACGGATGAAAGGTATTTTGTTGTTCGTTGCTGGCTTTAGACCCTGTATATTTGCAAAGAAGAATGTCATCGGACTGGTGGTATTGGTGGTACTGGGGGGGACTTTTTCCGGCACTAATATCTGTATCTGTTGGTTTGGAGTGGAGGTCATCGACTGTGGTTCCACTCCAGAAATTACTGGATTTGGTGCACGATTTCTGCCATTTCCTGCCAGTTTTTTTTTTCCTTCCTGGCACTAAATATCCTCTTGAGTGGCTGTGCCTACCCAGGTTTTCCCATGGTCTGGATGTTTTGTAACTTTTTGTCCCCTTTAGATGGCGTGCCTGGCAATTTAAGTTATAGCACTGTCTTTCCTGTACTGAAGAGGGACACATTTCAGGGTTAAAAAGCTTACAGGAAGGAAGTTTGCATTTTCCTGTTGTCATATGGGCACGGCATTTTCTAGGGTGGTCAAAGTTTTACGTCCCATCTGTTTTTTCCTGATTTCGCATGCCTGCGAAGTGCATAGTATGTGCACAGGCTTGGTTTCCGTTTGCCTTGGGTTTTTGTGACTGTATTCCCTGTTGGTGCATGTTTTCCTGTCTCATTCCAATCCTCACTTGTACTAAGAATTGAGCTCTCACCAGTTGTTTCTGGTAATATATCCTCACTATTATTAGTGGAGTCCCATTGTTTGTTATCTCCTGTGTTATTAGTAGTTTGTAATATTGGTTTTTTCTTTTCCTTGGCTACACTTGTTTCCCCACTACTGCTCCTGTCTCCCTCGAGGCCATTTATATGCATTCCCTTATGCGTGCATTTACTGTCTACCAGGACAGCACTTCCAGCCCCACATTTACTGTCTACCAGGGCAGCACCTCCAGCATTACAGTTTCTGACTACATGGCCAGCACCTCCAGTCATACAGTTTCTGTCGGCCAGGACAGCATCCGCACCAAGGGCGATACCATCCAGCCGAGACTTTTTATTTTCCCATCTGTTATAGAATGCTTACAGGTTTTTTATGAAGGCTGCTTTGATGTTATCCTCTTTTAATACCAATGTGATTTTAGTCCGCAGATTGATCTCATTTGGGCATACCTAAAAACACTTCCCTGATTTAATACTGCTTGTAGATAATTCTTGGATATCTGCACAAGGGGTGTGACACCAATTTTCACAATGATTGATTTACTGTAATTCTACTAGTAACCCCTTGAATATTCTACTAATAACCTCCTTAAAGTGAAGATCTGGCTATTTGCATTTCTATTTCTGACTGTACTTGTATATTAGGACAAACTTACCGCTCTACGTTTCTGCTTTATAGTTATTGTTTGTGTTTGATAAGGGCGCCTAAAACCCTATCTGTTTATAGTCTGCTTTATTGTCCAACAAATCCGTTTGAAACCGGTCAAGGATTCGGAACCAGTCAAGGGTTCGGACCAGTCACATCTGATCAGTGGATCACTTATTTAAAACATATCTGGTCGGTGATTTGGGCTAACACATGAAGGAACTACTGGAAATTATTTAACCGAGTAATATGTGATTAGACTGATACAAAAGTATAACTTGCGTGTTGGAGAACCGGTGATTGCTGGCAGCTCCTACAATGACGAACGGTTGAGACCTCAAATCTTATTTACAGCTTGAAGGTTTACATTTCACTGTATTTAGCTTTTCTAGATTTTTTCCGTCTCCACCACAACAAATGTTATGTTATCACTATAGTTGGCTGGTGAAGATTATTGGAGGAAAGTCACTTTTTCTGAAGTAATATTTGCTTTTCGTTGTGTATATTGCAACCGCTGTTAACTACAGGTTATATGAATTTCCACTGTATACGTCTAGTATTTCAAATGAAGAAAAAAAAAAAACTAATGATGGTCACTTCACTCTACTAAGTACCATTCATCGATACCATGCCTAACCCTTCTAGGGTAGGGTAGGTGCCTGAGCCCGAGCCTTTAGCTCATAAGACTGTCATTCCCATTAGCCCCCTTGGGGCGGGGATGGCAGACCAGAGAGGCCTAGCTTGTGGCTAGGCCTGGGGACAGTTGGTCCCAAAGATGAGGAGGTACTTGTGCCTCCTTCCATGGGAGACTTAGGTCTCAGACACTCCCTAAAGAGGGAGCCAAGGCCGGGCCATCACTTGGAAAAGGCCCGGGCCGGGAGCATACCGGCTAATCTTTAATAATAATAAGTACCATTATATTACTGGTTTGATGCTACTACAACACTGTGGTAAGGTTTCTGGATGATTTTAAATTCAACTTTAATTATAAAATTCTTAAATAGAGAAGATATATCAAGAAATATTTCATTGTAAGGGAGAACCAACACTTTCTTGATTGATTACTACTGTTTGTCCATTGTAGAGTTGTAAAAAGTTTTTTTTAGCAGTTTTAAAGGATTTATCAATTAAGAGTTTTGGGTATTTTAGATAATTATCTATTTCATAAATCTTCAGAAAGTTTCACTGTCATGATGTGATGAGTAATAATGCTCATAACAACAATATTTGTTGCTTTTCTGTACATTTTGAGTTTAAAACCATGGTTTCCGTTAATAATTAAAATTTTATTAATATTTTTAAAAGTAATCTTTTCCGCAGGAAAATTAACTTAAAATGCTAGTTCCAAGATAATAAAGAGGGTTCTAGTTAAGCCACATTTAGTGTCTGCAATATTTAGGAGACTTCCGAATATGTTAAAACATCTAAAAAAGGCAATAAATTTATTTTATTCAAACTGAAAAGCAAATGTTATGTATCTATATTCTTTGGTATTAGACACAAAACAACAACAACATATCTGTACCACTCAACTCTGGTGGGAAGGACTTTATTACCAGTCTTTTCTTCAAAACAATTTACGTACAAATTGCTATGGATAGTTGAAAGAGAATTTGTCATTGACATACCAAACTTCAGATTGTAAAAACTTTCATTAAACACAAACTTTGTGTCAACAATACGAAGTTTAATAAGTTCAATGATTGTAGGTACTGGCAATGGTAAATCGTAAATAATAAGTTCTTCAGACAGAAAACTTATTAAATGGACTGGAACTTTTTGTAAAAAAAAGAAGTGACATCAAAATTAACCATATCGTAGTTATTTGAATCAGTTATGGTGCTTAATTTAACAGATAAATCAATATTATTTTTCACATAAAAGTTAGAAATTTTACCAACAATTGGGCTAGATATATCTACTAGCTATTTGGATAATTTATAGTAAAGTGAACGTGTGGAGCAAATAATTTGTCTGGCTGGTTAACCTGGCTTGTGTGTTTTTATTTATCCATACATATATGGTAATGATGTTTGGATTATTAAACACACAAACCAGATAATCCAGCCAGACCATAAAGCTGACCACGTACTGTACTTTATATTTAATTTGATCATCGTCTTTGTGAATACCAAACATCTAGAAGTTCTTGGTACCAAGTCTAAAACAAGCCATTGTAGCATCAGTCAGTCTGGTAACATTGTAAGCTGATACGTGTTCTTATCGTGTTTATCTACATTCACCTTATCATAGTGAGTTTCAGATCTAATCAGTTTTTCTAGTGAATTTCAATCATTTTAAGATTTCTTAGTTATCTCTCTCCTAAGAAAGTAATATTAACTCTTCTTCTAGGTATTTTTCTTTAAGGTAATTATTTGATGAAATCTGTAATCGAACAATAATTTCTTTCTCTCAGGTTTATAATATATGTACTTGGCGTCTCCAGTGAGTTTTGTTGTTACAGTTATTGTGTGAATCATGTGACTTCAGTAATGACATAGAATCAGGAATGAATATTTCCAGTATATTGTCCGTGACTTAACACACTTACCTTTCTCTCCCTACTTCTGAAAAGATTGGAAACCCAGAGCGAAAATTGTACTTAACTATGACAACCGCACCACTACCAAGAATCGTAGAATTTATAAAAAAGTGGCATTAAAATTAGCTTTATCAGTGTGGCTTCTCACCCTCTCCCATGTGCCAGAGGTCGCGTCTTAACCCGCACAACTACACACAGGCGAGTGTGTAAACGGTTAAGTTTCTTCATGTAATATGTCTTGAGAGAGGTGTTCCCAACTTAGCATTTATTTTATACTGTTCGCCGTTGCCCAGCGGTGAGAGTAGCGACTCTTATTGCTGAGGTCCAGGTAATAATAATAATAATAATATAATAATAATATAATAATTAATAATAATAATAATAATAATATAATAATAATAATAATAATAATAATAATAATAATAATAATAATTATTATTATTATTATTATTATTATTATTATTATTTATTATTATTATTATTATTTTATTATATTATTATTTCTATTAATTTTATATTTATTAATATTAAAATATTTTATGGAAAACATTAGAGTACCAATACTAATGGAATGGTACTTGACGAATACAAAAACGTCAGTGTAAGCTAACGCACTGACACGGAAAAGAAACATGTAAACCATATATATGATACTGTAAATATATTCTGCTGCCAGGGCGACACATACGTGTCTTCGGAGCAAACAAGAAAACACTAAGGTGCTCAAAAATTATGTGGGGAAGAGGATGATACGTACGTCTCTTATGGAAAAGACATGCACAAGTCTTAAAATTAACCAGTGAGACATGTTCGTATTTTAGAAGTCATACATGTGTGTCTTAAGAGTAAGCTTGAAGTCATATACGTGTCTTAGAAGTAAACAGGACTACACAAGGAAAGGAACTGGCTGGTAGAGTGACATGTACGTCACCTAGAAGTACTTGTAAAGACATGTACATAATAAGCGGTGAGATATGCACGTGTGTAAAGAGTAAGCAGAAAACAAGCACATATCTTAGGATAAGCAGGAAGACATGTACGTGTCTAAGAAGTGTAGTACTAATGTGTATTCATTTGTTTCTGGGTGGAGGTGAAGGGGGGGGAGGACCCCCGGTGGTGGAAAAATAACCGTTTTTATTCTCAAGAGATACTGAGACAAGATATAAACAGGATGCGGCAGGAACTGTGTTATGGTGTGACTGAGTAGGTGATTATATATGATCTTATATTGTTTACTCAACAAATTGCACTCATCATCTTCTGGGTGCAAGGTGAAACCTCAGCTCCTGGCCCCTCATCTTTAAATAGACGTGACCGGGAACCATCAAAGCATCATTGTTCCCAATATATGTATTCCTGACACAAAGTTTGACTCACTACTTAATCCATTTCATTCCAATCTGACTTTCATATTACAGAAAATATATTTATTTGCCTTATAGTGCTTGAATGTAAAGAAGTTTAGTTTGTTTAGTCTCTAGATTCTGGATTTGATAAATTAGATACATGTGCAACGTTTGGGTATCTATAATGAGGGCACGTTTCGCCACACAGTGGCTTCATCAGTCCATACAAAGGAGAATGGTGAAGAACAGGAGTTTGAGGTAATGAGTCCGTCAGATTGTGTCGATGTGATCAGTCTATCAATAGTGAAAAGAATACAGCATATATGCGAAGAAGTAGCTTACATATTGTAGACAGGAGAGGTGCAGCAGTCGTAGGTGGTATCACATTTGACGAACGTGGAAGTAAGTCAAGGCTGAGAGACTGATTACCTCAAACTCCTCCTGTTCTTCACCATTCTCCTTTGTATGGACTGATGAAGCCACTGTGTGGTGAAACTTTTCCTCATTAAAGATACCCAAATGTTGCACATATGTCTAATTTATCAACTTGTCTGTTCTCTGAACCATTCATCAACAGATTCTGGATTTACTTGATCAATTGTCTAACCTATGCTAGTATTGCACACTATATGATAGTAATTATGTTAGTGTGTCTAAATGCTAACCTTACGTTTGAGTTGAGAATCTAAAGAAAAAACCTGTTGATGTGCTTCTTAATATGCTCACTCCAGGACGAACACACATTCGTGGCTTAAAAAAAATAAGCGCGTGTGTACTCACCCGCATGTGCTCGCCTATATGTGGTTGCAGGGGTTGTGTCTCATATCTAGGCCCCGCCTCTTCGCCACCTGGCTCACTTTCTCCTAGCTTCGAGATCCTTATCGTACCTCTTCATAAAGCTTTGAATAGATCCGGCCCCTACTACTTCATTCCCCAAGTCGCTTCACTTCCTGACTGCTCTAAGATTGGAGAAATTCTTCCTACTATCCCTGTGACTCACCTGTAATATCAACTTTCTGCTGTGCCGTCGTGTTCCTGTGTCTCCGTCTTTCAAACATTCCGTCCCTGACCGCCTTATAAAGTAATATCACTATTTTGTGTTTTTATAGTATCTCTTTTAGTTCTTCTTTTCTCTACAGTCATTATGTTTGGCTCCCTAAATCCTTTCTCTTAGAATATACTCCTTAGTTCTGGGACCATTCTTACTGTAAACCTCTGCACTTTTTTTCAGTTTCTCGACATGCTTGATCAGGTGTGGGCTCACGGTTGGTGCTGCATCCTCCTATATTTGTCTGACAACTGCCTTAGATTTGCCAGGCTTCGGCAGTAATTCGTTTGATGAACGCCTAAGGTTATCATCGATATGCTTAGTACAACTATTTGTACTCACCCATTTGCGGATGCAGCGGTCGAGCCTGCTCTTGGCTCCGTCTTGCTGCTGACCGTTACTGGGTTAGTCTCTGCTGCCTACGTGAGCCCTATCACTCCTATCCTTGTATCTAGATACTGACCCTACCTAAACCACCTTGTTGTATAGGTCGTTCCACTTCCTGATCACTCTAAGGCTAACGAAATATTTCTTGATACCCCTGTGATTCTTGTTTGTTTCAAGCTTCCAGCTATGCTTTCGTATACTGAAGACTCGCTTCTCGAAGAGACTCGCCCGTTCCACACTCTCAATTCCGCAAAGTATTGGTTGTAATCGTGTCACTCCTTTTTCTGTAGTCTCATCTAGTGTTGCTCCTCCAGTCTGTCCTCACAGCACATTCCCTCTGCTCTGCCTTGAGTGTCGTAGCAAACCTTTGCACTCTTTCCAGCATTTTTTTATATGCTTTTTATTATTTGGGTTCTATACTAACGTTGCATACTACATAACTGGACTAAGAGATATCTAGTATAAGGTTGTGAGTGCCCCCTTGTTTTGGTTCCTGGAAGCTACCCTTAAATTTACTAGTCTCGTCTTTTCCTCAATCATTATCCGCTTGAAGTGTATCTCAAGTGAAATGCTCAGAACAGTGATAACCCTGAAGTCCTCTATCATGAAGGTTTGCAGCTTTCGTCCCCTGACTCTGTACTCTATTTCCGGTCTACTTTGTCCATCCACAATTTTCAAAATCTTGCATCTTCTGCGGTCAAATTCAGTTTGCTAGTTTTCAGACGATTTCTGCAGCTTGCCCAAATGCATTCGTAATTTTTCCTGACTTGTTCCTGTTCGTATTCTCCTCATTAGTTTTACGTCATCTATGGATAGTAACATACCTAACTCGCATGATTTCTCACAGCGAAAAAAAAAAACTTTAAAGTCCACCAATACCTCTATCACCTGCCTAACTGTTGTTACCCTGTCAACGAATTCCATAAAGAATTCCTAAAGGAATCTAATCCTATCCAGGTGCTGCACTACTCTTCTCTTGGTTATCTTTTCCATAACCTATCATACCATATATATCAGTGTTTTCACTAAGAATACCTCTAGGTCTTCTGGTCATTACTAGGTCCACTGGTCGTTACTAGGTCCACTGGTCGTTACTAGGTCCACTGGTCGTTACCAGGTCCACTCTCTTCCTGCTCCATGAGCCTTATCATACATCACTACATCACTTTCCAGATTATTCTACTTCCTGAAGAAATACTTACTAACATCCCTGTGACTCATCTAGGTCTTCAACTTCCAATTGATACCCCGTGTTGCTGTGTCCCATCTCTGGAACATCCTGTCTCTGTCCACCATGTCAATTCCTCTCAGTATTTTATAAGCCGTTATCATGCCCTCCCTGTCCATTCTGTCCTCCAGTGTTGTCAGGTTGGGTTCCCTTAACCTCTCTTCGTAGGGCAAACCTCTCAGATCCGAGACTAGTCACGATGTCCCTGCACTTTCTCTAATTTATTGACGTGCTTGACCTGGTGTGGGCTCGAAACTGGTGCTGCATACTCCAGTATGGGCTTAACCTATACGGTATACAGATTCTTGAACGATTCCCTACTGAGGTATCGGAACGCTGTTCTCAGGTTTGCCAGTCGCCCATATCCTGCAGCAGTTATCTAGATGATGTGAGCCCCAGGAGATGTACTCGGTATTATACTCACTCCAAGATCCTTTTCCTGAGTTAGGTTTGCAATGTGTGTGTGTGTTGTGTGTGTGTACTCACCTATTTATACTCACCTATTTGTGGTTGCAGGGGTCGAGTCATAGCTCCTGACCCCGCCTCTTCAATGATTGATACTAGGTTCTCTCTCTCCCTGCTCCATGAGCTTCATTAAACCTCGCCTTAAAACTATGTATGGTTCCCGCCTCCACTACGTCACTTTCTAGGCTATTCCACGGCCTGACTACACTTTGACTGAAGAAATACTTCCTAACATCCCTTTGATTCATCCGAGTCTTCAACTTCCAATTGTGACCTCTCGTTTCTGTGACCCATCTCTGGAACATCCCGTCTTTGTCCACCTTGTCTATTCTGCACAGTATTTTATATGTCGTTATCATGTCTCCCCTGACCCTCCTGTCCTCCAGTGTCGTCAGGTCGATTTCCCTCAACCTTTCTTCGTAGGACAATCCCCTTAGCTCTGGGACTAGTCTTGTTGCAAACCTATGTACTTTCTCTAATTTCTTGGTGTGCTTGACCAGGTGTGGGTTCCAAACTGGTGCTGCATATTCCAGTATGGGCCTGACGTAAATGGTATACAGAGTCTTGAACGATTCCTTACTGAGGTATCGGAACGCTATCCATAGGTTTGCCAGTCGCCCGTATGCTGCAGCAGTTATCTGATTGATGTGCGCCTCAGGAGAAATGCTCGGTGTTATACTCACCCCCAGATCTTTTTCCTCGAGTGAGGTTTGCAGTCTTTGGCCATCTAGACTAATTGCTAAGGAGTGGTGAGAGAGGATTTCACATTGCCATACCAAATACTGCTGGCTGTGTTTACAAGATTCCCTGCGGTCTTCTTTGCCCTTCCCCAATCTTCATGACTTTGCATTTGGCAGGGTTAAACTCAAGGAGCCAGTTGCTGGACCAGGCTTGTAGCCTGTCCAGGTCTCTTTGTAGTCCTGCCTGATCCTCGTCCGATTTGATTCTTCTCATTAACTTCACATCATCTGCAAACAAGGACACTTCTGTGTCTATCCCTTCCGTTATGTCATTCACATATACCAAAAACAGCACAGGTCCTATGACTGACCCCTGTGGAACCCCGCTTGTCGCAGGCGCCCACTATGACACCACGTCACGTACCATGACTCGTTGTTGCCTCCCTGTCAGGTATTCTCTGATACATTGCAGTGCCTTTCCTGTTATGTGTGCCTGATCCTCTAGCTTTTGCAGTAACCTCTTGTGAGGAACTGTGTCGAAGGCCTTCTTGCAGTCCAAAAAAATGCAGTCGATCCACCCCTCTCTCTCTTGTCTTACTTCTGTCACCTTGTCATAAAACTCCAGTAGGTTTGTGACACAGGATTTTCCTTCGCTGAAACCGTGCTGGTTGTCTTTTATGCATTTGTTTCTTTCCAGGTGCTCCACCACTCTCCTCCTGATGATCTTCTCCATGACTTTGCATACTATACACGTTAGTGATGCAGGTCTGTAGTTTAATGCCTCATGTCTGTCTCCCTTTTTAAAAATTGGGACTACATTTGCCATCTTCGATACCTCAGGGAGTTGACCAATTTCAATGAATGTGTTGAAGATCTTTGTTAATGGCACACACAGCATCTCTGCTCCCTCTCTAAGGACCCACAGAGAGATGTTGTCTGGTCCCACTGCCTTTGAGGTGTCAAGTTCATATAGCAGCTTCTTCACCTCCTCCTTGGTTATGTGTACCTCATTCAGCACTTGTTGGTGTTCCCCCGTGTTCTGATTTCCTGGAGTACTACTGGTTTCTGCTGAAAATACTTCTTTAAATTTCGTGTTGAGCTCCTCACATACCTCTCGGCCGTTTCTTGTGAACTCCCCATCACCCTTCCTCAGTCTTATTACCTGGTCCTGACTGTTGTTTTCCTTCGATGTGGCTATACAACAGCTTTGGGTCAGACTTGACTTTCGATGCTATGTCACTTTCATATTGTCACTGAGCCTCCCTTCTTATCTGTGCATATTCGTCTTCTGTACCTTTTCCATTCTCTAGTACACCTAGTTTTTGCCTCCCTACACCTTTGGGTGAACCAAGGACTCGTTCTGTTCTTCCCATTATTTCTGTTTCCCTTGGGAATAAACCTTTCCTCTACCTCCTTGCATTTTGTTGTCACATAGTCCATCATTTCTTGTACTGGTTTCCCTGTCAGTTCCCTTTCCCACTGAATGTCTTGCAGAAAGTTCCTCATGCCTGAGTAGTTCCCCCTTTTGTAGTTTGGTTTTTCCCATCCTGTTCCTGCTACTCTCTCCACTTGGAGCTCAACTTTGTAGTCAAAGCACAGAACCACATGATCATTAGCTCCCAGGGGCCTTTCATACATGATATCCTCGATGTCCGAACTACTCAAGGTGAATACAAGGTCCAGTCTTGCTGGATCATCCTCATCTCTCTTTCTGGTGGCGTCTCTAACATGTTGATGCATGAAGTTTTCCAGCACCACATCCATCATCTTGGCTCCATGTTTTGGGACCCCCATGGGGCTCCAGGTTTTCCCAGTCAATCTCCTTGTGATTGAAATCACTCATAACTAGTACCTTTGCTCTCCCCATGTGCTCTTCTGGCCACCTCGGCTAGTGTGTCGACGATTGCTCTGTTGCTGTCATCGTATTCTTCTCTTGGCCTCCTGCAGTTCTGTGGTGGGTTGTACATTACTGCAATTATCACCTCATGTCCCTCAGACTGGAGTGCTCCTACTAAGTAGTCCCTTTCGCCCGTGCCGTCCATTCCTTTCATTTTCTCAAAACTCCAATGGTTTTTAATGAACAGTGAAGCTCCTCCTCCCCCTCTCCTCCCTCTGTCTTTCCTGAGGATTTGATATCCAGGTGGAAAGATTGCATCTGTTATCATTCTGGTGAGTTTTGTTTCTGTGAGTGCTATTATGTATAGGGATATCTCCTTGATTCTTTCATGCCACTCCTCACACTTACTTGTTATACCATCTGCATTTGTATATCACACCTTCAACTTCTTTTCTAGGACTGTGGTCTGGGGGGTATATTGGGGTTGGGAAGTGGGAGACCTGATAGCGAACTATGGGTGGTTGCTGTGGGTGTGGAGTTTGTAATGCATTGGGTGGGGGCATTGGATATGGCATGGGTGTTTTGGTTTCGAATGTTTGGTTGCACTGGGGTTGAGCTGGTTGGGGGGCTTCTATAGGAAGTTTTGAGGGAGGCTTTATTTGATCTTCTTCCTGGGTCTGGGATCTCCTGTCTGTCTCCTCCATCCCCTCTCTTTCCTCCTTTCGCCTGTGTACCTTCTCTCTCAGTGTATGCCTTTCTTCTTGTGTTCTGTCACGGTCGAGATACAACCTTCCTGTATGCCGGCATGTCCCTTAATCTTGCTTTCTCCTGCAGGATCCTGTTCCGAGTCGATTCTGCCTTGAAAGCCACTTTCACTGGCAGGGTTTTTCTTCTTGCAAACCCCCCTATTCTCTGTAAATTTTCCAGCAGGGTCATGTCATCTTCTCCTATTGCTTTTATGATGCTTTCAATTGCTTTTTTTCCCCTTTTCTTGCTTCATATGTTTCCCCTTCAACTTCCTGGAGCCCATACACAAAGACTGAATTCTCCCTTTCATTCTCCTACTGTGTGTCCTTATGTATCCACTCATTCAATTTATTTTCCTCCATTGCAGCTTTCCTTTCTTCAGTTTCACTATATATTGTACTTGGGCTCAGTGGCCTGTCGTTTTTCCTTCTCGGCTAGCTCTTTCATTTATTATTGTCCCCTCTGATGGAGCTTCTACATGCAGTTTTGCTCCTTCTTTCCCTACAGTCCCCTTATTTGTGACTGAGGTATCAGTCTCTGATGTCATTCCCAAAATGTTTTTTAGTTCTTTAGGTTGTTTCAGATTTTTCAGTTCCTCTTCTCTCTGTATCCTAGCCTCTGCTGCTATGACTTTCATCTCCCACTTCTTGCTTTCCTTATCAATCCTCTCTTTCATTCTCATTCTAAGTTCTTCTAGTTTCTTTTCCCATTCTTGTTCCCTTTTTGTGAGCTCTGCTGCCCAATCTTCCTCTGCAGATTCATCATCCTGTCCCTAGGTTTTCCTTCCTGCTCTCTGACATCCCATTTTTTTTATTTTGATTGCCTCAGAATGGAAAACTTTTGTAATTCTGTGTGTTAGGTTAGTAGTATGTTTGTCCGAGTGTGGGGGGGAAGGTAGAGGAGGAACTGTGGACGGTGGCTATATTGGAGAGGGGTGGGGAGGGGGATTTAGGGGGGAATATGGGGAGTGAGTGGAGGGAGAAGCAAGGGGGAGAATGGGAGAGAGAGAGGGGGGAAAGAGGGAGAGGTGGGGAGGAGGATGGTGAATGAGAGAGGAGGGGGATCAGGGGAAGAAGTGAGAGGTTGGTGGGGAGGGGGGGAGTGTATGTGAGTCTGTACACGTGTGTGGGTGGGTGGGTGGGTGAGTGGGTGGGAAGGTGGGTGTGTGTGTGTGTACTCACCTAATTGTACTCACCTAATTGTGGTTGCAGGGTTCGAGACTCAGCTCCTGGCCCGCCTCTTCACTGATCGCTACTGGGTCCTCTCTCTCTCTGCTTCCTGAGCTATGTCATACCTCATCTTAAAACTATGTATGGTTCCTGCCTCCATACTTCACTTGCTAGGCTATTCCACTTGCTGACAACTCTATGACTGAAGAAATACTTCCTAACGTCCCTGTGACTCGCCTGAGTCTTCAGCTTCCAGTTGTGACCCCTTGTCCCTGTGTCCCTCTCTGGAACATCCTATCTCTGTCCACCTTGTCTATTCCCCTCAGTATCTTGTATGTCGTTATCATGTCTCCCCTGACCCTTCTGTCCTCCAGTGTCGTCAGTCCGATTTCCCTTAACCTTTCCTCGTACGACATTCCCTTGAGCTCTGGGACTAGCCTTGTTGCAAACCTTTGTACTTTCTCTAACTTCTTGACGTGCTTGACCAGGTGTGGGTTCCAGACTGGTGCTGCATACTCCAGTATGGGCCTAACATACACAGTGTACAGTGTCTTGAACGATTCCTTATTAAGGTATCGGAACGCTATTCTCAGGTTTGCCAGGCGCCCATATGCTGCAGCAGTTATTTGGTTGATGTGTGCCTCCGGTGATGTGCTCGGTGTTATGGTCACCCCAAGGTCTTTCTCCCTGAGTGAGGTCTGTAGTCTTTGTCCACCTAGCCTATACTCTGTCTGCGGTCTTCTTTGCCCCTCCCCAATCTTCATGACTTTGCATTTGGCTGGATTGAATTCGAGAAGCCAGTTGCTGGACCACATGTCCAGCCTGTCCAGGTCTCTTTGCAGTCCTGCCTCATCCTCGTCCGATTTAATTCTTCTCATCAACTTCACGTCATCTGCGAACAGGGACACTTCAGAGTCTATTCCTTCCATCATGTCGTTCACATATATCAAAAATAGCACTGGTCCTAGAACTGACCCTCTGGGACCCCGCTCGTAACAGGCGCCCACTGTGATACCTCTTCACGTACCATGACTCGTTGCTGCCTCCCTGTCAGGTATTCCCTTATCCATTGCAGTGCCCTCCCTTTTACGTGCGCCTGATCCTCTAGCTTCTGCACTAATCTCTTGTGGGGAACTGTGTCAAAGGCCTTCCTGCAGTCTAGGAAAACGCAATCTACCCACCCCTCTCTCTCGTGTCTTACTTCTGTTACCTTGTCATAAAACTCCAGGAGGTTTGTGATACAAGATTTGCCTTCCATGAACCCATGCTGGTTTTCATTTATAATCTTGTTCCTTTCCAGGTGTTCGACCACTCTCCTCCTGATAATCTTCTCCATGTACGTGTACGTGCATGTGTGTGTTTGTGTGTGCGTGTGTGTGTGTGTGTGTGTGTGTGTGTGTGTGTGTGTGTGTGTGTGTGTGTGTGTGTGTGTGTGTGTGTGTGATGTGTGTGTGTGTGTGTGTGTGGGTTTATGGGTTTATTAAGTGTCTGAAAAGTAGGTGGAATTGTGCGTTGGAGTGTTATGTGGAGTCTCAGTGGCCCATTTACCTGACCACAACCTCTTGTGACCTGACCCCCTCCCTCCTGGGACTTGACTCGCACCTACTTACAATGTTGCCCTTTATGATTGTCCTACCACCTAGGCTTATAGTAACTTACTCGCCTTGTCCCATAGATTACCAATTGCTATTCATTATTGAGTACTTGCTTGCCTTTTCTTTATTGTGCTAGGAGAGTTGAACTGTTCACAATCAGCTTGGCAGTTAATTGGAACCCGGACACAAATCCAAAACAACCACGCATAGGTGAATACAGTACTTGCGATGCAGCTGTAACAGCCTGTAGTGTCCAGCTCGATGTGACGTCCTGGCGTAGATCCACCTCAATTTCTTCTCGTTATATAATGTACCCTATTCACTGTATTTCTTTCACTGGTCACACGATTGTTTGACTGTATTATCTTTCTTGGGTGACACGTGGCAACGTCGCCTGAGCCCTGCCCGGTCTGGATCCACCACCACGCTTTACTTTGTAGATCACTTACAAAATTGTGTCTCTTCCCACACTTATGCGGCTCAGGCAGACTGTAAATCGCTTCAAGGAAATGTTCACCATCCTAACAAACTTATCAACACTTGCAGTACACTTGGGTAGCCCCCAAAAACAATGTTCACGGAGCATGGATGGCGTGACTCGCGCACGCGGTGTCCCTGTGTGTGTGTGTGTGTATGTGTGTGTATGTGTGTGTGTGTGTGTGTGTGTGTGTGTGTGTGTGTGTGTGTGTGTGTTGTGTGTGTGTGTGTGTGTGTGTTGTGTGATGTGTGTGTGTGTGTGTGTGTGTGTGTGTGTGTGTGTGTGTGTGTGTGTGTGTGTGTGTGTGTGTGTGTGTGTGTGTGTGTGTGTGTGTGTGTATGTGTGTGATGCATTCTTATCCTATACGCTCTGTTCACTTTGATCCTACTTTGTGTGTGTACATCGATCCCTCATGTTACACTTCTGAAGATTTTATCCTACCTTTTAGAACATTGTGATCCAGTATATTAAGTGCACTGGAATCCAACACACGTTTGCTAAATTATAATCCAATGCTCTTGGTGCACTATTAGTATACTTTTGATGTACTGTGATAATGTAATCTTTATGTACGGTGATTATTAGAACACAGCAATCAAGGCCAATATCAGCTGGCCGTAAACAAAGTTATCAATGTTGCATGCATCCGGGCATGACAAGGGAAAGGCAAACACAGAAGAGATAATTGTTTCTTTATATTCCTTCACCAGTATGTACAAAAGTTATACAGGCAAGTTATTACGTTAACAGTGTAAGGATAAGACAAAGCAGAGAGCTTCTCAAAGCATGAGAAGTGTATTCGACCAGAGAATACAAGTGTCTGCCTTCCAGCCAGGTTGACAGGTGTGATGTCACCTTGCCTGGGGAACATGGCTCTCACTATTAACATGGACTAGTGAGCTTTCCAATGGGTGTGTGATGAACGTTAAATAAATTGTAGCAAACTCGGCTCACGCCTCAGCGATCTAACACTGTACAATGTACTTACATACACATTTTGTATTGGGTTCCCACAAACTTCATGTACTGTGATCTAACACACATAGTACAGTGTGACCCTACATACCTGGTTCGCTCTGAAGTCATACATTTGGTGTACAAATATCACGCATATTGTTCCTTGTGATTGTATACTTTAAATGATTCTGCTTACTTTATCTTCCTACAGTGTAAGCAAACACAGTGTAAGCAAACACACTCTTGATACGCAGTGATCATGAAGTCTCAGTACACTTTATCATTCATTCTTGGTGTACTGTGATTGAACACTCGTGGTGTACTGTGACTGAACACTCGTGGTGCACTGTGATCTTACAGACTTGGTTCATAATGGTATTACACAATTGTTGCAATGTTATTGCACATGCTTAGTGAACATTCACTCCTGGTTCACTGTGTTCCTAAACCCTTGGTTCACTGATGCCATTACAGATTCCTCACCGCTAGCAAGCTGTAATCTTGCACACTTTCCTGCATTGTTATCCAGCAAATTTTGTGCACTGTCATCCTGTAAATTTAGTGCGTCGTGATCTTATATGCTGGTGTTGAGATATCTTAATACATGGCGCAGTGTGATCTTATTTACATTTGAGAACAAACAAACTTGCTTTTCTTTGATCCTTCAGTTCGTACACACTTGTTCCAATGTGATAATTCACATTTAGTCCACTTTGATCAAGCAAATATTACACTGAAATCCTACACACTATTTTTTTGCCCCGTTACTTTGTGATCGTAATCACTTGATGCATTCTGATCGTACATATATGATACACTGATACACTGTGATCCTTTGCTACACACTTGATGCACTGTGATCCTACGTTCCATGAACTGTGTAATGTGAACTTATACATGGCGCGCCTTGATCCTACACATTTGGTACAGTTATTATTCACATTTGATGCAAAGTGACCAAGCAGGCTTGGTGCAATGTAATTCTTCACGCAGAGTGCACCAAGATCCTACACTCTTGGTGCACTATATTCATGTAAAATTGGTGTCCTGTGGTTAAACATAATGCGCTTCGATCTTACTTTTTTCATTGCACTGTGATCCTACAAATTTGGTTCAATTTCACGCACTTGGTGTCTTTAGCTATTATAGACTTTATTCAGAGTGATCCTATTCTGTTGGTGGACAGTGATACTACAAACTTGGTGAACTGTTATCCTCTTAATTCAATGTTACTCTAGAAATCTGTTTTCCTTATATCGTAGACACTGACTACATCGGATCATTATGATCCATCACACTTTGTGCACAAATTATCCAATTAATCAGTGATGAACTTGGGTCACCTTGTTCCTGTACACTTACATTCTTTCAATACACTTGGTGTGGAAAATTACATTTACCTGGATGAATCTCATTACATACATACAAGTAAATGGTAACAAAGATAATTATTATTTATCAAAGTTACAGAGACAAGTAGGAATTTTTAGGACACCTAGGTCGCAAAAATGTCCCCCTTCGATATCTACCATCTATCTCTCCACAAGTTGCTCTAGACATATATTAATTGCAAATGAAATGTACAGACACACCAGGAATTCTGGTAAAATTATTAAAATTTTTGTGGACTCTTGTAATATAATTTGTATGAATCATATCTATACCCTAAAGCATCTAAATACAATTTTAAATCATCAATATTCACAGTTTCTTGATACATTAATTCCAAACATTTATTATATGCCTTTGTTATATGACCTTTTCTAGCCTGTAGTGATGCCTTTTTTGCTCTATATTCCATATGTTTGTCTTTACTTTAAATTTTCCCTTTCATTTCACATGATGAAATGTATTAAATTAATTTTATTAATAACACTGATTATGTACTAATTTATGCACTTCAAAAGGTAATATTACAACTTCCCTTTGGGAATAATCCTAGTACACTTGAGCTTAGCAATTACATTAAGAAATTATAATAAAAATTTTAAATACACATTAATAATGTTAGCTCACTTGAGCTTAGTAATTACACATGAAAGAAAATTATAATATAAATTTTAAATAAAATTTAAATAATGTTAGTACATTTGAGCTTAGTAATTACACATTAAGAAAATTATAATAAAAATTTTTAAAATACACTTAATATAAACCTTAGCCAGACTTGGCTTATCCTTGCCAGATTTGGGCCCTTAGCAAAATTAATGTTATACAATACACTAATATAAATCTTTGCCAGACTTGGCTGAGCAAAATTAATATTATAATTATTATAATCCACTACACATTAAGTAAATTTGTGGACCTAACATCCACCTCCTTCTGTCATTTCATATATAATTATTAAGCAATTAATTCACTAATTAATGACTTCACTAATTACCTCTGGTTCGAACAAGGACCAAAGGGCTACTAAATTTGTGGAAAATTACATTTACCTGGATGAATCTCATTACATACATACAAGTAAATGGTAACAAAGATAATTATTATTTATCAAAGTTACAGAGACAAGTAAGAATTTTTAGGACACCTAAGTCGCAAAAATGTCCCCCTTAGATGCCTACCATCTATCTCTCCACAAGTTGCCCAAGACCTATATTAATTTTAAATGAAATGTACATACACACCAGGAATTCTGGTAAAATTATTATAATTTTTGTGGACTGTATATTAAAATTAATAAATGATTACATATACACATTTATATAACAGAAGAAGAATTTATAATCATAGCACTCACCAATTTGTCTGGAGATTACTGTGTATCATACTCAAAAAACCCCCCTGTCTACATTTATGATAATACTGGCCAGAACTATGAACATAAATATATAGACATGACTTAGCTGGGGGTAATATCCTGTTTTCATCTAATTGCGGAGTCCTGTCCAGTCGCCTGATTCTCTCGTTATGCAGGACTGCAGTTCCAACAATTTCGGCTCCTATTTGAGAGGTTTAAGCCCAATATAACTTCTAGAGCGACGAAAATTCTTCTTATTTGGCTCATTCAAAAAAACATGGCGACTCCCCCTGCTCGTCCGCGCAGGCGCCGAACTTCCCATTTTTTATAATATAATTTTTATTAAATACAATACAGGCCATCAATTTACATACAAAATACTGTACTTCCGAAAAATACATACAGTATTTTCCACACTTGGTACACTTTAGATATACACATTTATAGCTCTGAACATTCACTCTTAGTACACTGTGATGTTATACACTTAAGGCACTGTTATTCTTCGCACTATGCGCACTGAGATCCTTTAGTGTGATCCTTCAATTGTGATTCTTCATGATTAGTGCAGTGATTATACACACTTGGTGCATTATGATCCTACACACTTGGTGCACTATGATTCTATGCACGTGTTGATCCTACATACTTGCTCCTTACTTTCTGTTGGTACACTGTGATCCTACTCTCTTGGTGCTGTGTCATCCTATACAGTGCACTGGGATCCCATGCTCTTTGTGCACTCTAATGCAATTTTTTGGTGATTTTACACACTCTAAACACTGTGATTCTGCTCAATCGATGCATTGCGATTTGACAAACGTATTTGATTGTGATTCTGCGCAACCTAGAGATCCTTCACACTTGTCACATTGTGTTCTTGTAATAATTATTCTGTGTTGTTCTACGCATTTGGTGCACTATGATCTAACATGCGTAGTAATTCATCACACTTGGCGTAATGCGACCCTCTGCAACTGATACGTTACTCTTTGATGAAGTAGACACTTGTGAAACACTTGGATATCTAAATTGTGGAAACGTTTCACCAACCAGTGGCTTCCTCAGTCCATTTAAGTGAGGAATGATTGAAGATCAGAAGGAGTTTGAGATAATCAGTGTCTCAGCCTGGAGTAGATGTAATAAGTCGATGAATCTTTTAAAGACTGATGTACTGATCACATCGACTCCAGGCTGAGGGACTGATTGTTTCAAAACTCTTCCTGTTCACCATTCTTCTCTATAGTGAACTGAGGAAGTCAGTGGTTGGCGAAATGTTTCCACATTAAAGATATGAAAGCGTTGCACAAGTGTTTACTTCATCGGTTCTCTGAACCAATTAACTACACATCACTATTTGTTCACTGTGATCCACAGTATTTAGTGCACTGTGATCATGCACACTAAGTATTTTTATCTATCAACTTGGTGCACTGCAATATTTCATAATTGATGCACTGTGAAAGATTGAATAACTTCAATGTGCACTTACCTTCTTGATCTCATATACTTGTTGCACTGTGACACTACACACTTGTTGCACTGTAACACTACGCACTTGTTGCACTGTGACACTACACGCTAGTTGCACTGTGACACTACACACTTGTTGCACTGTAACACTACACGCTTGTTGCACTGTGACACTACACACTTGTTGCACTGTAACACTACACACTTGTTGCACTGTAACACTACACACTTGTTGCACTGTGACACTACACACTTGTTGCACTGTGACACTACACACTTGTTGCACTGTGACACTACACACTTGTTGCACTGTGACACTACACACTTGTTGCACTGTGACACTACACACTTGTTGCACTGTGACACTACACACTTGTTGCACTGTGACACTACACACTTGTTGCACTGTGACACTACACACTTGTTGCACTGTAACACTACACACTTGTTGCACTGTGACACTACACACTTGTTGCACTGTGACACTTCACACTTGTTGCACTGTGACACTACACACTTGTTGCACTGTAACACTACACACTTGTTGCACTGTGACACTACACACTTGTTGCACTGTGAACTACACACTTGTGCACTGTGGGCACTACACACTTGTTGCACTGTAACACTACAACTTGTTGCACTGGAACTACACACTTGTTGCACTGTGACACTACACACTTGTTGCACTGTGACACTACACACTTGTTGCACTGTGACACTACACACTTGTTGCACTGTGACACTACACACTTGTTGCACTGTGACACTACACGCTTGTTGCACTGTGACACTACACGCTTGTTGCACTGTGACACTACACGCTTGTTGCACTGTGACACTACACACTTGTTGCACTGTGACACTACACACTTGTTGCACTGTAACACTTCACGATTGTTGCACTGTGACACTACACACTTGTTGCACTGTGACACTACACACTTGTTGCACTGTGACACTACACACTTGTTGCACTGTAACACTACACACTTGTTGCACTGTGACACTTCACGCTTGTTGCACTGTGACACTACACACTTGTTGCACTGTGACACTACACACTTGTTGCACTGTAACACTACACACTTGTTGCACTGTGACACTACACGCTTGTTGCACTGTGACACTACACACTTGTTGCACTGTGACACTACACACTTGTTGCACTGTGACACTACACACTTGTTGCACTGTGACACTACACACTTGTTGCACTGTGACACTACACACTTGTTGCACTGTGACACTACATACTTGTTGCACTGTAACACTACACGCTTGTTGCACTGTAACACTACACACTTGTTGCACTGTAACACTACACACTTGTTGCACTGTGACACTACACACTTGTTGCACTGTAAACTACACACTTGTTGCAAATGTAACACTACACACTTGTTGCACTGTGACTACATACTTGTTGCCCCTGTAAAATACACGCTTGTTGCACTGTGACACTAAAACTTGTTGCACTGTGACACTACATACTTGTTGCCTGTAACACTACACGCTTGGGTTTCACTTAACACTACACACTTGTTGCACTGTAACACTACACACTTGTTGCACTGTGACACTACACACTTGTTGCACTGTAACACTACACACTTGTTGCACTGTAACACTTCACACTTGTTGCAGTGTGGGGCACTACCATTGTTGCACTGTGACACTACAACTTGTTGCCTGTGACACTACACACTTGTTGCACTGTGGACACTACACACTTGTTGCACCCGTAACACTACACACTTGTTGCACTGTAACACTTCACACTTGTTGCAGTGTGACACTACACACTTGTTGCACTGTGACACTACACACTTGTTGCACTGTGACACTACACACTTGTTGCACTGTGACACTACACACTTGTTGCACTGTAACACTACACACTTGTTGCACTGTAACACTTCACACTTGTTGCAGTGTGACACTACACACTTGTTGCACTGTGACACTACACACTTGTTGCACTGTGACACTACACACTTGTTGCACTGTGACACTACACAATTGTTGCACTGTGACACTACACACTTGTTGCACTGTGACACTACATACTTGTTGCACTGTGACACTACACACTTGTTGCACTGTGACACTACACACTTGTTGCACTGTGACACTACACACTTGTTGCACTGTGACACTACACACTTGTTACACTGTGACACTACACACTTGTTGCACTGTGACACTACACACTTGTTGCCTGTGGGCACTAAACACTTGTTGCACTGTGGGCACTACACACTTGTTGCACTGTGAACTACAAATTGTTGCACTGTGGGCACTACAACTTGTTGCACTGTGACACTACACACTTGTTGCACTGTGACACTACACACTTGTTGCACTGTAACACTACACACTTGTTGCACTGTGACACTACACACTTGTTACACTGTGACACTACACACTTGTTGCACTGTAACACTACACGCTTGTTGCACTGTGACACTACACACTTGATGAACCATGAACCTACACTCTTAGAGCACTGTTGCGCATCACACTTGGTGAACCATGATCCTACACACTTGTTGCACTGTAACACTACACGCTTGTTGCACTGTGACACTACACACTTGATGAAAACCCTGAACTACACTCTTAGAGCACTGTTGCGCATCACACTTGGTGAACCATGATCCTACACACTTGTTGCACTGTGACACTACACACTTGTTGCACTGTGACACTACACACTTGTTGCACTGTGACACTACACACTTGTTACACTGTGACACAACACGCTTGTTGCACTGTAACACTACACGCTTGTTGCACTGTGACACTACACACTTGATGAACCATGAACCTACACTCTTAGAGCACTGTTGCGCATCACACTTGGTGAACCATGATCCTACACACTTGTTGCACTGTGATACTACACAGTTGGTGAACTATGATCCTGCACTCTTAGTGCACTGTGAACCAACACCCTTGATGCTCTCTGACACAACATACTTAGTGTATCGTGATCCAACACACTTTGTTCACGGAGTCGTCAGATACTAAGTTCATTGTGTTTCTAGCTGCTTTGTGCACAGCGATCCAAAATATTTCAGACACAATGATCTTACAACCACATTTCTCTAACTCAACTGATAATTCCCCTGCTTTGATGAAACTGCAAAAAGATACTTCATATTTGGTGCACTGCAGCCCTGTGCACTTGATGCACTGCAGCCCTCTGGACTTGATGCACTGCAGCCCTCTGCACTTGATGCACTGCAGCCCTATGCACTTGATGCACTGCAGCCCTCTGCACTTGATGCACTGCAGCCCTATGCACTTGATGCACTGCAGCCCTATGCACTTGATGCACTGCAGCCCTATGCACTTGATGCACTGCAGCCCTATGCACTTGATGCACTGCAGCCCTGTGCACTTGATGCACTGCAGCCCTATGCACTTGATGCACTGCAGCCCTGTGCACTTGATGCACTGCAGCCCTGTGCACTTGATGCACTGCTCCTTTTGCACTTGATCCCACTGCAGCCCTGTGCACTTGATGACTGCAGCCCTCTGCACTTGATGCACTGCAACCCCTATGCCCCTTTGATGCACTGCAGCCCTGTGCACTTGATCCCACTGCAGACCCTATGACTTGATGCATGCAGCCCTATGCACTGATGCACTGCACCCCTGTGCACTTGATGCCCTGCAGCCCTATGCACTTGATGCACTGCGCCCTGTGCACTTGATGCACTGCAGCCCGTGCACTTGATGCACTGCACCCCGGGTGCACTTGATGCACTGCACCCCTCTGCACTTGTGCACTGCAGCCTATGCACTTGATGCCTGCATCCTTATGCACTTGATGCACTGCAGCCCTGTGCACTTGATGCATGCAGCCCTCTGCACTTGATGCACTGCAGCCCTTGCACTTGATGCACTGCAGCCCTATGATTGATGCACTGCAGCCCTGTGCATTTGATGCACTGCAGCCATGTGCACTTGATGCACTGCAGCCTATGCACTTGATGCACTGCACCCGGGTGCACTTATGCACTGCAGCCTATGCACTTGATGCACTGCAGCCCTGTGCACTTGATGCACTGCAGCCCTGTGCATTTGATTGCACTGACCCCTATGCACTTGTTTGCACTGCAGCCCTGTGCACTTGATGCACTGCAGCCTGTGCACTTGATGCATTGCAGCCTGTGCACTTGATGCACTGAGCCTGTGCACTTGATGCACTGCATATTTATGCACTTGATGCACTGCACCCCTGTGACTTGATGCACTGCAGCCCTGTGCACTTGATGCATGATATTTTGCACTTGATGCACTGCAGCCTGTGCACTTGATGCACTGCAGCCCTGTGCATTTGATGCACTGCAGCCCTATGCACTTGATGCACTGAATCCTTATGCACTTGATGCACTGCAGCCCTGTGCACTTGATGCACTGCATACTTATGCACTTGATGCACTGCAGCCCTGTGCACTTGATGCACTGCAGCCCTGTGCACTTGATGCACTGCGGCACTATGCACTTGATGCACTGCATCCTTATGCACTTGATGCACTGCAGCCCTGTGCACTTGATGCACTGCATCCTAATGCACTTGATGCACTGCAGCCCTGTGCACTTGATGCACTGCAGCCCTGTGCACTTGATGCACTGCAGCCCTGTGCACTTGATACAGTGCAGCCCTGTGCACTTGATGCACTGCAGCCCTGTGCACTTGATGCACTGCATCCACATGCACTTGATGCACTGCAGCCCTGTGCACTTGATGCACTGCAGCCCTGTGCACTTGATGCACTGCAGCCCTATGCACTTGATGCACTGCATCCTTATGCACTTGATGCACTGCAGCCCTGTGCACTTGATGCACTGCATCCTTATGCACTTGATGCACTGCAGCCCTGTGCACTTGATGCACTGCAGTCCTGTGCACTTGATGCACTGCGGCCCTATGCAGTTGATGCACTGCATCCTTATGCACTTGATGCACTGCAGCCCTGTGCACTTGATGCACTGCATCCTTATGCACTTGATGCACTGCAGCCCTGTGCACTTGATGCACTGCAGACCTGTGCACTTGATGCACTGCTGCCCTGTGCACTTGATGCACTGCATCCTTATGCACTTGATGCACTGCAGCCCTGTGCACTTGATGCACTGCGGCCCTATGCACTTGATGCACTGCATCCTTATGCACTTGATGCACTGCACCCCTGGGGTACTTGATGCACTGCATCCTTATGCACTTGATGCACTGGCAGCCTGTGCACTTGATGCACTGCAGCCATATGCACTTGATGCACTGCACCCTGTGACTTGGGATGCACTGCAGCCCTGTGCACTTGATGCACTGCAGCCCTGTGCACTTGATGCACTGCAGCCCTGTGCACTTGATGCACTGCGGCCCTATGCACTTGATGCACTGCATCCTTATGCACTTGATGCACTGCAGCCCTGTGCACTTGATGCACTGCATCCTTATGCACTTGATGCACTGCAGCCCTGTGCACTTGATGCACTGCAGCCTGTGCCTTGATGCACTGCACCCCTGTGCACTTGATGCACTGCATCCTTATGCACTTGATGCACTGCAGCCCTGTGCACTTGATGCACTGCAGCCCTGTGCACTTGATGCACTGCAGCCCTGTGCACTTGATGCACTGCATCCTTATGCACTTGACGACTGCAGTCTGTGCACTTGACGCACTGCAGCCCTGTGCACTTGATGCACTGCAGCCCTGTGCACTTGATGCACTGCATCCTTATGCACTTGACGCACTGCAGCCCTGTGCACTTGACGCACTGCAGCCCTGTGCACTTGACGCACTGCAGCCCTGTGCACTTGTTGCACTGTGACACTACACACTTGTTGCACTGTGACACTACATACTTGTTGCACTGTGACACTACGCACTTGTTGCACTGTAACACTAGCACTTGTTGCACTGTAACACTACATACTTGTTGACTGTAAACTAACACTTGTTGCACTGTGCACTACATACTTGTTGAAACTGTGACACTACGCCTTGTTGCACTGTAACATTACCACTTGTTGCACTGTAACATACACACTTTTTGCACTGTAACACTACACACTTGTTGCACTGTGACACTACATACTTGTTGCACTGTGACACTACACACTTGTTGCACTGTGACACTACACACTTGTTGCACTGTGACTAACGCTTGTTGCACTGTAACACTACACACTTGTTGCCTGTGACACCCCACTTGTTGCACTGTGGCCACTACACGCTTGTTGCACTGTAACACTACAACTTGTTGCACTGTGACACTAAACACTTGTTGCACTGTGACACTACACACTTGTTGCACTGTGACACTACACACTTGTTGCACTGTGACACTACACACTTGTTGCACTGTGACACTACACACTTGTTGCACTGTGACACTACACGCTTGTTGCACTGTGACACTACACACTTGTTGCACTCTGACACTACACACTTGTTGCACTGTGACACTACACACTTGTTGCACTGTGACACTACACACTTGTTGCACTGTGGATATACCACCTTGTTGCACTGTGACACTACACCCTTGTTGCACTGTGACACTACAGCTTGTTGTACTGTGACATAACAATTGTTCCCACTGTGGCACTACAACTTGTTGCACTGTGACTAACACTTGTTGCACTGTGACACTACACACTTGTTGCACGGGTGACACTACACACTTGTTGCACTGTGAAAATTTCACACTTGTTGCACTGTGGACCACTACACGCTTGTTGCACTGTGACACACACACTTGTTGCACTGTGACACTACACATTGTTGCCCCTCTGGCCTACACACTTGTTGAACTGTAACAACACACGGGTATTGCACTGTAAAACTACACTTGTTGCACTGTGGCTACACACTTGTTGCACTGTTACACTCACATTGTTGCACTGTGACACTACACACTTGTTGCACTGTAACACTACACACTTGTTGCACTGTGACATTAAAAACATTGTTGCACTGGACAATACAAATACTTGTTGCACTGTGACACTACACACTTGTTGCACTGTGACACTACACATTGTTGCACTGTAACACTCACACTTTTTGCACTGTGACACTACACACTGTTGCACTGTAACATACACACTTGTTGCACTGTAAACTTACACACTTGTTGCACTGTGACACTACACACTTGTTGACTGTAAACACTACAAATTGTTGCACTGTGCACTACAACTTGGTTGCACTGTGACACTACACACTTGTTGACTGTAGCACTACACATTTTTTGCCTGTGACATACACACTTGTTGCACTGTGCACTCCCACATTGTTGCACTGTGACACTACACACTTGTTGCAATGGGGACACTACACGTTGTTGTTGTGACTACACCTTGTTGCACTGTAACACTACACATTGTTGCACTGGGGACACTACACACTTGTTGCACTGTACACTACAACTTTTTGCACTGTGAACATACACACTTGTTGCACTGTGACATTTAAAACTTGTTGCACGGGTGACACTACATATTGTTGCACTGTGACATACACACTTGTTGCACTGTGACACTACACACTTGTTGCACTGTAACTACACACTTGTTGCACTGGGGCACTACAAAATTGTTGCAATGTGACACTACCACGCTTGTTGCACTGTGACACTACACACTTGTTGCACTGTAACACTACCCATTGTTGCATGTGACACTACAACTTGTTGCTCTGTAACATAACACTTTTTGCACTGTGGACACTACACATTGTTGCACTGTGACACTACACACTGTTGCAATGTGACTTAACGCTTGTTGCACTGTGAACTACACACTTGTTGCACTGTGACACTACACACTTGTTGCACTGTGACACTACACACTTGTTGCACTGTGACACTACACACTTGTTGCACTGTGACACAAACCGCTTGTTGCATGTAACACTACAGGGCTTGTTGCACTGTGACACTACACACTTGATGAACCATGAACTACACTTTTTGAGCACTGTTGGATCAACTTGGTGACCATGACCCTTTACACACTTGTTGCACTGTGATACTACACAGTTGGTAAACTATGATCCTGCACTTTAGTGCACTGTGAACAACACCCTTGATGCTTCTGATACAACATACTTAGTGTATCTGATCCAACACACTTTGTTCAGGGAGTCGTCGATACTAAGTCATTGTGTTTTTTAGCTGCTTTGTGCAACAGCGACCCAAAAATATTTCAAAACCCCAATGATCTTACAACCACATTTCTCTAACTAACTGATAATTCCCTGCTTTGATGAAAATGCAAAAAGTTACTTCATATTTGGTGCACTGCAGCCCTGTGCACTTGATGCATGCGCCCTTGGACTTGATGCACTGCACCCTCTGCCTTGATGCACTGCAGCCTATGCACTTGTTTGCATGCACCCCCGTTTTTCCT
>NC_069404.1:25949916-25989916 GCF_026875155.1 Cherax quadricarinatus
GTGAGTAAAAACCCCGAGCTATCCCCGGAAAGCACCATCAATCGGGATAACTGTGCAGTTAGGGGCGCCTGGAAAACCCTGAAAACGCTTTTCCGATCCCCTTACAAAGGAATCGTTAAAAGGCCCCGTACCCCGTGTATGTAAGGCCCATACTGGATTTTAGGGGGGGCGGGGGAAAAACCCTTTTTTGGAACCGCACTTGAAAAACCCCGGCCCAAGAAACTAGGGGAAAGTAAAAAAGGTTTTTTTTTTTTTGCAAAAAAAAGGTTGGGTTCCAGAGCAAAGGGGGAAAAAAGTCCTATGAAAAAAGTTTAAGGGAAATCGGCCTGCGAAAAACGGGGGGGGAACGGGGAGGGTCAGGGGAAAAATGATAAGGCCCTTAACAATTAAAAAACTGCGGGGAATAGGACAAGGGGGGAAAAAAGACAGGATTTTCCAGGGGGGGGGGAACAGAAAAAAGGGCCCCCCTTGGGGAAGTTGAAGAAAAAAAATGAGTCAGAGAGATAAAGTAGGAAGTATTTTTTCAGTAAATTGGGTTTGAAAGGGCCCGGGGAAAACCCAAAAAAATGTGTAGGGAAAGGCGGGAAACCCAAACATTTTTAAAGGGACAAAGGTTTGATAAAGCTCATGGAGCGGGGAGAGGAGACCCTAGTAGAAAACCGGTAAAGTGGGGGGGCCCAAAGGAGTTTAAGACTCGCCCCCTGCAACCCCCAAATAGGGGGAGTCCCAAAATAGGGAGTCCCACCCCCACACACACACAAAAAAAAACGCATGTGCCTAGGACGTAGGGTAGGGGGGTAACAAGCGCCAGGCTCCGAGAAATCTTAGTGCTTTTAGGGCCCGGTTTTTTTTAGCAGCTAAAAGCAAAGTGTTAGTGAAAACGTCAGGAAAAACCCCTACAGGTGAAAAACCAAAGATTGCAAAAATAAATAAAGTAAGGCGGAAAAAGGGCCAAAAATTATCCCAACAAAATTTAAAATTTGCCATTTCTTTTGGGGCCCTTAGTTGGCACTTGTTGCCAATGTTACAAATTTTTTAACAAAGTACAAAGCGAGTGATTTAAAGGGAAAAAGACCCAAATAGAATTAAAAGGGGGGGGGGGGGGGGGGGGGGGGGGGGGGGGGGGGGTTTGGGCTAACGACAAACTGGGGGTGTTTAGCACACACCCGTGAACAAGCTTAGCCAAAAAGGGGGTTTCTTATATAAATTTTAAAATATATTATAATATATCTATATATATATATTTTATATTTTTATATATATATATGTTTATATATTATATATATTTTAATATATAAAATATTTAAATATAATATATTTTATATATATATATTTATATTTTATATATATATTATATATAAATTTTTTATTTTGAATAAAATTTATATTTTATTTAAAATATATAAAATATTATATCTAATAATATATAAATTATATATGTGTATATAAAATTTTATATATATATATATTTATTATATATTTTAATATTTATATAATATATATATAATTATATATATAATTATATATATATTTTATAAATATATATTTTTATATATAATCCTTATCCAAAAATTTTATTGAGCGGGGGTGGGGGCAGCAGTAGGCCTGTTTAAGTGCGCCCCCAAAACAGGTTGGGTGCCCTCACAAATAGAAGTTTTACTTAAAAAAAGTAAAGGGTTTTAAATTATAAAGTAGCAGTAAAACAAGGGGTAAGTGGGAAAATGAGGACTCAAAAGGGCAAGGAAAGGAATAGCTGAAAAAAGTCAGGGCAAAAGGGCGAGGTGCACGGTCATCTTTACAGCGGCATCGTAAACAGGCATCTGGAGGGAAAGTCCCCTTGGGGTAACGTACAAACACCTTTTGTGGTTGGCGGGAAGTTTTGAGGGTAAAACCCGGCCCTCCGATCACTGGTAGCGGCTATCACAAAACCCTGCTCCACAGCGATTTTTTTTTACAAAAAACACCTAGAGTGTGGGAAAATTTTTAAAATTTGTAGGAGCGGGGGTAAAAAATTTAGGCAGGGGTTTAAAGTCGTGGAAAAGGGACTACAGCCCTGACAACAGTTTCGAGAGATGTTTTAGGACACAAAGACAGTACAATCTGAGAAGCAAGTATTGGGTACACATGTAGTAAAAGGTAGTACATACTGGGGTGAAAAATGACTTGTTAACACACGCTAGTATTATTAATTATTAGAATTACTCTCAGTGTTAATGGTATCTTATTAGTATTACGGATACACAGAGGTGAATTGTATTTCTGGGACATATAAACAACTGACGTGCTCACACACACGCGCACGCACACACATACACTCGGGGCCAGGAGCTGAGTCTCGACCCCTGAAACCACAACTAGGCGAGTACACACAGCTGATCCTTGGAATTTGACCGCGTCCCCTCACCCCCCCACACACCTTTCCCTCCCCCAGACCTTTCCCCTCCTGCTCTTGCCTTCACTCCCTCCTCCCCTCCTATCTTTCCCTCTCCCCCTACCTCGCATTTCTCTCTTCATAGCATTTTCCCTCCCCTTCCCCTACTCTTTCTTTCTCTCTCTCTCTCTCTCTCTCTCTCTTTCTCTCTCTCTCTCTCTTCTCTCTCTCTCTCTTCTCTCTCTCTTCTCTCTCTCTCTCCTCACTCCCATAACCCTATCTCTCACCCTCCTCTCTCTCTATAGGCTTCTCTCTCCATCTCTCCATTTCTCTCTCTCATAGCCTTTTCCCTCACCTCCTTTCTCCCTCTCTCTCTCTCTCTCTCTCCCTCCCTCTCCCTCTCTTTCTCCCTCTCTCTACCCTTTCTCTCCCCCCTCACATTTATCTCTCTCTCCCCTTGGTCTTATCCCTCACCCCATACTCTCTCCTCTCTCTCCCTCTTTCTACCCTTTCTCTCTCCTCTCTCCCTCTTTCTACCCTCCTCTCCCCCTCGCACCCTCTCCCTCCTCTAGCCTTCTGTCTGTGGTAAAAAAAAAAAAAAAAAAAAAAAATGGGTGGCCCTAGAGGACGGAAAACCAGAGATCTGGTAGACGAACCAGGGAGGAAAGACTGGGACTTAGAGCTCCAAAAAAGGGAGGAAGAGTGGGGAAGGAGATAGTAGAGCTTGGTAAGAAAATGGAGGAGCGGATAGCTGAAGAGTGCAGGAAGTGGGAAAGTACAGGTCTTAGCAGCAGAAGCTAGGATACAGTGCTTAAAAGAGAAACTGCAAAGCCTGAAAACGATTTAGAGAGACAAATGACAATTCAGATGTGACATCAGGAAATTCAATGTCAGGTGCAGACAAGGGGACGGTAAGCAACAACGGAGACATGCCGTACACGAAGCCCTATCAGACCCACGTGGGGCCAGGGAAAAGACGAGGAGCACACTAAGATCAAATGACAGGTCCGAAGACAACTGAAGGTATGCTATATGCAGAGATTTAACAGCCAACTGCAGTAGCAAGGGACAGCTGGTCATGAAAGCAGTTCACTGAGAATAGAAGTTTCAGATATGACAGGGACTGAAGGCAAGAAACATGTCAATGGAAGGAAATAAAATGCCTCAGAGGAAGCAGATGGAGACTCAGTGGGAGGAGGAAAGGGCGAGGTCAGTTTTTGTGTACGGGCTCAAGAAGCAAGGGGGACAACTTTGAAGAAATAAACAGGAGGAGAAAAAAAATTTTTGAAGGGGATCATGAAGAAAATAGGTGAGGGCGATATGACCAGGTGACAAATTTTCAGAGAAATTGGGTGGTTTGTGAGTGGAAGGATACGGCCTGTCAGAGTAAAATTTCAAGGAAGAATCAGTTCGAACCAGGATTCTGCAAGAGGAAAGCAAGACTGAGGGACAAACAGGGGTACCAGAGCGTATACCTCGACCGCGACAGAACACAAGAAGAAAGGAAATACACTGAAAGAGAGGGTACAGAGACGCAAGGAGGAACGAGAGGCAATGACGAAATGAGCAGGACCCAGACACAGGAGGAAGGGCAAACACACCCCACAGAATCTCCCACCAAAAGACTCCAACCGTGACATTCCCAACTCAACTGAGCAACCTATACTACAACCCATCACTGTTCCCCCTGCCACCAACCCACATATCACAAAACTCACCCAACAGCTGTCCTTATGGGCATACTGACCCACCCCCATCATCACAAACCCCACCTACACCACAGCCCCATATAGGCCCCCCCCAAGGCTCTCGCTCCCCAACCCAATATTCTTGCATGACCACAATGATAGAAAAGAAACTGAAAGTTTGGTACACAAACGCGGATGGAATAACGAATAATCATGAGGAGTGGAACGAAAGAATCAGTGAAAAATCCCCAGACATCATAGCAGTCACAGAAACAAAACTCGCTGAGACAATAACAGACACAATCTTCCAAAAGGGGATATCAGATCCTGAGGAAAGATAGAAGGAGTAGAGGTGGAGGAGGGGTTGCACTGCTCATAAAACACCGATGGGGATTTGAGGAAATGGAAGGCATGGACATGATTGGAGAAAGAGACTACATTGTAGGTACAATTCAGTCCGGAGAACATAAAGTGTCATTGGGAGTGATGTATAAACCACCACAGAACTGCCCGAGGCCAAGAGAGGAGTACGAAGAAAACACCAGGGTGATGGTGGACACACTGGCTGAGGTGGCAAGAAGAGCTCACTCGAGCAGAGCAAAGTTACTGGTAATGGGCGATTTTAACCACAGGAAGATCGACTTGGAAAACCTGGAGTCTCATGGGGGTCCCGAAACATGGAGAGCCAAGATGTTGGATGTGGTACTTGAAAACCTCATGCATCAACATGTCAGGGACACAACCAGAGAGAGAGGGGAGGATGAGCCAGCAAGACTGGATCTTGTGTTCACCCTGACCAGTTCAGACATTGAGGACATCCCTTAGGAGAGGCCCCTTGGAGCTAGCGATCAGATGGTTCTGAGTTTTGATTATATAGTAGAGTTACAAGTAGAGAAGGTAACAGGAACTGCAGGGAACAGGCCAAACTATAAAAGGGGGACTACACAGTTATGAGAAACTTCCTGCAGGAGTTTCAGTGGGACAGAGAAATGGTAGGAAAATCAGTAAACGAGATGATGAATATGTGGCAACAAAGTGCAAGGAGGCAGAGGAAAGTTTTGTTCCCAAGGGAAACAGAAATAATAGGAAGACCAAACGAGTCCTTGGTTTACCCGAAGGTGTAGGGACGCAAAAACTAAGTGCAACAGAGAATGGAAAAGGTACAGGAGCCATAGGACCCAGGAAAACAAGGAGATTAGTAGAAGAGCCAGAAACGAGTATGCACAGATAAGGAGGGAGGCCCAGCGACAGTATGAAAACGACATAGCATCGAAAGTCAAATCTGACCCGAAACTGCTGTATAGCCACATTAGGAGGAAGACAACAGTCAAGGACCAGGTGATAAGGCTGAGGAAAGAAGGTGGAGAACTCACAAGAAACGATCAAAAGGTATGTGAGGAGCTCAACACGAGAAGTATTTACAGTAGAGACAGGAAGGACTCTGGGGGGACAGACCAGATGGGGACACCAGCAAGGAATACACCAACAAGTGTTGGACGACATACATACAGATGAGGAGGCAGTGGAATAGCCTAGAAAATGACGTAGTGGAGGCAGGAACCATACACAGTTTTAAGACGAGGTTTGATAAAGCTCATGGAGCGGGGAGAGAGAGGGCCCAGTAGGGAACCGGTGAAGAGGCGGGGCCAGACCTAAGACTCGACCCTGCAACCACAAATAGGTGAGTACAAATAGGTGAGTACACACACACCACACACCACACACACCACACACACCACACACACACACACACACCACACACACACACACACTCACACACTCACACACACGCACACACACACACACACACATACATATACACACAAACAACACACACACACACACACACACACACACACACACAAAACACACACACACACACACACACACACACACACACACACACACTCACACACACATACACATAGGGCACACACACACACACACATACACACACACAAAACACACACACACACCACACACACACCCCACACACACACCCACACACACACACACACACACACACACAAACACCACACAACACACCAACACCACAAAACACACACACACCACATACACACACCACACACACACTCACACACACACACACTCACACACTATACACACACACATTTCACATACACATACATATACACACACACACACACACACCCCACACACACACACACCCCACACACACACACACACACACACACACACACACACACACACAACACACACACACACAACACAACACACACACACACACACACACACACACAACACCCCACAACACACACACACAAACACAACACTCACACACACGCACATACACATACACACAAACACACACACACACACACACACACACACATACACACACTCACTCACACACATACACACAAACACACGCGCACACACACACACACACACACACACACACACACACATACACACACACACACTCACGGCGCATATAACAGGAAGGGCACTGCAATGGATCAGAGAATACCTGACAGGGAGGCAACAACGAGTCATGGTACGTAATGATGTATCACAGTGGGCACTGTGACGAGCGGGGTCCCACAGGGGTCGGTCCTAGGACCAGTGCTATTTTTGGTATATGTGAACAACATGATGGAAGGGTTAGACTCAGAAGTGTCCCTGTTTGCAGATGATGTGAAGTTAATGAGGAGAATTAAATCTGATGAGGACCAGGCAGGACTTCAAAGAGACCTGGACAGACTGGACACCTGGTCCAGCAAATGGCTTCTCGAATTTAATCTGCCAAATGCAAAGTCATGAAGATAGGGGAAGGGCACAGAGACCACAGACAGAGTATAGGCTAGGTGGCCAAAGACTGCAAACCTCACTCAAGGAGAAAGATCTTGGGGTGAGTATAACACCAAGCATGTCTCCGGAAGCACACATCAATCAGATAACTGCTGCAGCATATGGGCGCCTGGCAAACCTGAGAACAGCATTCTGATACCTTAGTAAGGAATCATTCAAGACCACTGTACACCGTGTATGTCAGGCCCATACTGGAGTATGAAGCACCTGTTTGGAACCCGCACTTGATAAAGCACGTCAAGAAAACTAGAGAAAGTCAAAGGTTTGCGACAAGGTTAGTTCCAGAGCTAAGGGGAATGTCCTATTAAGAAAGATTAAGGGAAATCGGCCTGACGACACTGGGGACAGGAGGGTCAGGGGAGCATGATAACGACATATAAAATACTGCGTGGAATAGACAAGGTGGACAAAGACAGGATGTTCCAGGGAGGGGACACAGAAACAAGAGGCCACATTGGAAGTTGAAGACACAAATGAGTCAGAGAGATAGTAGGAAGTATTTCTTCAGTCATAGAGTTGTAAGGCAATGGAATAGCCTAGAAAATGACGTAGTGGAGGCAGGAACCATACACAGTTTTAAGACGAGGTTTGATAAAGCTCATGGAGCGGGGAGAGAGAGGGCCCAGTAGCAACCGGTGAAGAGGCGGGGCCAGGAGCTAAGACTCGACCCCTGCAACCACAAATAGGTGAGTACAAATAGGTGAGTACACACACACACACACACACTCACAAACACACACACACAAACACACATACTCAAACATACACTCGATCGAAGACCAGGCAGAACTACAAAGGGATCTGGACAGGCTGCAGACCTGGTCCAGCAATTGGTCCTGGAGTTCAATCCCACCAAGTGCAAAGTCATGAAGATTGGGGAAGGGCAAAGAAGGCCGCAGACGGAGTACAGTCTAGGGGGTCAGAGACTACAAACCTCACTCAAGGAAAAAGATCTTGGGGTGAGTATAACACCAGGCACATCTCCTGAAGCGCACATCAACCAAATAACTGCTGCAGCATATGGGCGCCTAGCAAACCTCAGAACAGCATTCCGACATCTTAATAAGGAATCGTTCAGGACCCTGTACACCGTATACGTTAGGCCCATATTGGAGTATGCGGCACCAGTTTGGAACCGACACCTAGCCAAGCACGTAAAGAAACTAGAGAAAGTGCAAAGGTTTGCAACAAGACTAGTCCCAGAGCTAGAGGTATGTCCTACGAGGAGAGGTTAAGGGAAATCAACCTGACGACACTGGAGGACAGGAGAGATAGGGGGGACATAATAACGACATACAAAATACTGAGAGGAATTGACAGGTGGACAAAGACAGGATGTTCCAGAGATTGGACCCAGTAACAAGGGGACACAGTTGGAAGCTGAAGACACAGATGAATCACAGGGATGTTAGGAAGTATTTCTTCAGCCACAGAGTAGTCAGTAGTGAATAGTTTGGGGAAGCGATGTAGTGGAGGCAGGATCCATACATAGCTTTAAGCAGAGGTATGATAAAGCTCACGGCTCAGGGAGAGGGGACCTAGTAGCGATCGTGAAGAGGCGGGGCCAGGAGCTCGGACTCGACCCCCGCAACCTCAACTAGGTAGTACAACTAGGTGGGGTACCACACACATACACATACACACAAAAACACGCATACACACACACACACACACCCACCACACACACACACACACACGCACACACACACCCACACAACACACACACCCCCACACACACACACACACCACACACACACACACTCCACCACACACACTTTACACACACACACACTACACATACACATACACATACACATAATATAAACCCCCAAAACAACCCACACCCCACACACACCACACACACACACCCCAAAACACACACACACCCACACACACACACACACACACCCACCCCAACCACAAACACAAACACACACACTCACCCACACGCACATACACATACACACAACACACCCCACACACACACACACACAACACACACACACACCACACACACACACACACACACACCACCACTCAAACACTCCCACATACACATACACACAAACACACACACATGCACCCCACCCCACACACACACACACACACACACACACCCCACCACACTCACACACATATATACAATACACACGCACAACACAAACACACACACACACACACACACACACACACATTCACACACTCACACACACATACACATCACACACAACACACACACACTTACACAATAACACACACACACACACACACACACACACACACACACACCCCACACACACACACACACACACACACTCACACACACACACATACACATACGCACAAACCACGCACACACACACACACACACACCACACACCACACACACCCCACACACACCCCACACACATTCACACACTCACACACACATACACATACACACACAACACACACACACATACACACACACACACACACACACACACACACACCACCACACACACACACACACACACACACACACACACACACATTCACACACTCACACACACATACACATACACACACAACACACACACACATACACACACACACACACACACACACACACACACACACACACACACACACACACACACACACACACACACACACACACAGGGACACAGCGTGCACGAGTCACGCCATCCGTGCTCTGCGAACATTGTTTTTGGGGGCTACCCAAGTGTACTGCAAGTGTTGATAAGTGTGTTAGGATAGTGAACATTTCCTTGAAGCGATTTACAGTCTGCCTGAGCCGCATAAGTGTGGGGAGAGCCACAATTTTGTAAGTGATCTACAAAGTAAAGCGTGGTGGTGGATCCAGACCGGGCAGGGCTCAGGCGACGTTGCCACGTGTCACCCAAGAAAGATAATACAGTCAAACAATCGTGTGACCAGTGAAAGAAATACAGTGAATAGAGTACATTATATAACGAGAAGAAACTGAGGTGGATCTACGCCAGGACGTCACATCGAGCTGGACATTCTACAGGCTGCTACAGCTGCATCGCAAGTACTGTATTCACCTATGCGTGGTTGTTTTGGATTTGGGTCCGGGTTCCAATTAACCGCCAAGCTGATTGTGAACGGTCGAACTCTCCTAGCACGATAAAGAAAAGGCAAGCAAGTAATGAATAGCAATTGGTAATCTATGGGACAAGGCGAGTAAGTTACTATAAGCCTAGGTGGTAGGACAATCATAAAGGGCAACATTGTAAGTAGGTGCAGGTCAAGTCCCAGGAGGGAGGGGGTCAGGTCACAAGAGGTTGTGGTCAGGTAAAGGGGCCACTGAGACTCCACATAACACTCCAACGCACAATTCCACCTACTTTTCAGACACTTAATAACCCATAAACCCACACATAATTCCACACACACACACACACACACACACACACACACACAACACACACACACACAACACACACACACACACACACATGCACGTACAACACACACACACACCCACCTTCCCACCCATTCACCCACCCACCCACCCACACACATATACAGACTCACATACACTCCCCCCCTTCCCCACCAACCTCTCACTCCTTCCCTGATCCCCCTCCTCTCTCATTCAACCCTCCTACTCCCCACCTCTCCCTCTTTCCCCCCTCTCTCTCTCCCCATTCTCCCCCTTGCTTCTCCCTCCACTCCTCCCCCTATTCCCCCTAAATCCCCCTCCCCCCCCCCTCTCCCATATAGCCACTGTCCACAGTTCCTCCTCTACCTTCCCCCCCACACTCAGACAAACACTCTACTAACCTAACACACAGAATTACAAAAGTTTTCCATTCTGAGGAAATCAAAATAAAAAAAATGGGATGTCAGAGAGCAGGAAGGAAAACCAAGGGACAGGAGGATGAAGTCTGCAGAGAAGATTGGGCAGCAGAGCTCACAAAAAGGGAACAAGAATGGGAAAAGAAACTAGAAGAACTTAGAATGAGAATTGAAGAGAGGATTGATATGGAAAGCAAGAAGTGGGAGATGAAAGTCATAGCAGCAGAGGCTAGGATACAGAGAGAAGAGGAACTAAAAAACCTGAAACAGCCTAAAGAACTAAAAAACATTTTGGGAATGACATCAGAGACTGATACCTCAGTCACAAGTAAGGGGACTGTAGGGAAAGAAGGAGCAAAACTGCATGTAGAAGCTCTATCAGAGGGGACAATAGTAAATGAAAGAGCTAGCCTATATGTGGAGGCCCTAATAGACCACGGCAGAGTCCAGGGAAAACGACAGGCCACTGAGCTCAAGTACAATATATAGTGAAACTGAAGAAAGGAAAGCTGCAATGGAGGAAAATAAATTGAATGAGTGGATACATAAGGATACGCAGTAGGAGAATGAAAGGGAGAGGTCAGTCTTTGTGTATGGGCTCCAGGAAATTGAAGGGGAAACATATGAAGCAAGAAAAGGGGAAAAAAAGTAATTGAAAGCATCATAAAAGCAATAGGAGAAGATGACCCAGCTGGAAAATTTACAGAGAATAGGGGGGTTTGCAAGAAGAAAAACCCGGCCAGTGAAAGTGACTTTCAAGGCAGAATCGACTCGGAACAGGATCCTACAGGAGAAAGCAAGATTAAGGGACATGCCGGCATACAGGAAGGTTGTATCTCGACCGTGACAGAACACAAGAAGAAAGGCAGACACTGAGAGAAAAGGGTACACAGGCGAAAGGAGGAAAGAGAGGGGATGGAGGAGACAGACAGGAGATCCCAGACCCAGGAAGAAGATCAAATAAAGCCTCCCTCAAAACTTTCTACAGAAGTCCCCCAACCAGCTCAACCCAAGTGCAACCAAACATTCGAAACCCAAACACCCATGCCATATCCAATGCCCCCCCACCCAATGCATTACAAACTCCACCCCCACAGCAACCACCCATAGTTCCCTATCAGGTCTCCAACTTCCCAACCCCAATATACCCCCCAGACCACAGTCCTAAAAAGAAGTTGAAGGTTTTGAATACAAATTTCAGAGGTATAACAAGTAAGTTGTGAGGAGTTGGCATGAAAAAATCAAGGAGATATCCCTATACATAATAGCACTCACAGAAACAAAACTCACCAGAATGAAACAGATGCAATCTTTCCACCTTTATATCAAATCCTCAGGAAAGAAAATTGGGAGGAGAGGGGGAGGAGGAGTTGCACTGCTCATTAAAAACCTTTGGGGTTTTGAGAAAATGAAAGGAATGGACGGCACGGGCGAAAGGGACTACTTAATAGGAACACTCCAGTCTGAGGGACATGAGGTGATAATTGCAGTAATGTACAACCCACCACAGAACTGCAGGAGGCCAAGAGAAGAATACGATGAGAGCAACAGAGCAATCGTCGACACACTAGCCGAGGTGGCCAGAAGAGCACACAAGGGGAGAGCAAAGCTACTAGTTATGGGTGATTTCAATCACAAGGAGATTGACTGGGAAAACCTGGAGCCCCATGGGGGTCCCAAAACATGGACCAAGATGATGGATGTGGTGCTGGAAAACTTCATGCATCAACATGTTAGAGACGCCCCCAAGAGAGAGGTGAAGGATGATCCACAAGACTGGACCTTGTATTCACCTTGAGTAGTTCGGCCCATCGAGGAAATCATGTATGAAAGGCCCTAGGAGCTAGTGATCATGTGGTTCTGTGCTTTGACTACATATTGAGCTCCAAGTGGAGAGAGTAGCAGGAACAGGATGGAAAAACCAAACTACAAAAGGGGAAACTACTCAGGCATGAGGAACTTTCTGCAAGACATTCAGTGGGAAAAGGGAACTGACAGGGAAACCAGTACAAGAAATGATGGACTATGTGACAACAAAATGCAAGGAGGTAGAGGGAAAGGTTTAATTCCCAAGGGAAACAGAAATAATGGGAAAAACAGAACGAGTCCTTGGTTCACCCAAAGGTGTAGGGAGGCAAAATCTAGGTGTACTAGAGAATGGAAAAGGTACAGAAGACGAATATGCACAGATAAGAAGGGAGGCTCAGTGACAATATGAAAATGACATAGCATCGAAAGTCAAGTCTGACCCAAAGCTGTTGTATAGCCACATCAGGAGGAAAACATCAGTCAAGGACCAGGTAATCAGACCGAGGAAGGGTGGATGGGGAGTTCACAAGAAACGACCGAGAGGTATGTGAGGAGCTAAAACACAAAATTTTTAAAGAAGTATTAACAGCAGAAACCAGTAGACTCCAGGAAATCAGAATGGGGGGGAACACCAACAAGTGCTGAATGGGGTACACAAAAACCAAGGAGGAGGTAAAGAAGCTGCTAAAATGAATTTTGACACCTAAAAGGGCAGTGGGACCAGACAACATCTCTCTGTGGTCCTTAGAGAGGGAGCAAGATGCTGCGTGTGCCATTAACAAAGATCTTCAACACACCATTGAAACGGGCAACTCCCTGAGGTATGGAGATGGCAAAAGTAGTCCCAATTTTTAAAAAGGGAGATAGACATGAGGCATTAAACTACACATCTGCATCACTAACGTGTATAGTATGCAAAGTCATGGAGAAGATAAACATGAGAGATGGTGGAGCATCTGGAAAGAAACAAATGTATAATTACAACCAGCACGGTTTTTAGCGAAGGAAAATCCTGTGTCACAAACCTACTGGAGTTTTATGACAAGGTGACAGAAGTAAGACAAGAGAGAGAGGGGTGGATCTACTGCATTTTTTTGGAATGTAAGAAGGCCTTCGACACAGTTCCTCACAAGAGGTTTCTGCAAAAGCTAGAGGATCAAGCACACATAACAGGAAAGGCACTGCAATGTATCAGAGAATACCTGACAGGGGGGCAAAAAACGATCATTTTTACGTGACGAGGTGTCAGAGTGGGCGCCTGCGACAAGCGGGGTTCCACAGGGTCAGTCCTAGGACCTGTGCTGTTTTTGGTATATGGGTGAATGACAAAAACGGAAGGGATAGACTCAGAAGTGTCCTTGTTTGCAGATGATGTGAATTTAAATGAGAAGAATCAAATCGGACGAGGAATCGGGCAGGACTACAAAGAGACCTGGACAGGCTACAAGCCTGGTCCAGCAACTGGCTCCTTGAGTTTAACCCTCCCAAATGCAAAGTCATAAAGATTGGGGAAAGGGACAAAGAAGACCGCAGACACAATATAGTTTTAGATGGCCAAAGACTGCAAACCTCACTCGAGGAAAAAGATCTGGGGGTGAAGTATGACACCGAGCATTTCTCCCTGAGGCGCACATCAATCAGATAACTGCTGCAGCATAGGGGCGTCTGGCAAACCTACGGATAGCGTTCCGATACCTCGAAAGGGAATCGTTCAAAAACTCTGTATACCATTTACGTCGGGGCCCATACTGGAATATGCAGCACCAGTTTAGAACCCACACCTGGTCAAGCACATCAAGAAATTAGAGAAAGTACAAAGGTTTGCAACAAGACTAGTTTTCCAGAGCTAAGGGAATTGTCCTACAAAAAGGTTGAGGGAATCGACCTGACGACACTGGAGGACAGGAGGGTCAGGGGAGACATGATAACGACATATAAAATACTGTGCAGAATAGACAAGGTGGACAAAGACGGGATGTTCCAGAGATGGGTCACAGAAACGAGAGGTCACAATTGGAATTTTGAAAAACTGGGATGAATCAAAGGGATGTTAGGAAGTATTTCTTCAGTCATAGTGTAGTCAGGCCGTGGAATAGCCTAGAAAGTGACGTAGTGGAGGCGGGAACCATACATAGTTTTATGGCGAGGTTTGATGAAGCTCATGGAGCAGGGAGAGAGAGAACCTAGTAGCAATCAGTGAAGAGGCGGGGCCAGGAGCTATGACTCGACCCCTGCAACCACAAATAGGTGAGTATAAATAGGTGAGTACACACACACACACACACACACACACACACACACACACACACACACACACACACACACTGCAAACCTAACTCAGGAAAAGGATCTTGGGGTGAGTATAATACCGAGTACATCTCCTTGGGCTCACATCATCTAGATAACGCTCAGGATATGGGCGACTGGCAAACCTGAGAACAGCGTTCCGATACCTCAGTAGGGAAAACGTTTTAAGAATCTGTATACCGTATAGGTTAAGCCCATACTGGAGTATGCAGCACCAGTTTCGAGCCCACACCAGGTCAAGCACGTCAAGAAATTAGAGAAAGTCCAGAGACATCGTTTACTAGTCTCGGATCTGAGAGGTTGCCCTACGAGGAGAGTTAAGAGAACCCAACCTGACAACACTGGAGGACAGAATGGACAGGGAGGACATGATAACGGCTTAAAAAATACTGAGAGGAATTGACATGGTGGACAGAGACAGGATGTTCCAGAGATGGGACACAGCAACACGGGTAAACAATTGGAAGTTGAAGACCTAGATGAGTCACAAGGATGTTAGTAAGTTATTTCTTCAGGAAGTAGAATAATCTGGAAAGTGATGTAGTGATGTATGATAAGGCTCATGGAGCAGGAAGAGAGTGGACCTGGTAACGACCAGTGGACCTAGTAACGACCAGTGGACCTAGTAACGACCAGAAGACCTAGAGGTATTCTTAGTGAAAACACTGATATATATGGTATGATAGGTTATGGAAAAGATAACCAAGAGAAGAGTAGTGCAGCACCTGGATAGGATTAGATTCCTTTAGGAATTCTTTATGGAATTCGTTGACAGGGTAACAACAGTTAGGCAGGTGAGAGAGGTATTGGTGGACTTCAAAGTTTTTTTTTTTCGCTGTGAGAAATCATGCGAGTTAGGTATATTATTATCCATAGATGACGTAAAACTAATGAGGAGAATACGAACAGGAGCAAGTCAGGAAAAATTACGAATGCATTTGGGCAAGCTGCAGAAATCGTCTGAAAACTAGCAAACTGAATTTGACCGCAGCAGATGCAAGATTTTGAAAATTGTGGATGGACAAAGTAGATCGGAAATAGAGTACAGAGTCAGGGGACGAAAGCTGCAAACCTTCATGATAGAGGACTTCAGGGTTATCACTGTTCTGAACATTTCACTTGAGATACACTTCAAGCGGATAATGATTGCGGAAAAGACGAGACTAGTAAATTTAAGGGTAGCTTCCAGGAACCAAAACAAGGAGTCACTCACAACCTTATACTAGATATCTCTTAGTCCAGTTATGTAGTATGCAACGTCAGTATAGAACCCAAATAATAAAAAGCATATAAAAAAATGCTGGAAAGAGTGAAAAGGGTTTGCTACGACACTCAAGGCAGAGCAGAGGGAATGTGCAGTGAGGACAGACTGGAGGAGCAACACTAGATGAGACTACAGAAAAAGAAGTGACACGATTACAACCAATATTTTGCGGAATTGAGAGTGTGGAACGGGCGGTCTCTTCGAGAAGCGAGTCTTCAGTATACGAAAGCATAGCTGGAAGTTTTGAAACAAACAAGAATCACAGGGGTACCCAAGAAATATTTCGTTAGCCTTAAGTGATCAGGAAGTGGAACGACCTATACAACAAGGTGGTTTAGGTTAGGGCAGTATCTAGATAAAAGGGTAAGGTGTGATAGGGCTCACGTAGGCAGCAGAGACTAACCCAGTAACGGTCAGCAGGAAGAGGGAGCCAAGAGCAGGCTCGACCGCTGCATCCGCAAATAGTAAGTACAAATAGTTGTACTAAGCATATCGATGATAACCTTAGGCGTTCATCAAACGAAATTACTGCCGAAGCCTGGGAAATCTAAGGCAGTTGTCAGACAAATAAAGGAGGATGCAGCACCAACCGTGAGCCCACACCTGATCAAATGTCGAGAAACTGAAAAAAAGTGCAGAGGTTTACAGTAAGAATGGTCCCAAATAAGGATATATTCTAAGGGGAAAGGATTTAGGGAGCTAAACATAATGACTGTAGAGAAAAGAAGAACTAAAAGGATACTATAAAAAACACAAAATAGTGATTTTTACTTTATAAGGCGGCAGGGACGGAAATGGTTTGAAAAGAGGAGACACAGGAACACGACGGCACAGCGAAAGTTGATATTACAGTGAGTCACAGGATAGTAGGAAAAAATTTCTCCAATCTTAGAGCAGTCAGGAAGTGAAGCGACTTGGGGAATGAAGTAGTAGGGGCCGGATCTATTCAAAGCTTTATGAAGAGGTACGATAAGGATCTCGAAGCTACGAGAAAGTGAGCCAGGAGGCGAAGAGGCGGGGCCATGATTGACACAACCCCTGCAACCACATATAGGCGAGCACAGCGGGTGATTTACACACGCGCTTATTTTTTTTAAGCCACGAATGTGTGTTCGTCCTGGAGTGAGCATATTAAGAAGCACATCAACAGGTTTTTTCTTTAGATTCTCAACTCAAACGTAAGGTTAGCATTTAGACACACTAACAAAGATTCAAATGTTTTCGACATTTGACATAATTACTATCATATAGTGTGCAATACTAGCATAGGTTAGACAATTGATCAAGTAAATCCAGAATCTGTTGATGAATGGTTTAGAGAACCGACAAGTTGATAAAATTAGACGTATGTGCAACATTTGGGTATCTTTAATGAGGAAAAGTTTCACCACACAGTGGCTTCATCAGTCCATACAAAGGAGAATGGTGAAAAACAGGAGGAGTTTGAGGTAATCATCTCTCAGCCTTGACTTACTTCCACATTTGTCAAAATGTGATACCACCTACGACTGCTGCACCTCTCCTGTCTACAAAAATGTAAGCTACTTCTTCGCATATATGCTGTATTCTTTTCACTATTGACAGACTGATCACATCGACACAATCTGACGGACTCATTACCTCAACTCCCCTGTTCTTCACCATTCTCCTTTGTATGGACTGATGAAGCCACTGTGTGGCGAGACGTGCCCTGATTATAGATACCCAAACGTTGCACATGTATCATAATTTATCAAATCCAGAATCTAGAGACTAAACAAACTAAACTTCTTTACATTCAAGCACTATAAGGCAAATAAATATAATTTTCTGTAATATGAAAGTCAGATTGGAAGAAATGGATAAGTAGTGAGTCAAACTTTGTGTCAGGAATACATATATTGGGAACAATGATGCTTTGATGGTTCCCGGTCACGTCTGTTTAAAGATGAGGGGCCAGGACTGAGGTTTCACCTTGCACCCAGAAGAGATGAGTGCAATTTGTTGAGTAAACAATAAAGAAAATATAAATAATCACTTACTCAGTCACACCATAACACAGTTCCGCCGCATCCTGTTTATTTTCTTGTCTCGTATCTCTTGAGAATAAAAACGGTTTATTTTTCCACCCCCGGGGGGTCCTCCCCCCCCCCTTCACCTTTCCACCCAGAAACAAATGAATACACATTAGTACTACACTTCTTAGACACGTACATGCCCTCCTGCTTATCCTAAGATATGGTTGCTTTTTCTGCTTACTCTTTACACACGTGCATATCTCACCGCTTATTATGTACATGTCTTCACAAGTACTTCTAGGTGACGTACATGTCACTCTACCAGCCATTTCCCTTTTCCTTGTGTAGTCCCTGTTTACTTCTAAGACACGTATATGACTTCAAGCTTACTCTTAAGACACACATGTATGACTTCTAAAATCCCGAACATGTCTCACTGGTTTAATTTAGATTGTGCATGTCTTTTCCATAAGAGACGTACGTATCATCCTCTTCCCCACATAATTTTTGAGCACCTTAGTGTTTTCTTGTTTGGCTCCGAAGACACGTATGTGTTCGCCCTGGGACAGAATATATTTACAGTATCATATATGTGGTTTACATGTTTCTTTTCCGTGTCAGTGCGTTAGCTTACACTGACGTTTTTTTTATTCGTCAAGTACCATTCCATTAGTATTGGTACTCTAATGTTTTCCATAAAAATATTTAATATTAATAAATATAAAAATTAATAGAAATAAAAATAAAAATAATAATAAAAAAAATAATAATAATAATAATAATAATAATAATAATAATAATAATAAAAAATAATAATAATTATAATTATTATTATTATTATTATTATTATTATTATTATTATTATTATATTTTTTTTTATTATTATTACCTGGACTCAGCAATAAGAGTCGCTACTCTCACCCGCTGGGCAACGGCGAACAGTATAAAATAAATGCTAAAGTTGGGAAACACCTCTCTCAAGACTGACATAATACTGAAGAAAACCTAACTTTTACACACTCGCTGTGTGTAGGTTGTGCGGGTTAAGACGCGACATCGGGCACATGGGAGAGGGTGAGAAGCCACACTGATAAAGCTATTTAATGCAACTTTTTTATAAATTCTAAGATTCTATTGGTAGTGGTGCGGTTGTCATAGTTGAGTACCAATTTTCGCTCTGGGTTTTGCAATTTTTCAGAAGTAGGGAGGAGAAAGGTAAGTGTGTTAAGTCACGGACAATATACTGGAAATATTCTTTCCTGATTCTATGTCATTACTGAAATGTCACATGATCACACAATAGCTGTAACAACAAAACTCACTGGAGACGCCAGGTACAATATATTAATAAACCTGAGAGAAAGAAATTATAGTTCGATTACAGATTTTCATAAATAATTACCTCTAAAGAAAAATACTAGAAGAAGAGTTAATATTACTTTGTTATGGTGAGAGATAACTAAGAAATCTTAAAATGATTGAATTCACTAGAAAAAACTGATTAGATCTGAAATCACTATGATAAGGTGATGTAGAAAAAACACGATAAGAACACGTATTCAGCTTACAATGTTACCAGACTGACTGATGCTACAATGGTTGTTTTAGACTTGGTACCAAGAACTTCTAAATTGTTCTGGTATTCACAAAGACGATGATCAAATTAATATAAAGTACAATACGGGGTCAGCTTTTGGTCTGGCTGGATTAATCTGGTTTGTGTTTTTAAATAATCCAAACATATTCCATAAATGTATGGATCAAATAAAAACACACAAACCAGGTTAAAACAGTCAGACAAAATTATTTGCTCCACACGTTCACTTGTTACTATAAATTATCCAAATAGGCTAGCAGATATATCTAGCCAATTGTTGGTAAAAATTTCTAACTTTTATGTGAAAAATAATATTGATTTATCTGTTAAATTAAGGCACAATAAACTGACTCAAATATGGTTAATTTGATTCACTTCCTTTTTTTCACAAAAAGTTCCAGTCCATTTAATAAGTTTTTTCTGTCTGGAAGAAATTATTATTTACGATTTACCATTGACAGTACCTACAATCTTTGAACTTATTATACTTCGTATTGTTGACACAATGTTTAGTGTTTAATGAAAAAGTTTTTACAATCTGGAAGTTTGGTATGGTAATGACAAATTCTCTTTAAACTATCCATAGCAATTTGTACGTAAATTGTTGTGAAGAAAGATGGTAATAAAGTCCTTCCCACCAGAGTTGGAGTGAGTACAGATATGTTGTTGTTGTTTTGTGGTCTAATACCAAAGATATATAGATACATAACATTTGCTTTTCAGTTTGAATAAAACTAAATTTATTGCCTTTTTTTTAGATTGTTTTAAACAAATTCGGAAGTATCCGTATATATTGCAGACCTCTATTTGTGGCTTAACATAGATCCCCTCTTTATTATCTTGGAACTTGAATTTTACAGTTAATTTTCCTGCGGAAGAGATTACTTTTAAAAATATTAATAAAATTTTAATTATTAACGGAAACCAGGTTTTTTAACTCAAAATGTACAGAAAAGCAACATAATATCTGTTGTTATGGAGCATTATTACTTCATCCACATTCATGGACAGTGAAACTTTCGGAAGATTTATGAAATAGTACATATCTAATATACCCAAAACTCTTAATGATAAATCCTTGTTTAAATGCTAAAAAAATCTTTTTACAATTCTACAATGGACAAAAACAGTTCGTAATCAACCAAGAAAGTGTTGGTTCTCTCTTACAATGAAATATTTCTTGATATACCCTTCTCTATTTAAGAATTTTTATAATTAAAGTTGAATTTTAAAATCATCCAGAAACCTTACCTCAGTGTTGTGTGCATCAACCAGTAATATAATGGTACTTATTATTATTAAAGATTAGGCGGTATGCTCCCGGCGGGCCTTTTCCAAGTGGTGTGGACGGCCTTGGCTCCTCTTTAGGGATGAGGTGTCTGAGACCTAAGTCTCCCATGGGAGGAGGCACAAGTACCTCCTCATCTTTGGGAACCAACTGTTCCCCAGGCCTAGCCACAAGCTAGGCCTCTCTGGTTCTGCCATCCCCGCCCCAAGGGGGCTAATGGGAATGACAGTTTATGAGACTAAAGGCTCGGGCTCAGGCACCTACCCTACCCTTGACAGGGTTAGGCATGGTATCGATGAATACGGTAACTGTGTAGAGTGGAATGTCGACCATCATTAGTTTTTCTATTTTCTTTCATTTGTAATACTAGACGTATAACAGTGGAAAAATTAATATAACCTGTAGTTAGCAGCGGTTGCAATATACACAACGAAAAGCAAATATTACTCCAGAAAAAGTGACTTTCCTCCAATAATCTTCACCAGCCATATAGTGATAACATAACAATTTGTTGTTGGTGGAGACGGAAAAAATCTAGAATGCTTAAATTCGTGAAATGTTAAACCTTCAAGCTGTAAATAAGGTTTGACGGTCTCAACGTTCGTCATTGTAGAGCTGCCAGCAATCACGGTTCTCCAACACGCAAGTTATACTTTTGTATCAGTTCTAATCATATTTTATCGGTTAAATAATTTCCAGTAGTTTCTTCATGTGTTAGCCAAATCAGCCGACCAGATATGTTTTTAAATAAGTGATTCCAACTGATCAGATGTGACTGGTTCCGAACCCTTGTTGGATGGTTCCGATCCTTACGGTTTCAAAAAGGATTTGTTGGACATAAAGCAGACTTCGCTCTCTCACAGATAGGGTTTTAGGGCGCCTTATCCCAAACACCAACAAATAACTATAAAGCAGAAAACGTAGAGCGGTAAGTTTGTCCTAATTTACAAGTTCAGATCAGAATAGAAATGCAAAATAGCCAGATCTTCACTTTAAGGAGGTTATTAGTAGAATATTAAGGGGTTACTAGTAGAATTTCAGTAAATCAAATCATTGTGAAAAATTGGGTGTCACACCCCTTGTGCAGATATCCAAGGAATTATCTACCAAGCAGTATTAAATCAGGGAATGTTTATTTTAGGTATGCCTCAAATGAGAATCAATCTGCGGACTAAAATCACATGGTATTATGAGAGGATAGACATCAAAGCAGCCTTTATAAAAAACATGTGACTCGCATCTCTAACTGAGGGAAAATAATAAGTCTCGGCTGGATGTTGTCGCCCTTGTGCGGGGATGCTGTCCTGCCGACAGAAAAACAGTTTGACTGGAGGTTGCTGGCCAGTAGTCAGAAACTGTAATGCTGGAGGTGCTGCCCTGGTAGACAGTAAATGTCGGGGGCTGGAGTGCTGTCCTGGTAGATCGTAAATGCACGCATGAGGAAAATGCATATAAATGGCTCGAGGAGACAGGAGCAGTGTGGGGAAGCAAGTGTATAGCCAAGGAAAAGATAAAACCAATATTACAAACTAGTAATACCTAAGGAGATAGCAAACAATGGGACTCCACTAATAAATAGTGAGGATATATTACCAGAATCAAACTGAGTGAGAGCTCAATTCTTAGTACAAAGTGAGGATTGGAATGAGGCAGTGGAAAACATGCCCACCGGGAGAATACAGTCACAAAAACCCAAGGCAAACGGAAACAAGCCTGTGCACAGAGAGATAGAATGCCACTTCGCAGGGCGCATGCGAAAAATCTGGAAACAAACAGATGGAGTAAACTTTTGAACCACCCTAGAAAATGCCGTGCCCATATGACATCAGGGAAAATCGCAAAACTTCCTTCCTGTAAGCTTTTTTAACCCTGAAAATGTGTCCTTCAGTACAGGGTGAAAGAAATTGCTATAAGCTTAAATGCAGCACGCCATCTAAAGGGACAAAAAAGTTACATAAACATCCAGACCATGGGAACACCTGGGGTAGCACAGCCACTCAAGGAGGATATTTTTAAGTTGCCAGGGAAAGGAAAAAAAAAACTGGCAGGAAGTGTCAGAAAGTGCACAAATCCCAGTATTTTTGGAGTGGAACACATTCGATGACCTCCACTCAAACCAACAGATTACAGATATTAGTGCCGGAAAAGTCCACCCCAAGTACCCCAATACCACCAGTCCGATGACATTCTTCTTTGCAAATATACAGGGTCTAAAGCCAGCAACGAACAACAAAATACCTTTCATCTGTGGACTGCTTGCAGAGGCAAATGCAATGTTCGCGGCTTTCACAGAGACCCATATAAAGGATCACTTGGATAACGAAATATGGATCCCAGGTTACAACCTATACAGATGCGACAGTGTGAACAGGCAAAAGGGTGGGGGGTTGGCCTGTACATCACAGTCACTTATTTGCACAGAACTGCTTAATGCCCCAAATGATGTAGTGGGCGTTTTAGTAGTAAAGATCGAGAACCAAAACTTAGTCAACATCCCAACAATTCCAGGAACAGCAGTTGAAAATTAACCACTGTCTGGAAAATCTTCCAGCTCCTGCCCCCAACATCTTGCTCCTGGGGGATTTCAACTTGAGGCACCTAAAATGGAGGAATATAGCAAATAATGTTGTTGCAGTGATAACACCAGGAGGCAGCTCAGACGAGAACCACCCACCGGCTTCTAAATCTTGCACAAAATTCAATTTAAACCACAAAAAAAGCCAATAGACTGGAAATACACGGACTTCATTTTCACTAACAATAGATTGATACGAAAGTCCCCAAAAAAAAAAAATATACTCAGTCACAACATAATTGAGGTTCAACTGTATGTGCGGACCCCCAACCGACAAAATAATCAGCACGGGGAAGCCTTCACCAAATTCACTTCAAAACAAGAAACATAAAGGGGGACCAAGCAAACCAAGTTCTAAATGACTAACTGGGAAGATAGATAAAAACACAGACCCTAACTTATGCCTAGAACAGATTAATCTTGGCCTCGATGTATGTTTAAAGGGGCTTTTTTCCCTTTTAAAAAAAAGGGAGGAGTAATGTAAAATATAAAGAAGGGGCGCTCCCTGTACAGGCGAGGGAAAAAAGAAAAACAGTTGGCTAAAAGAGCCAATATATATTGCATGGAAACCTGGTCAGAGAAATAGCAAACATCGAACTAAACAAAGGAATTAAAGGGAACAGGGTCACGGGAAGAATTAAAAGCCATAAATGAAACGAAAGAAACCCAAATATTTCTTATTTTATGTCAAATCAAAGTCAAAAAAACAACATCTTTTTTGGGGCCCCTACTTAAACATGGGGGTCCTACACAATGAAGATGATGAGTACCGGTCCCAATATGACTCAATTTTTAGCCACCCGCTAACCAACTGAGAGTCAAATTTTTTAAATCAATTTTTTTATGAGAGACCCCAGAATTTGGTAAACAAAAGCCTATCTGAGTTATCCTGACCCCAAATGACTACAAACAGGCAAAAATACACCCCATGCACTCTGCCCCAGGGCCAGACTCGTGGAATCCGTGCCATCAAAAACTGCAAGAAGCCCTATCCCCGGCTTTTACCATTCTAGGGGGGGGAGCATGGCCCGGGGGCGTCCCACATTACAAAAAAAACAGACATGCCCCCACTCCACAAAGGGGGCATAAAGCAATGCAAAGAACTCAGCAATACACTAACACCCCATATCCAAAAATCTTTGCGGGGGCCCCAAAGAAGCAAGATGCTCCCCTTTTTAGTTTTTACCCATCATTACTCAAACCGGGGCAACAGGGTTTTTAAAGCAGGTCCCCCTGCTGCCCCAATACTGGATCACTACGACAAGGTCCCAGATGCCTGAAGACAAAAGAATGCAGATGTAATATTTTAAAATTTGCAAAAACCTTGACAAGTGTGACCATGGCTAATAGCGAACAAAATGCGTGCTAAAGGAATAAAGGAAAAAATTTGGGAGATTTTTCTATAAATTTTTCACAAAAAAAACACAAAAGTGTAGTCAACAGTTAAAAATCCGAGGCAGCTATGGGAAAAGCTCTGTTCCAAAGGCATAGTTCGCTTCCATTTTTTCTCACCCCATATCTACATAGACAAAATGTCAGCCACTCCCGTTCTTCCTTTGCAGATGACACCCGAATCTGCAGACAGGGCTTTCCCTTGCAGACACTGCAAGGCTCAGGCAGACATCAACCAAAACTTTTAAAGAGCTGCAGAAAACAATATGAAGTTCAACGATAGAAATTTCAATTACCCCTATGGAAAACATGGGGAAATTAAAACTTCATCAGAGCACAAAAAAAATTCCAGCCACAAAATAGAGCGAAAAACCAACGTCAAAGACCTGGGAGTGATCATGTCGGAGGATCTCACCTTCAAGGACCATAACATTATATCAGTCGCATCTGCTAGAAAAATGACAGGATGGATAATGAGAACCTTTAAAACTAGGGATGCCAAGCCCATGATGACACTCTTCATGTCGCTTGTTCTATCTAGGCTGGAATATTGCTGCACACTAACAGCACCTTTCAAGGCAGGTGAAATTGCTGACCTAGAAAATGTAATGAGAACCTTCACGGCGCGCACAACGGAGATAAAACACCTCAGTTACTGGGAGCGTTTGTAATTCCTGAACCTGTACTCCCTGGAATGCAGGCGGGAGAGACACATGATTATATATACCTGGAAAATCCTAGAGGGACTAGTACCGAACTTGCACATGAAAATCACTCACTACGAAAGCAAAAGACTTGGCAGACGATGCAACATCCCCCCAGTGAAAAGCAGGGGTGTCACTAGCACGTTAAGAGACCATACAATAAGTGTCAGGGGCAGGAGACTGTTCAACTGCTTCCCACTTGGAAAATCTTGGAAGGAATGGTCCCAAATCTGCACACAGAAATCACTCCCTACGAAAGTAAAAGACTGGGCAGGCGATGCAAAATGCCCCCAATAAAAAGTAGGGGCGCCATTGGGTACACTAAGAGAAAACACCATAAGTGTCCGGGGCCCAAAACTGTTCAACAGCCTCCCATCAAGCATTAGGGGAATTGCCAATAAACCCCTGGCTGCCTTCAAGAGAGAGCTGGACAGATACCTAAAGTCAGTGCCGGATCAGCCGGGCTGTGGCTCGTACGTTGGACTGCGTGCGGCCAGCAGTAACAGCCTAGTTGATCAGGCCCTGATCCATCGGGAGGCCTGGTCATGGACCGGGCCGCGGGGGCGTTGATCCCCGGAATAACCTCCAGGTAACCTCCAGGTAAGCATACATAAGGGGATTACCAATAGACCCCTGGCTGTCTTCAAGCTGGCACTGGACAAGCACCTAAAAGTCGGTACCTGACCACCCGGGCTGTGGCTCGTACGTTGGATTGCGTACAGCCAGCAGTAACAGCCTGGTTGATCAGGCTCTGATCCACCATTAGGCCTGGTCACAGACCGGGCCGCGGGGGCGTTGACCCCCGGGACTCTCTCCAGGTAAACTCCAGTAAACAGTAAAAAAAGATCTTCTGAAAAGAAATTTTCCCCAAAATGCTGATGGCAGTGTATACAAGATTCCTTGTAAAAAGTGTAGTATAGTATATAGTCAAACTGGGAAAATTTTGACAGTATAAATATAGGTTTAAAACTAGACAAGATTACAAAGATTTGTTTATTCAAGTGAGAAATTTTAACCACCAAATTGATTTTTAAAATGCCGAGAAAATTGTATCAATGATGCCTATGGTTTAGAGAATATAACAGAATCAAGCTTCATAAAGAATAGTTTTGATTTTAATATGAATAATGGTGTACGGTTATGTAAAAGATGGGGCTATATACTGATGACAGATGAGGTGAAGCAGTGGTAGCCGGAGTCACCAGTGGAAGGAGGTCGTATCTATAAGTTAGACAATTTGTAGAAATCCGTTTATCAAGATCCCAAGATGTTGTTGTGTCTGATATGTTGTGTATAAATGGTGTGAGAAATTACCTGTATGAACTTCATTATTACGTTCACATAAGTAACTTGGGTTAAAGATACAACTACGGTAAATATCACTTACCAATTTTTGTTGCATATCTGAGGTAGGTGGGATCAAATACACTCGTGGTCACAAGGAAAGTGTCTCCTTCGATACCCTCAAACCACTTTTACACAAGCCGGTCCTGGCTTGTGTAAAAGTGGTAAAACATAGCCAGCAATTCTGGTACTATTATTTAAAGTTGTGGACTGTGTGGGTGTTAAAGAGACTGTAGAAAATACAGAGTGGGGTCCACATATTCTCATACGATATTGCCATAGAGAAAAAACATTAAATGTAAATAAAGGATCACATGATACTGCTTAAGTGTTTATATTTCCATGAGTGAGAGGGGTTGGATTTGAGTGGGACTTGCACATGGGGGTTAGTGGGTTGAATTTGTGAAGAACCTGCCTAGTATGGGCCAACAGGCCTACTTCACTGTTCCTCCTTCCTTATCAATGTTTTCTCTGGGGAACAATTATTGCAGCTGGATCACCCACAACACATCCCTTACCATATAGAAACTACACTGACCAGTTAGAATCTACATAAAAGACGGATACTTGTCTGTGGGTGGTAGACTGCCTTCTTATCTTCCCCATTCACATGAATTTTCTTGATGTCCTGCCAATTTTTTGTCCCCATTTCTTCAGCAGACCATAATTCATATTTTATAATCCAAATTTGGAGGCTATAATTTCATTAAGCGTTGAAAAATGCTGAATTTCTACCACAAATTGCAAAGTGTCCTCATTCATTGAATTCAACATGGCGTCCTTTTGAAATGCAGCTTTCACCCCAGTACCACCTTAGGGTGGACAAAGCACTAGACGATGCCATATTGTCTGTTCCCTCAGGTAGAGACTCGAAGTGGACAAACTTATGAAAATAGAGGAAGAAATAAAAAAGGAGAAATTTCTAGAATTTGAGAGCATAGAAGGTAGCGCTCGGTTCTCTCGGAAGTATGCTGCCACCACCTGCTCCTTTAATTGTGGAAGAGATAAAAGTAGCCATAGTCATAGGAGAAGGGGTGGGAGATACAGAGTTTGGAATAGAGCAGGAGAAAACCCAGTGAGAAATAATACAGTATATTTATAACAAGATAGGGGTCCTGATAAGTACTGGCTCTTAGGGTAGCTTGGCCTGAAAATTGAGCAGTAGGCACCTTATCAGGGGCTTTACTCTCCAAAGACAATGATAACCATATTTTATTAAATTTGATTTCTGACAAATCGACCTCATATACATAGATCAAAGGGGGAAGTAAAACATACGCAGATAAAACCACTTACAATTTAATAAACACATTACAAGGGTATCTGAAATTGTTGGCATGATATAAAAAAATTACTAGCAGCAAATACCTCAGGTCTTAGGATCATCCCCAATATTATAGTGGAATATGCTTACTGATATTAGAACTAACTCTCCACACAGTTCCCAAGGAACTCCCTTGCTTTAACATATTGTCTGGGGTTGCCTCCCTTGATTTAATGCCTTGATACGTTCCTTCTTTCTGGCTGCTACTGAGAACTTCCAAATCCTAAATTACAACCCTGGTCTGATCCTCCAGGGCTAGGGTTTTCAAGGTCCCTAGTAACTATATCGATTCCTCAGTATCTCTGGTTGACTCTGGTTACTGTCAGGCCCACGGATGGGAGGGGGGTAACTGGTTTGGCCAACCCATGAAGTTTTACTGATTTGTAGGCATTTTTTGGGGGGGGTGCCTGGTTCTGCAAAACTTTGTTAACAGCAGATTAATCAATATGAGTAGTTGGAAAAGACTGCTTAAGCAGACAAACAGGTGAAAGTGGAGTTTGTTTACTGGATCTCGCCCTCGTGTTCCCTCCACCCTCTTGAACAGGACCCCCAACCCGTGTATGCAAACTATAAACAAAACTCCTACCAAAGAAGCCCAACTCGCCTCTATAAACCGTGTTTCTACTCACAATAATTATTATAATGAATAGTAATATTAGAAAAATAATCAGATACAAAAAAATGAACTTTATGCATTGTATTACTGCTAAACAGAAATTCTAGTGAAACACATTGGAAACCACGATAATAGAACAACAACTTGCGAGAATGGTCACACCTCCAATACTTTCTTGAGTTAATTTATAGCTTTTACAGTAATAATATTTTCAAATCATCTACAGATGCTACAGTAGTATTAGTAGTAGTAGTAGTAGTAAGTAATAATAATAATAATAAAATAATACTGATAATACTTACTCAATTAAACATTTGCCTTGTTCTGCATTACATTTCGGTAAAACAATGATGTTAGATGACATTACCCATCTATTCTTTTAATTAAACTGCATTTATTTTCTACACTTTAGTTACAGAACCATGCACATAGTAAATAGGAAAGGATATAGGTAAGAAATACACAGCGAGGACAGTCATGAAATATTCACAATAAATATTTATCACACCTTACATATGTAATGCTCGAGGGACTGATTTGCTTGATTACACTTTCATATTTCCCAATTCTGCCAACATTTTGCAGTGATTTTCTTACTTATTTTCTTCCCAGTCTGCAGTATAGGGCGTCGCGGCATTATTGTCTGGTCGTCCGAGGCCGTTACACTCCAATTTAGCCTCGATGACGATGAATTACATTAGCCAGTTATTCTGTCAAGTCTTCCACTATTTTCCATTATGGCGTACTTCTCCCGCCCCCCGGCGCAGTCGCCGATTGCTCCTCCTCTTAAATTTTCTCAAAGGTCAAGTCAGCATAATTACACTTTACACTATAAAAATATATGCACTGTAAATTAGGGAAAACTGCATAAAAAATTTTCACATTGTGGCTGGGCAGATTTAAATTGTTCCTTCATCTACGAGACAATTCCAGCCAACTGTAGCTAGAGTGGCTATTCATTTAGTAGGCCTTATTATAATTTCTTCCTCTTGAATTCCTTGGTCGGCACTATTTTGGTGCAGTTGTATCAGGTAGTAATCAGCAGGCCTCAGACGCGAGGGTAATTGTTGATCAGTTCGCAGGATATGGTTCCATCATTGTTCTAACCACATCACCAGAGATACCCAATAACTTCCTGGTATCTTGCAATGTATTACTTCCACTGTAGACAATAATATCCAATACAAGACCACTGTAGTACTCTCAAAGTACAAACAACTTTATGCCAAAGCGTTTCCTCTTGCTTGGTATATATTGCTTGAACGACAGTCTACCTTTGAACAAAATCAAATACTCATCATTAACAAGCTTCCTGAAGGGATAAAAATATATGGGTAATATCTCTTTCAGATACATAAACACATTCCTAATCTTATATAACCTATCTTTTTTGTTAGGCCTGGTTTTGTCTGGAAGTGTAGCATACGTAATAGTAGCACAAATCAATTCACTAATATTATATCACTGAAAAATGGGGTTGCCACATTATTGTGGCAAAGAAAAGGTACATCTCAGTCAGAGTTGTCTCCTTCCACTGGTGTAGACGTGATTTTGGTGAAAGAATTGTGTTTGCCATGGTATTTGTTGCTTTCCATGACAATAATGTCCATCAGGCGTTTGTCAAAGAATAACTTGAAACATTCCAGTTCGGTGTTATTGTTCCCAAGTGTACAAGATGGCTGTATTAAACTTTGACTTTCATCAAAATGATGTGGATTGAGAACAAAATTGGCACCTTCCTGCCTTCCTGATTGTGGAATTTGGTGTGGTGGGTGGGTGGGTGTCTTTGAGGGTCGGATTTATTGTAGCTCAGCTGAGTCAGCGGCATGGGTACTAGCATGGACTGCTGCTGGTGCCTCGTAGGACATGGCATCGCCACCATCTGATGACGAATGCACATTACTCCTCCCATTTGTAACAATATCACCTTCATTTTCACTATCTGTTCCTGTTGCACGGCCACGGGATGTATTCCGAGATGTACTCCTTACCCTTGGAATAGCACTACCTTCACTGACGCTTCACTGGGGAATACTCCACTTCACACTCGCTAATGGAACTGTTTTCAAGAGCTTGGATATCATATTCACTATCACTATCATCAGCACTGCTCACATCTGAGTCCTGGACACGGGAAAATGCGAGTTTCCTCTATCGTTTTGGCACAACTAAACGTGAAAAAGATGGCCCAGCACCAGAGGTGGAAGGTTGAGGGTCGTCTGGGTTTTCAGCACTATTACCAGTATTATGTTTATTATTTTTGGTCACAAACTCCTCAGAACCATGAAATTCTTCTACACTGAATCTTCCATCGGTGTTTGAACTACCAGTTTGCTGTGAAGTGAGGAGTTTCTTACCCCGAGGCATGGTGAACAAGGCATACTTAAATGGCGCTCCTACAATGCAATGCATGTACCTCGATTTTTTTCCTACTGTGCACACTCACCACATAAACCCATTCTCTCACACGTATATCTACCAGCTTTCTCCTGCTTGATTTAGAGGCACTAGAATTTACGTGTGTAAGTATGTGACCAACCCTGGCGGTTAAGACGTACATGTACGTGACCGACCCTTGAAGGGTTAATTACCTCATTATATGCAGCCAATAATTCTGGTGTCCTACTCATTTCGTGGAGCTGAGCCTTTAATTGCCCATAGGCCATTCAATAATTTGTAGGTAATTCTGGATTATACAGCTTCCACGGGAGTGGCACCCAGTATTGTCCAGATTCATATTTAACATTCTTCAGGTATTGTTCCTGAGTAAAGGAATCATCTGGACTTTCTTCATTTACATTGGTTCCAATGCTGTTCAGTTCCCACAATTTATGTACTGGCTCAACATCTTCCTTAATGGAGGAATATTTATACTTGGGTGCTGTTTCATGAGTAAGACACACAGTGATGGTATTTATTGTTTTATCTAGTCATTAATTATTAGTACGAAGAAGCCTACCACACATTACGTGACCTCCTGCTGTCTTTAGAAGAGTGACACCAGATTTCTTTACCCTTCCCTTTACAAATGAGGCATAATAATCACTCCTTATTAAAATATTTATTGGCCGCACAGAGTCATTATTTACACGAGAAGATGCCAATTTCACATTATTTTGTGAAAGCCTTTCAGTAGCTTCACTAAGCCCAATTGTAGTGATTTTTCTGTGGAAGCCTATCCACAATTACTGCGTTCATAAGTTTCCTTTCAGTGCCCAGGCCGACATTTACATATAGTGTCATACAACTGGGCTTTTTTTATCTTACAGAAAACCAGATCATTTTAAATTTGCAGGATCTTCCATTCGCAGTTTCAAATCATTCAAACAACTATGCTCCATGAAAGTGCACTGTGATCACTAATTGTGACATCCATCGAAGGAAAGGCTACTTCATTTATGCCATTATTATTAACATTAGTTGCAATGTTTACATTAGCTACTGTTGTGTAAGGGTCATCAATATTATCATTATTGTCATTATCATCATTATTGTTATCATTATACAAACCCTTACACATTACTACATGATGCCTTCCTTTGTGGCATTGATAACAATTATTCAGTTTGGCATGACAATCCTTTACATAACGACTGCCTAGATGTCTGATACATCTGACGTCTGATACAAATGAGCAAGTCTTATAATAAGTGAACTCTATGGGACTTAGCTTGATGATGTCTCCATATTCTGCAGCCGCATCCAGAATGTTCTTGGAGTCGTCTATGTAATCACACTTGGGCTGTAATAAAGATTAAAGATAAGCATAATTACCACTAGGGAGTGTTGTGTCAGCATATTTCAGAAACTGACTGCTGAAAATATAAATACTGGTGTGGGCTCGATGGCCATCAGATCACTGGGTAATGATACATCAAATAAGACATGAAACTGGATATCCGCTGTGTAACCAACCTACCCCTATCATGTTTATCAGATGTACCTGGGTATCTGTAGCTGACCCATAGTTGCACTCGGTTATCTGCTGTCTTGATTGAAGCAGACGTGTTCTTTGCAAAGTAAAAGGACACAAGTGCAACTAATGTGACATTTTATTGTGTCCTTTTACTTTACATATTGTCGGTAATTCTACCAACTTTATTACAGACGTGTTCTTTGAAGAATGTCGCACTACACTCCTTCAGGAAATTTGCAACACACTTTGCTACACACTGTTCATCAAGTATCGTTTATTATTCACAGTCATATCACTAAAGAAGCTGTTGTCACTTCTCTGAAAGTGTTCTGCTGTGTCTTTTGAGATTTTTTTATGCACAAAAACGTGAAGATCAGTATTCTTTGTTCGTTATCCTGGCATTAGTGTTTCCCTTGGCAGGGTTAAAAGCAATCTAATCGCCCCTGCCCTGCTTCAGTCGCCGCTGCCTTCGGCGTCTCTCTACATAAAGGATTTGCTGATACAAACAGATTTGCCTTCCTTGCCAAACTGCAACAATGTGCAACACAAATGCGTGATTTCTTCATATGTCTCAATCACATAGAGTTTACTATGTCCCACATGTGAATAAAGTGAGGTAGAAGTTTCCCTGTACCTTTCCTGTTGCAGTACAGAGATTAATTACTCTCGTTAATTCACATTGGTTGTAACAATGATCTCTTGCAAAGAAGTCGCACGATGCTGGATGCTGGAAACATCTGCTTGTAATTACTAGATGTGGAAGTAAACAAGATGTTTGCCCCTTCTGAGAGGGCTGGACCCCTCAGGGCTGAAGAGGTCTGAAAAGGGCTGAAGGAGGCTGATGCCCCCTACAGGAGAAAATTTCTCCACACCACGTTCATATCCCATGAATTGTAAGCTTTACAATTCTTGGAGAAATGAGTACCCTTGCAAAAGATAGTCCTTCATTAGCTTGGCTTACCCATTATTAACTAGCCACTCTTATTAGGGTACTTATTCCTCTTACTATGATGTGAAGAACCACTATTTTTGGTTCTTACCACTTGATGTGTGCCTATGTAACCTTTTTTATGGGATGAATCATGATTATTAACTTTAGGATATTTTTTTCCTTTTGTGAGATCTGACAGATGCATCATAGTCATTATGAGTTACATCCTTAGAATTATTTGGCTGGCTGTTCTGTAAATGGACAATTAATTCTTGTATACCTAGTCTTATCTCCTCCAGACTACAATAACCTTTGCGGTGCTTATTAGACAATCACTCCACAGTTTTGCTGGTCAGTTTATTATGTGCAATGGCACTCAATAAGCAGTCTGATCCACCCAGATCATATTTATTACTTAAAAGTTTTAAGAGTGCTCTCCAGCTTATCTCTAAATTGCTGTAAATTTTTGTATTTTTTTGCTGGTTTTTTAAATTAACTACACGGTTACTAAACCACCTCCCATGGGTGACCTCCAACAAATCAACTGCTTCTTGAAAAAGTCATCTGCTTTGGGAAAAGGCTCATAGAGATCACCTCTTTCCCTTTTTTTAAAGGTAAAAAGATTGGGTAACACATGCATTTTCTGGGATTTTTTGACAGACACTTTTTTAAAATACTAGGTTGGTAACTGCATTGTTTACCCCAAATTTTTTACAGACATATTTTTTTACAGGACAGAATGTTTTTTTCCAGTTATAATGGATTAATTTAAAAATTCCTTTGCATCATCATTTGCAAAATTTCCCCAGCGGGATCTTCATAATTTTTGTAACCCTGTTTATACGACTAAATCTATTTTCCTTTGCATCAAAACACAATTTTAAAATATCGTTCACAATTTTCATGTTTCATTAAGTCCGGGAACTTAGTATATGCCCTATTGACATGACCTTTCCTTTATTTAAGATTTTTTTCTTTGCTCGAAAATCCTTGGATATCAGTTAATTAACTTGATTCGTTTTTTCCAAGCCTTAAATTTTAATAAACAGTGTTTTTTTTACAAACAAAGAAAACACTTTATAAAAGGTAATTTTTACAACTTCCCTAGTAAATCTTAGCCACATTTGTGCTTAAAAATTTACACTTTTTGGGGAAAAAAAAAAAACATCTAGTCTACGGGTTTAATAATTAATTTTCTAAAAATTTTCATAAATCACTTTCATATTACCCACCCATATGTGGCTTACAAATTAATTGTGGCAATTATAATCCACCACATTATAAATTTCATTAAATTGTGGACCCGACCCCCACTTCCATCATTCAGTCATTAAAATTTTTAAAATAATTTTTTATCTGTTATTCCGTTAAAAGCAAGGACTCAAGGATGCTTCAAGTGAAAATTTCCTGTATGAACTACCTACCTACACGTAATTTGGGTTAAGGAAAAACAAGGGGTAAAAATCATTTTATAAATTTTTTGTTGCACCCCCCGAGATAGGTGGACCAAAGACCCCTTAGTCACAGGGAAAAAGGTTTTTCCCCCTTCGTACCCTAAAAACCACTCTAAACAAACTGGGATATAAAAAATTTTTAAAATTTGTTTAAAAAAACTTAACCAAAAATTTTGGTACTTTATTTATAGTTTTTGGACTGTAGGGAGTTAAATAAGGGAAAAATATACGGTGGGGGTACAAAATTTTCCATTCAATATTAAAATGAAAAAAAAAAATTGAAGGGTTATTATTAATAACACTTATCAGTGTTTTCTTGGAGCCAATTATTGAGCTGGATCACCCATAACACCTTTCTTACCTTTAAAAAAAATAAAAACTGACCATTTAAAATTACAAAAAAAGACACTACTTATCTGTGAGTGGAAACTCCTTTTTATCTTCTTTCATTCCATGAATTTCCTTTGACGCCCGCCAATTTTTTTGTCCCCATTTCTTCTGCGGGGCTACAATTTACATTTAATAATCCAAATATGGGGGCCTTTTCAATGGCTTCGAAAAACCCCAATTTCCGACAAAAATTTCCGAAGTGTCCTCACTCACGATTCAACAGGGCGTTTTTTTCCTTTTCCCATTCTACCCAATTGCAGGGGTTTTTTTTCACACTAATTTTTTCCGTCTGAAATGTGGGGTCACTTCATTATTTTTGGTCGTCAGGGGCCCGCTCCACCCAATTTAACCTCGATGGGGAATTATAATACCCGGGTTTTCAGACCACCCTTCCGTTATTTTCCTTATGGCGTCTTTCCCCCCCCCCGGCCAATCGCAGTTTTTCCCTTTCTCCATAAAAATTCCCCTTAAAGGTCAAATCGCATTATTACTCTTTTTTACACTATAAAATCATATATAAAAAATTTGGAAAAATTAAATAAAAATTTTTCAAAATTTGGGTTTTTGAAATTTGGGCAAGTTGAAAAATAAACACTTGTGTACATTTAAATTTATTTATTCCTGAAAATTTCCCATGAAAAATTTCCCAAAATGTTGCACAAGTTTTCTTTGATAAAATTTGACTTTCTGAATATTTATCCACCTGTGGGGCACAGCAACATTTGGGGATCTTGATAAAGGGATTTCATAAATTTTTTCTAACTATAACACAACCTACCCCCAAAATTGGGGTCTCTCCCTGGTACTCCCCTACCATGCTCCCCCGCATTTGTCTTCAGTATATCACCCATTCGCAAAAAGTTGCTTTTTTCGTCAATTCTAGATGGACAATCAATCCGGCTGATTTTCCTCGAACTTCCCCTCATTTTCCACCCTTTTAAAAATTTATATATAAATATTTATATATATATATATAAATATATAATATATATAAATATTTTTATATATATATATTTACATATATTTATTAATATATATTATAAATAATATATATATATATAATATATATATATATATTAATATAATATGTCGTGCCAAATGGGCAGAATTGCGATTTTGGGCTTAAACAGAAACGCTCATCTTCCCATATAGGAAATAAAAATTTTGTGTATGCAATAATTTCGCCAAAATCATTCTGAACCTAACGAAAAAATATATTTTTCTGTTTTGTTTGTATTTAAATTTTTTGTAAACAAAATTTAAAATATTTTAGTTGGGGGAGGGTAAAATAAAATTTCTCCTGTTATAATAAGGTTTTAAGTAAGTTTTTTAAATTCCTTTTCGTGCAAAATTAAAATTTTTTCATTAAAAATTTAAAAGAAAAAATGTATCTTTTTAAAAGATAAGGAAAAATTTTAGAAAAGACTTTAAATTTTTAAAAGAGTTCCCTTTCTAATTGACATTTTACATATCGGCACGACAAATTTTAAAATAAAAATATATATATATATATTTATATATATATAAAAATATATATTATTTATATATATATAATATTTATTAAAAATTTTTAAAAATAAATTTTAATTTATTTTATATTTATATATATATAAAATATAAAAATTATTTTAAAAAATTTTATTTAAAAAATTTAAAAATTTAAAAAGGGAAGGCGGGTGCAGCCTCGGCAACCCCCAAAAAGGGGGGCTTTCCCTTTCCGAGTCCCCCCCCCTCCCCCCTCCCACCTCCCCTCGGCCCCTCCCCTCAACCCCTCCCCCAACCCCCTCACCCCCAACCCCCCACCCACCCCCCCCACCCCCCCCCCCCCCACCCCCCCCCCCCCTCCCCCCCCCCCCCCCCCCCCCCCCCCCTCCCCCCCCCCCTTCGGGGCTTATGGGGCCCCCCCCCTTTTTTCCATTTTTTTTTAAATTTTTTTTTTGAATTCATTTCTTTTCCCCCTTCATAAATTTTGAGGCCCCCTCCCCTTTCACCCCCAACCAAAATTTTTTTTCAAATTTCATTTTCTTTATCTCCTCGTCAAGTTTTTTGGGTTCCCCCCTCTGGGGAACCAAAAAAAACTCCCCTTTCATCCCCTCCCCCTTGAAATCGCTCCCCCTCCTTGGATCATTTTTTACCCCCCCCCCCAACCCAAAACCCCCACCCCGGCGGTTTTCCGTAAAACAAAGCCCCCCTCGGACGTTTTTTTTGGGGTTTCCCCCTCGGGGATTTTTTTGTTTTTTAAATGATCCCCCTTTGCTCCCAAATTCCCCCCCCAATTCCCATCAAAATTTTTTCGAAATCAAATTCCATCTCCTTTTTATCAAGTTTTTTTTCCCCCGTAATCAAAGACTCCATCCCTTAAACAAATTTTTTTCTGATTAAAAAAACCAAAACTCCCTCTCCTTGGATCAAATTTTTGGGTACCCCTCCCTTTCCCCACCCCAAAATTTTTTTTTCCATCTCCCGGGTCAAGTTTTTTTTCGATATAAACAAGACTCCTCTCCTCGGATCAAATTTTTTGGTTCCCCCTCCCAAAATTCACCCCCATCCCAAATTCTCCTCATTCCTTGGGTCAATTTTTTTTTTCCCAAATCAAAAGCTCCAAATTTTCCCGATCAAATTTTTCTCGAAATCAAAGCTCCTCTCCTTGGATCAAGTTTTCCGATAATACAAAGACTTTTATCTCTTGGACAAAATTTTTTTCCCCCTTACAAAAACCCCCTCTCCCGACAAATTTTTTGGGTTTCCCCCCTTCGGTAAGTTAAAGGGCCCCCTTTCAAAGGGATTTCTCTTACTCGGGTTTAAAAAATTACGACCCCCCCCTGGTTTTTTTCGGGGTCATTCTCCTGATACCCCCAATACAGGCTAACTTTCGGCCCCCTTTTCCTATACAAGACCCCACCCCGGTAATTTTTGATTCCCCTCTCGAAACATTTTAAATACCTGGGAAAACTTTCCCTTAAACCCGGTCCCCAAAAATTTCACATTTTTTTTCGTTAAATACCCACACAATCCCCAATTTCCCTTTACAAAATACAACACAAGCAGACTTTTTTCTCGTTTAAATTTCATCCTTCACTCCCAGAAAATAACCTTTTTTTTTCCCCACCCCCCAACCCTCAATCCCAACCAACACTCCAATTTTACTCTAACCCCCCAATTTTTCTCTTTTAACTACCCCCCCAAAAAACACCACAACACTTTCCACTTTTCGTTAATTTTACAGTCACAATTTTACATTCGATTTTAATATCAAAAACACATCACTTTACTTTGAACCCTTCAAAAAACTCTCATAAATCATTTAAAACTCACAAAAATACCCTTTGAACATTTTCCCCCGCAAACTGAAACACTTCCAAGACAAAATTTGAGTACTCCCAAATACACAAATTGAATACTACTAAAACCCACTGAATACAGTCAAAACCCCCACCAAAATCACCATTTCAGACAAATCCCCTTTAATCACTATAAACCAAAAGTCCACCACCCAACTAAGATAAACATGATGCACAAAACATAACACAATCCAAACACACACAACACTCAAACCCCCAAACCCACAACAACAACCCACTTATAAAATCTCTTTTTCGGTATCTCAGTTCGGCAACAACACTCCAACCCTCCACCCACAACCCACAATTTTTTCTCGTTTTAAAATAATTTCATCAGAAAAAGTCCCAAAAAAATACCCCCAACCCAAATTTTACCCACACCCCCCAATTTTTTTTCGTTTTATCTAATTTCTCAGAAATTTACAACAACCCACAACTTTAAACCCCTTTTCCCGACTCGTTCGACAACAACACCCACAACCCACAACACCCACATCCCCCCCAACACCCCCCCCCACATCACCCCACCCCCCCAAAAACACCCCCAAATTTAAAAACCCTTTTTTTATTTTCTCATACGACAACAACACCCGCATCCCCCAACCCACACACCCCCCCCCCACAATTTTTTCTCGTTTTATCTAATTTCATCGAAATCACAACAAACCCGTTAAAACTTTTCAGCATCCTAGTTCGACAACAACACCCCAAACCCCCCAACACCCCCAACACCCAATCCCCCAACATCCCCAACCACAATTTTTTTTCGTTTTAATAATTTCATCAGAAAAATACAACAAAACCCACTATAACTTTTTTTTTCGGTAATCTTTAGGGGCACAACAAAAACCCCCCAAACCACAACACCCACAAACCCAAAACACCCCCAACCACAACCCCCAACCCACATCACCCCAACAACAACCCCTTATAACGCTTTTTTTGGTATTCTAGTTCGACAACAACACCACAACCCACAACACCCACAACCCACAATTTTTTTCTCGTTTTAAA
>NC_069404.1:25992416-26001644 GCF_026875155.1 Cherax quadricarinatus
TATAAGTTGTGGGGTAGTTGTTGTAGGGGAGTGGGTGATGTGGGATGTGGGTGTTGTTGGTTTGGGGGTGTTGTGGGTTGTGGGTGTTGTTGTCGAACTAGAGATGCTGAAAAGTTTATAACCACTTTTGTGGTTGTTGTGACTTTCTGATGAAATTAGTTTAAAACGAGAAAAAATTGTGGGGTGTGGGTGATGTGGTTGTGGGTATTGTTGTGACTTTTTCTGATGAAATATTAGTTAAAACGAAGAAAAATTGTGGGTTGGGGGTGTTGGGGGTTTTTGGTGAGTGTTGTTGCCGAACTAGAGATACCGGAAAAAGAGATGTCATAAGTGGGTGTTGTTGTGGGGTTGTGGGGTAGTGTTGGGTGTGTGTTTGGGATTGTGTTCATGTTTTTTGCACTCATGTTATATCTTATTGGAGGTGAGTGGGATCGTCTTGGTTATAGTGATCTGAGAGGATTTGTGTGAAAATGGTGATTTTGGGGGTTTGTTTTGATTTGTATTCAGTGGTGTTTAGTAGTATTCAATTGTGTATTTGGGAGTACTCAAAATGTTGTTTTGGAAGTGTTTCAGTGTTGTTTGGAAATGTTCAAGGTATTTTTGTGAGTATTCAAATGATTTATGAGAGTGTTTTGAAGGTGTTCAAAGTAAGTGAGATGTGTGTGCGTATTAACTTCGTAATATGTAAAATTGTGACTAGTGAATTAATCGAAAAGTGGTTATAAGTGTTTGTGGTGACTTTTTCTGATGAAATAGTTAAAAACGAAAAAAATTGGGGGTTATGAGTGAAAATTGTGAGGTGTTGGTTGGAGTGTGGGGGTTCGGGGGTGGGGAGGAAAGAGAGAAGGTTACTTCGGGGGGAGTGACCTAGCCGAATAGTTAAACGAGAAAAATGTCTAGACTTGTGTTTGTATTTTGTAAAGAAATTGTGGATTGTTGTGGGTATAACGAAAAAATGTGAAATTATTTGGGTTATCCTGGGTTAAGAGTTGAAAATGTTTTCCTATGTTGTATATTTAAATGTGTAATACTGAGATGGGGAATCGATAAGATTCACCTGTGTGTGTGGGGTCATCATGTGACGTCACCGACATAGGGGAAGCCGACAAGATTCAGCTTGTATTGGGGAGGTCATCACGTGACGTCACTGACGCCGAGTAAACACAGGTGGGGTGACGTCACAATTGTTTAGACCTGTAGTAAGAGAAAGTACCATGCCCCATAGGAGGAGTTCATTTGAATGCTTACCCTGAGAGGGGGGAATCCAAAAAACTTGATCCGAGGAGATGGAGTCTTTGTATTATCGAGAAAAACTTGATCCAAGGAGATGAAGTCTTTGTATTATCGGAAAAGCTTGATCCAAGGAGATGGAGACTTTGATTTCGAGAAAAAATTTGATCCGAGAATTGGAGTCTTTGTATTATCGAGAAAAAACTTGATCCAAGGAGATGGAGGAGAAATACTTGGGATGGGGGTGAAAGTGGGAGGGGGAACCTTAAAAACTTTATCCGAGGGGATGGAGTCTTGGTATTGTTGATATGGAGAAAAAATTGATCCGAGGAGATGGAAGGGGGAAATTTTGGGGGTAGAAGGAGGGGTACCCAAAAAACTTGATCCAAGTAGATGGAGTCTTGGGATTATTGATATCGAGAAAAAACTTTGATCTAAGGAGATGGAGTCTTTGTATTATCGAGAAAAACTTGATCCCCAAAGGGGATGGAGACTTTGATTTCGAGAAAAATTTGATCCGAGGAATTGGAGCAGGGAATTTGGGATGCAAGTGGGAGTCCATTTTGAATGCTTTACCCAGAGGGGGGAATGCAAAAAAAAACTTGATCCGAGGAGATGGAGTCTTTGTATTATCGAGGAAAACCCTTTATCCAAGGAGATGGAGGAGAAATTTTGGGGGTGGAAGGAGGGGTACCCAAAAAACTTGATCCAAGGAGAAAAGGAGTCTTTGTATTATCGAGAAAAAAAATGGGATGGGGGGTGAAAGTGGGAGTCCATTTTGAATGCTTACCCCAGAGGAGGGAATCCAAAAAACTTGATCCGAGGAGATCATAAGAAAATGAAAATCGAAAAAAAATTGGGATGGGGTGAAAGTGGGAGGGGGAACCTCAAAAATTTGATCCGAGGAGAGCACAAGAAAAATGAAATTAAAAAAAAAAAATTTGAAAAAAATCGGAAAAAAATTCGGGGAGCGGGGGGCGGTCCGGACGATGTTCAGAAGGCGCAGCAGAAGGCGCGGGCGGGCACGAGGGCGCAGGCGCGAGGGGCGGGCGTGGGGCAGGGCGCAGGGGGTGGGGCGGGGTGGCGCGGGCGCGGGTGGGGTCGTGGGTTGGGGGCGTGGGTGGGGGGTTGAGGGTGAGGTGGTTTGAGGGCGAGGTGGTCTCGAGGGCGAGGTGGTCTCGAGGCGGGGGTGTCTCGAGGGGCGAAGGTGGTCTCGAGCGTGAGGTGGTCTCGAGGGCGAGGTGGTCTCGAGGGTTGAGGTCAAGGTCTTAGCATATAGGTTGTGAAAAGGAGCCACTCAGGAATGAGCCACTCAGCGGCAGCCCTTTTCAGGAGGGACCGCTCTGCCGCATGGACCGCTGAGCGCATGGACCGCTCTGCACATGGACCGTGAGCCACCTTCAACACTACTTTTATATATATATATATATATATATTATATATATTATAAATATAATAATATATTATATATATATATAATATATATATATATATATTATATATATATATATATATATATATATATATATAAAATATATTATATATATATATATATATATATTATATAAAATATATATAATATTATAAAATTATATATATAAAAATATATATAAATATATATATATATATATATTATATATATAAAATATATATATATATAAACATTGTCTCTACATCCACAGCAGAACTCGAACCTGCATACTCTGTATCAGAGTCCACGTACTTTATCACAGAGCCAGACCCCCCAGATAATTTTGAGCGCCTAGTTGAAACCAGTCGATGCTTGTATATTTCAACAAACCGGCCATATCCCGCGAAGGCAGGGTGACCTGAAAAGAAAAACGAAAGTTTCTCTATTTAAATTTAGTAATTCATACAGAAGAGGTTACTAGCCCCTTGTTCCCGGCATTTTAGTCTGTTAAGACACACATGACATTCAGAGAAAGAATTTTGTTCCACTTCTCCTTGGAGAATATTTAGATATATAACGGATAATGTGTTTTTGTGTCCACAGATCCTCACACACTACTCACCTCTTCCCTTGACAATTATATGGTTCATCGCGTCTTTAGTATACCCATTTGCTGATAAATTCACTCTGAAATCTCTGAACACATTTACTGTTTCCTCACCCCCTTACTCTAATCTGATGTATATTCCATTATCTAAGTTTTTTTTTTATGTCCTCATCACCTTCTCTTTCTTATGTTCATTTTTAATTTCTCTCTTTGGCATACCCTCAGAAATTCGTCCACCAGCGACTGAAACGTCTTCCCAGAATCTCCCTAGAACTGTGTCATCAGCAAAGACCAACTGTGACATCTCCCTCTATGCCTTAGATTCTTTATTTTCTAATCCCACACCAATTCCCAACACCCAGACATTCCCTTCTCTTACAACCCTATCTATAAATATATTGAATAACTATAATGATATTACGCATCCCTGTCTAAGGCCTACTATTACTAGGAAATAATCTCCCAGTCTAAGGCCTACTTTTACTAGGATATAATCTCCCTGTCTAAGGCCTACTTTTACTAGGAAATAATCTCCCTGTCTTTTCCACATACTTTAATCTGAGCCTCACTATCCATGAAAAAATCTTATCTGCTTTAAGTTCCCATATACTTGCAATATTTGCCATTTTGCTCCCTTATCAACATTATCATATGTCTTTTCGAAATACATAAATTCGACGACAACCTTTCTGCCTTTAACTAAATACTGTTCACTTATATGCTTTACTGTAAACATTTGGTCTGCAGGTGTGTTACGAAATTATGAGACGTACCTCTAGACGTACCTGTCTAGGGGTATATTGAAAATTATTGATATAAAATCAGGAAAATGTCTTTGGGTCTACCCGAGCGAAATACACCTGTGGGAGTAAATCACATCTATATTAAAAGATAAGATGACTAACAAAATTTCCTTAGAAAGCATGACAGCGCTGTATAACAGCTGGGAAAATAAAATGGGTGACTCAGATGGGGCTGTCTTGGAGGACAGTGCACCAGAGGGTGCTGGTGTTGTCCTGGAGGACAGTGCACCAGAGGGTGCTGGTGTTGTCCTGGAGGACAGTGCACCAGAGGGTGCTGGTGTTGCTCTGGAGGACAGTGCACCAGAGGGTGCTGATGTTGTCCTGGAGGACAGTGCACCAGAGGGTGCTGGTGTTGTCCTGGAGGACAGTGCACCAGAGGGTGCTGGTGTTGCTCTGGAGGACAGTGCACCAGAGGGTGCTGGTGTTGCTCTGGAGGACAGTGCACCAGAAGGTGCTGGTGTTGCTCTGGAGGACAGTGCACCAGAGGGTGGTAGTGTTGTCCTGGAGGACAGTGCACCAGAGGGTACTGGTGTTGTCCTAGAGGAGAGTGCACCTAACGAAGATAGTGGCCCTGGTAATGAAACAGGTAAAAGACATTGTTATACAATTTTAAAGTGGGGAAACAGAAAAACATGAAACCAATATTGAACGTAGCCACAAAAAATCCTGGCAAACAAAAATCTAATATATGCAAATTATATGCCTTGGGTATCTGCAGACATGGTATATCTGAAAAAACAGTGGAACCTGCATTTATGACCATCCTAAAAAATGCCGCACCCACAAGACAACAAGAGGGTGTAACTCTTCTTCTTGTATCTTATTTCACCTTGGAATGTGCACTCGCAGTCATGAAAGACAATGCTACAACATATACTGTCGGGTACACCATCTAAAGGGCACAAGAAGATACAGATCACCCAGACCATGGGAAACAAAAATCCCAATTAGGAAAATATATCTATTTAATCACCATAACATAAAAACCTTAATTTTAAACGCCCAAATGAGGGTACACACAGCTGGCTGGAGGTTCAGCCACCATAACACTAGGCTTCCGTCAGCGTCAGGCCGTCAATACACTACAAACCTCATTTCTTACTTCATCACTCATCCCATAGCACCCTGACCATGTCAGAGCCTGGTGAACATACAGGTAAGCCATATGAAAGCCTATGGCTTGAGTTGGATAAACAAACTGAGTGTTACAAATACAAACTTAACTAAATACACATCATCTCCACGCCAACCTCTACACCATGCTAACGTCACGTGACTCCCTCCCACGCTTACTCTGCATACCCAAACACCCTTTGGGAAAATAAATCATTAACACAATTTTTATAATTACAGTTAGAGTACTTTACAGTACCCCTAAATGCACATTATCAATTATAAAATTATTCCTTACAACTACAATATTCATATTAATTATGGCACACTTCACCACTACATGTACTTTAAACGATTCATGTCAGAACCCTGCATAACACCCCCACCCCCCAGACCATAGGTCTCACTCTGGTAGCGGGGTCCCTACGGACACCGCTAGGCAAAAAGAAAAAAAAAAAGAAAATAAGCCGCACCTTAAGGTCTAAGGCAACTGGCAAAATGATAACTGGGGAAGGACCACCATACAATCACGGTCTTTTGGTACTACAAATATCCCCATATTTACAAACTGAGGTACTAGATTGCAGACAAAAGAAACTCGCGAACATAAAAGTGATCAAGTTCTATGCCCAACGAGCTCACAGTCACACTCTAGACAAGCGTTTTAGGAAAAGGCACCATTACAACACAGCGCTACCCAGGTGCGGCTTTTGATGCATTTACCTAAATTACATCAAGCAAACTTATAAACAAGCAAGTAAACTTTGTACAAAAGTGCCCCTGAGGAAATGCCGTTTTAATGAAGTAACACCAAAGTTCATTTATGTTGCAAGGCAGACCAAACTGTAGGTCCCACCAAAAAAAAACTTTTAAACAGTAAGTACATTTTCCAGAGTTCAAAGAAAAGAAAAACATATGTTCATGTTTTAAAAATTCAAAACGGAGAAAACAACATCACATTATCACTCCCATCTCACAGCAATCTTTAGTAAACAAAACGGGTTCCCCATGACACACCTCTGCGAGAATCGGGAGAGCACGGGAGAGGGGAAAATATCAGGCCCCAAAAATAACGGGTGGATAGGCACATAAATCTTGTTGTGGGACTGCGGCCGAAAACCCTGGAGTCATCACTGAAGACCCCCAAAAGGAGGACCTCCCAGGCCGCCACCTACATGTCATTCCAAGGACCCGGGAGCCCACCCCAGTGGTGATCCAAAAAGGAAAATTGAAAAGAGTCCCTGGAGAACCAAAACACCTGGGATCAAAAGACATGACCCAAACAGTGGAGGGCATCACCGCCAGCCCCACATTCACTAAAAACGTTAGGTCCAACATCCTAAAACCAACTAAAACAGAGGCGAGGCATTCCAGCCAACACCTAAAAAACGTAGCATACCTTACCTAGGCATGGTCTTTGATGTGACTACCCCCCTAAATACACACACACTAGGGACCCTTTGATACCTCCAGCTCCAGCTCAACCTGCCTTTCCCCTTTTGGGGGTGGTCCAGAGTTTTCCCTCTACTCGTTCTACCGCAAATCACTGCAAAATAAGAATAGATAAGTGATCTATACACTACATTGTGCACTTTAAATTTCGAGACAAGGGATCACAACCACTTCTCTGCTCCCTTCACATAATTAATCACCAGAAATTTAAAAGGTTGGAGAAACAAGGCCCACCTTTGTAAGTCTCTGATTGTGGTTCCCCATTAAGTGAAGGAAACGTAAGGGATTATGGGCACTATACACAGTTTATAGGGTGAAACTGAGGAGAGACATACACCTCAAAATGTTGCACTGCTAACACTAAAGCAAGAGCCTTTCCTTTTTTATGGTGGCACAGTGCTGCTGGTTTTCTTCAGTTTTGCCGAAAAGTAGCTGACTGCAACAATTGTCCCCTCCACTTCTTGCAGTAGTACAGCCCCAACACCATATCACTGCATCTACTTGTAGAGAAAATGGCAATGTGAAATTAGGACTAGCCAGCACAGGAGCACTTTTTAAGCAAAGATTTACATGTTCAAATGCCCTCTGACACTTCATATCCCACACAAATGTACACTTGGGGCTAGTCAGGTCAGTGAGTGGAGAGATCACCTTTGACAAATTTGGACAGAACTTTCTATAAAATGTTACCATGCCCGCAAACCGGTGGCCCGGTGGCCTGGTGGCTAAAGCTCCCGCTTCACACACGGAGGGCCCGGTTCGATTCCCGGGGGGTGGAAACATTCGAAAACGTTTCCTTACACCTATTGTCCTGTTCACCTAGCAGCAAATAGGTAACCGGGTGTTATTTGACTGGTGGGTCGCATCCTGGGGGACAAGATTAAGGACCCCAAGGAAATAAGTTAGACAGTCCTCGATGACGCACTGACTTTCTTGGGTTATCCTGGGTGGCTAACCCTCCAGGGTTAAAAATCCAAACGAAATCTTATCTTATCTTATCTTAACCTCCTTCCGGGTCTTTGGTACAGGATAATTGTCTATAGCCTCCACCTTGGCATTCACTGGGGCCACCTTCCCCTGGCCAATAACATGTCCTAGAAAAGTTACCTGGGCTTGCCCGAAAGCACTCTTTGCCAAATTAACTGTGAGCTGAGCACCAGCGAGCCTAGAGAAAAGCCCCCGAAAACTGCCTTACATCTCTGACCAACAGTTGCTAAAAATAACCAGGTCATCCCAAAATAACACCTCACGCCCTTAGGCCACGTATAACCTCCTGCATTCTGCGTTGAAAACAGGAGGGTGCACTACGAAGCCCGAAGGGAGAACTTTGTACTGAAAAAGCCCATCCGGTGTTACAAAGCAATGATGCACTGGCACATGGGTTAAAGGTATCTGGGAATAACCCTTCAACAGGGCTAACTTACTTACATATTTAGCTCCCCCCACGCAAACAATGACATCATCCATTCTAGGAAGAGGAAAGCAATCAGCCTTACTTATTAAATTAACCTTACGGTAGTCAGTGCACATCCTCATGGTGCCATCTGGTTTGGGAACCATCAGACAGGGGGATGCCCACTCACTCTCGCTTGGTATTATTAAATCATTGTCAAGTAAAAATTTCACCTCCTTCTCCATACTTTTTCTCTTTTGTGGGTTCATTCTGTAAGGGACCTGCCGAATTGGTTCAGCTTCCCTTACATCTATATCATGGGGCTTTAGCTTGCTTACACGAGGGATATCCCCAAACAAATCCTCAAAATTCCAGAGAAGCTGAACCATCTCAGCAACCCTTTCCTTACTAAGACCTAACATACATTGTGAAGGATCTTTTAACAATGCCCTGTTATTAAGGTGTACATCTGTGGCCCCCCTGTGCATCAGTGTCCACCCCTGGGTCACCTACTGTATTTACACATGCCACACCTCTTTGGTGGTACCTTTTCAGCCTTTTCCTCACGTAAACTAACTTCTTGACCGACTGGCAACCAGAACAGTCTGCTTGAACAATGAAAAGAATGCTAAGCCCAATAGCCATATAACAAGCGACTGCGACACAATCAGGATCAAGGAGATAATATAACGACACTAAGTAGGGACCATCAGCAGATCCTCCACAAAAGTTACAAAACTCCCATACTACTGAATCTAAGTTCAACATAGGAAAAACCCTGACTGTGACAATACACAGAAACCAGTACAAATTAGGTCATAAGCTACAGCTCCCGGGGCCTGAGATGTTCAGAGTGTCTAAGCGACACACAACCTCAGTACAACGTCCCAAAATCACTAAATCTATACAATGTTCTGTGAACAGAGTTTTTACAGAACTAACAAGAATAATGAGACAGACAATCTGTCCAACCCCCAAGCGAGTCTAGAGCAGACTGAGTCTTTACGAGAGGTGAGGACACCCCCCCCTCGATCACGTGATAGCCCCGTGGACAGCACAGCTCAGAAGCCGGGATATAACGAGCGACAAGCTATAATTACAGTGTTAGACAACAAGACTTCAACTGAGCCCTATTTTTGTCATCCTAACAACATAAATCAAATACCAATATAACATCAATAATAATTAAAAATCATACATTTACGATTTAGGGTATTAT
>NC_069404.1:26002144-26014644 GCF_026875155.1 Cherax quadricarinatus
CCCTTTATTATTTAGAATCTGTTTTGATAAAGCCATGGATGGCGAAACGTCTACAATAAAGATATCCAGATGTTGCACATGCGTCTTAACCTTCATCTTCCTTAATGGAGGAATATTTATACTTGGGTGCTGTTTCATGAGTAAGACACACAGTGATGGTATTTATTGTTTTATCTAGTCATTAATTATTAGTACGAAGAAGCCTACCACACATTACGTGACCTCCTCCTGTCTTTAGAAGAGTGACACCAGATTTCTTTACCCTTCCCTTTACAAATGAGGCATAATAATCACTCCCTATTAAAATATTTATTGGCCGCACAGAGTCATTATTTACACGAGAAGATGCCAATTTCACATTATTTTGTGAAAGCCTTTCAGTAGCTTCACTAAGCCCAATTGTAGTGATTTTTCTGTGGAAGCCTATCCACAATTACTGCGTTCATAAGTTTCCTTTCAGTGCCCAGGCCGACATTTACATATAGTGTCATACAACTGGGCTTTTTTTATCTTACAGAAAACCAGATCATTTTAAATTTGCAGGATCTTCCATTCGCAGTTTCAAACCATTCAAACAACTATGCTCCATGAAAGTGCACTGTGATCACTAATTGTCACATCCATCTCAGGGAAGGCTACTTCATTTATGCCATTATTATTAACATTAGTTGCAATGTTTACATTAGCTACTGTTGTGTAAGGGTCATCAATATTATCATTATTGTCATTATCATCATTATTGTAATAAAGTTGGTAGAATTACCGACAATATGTAAAGTAAAAGGACACAAGTGCAACTAATGTGACATTTATTGTGGCAACGTTTCGCTCTCCAGGAGCTTTATCAAGCCATTACAAACAATACATGGACACAGAGGGTATATAAAGGCTCAGAGTGAGGTGAATACTAGTGAGGTACCATTTCGATGTTCACTAGTGGTAGTAGTAGTAGCAGTAGTAGTGGTAGTGACAAAAGTAATACAATATGGTAGAGCAATTAATTCGTACATGAGTAAAGGATATAAAAGCTATTACTTGGGTAACATAAAAATAGGTTGGACAAATATAAACTGGAATGAGGCAGCTTGTTTCAGTGTTCACTCTCTGTGCTTTGTGTAGTATAACAGGAGAGACTATGTGATGGCAGGGTTTACTGTTTTCAGGAGGATTCTTGCTAAGACTTCGGAGATGGTGAAGCTGCCGTTGTTTTGTTTAATTGTATTCGAAACAGCGATCAGTGCTGATTCAAGGCACTTGCGTGTGCAGAAATTAGTTTCTTTTATCACTAATTGGGCGTCTCTGAATTTCATAAGATGATTGGTGGAATTTCGGTGTTGTACACAGGCGTTGTTTAAGTTGTCGTTCCTACATGCGTATATGTGTTCATTGAGGCGGTGTCGAGGTTTCTTGCTGTTTCACCTACGTAGATCTTGTCACAGCCTCCACAGGGTATAGTGTAAACTCCTGCATTGACTGGTTCGTGGTGCTTGGGTTTTGTCCTGGTTAGATCCTTTATTGAAGTGGTAGAAGCGATGGCGACTCTGGTGTTAGCTTGTGAAAGTACTTTTGAGACGTTTAGTGCAACCTGGTGTTGGGAAGAATTATAACTTTGTTGAGAGCGGTGTTGATGCGTGGAGAATTGATGATCTGAAGAGCTCTTTTCTTGCAGTCTTTGATGAAAAAAGAAGGAAATTGTAACTCAGTGAATGTTTGGTGAATGTAAGTACATTCTTCGTCAAGAAACTCAGGACTACAAATTCGGTATGCTCTTAGGAAAAACCCGATGATGATGCCTCTTTTGGTCTTGGTATCTTGACTGGAATAGAAGTGTGTGAGATCATTTTCATTGGTGGGTTTCCGATAAACTTGAAATCACTGAGTTACAATTTCCTTCTTTTTTCATCAAAGACTGCAAGAAAAGAGCTCTTCAGATCATCAATTCTCCACGCATCAACACCGCTCCCAACAAAGTTATAATTCTTCCCAACAGCCAGGTTGCACTAAACGTCTCAAAAGTACTTTCACAAGCTAACACCAGAGTCGCCATCGCTTCTACCACTTCAATAAAGGATCTAACCAGGACAAAACCCAAGCACCACGAACCAGTCAATGCAGGAGTTTACACTATACCCTGTGGAGGCTGTGACAAGATCTACGTAGGTGAAACAGCAAGAACCTCGACACCGCCTCAATGAACACATATACGCATGTAGGAACGACAACTTAAACAACGCCTGTGTACAAACACCGAAATTCCACCAATCATCTTATGAAATTCAGAGGACGCCCAATAAGTGATAAAAGAAACTAATTTCCGCACACGCAAGTGCCTTGAATCAGCACTGATCGCTGTTTCGAATACAATTAAACAAAACACGGCAGCTTCACCATCTCGAAGTCTAAGCAAGAATCCTCCTGAAAACAGTAAACCCTGCCATCACATAGTCTCTCCTGTTATACTACACAAGCACAGAGAGTGAACACTGAAACAAGCTGCCTCATTCCAGTTTATATTTGTCCAACCTATTTTTATGTTACCCAAGTAATAGCTTTTTTATATCCTTTTACTCATGTACGAATTATTTGCTCTACCATATTGTATTACTTTTGTCACTACCACTACTACTACTACTACTACTACCACTAGTGAACATCGAAATGGTACCTCACTAGTATTCACCTCACTCTGAGCCTTTATATACCCTCTGTGTCCATGTATTGTTTGTAATGGCTTGATAAAGCTCCTGGAGAGCGAAACGTTGCCACAATAAATGTCACATTAGTTGCACTTGTGTCCTTTTACTTTACATCATCATTATTGTTATCATTATAGAAACCATTACACATTACTACATGATGCCTTCCTTTGTGGCATTGATAACAATTATTCAGTTTGGCATGACAATCCTTTACATAACGACTGCCTAGATGTCTGATACATCTGACGTCTGATACAAATGAGCAAGTCTTATAATAAGTGAACTCTATGGGACTTAGCTTGATGATGTCTCCATATTCTGCAGCCGCATCCAGAATGTTCTTGGAGTCGTCTATGTAACCACACTTGGGCTGTAATAAAGATTAAAGATAAGCATAATTACCACTAGGGAGTGTTGTGTCAGCATATTTCAGAAACTGACTGCTGAAAATATAAATACTGGTGCGGTCTCGATGGCCATCAGATCACTGGGTAATGATACATCAAATAAGACATGAAACTGGATATCCGCTGTGTAACCGACCTACCCCTATCATGTTTATCAGATGTACCTGGGTATCTGTAGCTGACCCATAGTTGCACTCGGTTATCTGCTGTCTTGATTGAAGCAGACGTATCTTTGCAAAGTAAAAGGACGCAAGTGCAACTAATGTGACATTTTATTGTGTCCTTTTACTTTACATATTGTCGGTAATTCTACCAACTTTATTACAGACGTGTTCTTACATAAGAACATAAGAACATAAGAAAGGAGGAACACTGCAGCAGGCCTGTTGGCCCATACTAGGCAGGTCCTTTACAATTCATCCCACTAACAAACATTTGACCTACCCAATTTTCAATGCTACCCAAGAAGTAAGCTCTGATGTGCAAGTCCCACTCAAATCCAACCCATCCCACTCATGTATTTATCCAACCTAAATTTGAAACTACCCAAAGTCCTAGCCTCAATAACCCAACTAGGTAGACTGTTCCACTCATCTACTACCCTATTTCCAAACCAATACTTACCTATGTCCTTTCTAAATCTAAACTTATCTAATTTAAATCCATTACTTCGGGTTCTCTCTTGGAGAGATATCCTCAAGACCTTGTTAACATCCCCTTTATTAATACCTATCTTCCACTTATACACTTCGATCAGGTCTCCCCTCATTCTTCGTCTAACAAGTGAATGTAACTTAAGAGTCTTCAATCTTTCTTCATAAGGAAGATTTCTAATGCTATGTATTAATTTAGTCATCCTACGCTGAATGTTTTCTAACGAATTTATGTCCATTCTGTAATATGGAGACCAGAATTGAGCTGCATAATCTAGGTGAGGCCTTACTAATGATGTATAAAGCTGCAGTTGACCTCTGGACTTCTGTTGCTTACACTTCTTGATATAAATCCCAGTAATCTATTTGCCTTATTACGTACGCTTAGGCATTGCTGTCTTGGTTTAAGGTTGCTGCTTACCATAACCCCCAAGTCCTTTTCGCAATCTGTATGGTTAAGTTCTACATTATTTAAACTTATAAGTGCTAGGGTTATGGACACTCCCGAGCTTCAGAACCTTGCATTTATCTACATTGAAACTGCATCTGCCACTTTTCTGACCAAGAGTAGAGTTTGTCTAAATCCTCCTGAAGTTCCCTAACATCTACGTTTGAATCAATTATCCTACCTATCTTCGTGTCATCGGCGAATTTGCTCATATCACTAGTAATTCCTTCATCAAGATCATTGATATATATTATAAACAACAACGGGCCCAAGACTGATCCCTGTGGAACGCCACTTGTTACTGATCCCCACTCGGATTTAACCCCATTTATGGACACTCTTTGCTTCCTGTCTGTGACCATGATTCGATCCACGAGAGCACCCTTCCCCCAATGCCATGAGCTGCTACTTTCTTCAACAGTCTTTGGTGCGGAACTCTATCAAATGCCTTACTAAAATCTAAGCAAATTCTTTATCGTGGTCAACAGCCTCAAAAGCTTTACTGAAGAAAGTCAATAAATTAGTTAGAAAAGGGACCGGCCTTTGTGAATCCATGTGGTTCATTAACAAGCTACTTACGAGAGGCTTCTTATAATCTCACTATAATTGACTTATTTAAATTTGCCTAAAAATTGGGGTCAGGCTTTATTGGGCGTAATTTGGGGTAACGATTGTCCCCTTTTTAAAAAATAGGTTTTAATTACCCATCTTCCACATACAGACACTGCCCCTTTTTTAAAGAGAAAATTAAAAATATTAGAAAAGGTCCAGACTTCCATTTTGCTTTCCCTTTAAAACCCCTTTTGAAAAAAACCCTCATCAACCTACTTATTTTCCATCTTCAAAATCTCTTCCAACCATTTTTTTTGATGTTACAAAATTTATCTTTTCTGACCATTTAAAAAAATTTAAATTTCCCGGGAATTTATTATGTTTTCCTGTGTAAAAACCGAGAGAAAATAATTTTTTAAAAATCGAGCACTTTCTTTTCTCTTTGTCAGAAAGATCCCCTATTTTTTTTAAGGGGACCTATCTTTTCTTACTTTTGTTTTTATAACCTGGAAAAAAAAATTTTTGGGTTTAATTTTAGAATCCCTAGCAACTTTAATTTTATCCCTTTTAGCTTTTCTTATCCCCCTTTTTTAAAGTCCCCCCTTTTAAAGTCAAAACTGCATAAGATGACCCTCGCCTCTTTTTAAACCCTATAAATTCCCTTTTTTATGCCCCAGTAGATTTTTCAGCCAAAAAAAACATCCATTTTTGGGGCTTTTATTTGTCTAATTTCCTTAAAGGAAAAAACTTCTTTTAGCGCATGTATTGTGCAGAAAAAAGTCAATTGATAGCTCTCTTGTTTTCCCCAGTCAACGATGCAAGTGCTCTCTAACCCATCGTAATTGCTAAGCGAAAACTGGGGGCTGTTAAGATTTTTCCCCCTACATCTTCCCTTCAATTTTAATGAATGATTTGTGGGCCTAGCACCCATTCCCCTGAAACTTTTTAAATTTTTAACAAGGGGTTCATTGTTTTCCAAACAAGTCAACAGGGTTTTACCCCTTGTAGGTTCTGTCACAAAAATGCTTCAAAAAACAATCCTGAACTACTTCTAAGAAATCGATTTTCTAAACCCGTCAAAAATTCCAATCAATTACTAAAGAAAGTCTCCCAGAAAAATTATACATTATCGCCTTGTGGCCCTAAAAATTTCCCCTCCCAAGTACCCCTCCCCGGTCCCTTCAAATTTGGGGGCGGATATCACCCCAAAATTAATTTTTCTTCCCCCTGAAAATTCTATCCAAACGACTCTGTATGTGTTACTTCGACTCAATCCCGTTTTTTGCAACGTTCAACGATTCGGACATAAAATGCCACCCCCCCCCCCTTCCCGAACTTCTATCTTTTGGAAAATTAAAACCCCTGAATTGACATTCTGAGGCATGTCCCGACTTTTTAAATTAAACCTCCAGTAATGGCAAAACATCTTGTTACCTGCACTACAATATCTCAATCGCCCATCTTATTCCTAGATGCGACTTTTTTGTGTAAAAAAATTTTTAAATGACCCTCCTATCCTTTCCCCTTCCTGCTCCTTTCTGTTTTTCCCCACTAAACCATTACTGTCATTGTAAATTTATCCCCACTGGTTTTAAATATCCCCCATTTTGCTATTACAGTTCTCCAGTACTTAGTTACTACCCTGCGACTTCCAGTTTTCCCGCAAAACCATCCCACTAACATTCCATTTTTAAAGACGTAACACCCCTCCACTGCTTGGCCATGCCCCCCCCCACACCTAGACAAGTAAACCCCCATCCTGGATACTTTCATTTCTGCCTAGAAAAGGTCCCAGTTTCAATGAATTTACCCCATTTTCCTTACATATTTGTCCACCCCAAATTTACACCCCAAACTCTGGACAACCATTTCATTTCCAATCCTCCCTTTTCAAAATGCCACATATGACAGGTTTCCCACCCTTCTTCCTAAATTTTCTTATTTCTGACCCATACCTGCTAATCAGTCCTCACTCCTACGTCTCCCAAAATCTTGCCCCCCAGCATGAGACAGATAAAAGGATTTTCCCATTCCTCTCATGATGTCATCCAACGGGGTAACAATATCCTTCATCCCAGCCCCAGGGAAAAAACACTCTCTGCCCCTACTCCTATCCCTTTAAACAAATTTCCCTATCCTGTACCCAATCCATCCCCAACAACAACAAAGTTTTTACCTTCCTTGGCGTCGTCCGTATGATGTCCGAGTATCGACTCAAATTCGCCAGGGGAGCATTACCCATTGTAGAATTTTGTCAGAGTTCTCGATGGTCTTCGTGGGGTTTTAGGGGGTTTTTCACTCATTTGCCCAAGCTTCCCTTGGGGTCGTTGGGCATTCCCCGTAGTACACTCACATTCTCAGGGCACGGGAAAAAAGTTGGAAGTTTCCACGGCAGTCTTCTGGTTTTTCGTTGTTTCTCCTCTCCAAACCCTTTTCTTAATCTTAGTTGGTTCCATGTTCCCCCACCATGACCAAGCTCCCTTTTAACCTGGGGATCACAAAAGGGGTTACTCGAATCCTCTTTTCTCCTCCGTTAATCGCCCTATTTTCCCCCTTTAGCAACTCGGTTTTCTTCAGCGTGGGAAGCTGCTAAAGAGGGGGTCCGGGGCGATTCACAAGAGCCAAAAAAACGGGGCTTCACAGAGCTAAGTACACGTCACCACTGCTAAGTACACGTCACCACTGAGCTAAGTACACGTCACCACTCAAAGCTAAGTACACGTCACCACTGAGCTAAGTACACGTCACCACATTATTTAACTTGTAAAGTAAAAGGACACAAGTGCAACTAATGTGACATTTATTGTGGCAACGTTTCGCTCTCCAGGAGCTTTATCAAGCACTACACTCCTTCAGGAAATTTGCAACACTCTTTGCTACACACTGTTCATCAAGTATCGTTTATTATTCACAGTCATATCACTAAAGAAGCTGTTGTCACTTCTCTGAAAGTGTTCTGCTGTGTCTTTTGAGATTTTTTTATGCACAAAAACGTGAAGATCAGTATTCTTTGTTCGTTATCCTGGCATTAGTGTTTCCCTTGGCAGGGTTAAAAGCAATCTAATCGCCCCTGCCCTGCTTCAGTCGCCGCTGCCTTCGGCGTCTCTCTACATAAAGGATTTGCTGATACAAACAGATTTGCGTTCCTTGCGAAACTGCAACAATGTGCAACACAAATGCGTGATTTCTTCATATGTCTCAATCACATAGAGTTTACTATGTCCCACATGTGAATAAAGTGAGGTAGAAGTTTCCCTGTACCTTTCCTGTTGCAGTACAGAGATTAATTACTCTCGTTAATTCACATTGGTTGTAACAATGATCTCTTGCAAAGAAGTCGCACGATGCTGGATGCTGGAAACATCTGCTTGTAATTACTAGATGTGGAAGTAAACAAGATTTTTGCCCCTTCTGAGAGGGCTGGGCCCCTCAGGGCTGAAGAGGTCTGAAAAGGGCTGAAGGAGGCTGATGCCCCCTACAGGAGAAAATTTCTCCACACCACGTTTAGATAAGTTTAGATTTAGAAAGGACATAGGAAAGTATTGGTTTGGAAATAGGGTAGTTGATGAGTGGAACAGTCTACCTAGTTGGGTTATTGAGGCTAGGACTTTGGGTAGTTTCAAATTTAGGTTGGATAAGTACATGAGTGGGAGGGGTTGGATTTGAGAGGGACTTGCACATCGGAGCTGTTTTCTTGGGTGGCATTCAAAATTGGGTTGGTCAAATGTTTGTTAGTGGGATGAATTGTAAAGGACCTGCCTAGTATGGGCCAACAGGCCTGCTGCAGTGTTCCTCCTTTCTTATGTTCTTATGTTCTTATGAGTGGGAGGGGTTGGATTTGAGTGGGACTTGCACAACAGAGCTTATTTCTTGGGTAGCATTGAAAATTGGGTTGGTCAAATGTTTGTTAGTGGGATGAATTGTAAAGGACCTGCCTAGTATGGGCCAGCAGGCCTGATGCAGTGTTCCTCCTTTCTTATGTTCTTATGTTCATATCCCATGAATTGTAAGCATTACAATTCTTGGAAAAGATAGTCCTTCATTAGCTTGGCTTACCCATTATTAACTAGCCACTCTTATTAGGGTACTTATTCCTCTTACTATGATATGGAGAACCACTATTTTTGGTTCTTACCACTTGATGTGTGCCTATGTAACCTTTTTTATGGGATGAATCATGATTATTAACTTTAGGATATTTTTCTTCCTTTTGTGAGATCTGACAGATGCATCATAGTCATTATGAGTTACATCCTTAGAATTATTTGGCTGGCTGTTCTGTAAATGGACAATTAATTCTTGTATACCTAGTCTTATCTCCTCCAGACTACAATAACCTTTGCGGTGCTTATTAGACAATCACTCCACAGTTTTGCTGGTCAATTTATTCTGTGCAATGGCACTCAATAAGCAGTCTGATCCACCCAGATCATATTTATTACTTAAAGTTTTAAGAGTGCTCTCCAGCTTATCTCTAAATTGCTGTAAACTTTTGTATTTGTTTGCTGGAGTTTTTAAATTAACTACACTGGTTACTAAATCCAGCCTACCATAGGTGACCTCCAACAAATCAACTGCTTCTTTGTAAAAGTCATCTGCATTTGGAAAGGCTCATATGAGCATCACCTCATTCCTGTTTTTTAAGGTAGAATGACTTGGTAACACATGCATGATTCTGGGAGTTTTGACAGACACATTTTATTTACAATACTAGGTTGGTTAACTGCATTGTTTACACCTAATAATTTATTCAGACATACTTTTACAGGACAGAATGTTTTCTTCCAGTTCATAATGCTGATTAATTAAAAATTCCTTTGCATCATCATTTGCACAATTCACCAGCAGGACTCCTTCATAATTTTTGTAATCCTGTTTATACGACTCATATCTACTTTCCATTGCATCAAAACACAATTTTAAATCATCAGTGTTCACAATTTCATGATTCATTAAGTCCAGGAACTTAGTATATGCCCTATTGACATGACCTTTCCTAGTATTTAATGATGTTTTCTTTGCTCGAAAATCCATGGATATGCCAGTTACATTAACTTGATTCGATTCATCCATGAGTCACTTCAATTAATAAACAGTGTTTTTTACAAACTAAGCAAACACTTTATAAAGGTAATAGTTACAACTTACCCTAGAATAAATCTTAGCCACATTTGTGCTTAACAATTACACATTTATGGAAATTATACATCTAGCTCTACGTGGGCTTAACTAATTAATTATTCTATAAATTTCATAAATACACTTTCATATATATCCTAGCCATATGTAGGCTTAGCAAATTAATTGTGGCAATTATAATCCACCACATTATAAATTTCATTAAATTTGTGGACCCGACACCCACTTCCATCATTCAAGTCACTTATAATTATTAAATTAATTATTTATCTGATTACTTCCGGTTCAAGCAAGGACTCAAGGACTGCTTCAAGTGACAAATTTCCTGTATGAACTACACTACACTACTACGTAATTTGGGTTAAGGATACAACTAAGGTAAATATCAGTTATCAATTTTTGTTGCACCTCTGAGATAGGTGGGACCAAAGACACTCTACGTCACATGGAAAGTGTCTCCTTCGATACCCTCAAACCACTCTAACACAAACTGGGATATAAAAAATTATTTAAAATTGTTTAATAAAACTTAACCAGCAATTCTGGTACTATTATTTATAGTTGTGGACTGTATGGGAGTTAAACTAACTGTAGAAAATATACGGTGGGGTACACATATTCTCATTCAATATTAAAATAGAAAAAAATTATTGAATGGTTATTATTACATAACACTTATCAGTGTTTTCTCTGGAGACCAATTATTGCAGCTGGATCACCCATAACACCTGCCTTACCATATAGAAACTACACTGACCAGTTAGAATTTACATAAAAGGCAGCTACTTTTCTGTGAGTGGTAGACTGGCTTCTTATCTTCTTCATTCACATGAATTTTCTTGACGCCCTGCCAATTTTTTGTCCCCATTTCTTCAGCAGGACTACAATTTACATTTAATAATCCAAATATGGAGGCCATAATTCCACTGAGCCTCAGAAAAACGCCGAATTTCCGACACAAATTCCGAAGTGTCCTCACTCACTGAATTCAACATGGCGTCCTTTCACATTTCCCAGTTCTACCACTATATTGCAGCGGTTTTTCACACTAATTTTCTTCCCAGTCTGAATGTAGGGCGTCACTGCATTATTTTCTGGTCGTCAGAGGCCGTTCCACTCCAATTTAACCTCGATGATGATGAATTATAATAGCCGGTTATTCAGACCAGCCTTCCGTTATTTTCCATTATGGCGTACTTCCCCCACCCCGGCGCAATCGCAGATTGTTCCTTCTCCACTCAAATTCCCTAAAGGTCAAATCAGCATTATTACTCTTATTTACACTATAAAAATCTATGATATATAAATTTGGAAAAATTACATCAAAATTTTTCACAATTGGTTTAGAAATTTGGCAAGTTGATAAATAAGACACTTGTGCTACATTTGATTATATTTATTCCTGAAACGTTTCACCATGAATAAATTTCCTAAATGTTGCACAAGTTTATCATATATATATAATATAATATATATATATATATATATATATTATATATATATATATATGTATATATATATATATATATATATATATATATATATATATATATATATATATATATATATATATATATATAAATATAATATATATATAAATATATATATATATATATATATATATATATATATATATATATATTATATATATATATATAAATATATATATAATGATATATATATATATATATATATATATATATAATATATATATATATGTAGTGCCGAATAGGCAGAATTTGCGATCCTGGCATAAATAGCAACGTTCATCTTGCCATATAGGACAAGTGAAAATTTGTGTATGCAATAATTTCGGCAAAATCATTCTGTACTTAACAAAAAAAAATATGATTGATTGTGTTTGTTTAGTATTAAATTATTGTAAACGTATTTAAAATATATTTAGCTGGGTTAGGCTAAAATAAATTGCGCTTGTTATCATAAGGTTAGGCAAGTTTTCAAAGATTATTTTGGTGCAAAATTAAAAAATTTTACATTAACATTAATGAAAAAAATATATCTTTAAACATATAAGAGAAAATTTCAGAATGGACTTAATTTTAAATGAGTTCTTGCTAATTGACCAATTTTACATATTCTGCACGACATATATATATATATATAAATATGCAAAACAACCAATGCGAAAGAGTAGTGAAATTCCAAGCGCTTTCGTGACTACTCACATTGTCAGGGAACTATGAAAGTAATATATCAAAGGAAGGCAATAAAAGGGCTTAGACCACACCTCACAGTCAACTCCCACAACAAAGAAACACCTGATGCGAGACAATACCGGACTCATAAGAAAAGAGGAACACTGCAGTAGGTCCGCTGGTCCAACCAGACAGGTCCTCATGACAACCCACCAACAAATCATTCTACCCAAGAAATAAGGTTTATTATTTGTCCAATGTATTATTAAACTCTAACCAAATTTTATTAATTATAAATGAATCTAATTTATACAAACCTAAGATAATATTCATATTATTTTCAAAACTGCTTTTCATGAAACAAGATTCAATTATATTTCTGTCAACCATGGACTTGCTTGATACAACTTTCTCAACTTTTTGAAAATCAATTGGATGGTTAAAGT
>NC_069404.1:26022144-26024644 GCF_026875155.1 Cherax quadricarinatus
GAAAGTGGGTGCAAGAGGGGAAAAGGACGATTGAGGAATGATAATGTGAAGAAGAGTAAGGGAAGAAAAAGTTTTGATTGAGAAGTTTTTACAAAGTGAATGTGCAAGGAGGGAAGAGGGGAAAAAAGAAAAAGAGAGGGTTAAGAGGTTTGGGGAAACCCAAAGTAAAAAGAGACAAATGATAGAGTGGGGGAATGTTATCAACAAATTTTGTTGAAAATAAGAAAAAGTTTTTGGATGAGTTTTAAAAAGTTTAAGAAAGGGCCCAAGAACAAAAGGATTTTTTTCAGTTAAAAATAGGAGAGGAGGGGTTTTTTAAATGGAGAGTTAGAGTATTGGGGAAATGGATGGAAATTTTGAGGAAATTTTTAAATTTTGGAGATAGGGGAAGCTGTGATTTCGTAATGGGCAAGGAAACAACTCTTGTAGGGGGTTTTAGGAAGAGCCATTTTTGAGTGTGGGGAAGTTGTGAGGCAGTGGGAAAATAAAAGGTTTTGGGTGATAGGGTAAAGTAAAAAGTTAAAAGCAGGTGGGGGTATAGTTTTGGAGTGGTTGGTGCAATTATTTAATAGATGTAGGGAAGAGGGAAAGGTACCTAGGGATTGGCAGGGGGCATGCATATTTCCCTTTTGTTAGAGGCAAAGGGGGATAAAAGAGAGTGCAAAAATTATAGGGGGTAAGTCTGTTGAGTATACCTGAAAAAGTTTTGGGGTAGAGTTTTATTGAAAGAATTAAAGGGTAAGACGGAGAATAGGATAGCAGATGAACAGGAGGCTTTAGGAAAGGTGGGGGGTTTTTGTGGCCGGTTTTACAGTGAAACATTAAGTGAACAGTATTTAGTAAGGCAAAAGAGGTCTTTGTGGCATTTAGGTTTTGGAAAAGGCTTTTATGACAGGATGGATAGGGGGGCAATGTGGCAGATGTTGCAGGTGTAGGGTGTAGGAGGTATTTTACTGAAAGCATGAAGAGTTTTTACGGGTATGGGCTCAAGTTAGGTATGTAAAAAGGGGGAAATTATTTCCAGTAAAAGTGGGCCCTTAGAAAAGGTGTGTGTGTCAGGGGTTTGTTTGTATATTTTAGGGGTTGAAAGAAAAGTAAATGCGAGGGTTTTGGCAAGAGGGTGGAGTTAAAAGATAAAGAATCACAAAAGTTGGGTTGTCCATTGTCTTTGTGATGACATGTGCTTTTGGGAATTTGAAGAAAAGTTTGCAGAGTTTGGGGGGATAATTTTTGGTAGGGTGTGCAAAAGAAGAAAATTGAAAGTGAATACGGGAAAAGGAAAGGGTTATGAGGAAACAAAAAGATTGGGTGATGAAAGTTGGATACGTTGGGGGAGAGGTATGGGGAGGTGAATGTATTTCGAATTTGGGAGGGGACGTGTACGGATGGGTTATAAAGGATGAGGTGAATCATAGAATTGATGAGGGGGAAAGGTTGAGGGGTGCATTGGAGTCTGTGGAAAAAAAGAATTTTTGCCCCTTGGAGGCAAAGAGGGCAGTATGAGAGTACAGTTTTACCAAAGCTCTTATATGGGTGTGAAACAGGGTGATGAATGTTGCAGCGAGGAGAAGGCTGGAGGCAGTGAAGATGTCATGTCTGAGAGCAATGTGTGGTGTGAATATAATGCAGAGAATTCGTAGTTTGGAAGTTAGGAGGAGGTGCGAGATTACCAAAACTGTTGTCCAGAGGGCTGAGGAAGGGTTGTTGAGGTGGTTCGGACATGTGGAGAGAATGGAGCGAAACAGAATAACTTCAAGAGTGTATCAGTCTGTAGTGGAAGGAAGGCGGGGTAGGGGTCGGCCTAGGAAAGGTTGGAGGGAGGGGGTAAAGGAGGTTTTGTGTGCGAGGGGCTTGGACTTCCAGCAGGCATGCATGACCGTGTTTGATAGGAGTGAATGGAGACAAATGGTTTTTAATACTTGACGTGCTGTTGGAGTGTGAGCAAAGTAACATTTATGAAGGGGTTCAGGGAAACCGGCAGGCTGGACTTGAGTCCTGGAGATGTGAAGTACAGTGCCTGCACTCTGAAGGAGGGTGTTAATGTTGCAGTTTAAAGACTGTAGTGTAAAGCACCCTTCTGGCAAGACAGTGATAGAGTGAATGATGGTGAAAGTTTTTCTTTTTCGGGCCCCTGCCTTGCTGGGAATCGGCCAGTGTTATAATAAAATAAATATTATATATATATATATATATATATATATTTTATATATATATATATATATATATATGTTATATATTGTGTGTGTGTGTGTGTGTGTGTGTGATTTATATATATATATATATATATATTTTATATATATATATATATATATATATATATATATTATATATATATATATATATATATATGTATATATAAACACTGAACTCTGGCTGAAGGAGACTCGAACCTACGAAACCTTAGGACAAGGTACGCAGTGCTTTACCAATCTACCCACACTGGACCAATACCTTGGCGTGTAGCATGAGCTACACGTTTGATCCAAGGCAGCCAGCTTTC
>NC_069404.1:26029644-26048845 GCF_026875155.1 Cherax quadricarinatus
AAAGGTAATTTTGCAAAAAAATATGGATCCCAGGTTTAAAAACCTTTTCCCGATCGACAGACTAAACAGAAAAAAAGGGGAGGTGACCTGAATGTCAGGGGAGTGCTCTTTTCTCAGAACTACTAAATACCTCAATGATGTATTTTGAATTTTTGGGCAGTAAAGTTTCAAAAACCAAATCCTTGTCTTTTGGGTTGTTTACACCCTCCGGATGCAATTTCCCTTGTAATTCCAGGAAAGCTTTTTTTTAAAGTAGCCACTGCAGGAAAATTTTTCCAACTATTCCCCAAACACTTGCTACGGGGGATTTCAATTGGGGGACACCTAAAAGGGAGGAGTTAGCAAATAATGCTTTAGACAGATTCCCCCGGGGGGCAGCTAGATGAAAATTCACAAACACGAAAAAATCTTTGCCCCGTTTCACCGAAACCCAGCAAAATACACTGGACCTATCTTCACTAAAAAGCGTTTTATACGTAAAAAACCGTTTTAAAACAATGCACTCAGTCAAAATAAAAAGGTACAGACAGTTGAGCTGAGCTCCTGACAAAAAAATGTGCCCAATTTTGAGGGCCTTCGAATTAAAACACATGTACACTGGGAAAAGTAAAACCATTCCAATAAAACCCCTTGGAAGGGTATCCTAAACAACACGGATTCGAATTTTGCCAAAAAAATTTTAAACTTGTTGCATTTGAGGTTGTCATGAACATTCATAAAGAAAAAGAAAGAGAATGAAAAACTAAAAAGAGAGAGTCACTCCTACAGAGGCGAAGGCGAAAAATCGGGCGCTGAAGGGGGCAGTATATCTAAAAATAAAAAAGGGATCACAAATAAAAGAAATGCAAATTCAAAAATTAGGCTTAAGGAAAAAACAAGAGAAAAAAAATCCAGAATGAACTTTTAAGACAATGAAACTGAAAAAAGCAAAAACTTTTCTCTTATGCCAAATCAAAGACGAAAAACATTCAGTATTGGGCCCCTCTTAGACAAGATGGGATCTACCAAGTGACTGCAAAGAAATAAGAAAACCAAAGCCCCCAATACGACTCAGTGTTCAGTGAACGTTAACCAGTTTAAAGGGGCGACAACAAATTTTTTTTTTTTATGAACGCCCACTAAAAATTTGGGTCATTTAAAAAAAATTTGGGTTTAAGTAACACCAAAATTCCCCAAAAAAAGGCTATTAATGACTTGCCCATGCACTGTCCCCCAGGCCCCGCTCGCGGAAATCCGTGTTCAAAAGAACTGAAAAGAACCCCTCCCCTCCTTCAGCATTCAGGGGGAGGAAGCATGGCCGGGGGGTCATCCCACTGTCACTGAAAATAACAACATAGCCACACTCCAAAAAAATTGTCATAAAAAAATTTCAAAGAATACGCAAGATAGCCCCAACATCCCCATAAAAATCTTTGAAGGGTTCTAAGAAGCAAGATCGCCAACCACCTAATACCCCCTCAGTTACACAATCAGGTAACAAAGGGAGATTTCTTCAGCCTGTCCCCCCTACTGGACCAAATTTTACAAGGTCCGATCCAAAATGTATTACACCTTTGTGAAAGCTTCAACAAGTGCCACCCTGGGGTAATGTGCACTAAAAGGTGATATAAAAAATAAAAGGAAAACTTAGTAGATAAAATCTATAAATTCCTTACAAATAGAACACAAAAAAAAAAAAGTAACAGAGTAAAATCTGGGGGGCTAGGTGAAAAGCTCTGTTCCCAAGGCACAATACTCGTCCCATCGTTCCCCTCCTAAAAACTACATAGAGAGTCTTTCCTTTTGGGGTGGACCCGAATTTCCATGACAGTGTCCTCCTCGAGACATTCAAGACTCCCAAACAGATACCAATAATATTTAAATGCTGCGAAAAAAATATGAAATTCAATGAGGAGAAAATTTTAATTGCTCAGTTGGAAAAAGAGAAAAAATTAAAACTTTTTAAGGATAAAACACATTCTAATCACAAGATAAAGCGAAAAAAAATAAAGTGAAGGCCTGGGGAAAATAAAAGTGAAGGATCTTAGCTTCAAAAACCCCAATATATCAACCCCATTACTAGAAAAATTATAGGATAATAAATGGAACCTTCAAACTTGGGGCGCCAAGCCCTGTGATTCTCTTCAAATCCCTTGTTTTTTCTAGGGTGGAAACTGCTTACACTAACTGCCTCCTTCAAGGGAGGCGAAATTACTGACCCCGGAGAAATTACAGGAACTTTTATGGCACCTTTAAATACGATAAAGATCAAATTTCTGGGAACAGTTGAAACCCTTTATTGTATTCCCCGGAAAAGCACGCGAAAAAGATTTTTGTAATTCATTGGAAAATCCCAAAAAGGTTGTATCAAATTGCACCGAAAATCATCCTCGAAAGCAGAAGAATCGACAGGAGATGTTTTAAAATTTCCCCAGTGAAAAGCAGGGGCCCCACGAGAAACAAGGACAACACAATAAATGTCAGAGATAAAAGGTGTTCAGCTGCTTACAGCATACATATGGAGATAACCAATAGAACCCCGGCATCTTCAAGACGAGGTTAACAGGCACCTAAAATCATACGTGGGTCAACAGTAATAACTGGTTGTCAAACCTGATTCATCACGAGCCTGGTTCAGACAAGGCCCGGGGGCATTTACCCCGAACTTTTCCAGGTATACGCCCGGATGCCCCTCCTAAAACCCACTCAAACTTTACAAACTCCTACATAAAATGTTAAAACAGGTGGTCAAGAACTTTAGTTTTTTTCATCAGGGGAAGGACGATAAATCACTTTTAGAAAAATTACAAATTCTACATACTTTTATACAACACTAAACCTTTTCAAAACATTTCATTTTTACAAAATGACACAGTAGTACAGCTATAGTTAAATTAAGTTAGGCAATTTAAAAATTTTCTAGCCCAAAAAAGTAAAGTCCTAACCCCCCTTCCCCCTCAACCGGGTTTCCCTTTTGCAGGTAAAAACTAATACTTCAGTAGTCACCACAAAAATCACTTTTTGCCCCATATAAAAAAACCAGGGCCTGCCCATACCAGGACCCTCTTCAAAACAAGTAAAAACCCTTTAAAAAAATAAGGCTTAAGTATTACGCAACAAACAACAACAACAACAACAACCATAAACACACTACTTCACCTGGCTAGGGAACTTTCCGCAAATAAATCTAGTTTTCACCCTTTTTAAAAAAACATAAAAAGAAGGAACATTTATGCAGGGCCTACTGACCCATGTGAGGCAGGTCCAATTTTCCCACCATTAAAACCAATCTTTAAAATTTGTCAGGTAAGTCACATTCACGGTACCGGAGGGTTTTTTCCCCTCTCCACAACTCCAAACCATGGTTTTTCCTATCCCCGAACTGATTTTTTAAATTAAACCCCTTGTTGCGAGTCCCCGTCATGCTAGATATTTTTAGCACGCTATTTACACCCTTTATTCATTCCCGTTTTCCATTTTTTTACACTCGTCGTATCTCCCCAAAATTTGCGCCTGTCTAGAGAGTGTAGATCGGTCCCCCAGTCTATCCTCGTAGGAAATTTCTGATACTTTGTGTCAGTGCATTGTCTGAAAACTACCCCCTGCCGTTTAATGAAATCTATTAAGGTTTTAAAAATATACATTCCGGGTCTTTTTCACACATACAAACACCCCTACATTTCAAATACACAATCTTTAAAATTTAAGCAGTAACCCAATAGCAACATCTCCTACCCTTTTTAAAGCTTCTTTTTCATTGGCGTACCCGCTATTCTTTAAAAAATGCTCTTCCATACTTTACCCGGTCACTCAACAAGTTTACTCCTTATAATTCTTACAAATATGTTTTGTCCCCTTTGCCCCTTTTACAAACTAAGTAAGCATCTCTCTCGCGTCCCAGGTACCCTTCCCCCCTTTTATACCTTTATTAAAAAAAAGCACATAGTATTTCAAAATTTTCCCATTCTTTTAAAATATTTGTTTTGATCCCATCACCCAGAGCTGCTTTACTCCCTTTTATTCTACCTATGACCTCATGCATCTCCCTTGTATTCACCTCCCGGCCAGGGACGAAATTGCAGTCCCATCTTATTTACTGACAATTCCTATAATATCTCTCCATTATCCCAATTCTCCAACTCTCTGTCTAATAACTCTCTACTTCTCCCTTTAACTGTTGTATCCTTTGTTCCCAAATTTTCAACATTTTAAACTCAGTATATAATTTTTTTTTTTTATAGCAAAAATTTTTTGATATCTCTCGCCCCTCTTTCGTTAGCTCTCATTTTAATTTTTCCCTCTCATTTTCTTTCCGTATGCCCTCCCTCCCAATTCACTTTACTTCGTAAAAACTCTCATTGCTATTTTTTTTTCCTTCCCTTTACTTCGTTATCTCAATCCCCAATCGCTTTCTTTCCTCCCCCACCCCCCTCCTGTATCCCAAGCTTTGCGAACCCAAAAAGTCATTTTTAAATCGCCCCAAAAAATATTCAGCCTCAATGCTATGTTTAACTAACCCCTCTTTCTCCAAAAGTTGTTATAAATGCCAACTTCTTTAGTTTAAAAACCTTCACCTCTTTTTCTTTTGAATTTTATTTCCCAGTATAAACTCCCCCTTTTTCTCTAGCACAACTAAAAAATGATCGATCAAAAAAATTTTCCTCTCTATAAACGCTACCGAAATCTATCCCCCTTCCTTTTGAACCGCAAAAAATTTTGTCCAAAAAAATATTGTCTTATTGCCTATTTCAATCTCGTAAAACTTATTTACACTTTTTCCTTTAAAAAATGTTTACCTATTACCAAACCTTTTTTAAAACAAATGCCCTCAATCTCATTTATCCCCCAAAAACCAAATTACCACCCCAAACCCCCTATAATGTTTATCCCCCTTTTTCATTAGCCCTGAATAATTTCTCTTAATGGTTACGAACCCCAAAAAATTTCCAAAAAATCTTCTTGTACCTTTTTTTCTTCAGCAATTACATAAACTCTTATTACCCACTTTTTGCATCCAACCCTTATTTTAATCCACACAATCCTTGAATTTACACATTTATATTATCTATTCTCCTGTCATAACTGATCCTTCAACATTATTGCTGCTTCTTCCACAGCTCTAACTTTCTCTGAAATTCCTGACTAAATTCCATTTATTTCTCCCCACTGATTCTTCATTTGTATACGTACTTGCCATTGAAAAAGTGCATATGTTTATTAATTTGATTATTTTTCAATACTGTATGTGCATCTAAAAACTACTTCAGGATACCAGTGCCGATAGATTACTCGCAGATAAGACAGACTGATAATACTGTGAACGTACTGACTAGCATTTACTTCCAACTCTTCAGTTCTTATCAGTTGCTACTCCACCTGGTGAAGTCTGCACTAGTGTTCGTCAACTGCTATCCCAACTGTTGTGGTTTTCACCACTCACACTTCCAACCGGTGTGGTGCTCAACATTTACACCTCACTTGGTGTGGTGCAATTACTCACACCTCCACCTGGGGTGGTGCTGGACACCCACTTCCACCTGGGGTGGTGCTGGACACCCACTTCCACCTGGGGTGGTGAGAGGTGTTCACCGAACCGCAATAATGACTCTGTGTATAACTGTCATACTGGTACTTGTGTTGATCCTAGTACCGGTCACTCCACTCAGTGTATACCATGGTAAGCGCCAGTTGCAACTCACTGTATATATGTAAGATTTTTCTCAGAAAACTGTCCATCTAATTAATGTAATGCATTATTATTATACCTAACCACTACATCAAATGATATTTTCCTGTACACTGATCAACAATTTTTTTTTATATTTTATTTAAAACAGTTCATACAATATACATAGATAGTTACGTATATAAATATGATAAATATATATATATATAAAAAGGCATTATCAGTGGGTGTGTTGCGGTCCACTAAGTAACACTATTCATAATGATTCTGATATACACATAACTACATAACTAACACACTACTGCAGAATACACAGTGCTTCCATCACTGTTTTTTTCATAATGTAAAATGACACAAAACACTTACAATACTAGTGACTCACCCTCCCCCCCCCAATATTTACGTTATTGTTATTATTATACTCAAAAAGTTGCGCTAAACCACAATGATGAACATGTACTTTAACAGTTCTATATACTCCATACATTATCATTTTTAGTTTAAAACATTGCAATGCATTAATAAATAAAAGAAGCCTTAACAGGTTCTCCACAGAAAAAATTAATTTACATATTCGCAATACACTTACACGTTTATCTGTGAGCTGACACAGAATATCCCTCATCCTATGTTTTTTATCCTTTACTAAATACAAGATTACAAAAAAATATGCTTTTTATCATTCAAAATATATTACAATATGCATGAAAATTTTAATTATACTTATCATGAAATTTACTAAAGAATTAATACAAATATTAACTGCTATATATATTGTGCACACATGCAGTTACTTGTGGTTATGATTCCATCGTAATGACTTCCATACTTCCCCTCCTTTTCCACAGTGAAAAAAGATGACACAAACACTAGACTCCACAACATCTTAAAACTATTCAAAGAACTTTTAAAATACTAACAACTATTACACTTTATGACAATATATAAATAATAACACAACTTTACTATAGTGAAGAATGTCAACTAATATAATAACTGTACACTGGATATTGAAACACACTGTATTACATATACCAAGAATGTATATTATTAAACACGTATTGTCGTGTTCAACAAATTCTAGATGTTTATTGACATGTTTCAGAGCAATTTCAGACTTGTTCTTTCACACACTAAGGTTGAAAATAGAAACATTATAGCCCCTAATCGAATTGATCAGCCGCCTCTCGCTTTTCAGGAAAACATCACTACAGTTAAACAGTGCTAAAATTCTAGTTGTTCTAGCAGTTCAAATTCCATGTAATTCATTATACCGATATAAACACCACTACAGTGTAATTCATTATACCGATATAAACACCACTACAGTGTAATTCATTATACCGATATAAACACCACTACAGTGTAATTCATTATACCGATATAAACACCATACAGTGTAATTCATTATACCGATATAAACGCACTACAGTGTAAATTCATTATACCGATATAAACACCACTACAGTGTAATTCATTATACCGATATAAACACCACTACAGTGTAATTCATTATACCGATATAAACACCACTACAGTGTAATTCATTATACCGATATAAACACCACTACAGTGTAATTCATTATACCGATATAAACACCACTACAGTGTAATTCATTATACCGATATAAACACCACTACAGTGTAATTCATTATACCGATATAAACACCACTACAGTGTAATTCATTATACCGATATAAACACCACTACAGTGTAATTCATTATACCGATAAAAACACCACTGCAGTGTAATTCATTATACCGATATAAACACCACTACAGTGTAATTCATTATACCGATAGAAACACCACTACAATGTAATTCATTATACCGATAGAAACACCACTACAGTGTAATTCATTATACCGATAGAAACACCACTACAGTGTAATTCATTATACCGATATAAACACCACTACAGTGTAATTCATTATACCGATATAAACACCACTACAGTGTAATTCATTATACCGATAGAAACACCACTACAGTGTAATTCATTATACCGATATAAACACCACTACAGTTAATTCATATACCGATATAAACACCACTACAGTGTAATTCATTATACGATAAAAACACCACTGCAGTGTAAATTCATTATACCGATATAAACACCACTACAGTGTAATTCATTATACCGATATAAACACCACTACAGTGTAATTAAATTATACCGATAGAAACACCACTACAGTGTAATTCATTATACCGATAGAAACACCACTACAGTGTAATTCATTATACCGATATAACACCACTACAGTGTAATTTCATTATACGATATAAAACACCACTACAGTGTAATTCATTATACCGTATAGAAACACCACTACAGTGTCATTCATTATACCGATAAACACCACTACAGTGTAATTATTATACCGATATAAACACCACTACAGTGTAATTCATTATACCGATAAAAACACCACTGCAGTGTAATTCATTATACCGATATAAACACCACTACAGTGTAATTCATTATACCGATAGAAACACCACTACAGTGTAATTCATTATACCGATAAAACACCACTACAGTGTAATTCATTATACCGATAGAAACACCACTACAGTGTAATTCATTATACCGATATAAACACCACTACAGTGTAATTCATTATACCGATATAAACACCACTGCAGTGTGTTAGGTAAGACACATATGCAACAGTTAGACAACTTTATTCCGAAACGTTTCGCCTACACAGTAGGCTTCTTCAGTCGAATACAGAAAATAGGTCTTCAGATAGTTCCTGACTATGGAACTGAACTTCTCCAGGCCGAGGGACTGACAACCTCAAATTCTACGACTACAAGGGTGATGGACTGATTACATCGTCTTCACATCTCTACTGTTCCTGCCTATTTTCTGTATTCGACTGAAGAAGCCTACTGTGTAGGCGAAACGTTTGGGAATAAAGTTGTCTAACTGTTGCGTATGTGTCTTACCTAACAACCTGTCGGTATTGTATACCATTTTGATGTTCACCACTACAGTGTAATTCATTATACCGATATAAACACCACTACAGTGTAATTCATTATACCGATATAAACACCACTACAGTGTAATTCATTATACCGACATAAACTCCACTACAGTGTAATTCATTATACCGATATAAACGCCACTACAGTGTAATTCATTATACCGATATAAACACCACTACAGTGTAATTCATTATACCGATAAAAACACCACTACAGTGTAATTCATTATACCGATATAAACGCCACTACAGTGTAATTCATTATACCGATATAAACACCACTACAGTGTAATTCATTATACCGATATAAACACCACTACAGTGTAATTCATTATACCGATATAAACACCACTACAGTGTAATCATTGCTTAAGATTCATGATATTCTAGAAATTCTATGTCCATGTAATTCATTTTTCGCATTCGTCTCTCAGCCTTTGAGTAGAGAGGACGTGTGCTACTGCTGCCCCCTATAGTTGACTGGTGGCAGTTATATTTTCACAGCATGGCGCATGCCAGCAGGAAACGCATAAACACAGTCTGTGTTGAGCTTATCCGTGGGGCTGTGACAGGAACTTCTATGGAGCTACTACTACCTGCAATCATACGAGATACATATGGTATTGCTAACGAGGAGATATGTGGAGTAGCGCTGAATGGCACGACGAGGATCTTTGTCAAGTTTAACTTGGCAAGTGTGTATGAGGCGGTGGTGGACAAGTACCAGGAAGTCACTTTGACAGTTAACTACGCTGTGACCGTGCGACTGCACGACGTATCTCGACATTACACATGGGTTAAGATTAGAAATGTGCCTTTCGAGGCGGATGATACTGACATCCGACTTGCGATGGGTAAATATGGTACAGTACATATAGCCACTGTTGGGAGGTGGGCTACTGGGCCATATGCAGGGATACTCGAAGGAACGTATTCTGTGAAGATGACGTTACGTTACCCTATTCCGTAGTACGTAGTGCTGCCGGAATTTCGGACCCAGGTGTTTGTGACATACGCTGGGCAACGCCGGACCTGTCGGTTGTGTGGGTCATATGATCACCTAGCGGCTCTGTGTGGAAGGAGACGGGGCAACATGGAACAACGACAACGACATGAAGCAGAAGAGAAGGGTGAGGAGCAAGATTTGTCTTATGTGACTCTGCCTACACAAGGTGGGTCCTGGAGTGAGGAGGTCGAGAGAGCGGAGGAGATGGAGTCAGCAGGTGTGACGAGGGGAAGGGGGGACAACTTCATTGAACGTGGCTCAGGTGTTGGAAGAGAACACCTCGAATGTGAGTGATAGCGACGTGGAAGACTCATTAGCCAAGGCTTTAAATGTGTAATTGGATGACAAGAGTATTGGGCAGGTTGGGAGTCAAGACCTAGTTCTTGGGCCTGCTGTGGATCAGGGAGTGGAACAGGATAAGAGGCCGGCGAAGTGTGATATGAATGCCTTGATGATTCAAGCGGTGGAGGTGGAGGTCCACCGGGACACTGTAACAGACGACATGATGCAAGCAGAGGGAGTATCACGGAAGCGCGCTGCTGCGCTATCTGACTCCGAGGACGTGCTTACGCCTGCTCAGCGCACTGGGAAAAAGTCATGGGCGAAAGTTACACAGCGACCCTAAGGGGCAGGAGTTGGATAAGAGCGTTCCAAAAGGGGGGGGGGGAGAGGGATCGAGGTGTCACGAAACGATCTGGTGGCAAGACATTACCAGGGTCAAGAAGAAAAACCACTCTGTAAGCTTCAAGTGCATGACATTGAACATTAATGGATTGCGATCAGAGAGAAAGTGTGTATGGTTTAGTGAATTTTTGGTGCGAAATAGTACTGATGTGGTGTTCGTGCAGGAACACAACTACAGACCAGGCTATGTGATGAAGGTGAATGGGTATAATGTGTATGTGGAGCATGCGATAAGGTTGAAAGGAGGAGTTGCCATCATGGTAAGGGAAACTAGCCCGTTCGTAGAGAGGCATTGCGAGGGTGGGGAGGGGAGGGTTATTCGTGTGGATGGGTGGTGGGGTAGGGTACAGATGAGTTTGGTGTGTGTGTATGGTCCAGCAGAGGGAAATGTGCGTATTAAGAATAAATTTGTGGAGGATGTCCTAGTATATTATTTACGTGCTTTGCCGGGTATAGCTGTAATTGGTGGTGATTGGAATTGTGTGATAAGGCGTAAGGATGTGGAACCTAGAGGGGCAGGGTATTGTTTGGGGATTTTAGGGGAACTATTAAATGGGGTGGGGTTAATGGACGTCGGGGGGGGGGTTGTAGAACATACTTTTATTAGACGTGGATATGCGGTTAGGCTCGATCGCTTGTACGTGCCCCGAACAGTAATAGTGAGCAGAGTGCGTGTGGTGGACGCGGTTTTTTCGGATCACAGAGGAGTAATGGTGGACCTAGAATGGGAGGGATTGCCTACAAGGGGTCTAGGTTATTGGAAGTTCAAATGTGAAGCTGTTGCAAGGTGAGGAATGTCGTCAGTCTTTTGTGCAATTGTGGGAACGGTTGGTGGATGAGGCGCCAGGGGATGATGCTCTGGTAAATTGGTGGGATTCTGTGGCTAAAACTCGCATCAGAGAATATTATATTTGTTGTGGGAGGGAATATAATTGGTTAAAGTACGGGTTTCAGGGATATTTTGAAGGGCAGCTTCATGACTGTTATGCATGAGGAGGAGCAAGCTATCCAGTGCAGTACATTGAGAGTTTAAAGGAGAGTATTAGGGTATTGCAAAAGGAGCGTTTTGATGGTGCGCGAATTATGGGAGGATTGGAAGAAGTGCTATGGGGTGATCGGCCGTCGCATGCGTCGGCATGCGACGGGGGGACAAAGAGAGAGGAGAGTGACGACGGAGATGATGGGGTTAAACGTACATGTAGGGATGGAAGGGTATAGAGCGGGACAAGTATTGGTAACGACAGAGGGTATGAGTGGATATGTAGATGCTTGGTTTAAGTCATATACGCAAAGCGTGGGCTTCTGTGAAGTGGCATTGGGGGAAATGGGAGAGTATGTGACGTGTGAGCTTCACGGTCAAGATCGGGAGGCATTAGGTGGGCCGATTACGGAGTGTGAAATTTGGCAGGCGTTGTCAGGAGTGAGCTTGGGAAAGGCGCCGGGTATAGATGGGCTGCCAAATGATTTCTACGTAAAGAATTGGGGAGTTCTGAGGGGTTTTTAGTAAGGCTGTTTAACATACTTAAGGTGGCTGCGGTAATGGGAGAGCAGCAACGGACGGCCGTTGTGGTGTTGGTACCGAAAGGGGAGCAGTCAACGGTAATGGATTATAGGGCACTTTCGCTTATGTGTGGAGATTATAAGTTGTTTGCGAGAATATTAGGGAACAGAATCAAGAGGGTGATAGGCAACATAATTGAGAGGGGGCAATATGGGGTGCCAGGAAGGTCAATGTATGAAGGGCATGCCATGATTCGAGATTTTATAGAGAAACAGGGGGAGCTGGGTGATGGAGGTGTATTGGCGTTAGATTGGAAGGCTGCTTATGATAGTGTGGAAAGGGAAGCGTTATGGAGGTTCATGCGTTGGCAAGGTTTTGGGGAAGAAATAATATCTTGGGCAAAATTATTGTATCAGGGTGTGTCGATGAGGGTGCAGGTTAACGGGAGGCTAGGAGTTAAAATACAGATGCGACGGGGACTGCGCCAAGGTTGCCCACTATCGCAAATATTATTTGCGTGTATACAGGATCCATTTTATAGGGCTATTCAGAGGTGTGTTGCGGGAGGTGGGGAGGGTAATGACCGGGGGGAGAGGGGGGCTGGTATCGTAGGTTATGTGGATGACACGACTGTTTTGGTGAGAGGTAATAGGGACTTGCTTAGGGTGGGTAAGGTGGTGGATGTGTTTGGGGAGGCTTCAGGGATGAAAATTAATGTTAAGAAGACTAAGTTTCTAGACCTAAGGGATAGTACACAAGGGGATGAGGTGGTAGGGGGTGGGTGGAATGTGGTGGATCAACTATTTATAAATGGGATAGTTTATGTGAGAGATACACAGGTGGCTCAAGAGGTGAATGCAGTGAGAATAGTGGATGGAGTATTGAAAAGACTTGGTGGTTTGAGGGCTGCGCAACTAACGCTGTAATAGTGACGAACGTGCTATTGTACAACAAGTTATGGCATGTGGTTGTCATGTACCCGCTGATGCGATGTGAGGTAAAACGTTTACAACACAGGGTTTTTAGATTTATATGGGGATCAGGATGCAAAAGGTTAAGTAGAGCGGTTTTAACACTTCCAGTCAGTCTGGGAGGACTGGGGCTTATACCTCTGGAAAAAAGGATGATGAGCGTGTACCTAAAACGAAGTTTTATAAGGGAGGGGGGCGGGAGGGGTGGAGGACTTGTGAGAGTACGTAAGGATGTGCAACGGTGGTGGGGGGTAGGGATTTAATAGTTGGTGAGGCCATGTTGAGGGTTTTAATGACAGTGAGGGACCCATTGTGTGTTAAATTGCGGATCCTCGAAGGAGTGGAAGGCAGGTCAGTGGTGGCTGCTGTTGAAGGGGCATACCCTAAGTATACGTGGAGCGAAATATGGACGCGACTAAAAAAATTACGTGTAAAACCGGGTGTTTGGGAGGTAATGTTTAGATTTTTACATGGGATTTTGCCGTCTGCGGTTGTTCTATTCAATAGGAGGATAAGGGAGGGAGGGGAATGTAGAGTGTGTGGAAGTATGGAGACAATTTTTCATGCGGTATATTTTTGTGACTGCATAGAAGTTGTGAGGGTCTGGTTAGGAAAGGTGTTTAGGTTAGTGGGTGGGGGAGGGTTGCAGGTGTTGCGGGCTTTAAGTTTGGATATAGGTGGGGTGAGTAAGATGGTGGAGAATGTAGTGGCGTATTTGGTCACGGATTTTATTTACACGTCATGGGCCATGAGGGAGGTGGGCGTGGATGAGAGGATAAAGGTGTTAGCTGCAACATTTTACAGAACTAAGTGTCGTAACAAGGAAATTTACGGAGGGAGTTGGGAGACTGCTTTTCCTGAGGGCTATCGGAGTTTTAGGTTGAGGGATTTATGGGATTTACGTGCAATGTAAGGGGCCGCGGCGGGCTGGCTTCCCGATAAGGACAGTGTGAAAGGGTTTCATGTGGAAGAGAATGAATATAGTAGTGAGTCATAAGTGTCTTTGACTGTGTGATGAGCGGGTTGTGTTGTGAACCATACAAGCTCTTTAATTTAATTATTAATTATGTAATTGACAAAGAACGACAGATGTCGTAGTGTGAAGGAATATATCTGAAACGAAATTACTGGTATGTGTGTAATGAAATGACAATGTGAGTGCAATGTGTGAATGCGAAAACTATATATAAACATGAGGTATTGAGTGTGGTAGGAAGGCATCAGTATTTATCGAAGTGTGAAGGTCATGCACATGTTTATGTTAAAAGACTTACATCTTAGTAGTGGTTTTAATGATATGGGTGAAATATTTTTTAGAAAGCTTGACTCATCCTGTCTTCTTATTACATATTGTTTTTTCATGGGAGCTCTATAGAGCCCATAGGTTTAGGTCACCTTTGAGTTGACATATATTGTAGGGTATTTGATGAATGACATAGGATAAGGTTTTGTTTGTTTAACAGGTTGTGTTGTAATGTGTATGCTTTATATGTATATATTTATACCTTCCTGGGCGTTTAGTAGATATACGATGTACATGAATCATGTAGACTTGATTTTTATATTATATCAATACATTGAGTTATACTGAACGTATCATGTTGTTCAGTATGGAATAATGCAAGCATTTCATACAATAAAACGTTACATATAAAGATTGTTACGTGTCAGGTGGCTTGACACGCAAAAGGAGGGGGGTAGTGTTTTCAGGATGTAAGGTGTACATTCCGTGGCAGGATGTACAATAAGGAATTAGATGTACCTGCATGGGATCTTTAGGTTAGATTTAGTTTTCCAGACATAATGTCATTACTCCAAGGATTGGAATGGTCATTGTTTACTGTACAGATTTGTGTCTTTCAGATGTACAATGTTAATTGGAAAGTACATGTACTATGCAGAATTTTTCATCACTGTTTTAGATATGTATTTGTCGTTCATTTTATGTACTATGCATGTCTTTTAAATAAAATATAAAAAAAATTCATTTTTCCCTCCCCCCTTATACAGAGACCAGTCCACCCAGCCATTACAACACTAATTCGCGCAACCCTCTCAGTCATACCTCTATACGATACCGGAAAATCTATAGCCCATCTACGTCCATACACTACCTCATTTATACACTTTGTTTTATAGAAATGTCCTGCTAAAGCCCTTGTTCGTTCCTCCCCCCCACCTCCCTCATCGCCACGATATATAGATATAATCTGCCACTAAATACATGACGGCCCTCCTCACACTATCTCCCACTCCCTCTATATCCAAACTCAGTACCCTTAATACCACTAACCCACTCCCACCTACCATATCCAACACTCTGCGAAACCATAGACGTGCCCTCTCGATATGCTCACAGAAATACACCACATGATATGCTGTTTCCTCCCCCCCCACACAAAACACAACATTGAGACTGCAAAATTCCCATCTGATACAGTCGTACTTTAGTTGGCAAAATCCCATGTAAAAACCTATACATAGTTTCCCTCACCCTTGACTTCAACCGTAACTTACTGAATTCTCCCCAGATTCGTGTCCAATTATATAATGGAAAAACAGTCTCCCCTTCCAACACCTCTTGACACCTTTCCAACCTCCCCAAAACACACGCCGTTACATTTTCCGGATTTCTTACTTGTAATAAGTATCTCAACATACTCATACACTCCTCTAAGTCCCTACCCTCCCACCACTGCCTCACATCTTTCATCACATCCCTCACTCTGACACCACGTTCCCCACCCAATCTCAGATAACAATGCTTCACGTACATGCTCTTCAGTCTGCTACCCAAAGGAATTAAACCTAAACCCCCCTTCACCAGCGCTGTCATTACAACCGTCTGCCTCAGCCAATGACAACCATATCCCCATATAAAATTCAGTACTTTCCTTTGCACTTGCCGCACATCTTTCGCCACTAAAGGGTACACTACAGCCACGTGCCACAATTTTGCCACCAAAGGGTACACTACGGCCACGTGCCACAATTTAGGATAAATGAGTGTATTAACTATAATGACTCTCTGTTGTATAGTCAAATCACTCGTTCTTATTCCCCCTTACCTAAGCAATACCCTTTGCACTACCCTTTTAGAATTTGCCTCTCTAGTCCCCTGCGCTGCCCCTCTCCATACAATACTCCACAAATTTTTATCTGCTCTACTACCTGCCATCCATACTTATTTCCCAGTTCCCCTCCCACCCATGACCCAACCTCCAGTAATTTCGACTTTTCACTATTAACACTCATACCTGTTGCTCCACTAAATATTTCAACATTTCTGCTTACATTCTTTAACCCCTCCTCTCCCCCCACTAAGACTGTAGTGTCATCCACATAACTAACTATACCCGTAGCACCCCTAAGTCTTACCCCCCCCTCACTTACTCCTACATTTATCAACCTATATAATGGGTCTTGCAGACATGCAAATAGGATCTGAGACATGGAGCATCCCTGCCTCAACCCCCTACCCATACTAACCATCTTCCCCACCCTTCCATTTATTTGCACTCGTATTTCTGCACCTCTATATAAAGTTTCCGCCCACTGCACAATTTCCTCACCGAAACCCATCCTCCTCATAATCATCCATAATGTCTTTCTCTCTACACAATCATAAGCCGCCTTCCAATCCAAAGCAAGAACACCTCCGCCGTCCATCCTACGCTCCTCTATATAACCCTTTATCCTCCCATGCCCACTAAACATTGTTCGCCCTGGCACACCCATCTGTCCCCCATCTATAACCTTCCCAATTACTTTACGCAACCTATAACCTAAAACCTTGGCAAACAATTTATAATCCCCACACATTAATGATAAACCTCTATTATCTAGGATGCTCTTCTGTACTTCCCCCTTTGGAACCATAACTACTACACCTGCCCTTTGTGTTAGACTCATGCTTCCCTTATCCTTCATCACATTCACCAATTGCACCAAGAATTCCTTCATGACATCCCAGTTGCTCAAATAAAATTCATTTGGGATTCCATCTATCCCAGGTGCTTTCCCGACACTCATCCCTTTTAAAGCCGTCCACACTTCCTCTTCATCTATAGGCCCTTCTATCATCGCTCTATCTGCTGACTCTAGGTTTCCCTGTATCCCCTTCTCTAAAATCTTCATATCTGCTGTCTTCCTGTTTCCCCCTCATATATATCTCAAACCACTTATCAGCATAACCACTCATACTTTCCGTAGTTACTAACCTCTGTCCCATCGCATACCCTCCCACATCCGTGTGTACGTCCAACTTCATCATAGTCATTGTCCTCTGTCGTGTCTTTAATCGCCGCAATACACAGGCGGATGGCTTATCTCCCCATAAAACATCTTCCAATCCACCTCTCAATCTCTCACCATCGAATCTTGCATTCTGCATTTCCATCAATTGCGCTTTGATGCCCTCAATCTCTTGTACTGGATAAACCCCACTAAAACCTTCATAGCACTGTTTCAACTGCCCTTCCAAATATCTCTGTAAGCCATATTTCCATTGACTTACCTCCTTTCCTTTCCTCATATAAAAAAATTTTCTTCCTGGTTTAGCATATTCTTCCCACCATCGTAGTATATCACCTCCTTTTCTCCCCTTGGTCCACTCATTTGTCCACCACTCAACAAAACTATCACCGTCCTCCAGCTCATCTAACAATCTCACATTAAGTTTCCAATAACTCGTGTAACGCTTTGGTAAACCTCCCCATCCCACATCCACGATCACTCCTCTATGATCTGAAAACACTACGTTTATAGTTTCTGTATTAGCAACCTGTAACCCGGGAGAAGCATATACGATCTAATCGTGCCGCATATCCTCTCCTCACATAAGTATGCTCCACATTCCACCCCTCCCCCCTCACTACATCTGCTAAGCCTGCTCCCCCTAAAACATCCCGTAGGACCCCCAAAACACACCCTGCACCCCTCGGCTCCACATCTTTTCTACGTATCGCACTATTCCAATCCCCTCCAGATAATGAATAAATAGGTAAACCTCGCACATGATAAATTAGCGTGTCCCTTACAAAATCCTCTTTAACACGTCTATTACTGTCCGCCGGCGTGTATACACTCACAAAACACACACGTACCCCACCCCATGTCCCATCCACCCTCGCTACTCTCCCATCTCCCCCTTCTTCCCAATGTAACAATTGGAAAGGACTGGTCTCAGCCATTAAAACAGCAGCACCTCCCTTAAGCTTCCCAGTATACCCAGCATAAACTTTATATCCATCTACCAACAAATCCCTTCCATACCTAAAATTATGCTCTTGTAAAAATATTACTTGTATTCCAAGTCTCTTTAAAAAATCACTGAAGATCTTACGCTTTACATCGGCCCTTAGGCCATTAACATTTAATGTTAGACACTTAAAAATGCTGTCGGGGGCTTACCAATCGACCGATATCCTTGCGTTTCCTTACGTTTTTGCAGAACATTCTTTTAACAATGTCCTTTCTTTGCCTCACCTTTCCTCTGCCCCTTCCCCCATCCCTGTTACTTTTTTTTGGCACATCCACTGAGAGTTTCTTACCAGTTCGCTGTGCTGGTGTGAGGACATCATCACTATCAGAAACCCCTGCCTCTCTCTCTTACGTGATGCCTCTACTATGTGTATTCCCTCATCTTCACATTCCACATTGTGGACTTCAACCACAACCTCACTAATCCTCTTTGATTGCATATCCCCATCACCCACATTACCCACCTCTTGAATTCCACCCTCACCTATAAGTTTCCCATCCGACACCATGCTTAGTGTCCCGTCCTCATTCTGATTATCCAAGAATTCTTGTATAGCAGTGTCTATTGTAGCCGTAACTTGACTACCCAATTCCACTCGTCTCACCTCATCCTGCATACGCATATTCTCAATAACCTGAGAGACATCCGGTAATGTTGCACATTCTTCCGGATTGTCCTCCACTATTTCACTCCATGTTCTATGATCTTGAAGATGCTCCCGTGTAGACTGGGTCGTCACCTTTCTCTCCTTCCCCACTCCTTTCCCCTCTCCATGTTTCTTAGGTGTCGATCGACGAGGAAACATTACTGCCATATGATCAAAGGCTCCACACAGTCTACAGGTTCGTCTCTGGCCCCATATGTTACATATACCTGAGTTCTAAAGTCACTCAGTGCCACATATGATGGCATAGATTTGCGCAAAGACATTTTGAGGGTAAAGGAGCCCTCACGCAGTCCAGCATACATACCATCAGACCACCTTCCAACTGATGCCTGATGCATAACACCATACTCATTGAATGTTGCTTTTATATCTTCTTCATCCGCTTCAAATGGGACATTCCGTAACTTTACACAAGTATATACTTGGATACGTCCCTCATGTAC
>NC_069404.1:26049345-26064751 GCF_026875155.1 Cherax quadricarinatus
AAAAGAAATTTTTGGAAAGTTTTGGAGTCGTAACCATGTAAAAGAAATTTAATGTCGTGATTTAAATGAAAAGTGGGATAAACGATTATAGAGGGTGTGGTAGGTAAGTTTAGGTTGTTGGGGATAAATGATGATTGAGGGCATTTGTATAGAAAAAGGTTTGGTAATAGGTAATACATATTTTAAGGAAAAAGTGTAAATAAGTGTACGAGATGTGAAATAGGCAATAATGACAATAGTTTTTTGGACTAAGTATTGGCGGTTCGAAAGGAAGATGGATAGACTTCAGGATATGCATGTTTATAGAGAGGCAACAGATTGATCAGATCATTTTTTAGTTGTAGCTACAGTGAAAGGGAAATGGGATACTAGGAGAATGATATCAGAAAGTAAGAAAGAGGTGAAGGTTTTTAAACTAAAGAAGTTGGCAGTTATAAGCAACTGTTGGTAGAAAGATGGGCTAGTTAGAACATAGGCATTGAGGCTGAATATTTATTGGGCAGATTTAAGAATGTACTGTTAGTGTTCAGCAAAAGTTTGTGGATACAGGAGGGTGGGTGAGGGAGGAAAGAAAAGCGATTGGTGGATTGAGATAACGAAGTAAACGAGAGGGAAAAAAAATAGCATATGAGAGGTTTTTACGAAGCACAAGTGAAATTAGGAGGGAGGAGCATACGGAAAGAAAATGAGAGGTGAAGAAATGTAAAATGAGAGCTAACGAAAGAGTGGGTGAGATGATATCAACAAATTTTGCTATGAATAAGAAAAAGTTATATAGTGAGTTTAAAATGTTGAGAAAGCTTGGAACAAATGGATATAACAGTTAAAGAGAGAAGTAGAGAGTTATTAGACAGAGAGTTGGAGATATTGGGATAATGGAGAGAATATTATGAGGAATTGTCATGTCAATGAAGATAGGGATGCTGCAATTTCGTGCACTGGCCAGGGAGGTGAATACAAGGGACATGCATGAGATCATAGGTAGAATAAAAGGGAGTAAAGCAGCTCTGGGTGATGGGATCAAAACAAATATGTTAAAAGTAGATAGGAATAGAGTTTTGAAATACTCTGTGCTTTTATTTAATAAAGGTATGAAAGAGGGGAAGGTACCTAGGGACTGCGAGAGAGCATGCTTACTTAGTTTGTATAAGGGCAAAGGGGACAAAACATAGTGTAAGAATTATAAGGGAGTAAACTTGTTGAGTGTACCTGGTAAAGTATGGAAGAGCTATTATTTAAAGAATAGCAGGTACGCAGATGAACAAAGAAGCTTTATAAAGGGTAAGAGATGTTGCCATATAGGTTACTGCATTAATGTGAAGATTGTGTATATGAAATGTAGGGTGTTTGTACTGTGTGAAAAAGTACTCCGGAAGTGTATATTGTTAACACTTAAGTAGACGTACATTAAACGGCAGTGGGATAGGTATCAGACAATGCACTGACACAAAGTATCAGAAATCTTCCCTACGAGGATAGACTGAGGGACCTGAATCTACACTCTCTAGACAGGCGCTGAATTAGGGGGGTACGACTGAGGTGTATAAATGGAAAACAGGAATGAATAAAGGGGTGTAAATAGCGTGCTGAAAATATCTAGCATAGACTGGACTCGCAGCAATGGTTTAAGTTGGAAAAATTCAGATTCAGGAAGGATACGGGAAACCACTGGTTTGGAGTTGTGGATGAGTGGAACAAACTCCCGAGTACCGTGAATGTGACTTACCTGACAAGGTTAAAGCATTGGCTTAAGTTGGTGGGAGAATTGGACCTGCCTCACATGGGTCAGTAGGCCTGCATGAATGTTCCTTCTTTCTTATGTTCTTATAAGGTGTAACTAAGGAATTATTTGCTGGAAAGATATCCTGGAGCCAGGTGAAGTAGTGTGTTTATGGTTGTTGTTGTTGTTGTTGTTGTGTTGTTGTAAAATAGTCTTAAGCCGTAATATGTCCTTTTGAAGGATTTTACTTGTATTGTAGATGTGCCTGTATGGGGCATGTCCCTTGGTATTTTATATGAGGCATAAGTGACTTGTGGTGACTACTGAATTATTAGTTTTTACCTGCAGAAGGAAGCCGGTTGATGGGGGGAAGGGGGTATAGAGACTTACTGTTTTGGGCTATGTATAATTTTCATATTGCCTAACTTTAATTAACTAGTAGCAGTGGTACTACTGTGTCAATTTTGTAATAAGTGAAATGTTTGAAGGCAGGTTTAGTGGTTGTAATATAAGTATAGTAGAATGTATGTAATTTTTTTTTCTAAAAGTGAGTTTATCTTGTCCTTCCTGATATAAAACCTTAAAGTTTCTGACCCACCTGTTTTAACATTTTATGTAGGAGTTTTGTGAAGTTTAGTCGGTTTAGATGGCAACCTGGCGTATACCTGAGAAAAGTTTTCGGGGGTCAACGCCCCCGCGGCCTTGTACCTGAGACCAGGCCTCGTGATGAATCAGGATCTGATCAAGCCAGTTATTTACTGTTGAAGGGCCACAACGTACTGATTATTAGGTGCCTGTAAAACGTCGTCTTGAAGACTGCCGGGGTTCCTATTGGTTATCTCCATATGTATGCTGTGAAGCAGCTGAACAGCCTTTAATCTCTGACACTAATTGTGTTGCTCTTAGTGTTCTCACCGTGGCGGCCCCTGTTTTCACTGGGGAAATTTTACAAATCTCCTGTCGAGTCTTTTGCGTTGCGTAGGAGTGATTTTCGTGAGGACACAATTTGATACTAATCCTTCTAGGATTTCCAAGTGTTATATTATCATAAACTTTCTCGCGTGCGTTCCAGGAATACAATCCAAGGACTTCACCTGTCCCATAAATTTAGATGCTTTATCGTACTTATGAGTCCATGAAAGTTCTCTGTACATTCTCCAGGTCAGTAATTTCGCCTGCCTTGAAGGAGGCAGTTAGTGTATAGCAAGTATTCTCCACTCTAGAAAAAAACAAGCGATTTAAGAAATCAATCATGGGCTTGGCGTCCTAGTTTTTGAAGGTTCTCATTATCTATCCTATAATTTTTCTAGTAATGGAGGTAATATATTGGTGGTCTTTGAAGCTAAGATCCTATCACATATCATTCCCAGGACCTCTACACAATTAGGTATTTCGGCTCTATCTTGTGATTAGAAGTGTTAATCCTTGAAACACAGTTTTTAATTTCCTCAAATTTTCCATGATCTGAGCAGTGAAATTTCTCCTCAATGAACTTCATATTGTTTTCCCTGCAGCATTTTAAATATTTGGTTGGTATCTGCTTGGAGTCTTGAAGTGTCGTCGAATGGGGAGGACACTGTCATGACACTTCGGGTGCCATCCGCAAAGATGTACAAGGAGCTATGGCTTACACTCTATGCAGATAGAGGATGAGGAACAGGATTGGGAGCGAGTATTGTGGCCTTTGGGAACAGAGCTTTCACTCTATAACCGCCTCAGAATTTTACTCTGTTTACTATTATTTTTTGTTTCTATTTGGTAAGGAATTTACAGAACTTATCTACTAAGTTTTCCCTGTTAATCTTGATATCACTGCCAATTTAGTGCCTATTACACCATGGTGCACTTGAAATTGTGTCATTGGAAAATCTACCTCGCAATGTCATTGATGATGCAATCAGGTCCCCTGCCATATTCGAATAATTGAAGCTACTAATGCAACTTGTCAATTAGCTTCCACAAAGATATACCAACAATATAAACTCTACATAGGGAAATTAGAGACAAATTATTCAAGCAGAATGTCGAAGGCATCTTCAAAACGCGGACAGGTGGACCACCACAGCTACACTGCACCGATTAAGCAAAGAATTAACTACATGATTAGAGTCAACAAAACGGGACATATGAAATTTCTAGTTCTTCAAGCTAATCAGTATAAACGTGAACCAGCAAAATTTTGGAGAAAGATCCGACAACTTTTTAGGGGCAAAGTACAAGGCTCCTAATTACCTATCATACCTTCACTGATGAGGATGATGAAGATGTTGAAATTAAACTTGATGATCCACAGGACCAGGCTAATTTGATGGTGATGTATGGGAGAAAATTCTCTCCCACAATAACAGTCGTCAATTTAACAATAATCATTATCAGTTGGTAAATGAATGGAGAGATGAGAACTTGGATGATCTACAACCACTACCTTCCATCGATACTTCAACTCTTGAAGATACCCACCCGCCTTACTAGACCTATACATTACTAGAGATAAGTCAGGTTATTGGAAGAATGAGAATATAGAGCCCCTGGGCCTCTCTGGAATAACAATGAAACAAATAAAGTACCTACCTAGAAATTGTAAACAGTCTTTGGTAAATATCTTTAATGCCATCTTGGCCTCAGGACATTTTCCAGTTGTTTTTAAGACTGCTAGGATGATCTTTCTTGGTAAGCCCAATAAAGACATCCACCAACCTGGAACTACAGACCTATATCTTTACTTGAAGTCACTGGAAAAGTTCTTGAGATAGTCATTTCCAACAGATTGAACTACTATATGGAGTTTAATCACTTTTTTACTGAAAAACAAATTGGCTTTAGAAACACATAGAGGTACCAATCATGCAATAAATGTTATTTTCGATACAGTAGCAAGTCTAAAACATCAGGGCAATCTTGCCTAATTGCCACCAGAGATGTTCATAAAGCTTTTGATAGCTTATGGCATGATGGCCTGATATACAAACTCATTGACCTACCAGACCATAACTGGACTTTCTCAGATTAATATATAATTTCTTAACTCAAAGAAAATCATTCCACCTTTCATGCAGGTCGACAGAGCCTTTTATACCGACAGCTGGTGTCCCACAAGGTTCTTGTCTAAGTCCAATTCTGTTCAACATTTATGTGAATGACCTTCCTCAACCAGAGTTTAATGACACAATTGTGACACAGTTTGCAGATGATGTTATTCATGTCGTCTCATCAACTCCGGTAACAGGAAAATACAAGTATGAGAGAGTCATAGAAAAATGAATATTGAACTTCGTCGAACATCTAATTGGGAAAAGAAATGGAGAATTACAACTAATCCTGACAAGGTCCTTGTTTGCACGATAGGATGTTTTGCATCAACAATTGAAGATAAAGGTGGTATCTCCATCAGAGGTACACCTGTAGCCATTAGAAACCCTAACAAGATCTTGGGATATGAAATAGACAGGCTGCTCCACTCAACATCTCATGTAACTAAAAAGATCAACATAGCCAAAGCCGGACTTAGCAGTCTCTTTCGATTCAATCAAGCCCCTCAACATGTCAAAAAACATCTGTATAAAATGATAATATGACCAATACTCGAATACCCTTGTGTCCCAATGTCATTAACAACAAAGACCAACATGCTACGGCTACAAAGGGTCCAGAATAGAGCTCTTCGCTTCATTACCGATACCAGGAGGAGAGACAGAGTTAAAATGGCAGATTTACACATACAACAAGATATTACTGCCATAAATGTACGCCTCGACACTCTAAAAAAGAAGCAACTCTATTCAATGCAAGAACTATACATGCCAGATAGAGAACATTCTATACAAGTGGTAAATACCACGGATTATATAATCAATACTCCTCCTCACAGGACTCAAAGAATGACTCTCCCGCAGAGGGTCCGGCGTTTTATTCATAAAGATGATTACCCTCGACCCATGATATTGAGCAACCTCCCTGATGAAGAAGATTGGGTAGCACCAGAACCCTTCTATGTATACTGAGAAAATCATCGCCCCCAATTATAACTTTCGCAAAAAAAAAAAAAAAAAAAAAAAAAAAAAAAAAAAAAAAGCAATTGCAACTTGTATAATTACTACCAATTCAGAGTCATGTACTTATATATCTGTTATATCTATGTGACTCTGATGGGTTAGTCTTATACCCCTTAAATAATATCTTATCATTTCATGTACTCTTATTAAATTACACCAAAGTGGTTGGGCCACTTGCCTTTATATCCTACCTCTCACCCCCCTCCCACCCTTTTCCAATATTTCTATCCTTACCCATCCTTCTTCCTTACCCATCTCACCAAAGCTCTGGTCTGAACAAGCAAGCAAGCACTTGTTGAAGGCTTTCACAAAGTGTGTATACTACATTTTGTGTATCCAGGACCTTGTCAAGGTGGTCCAGTAGCTGGGACAGACTGAAGAAATCTGCTCTAAACCCGTGTTACCCTGAATTGTGTAACTGATGGGTATCTAGGTGGTTGGCGATCTTGCTTCTTAGAACCATTCAAAGATTTTTATGATATGGGATGTTAGTGCTATCTGTGCGTAGTTCTTTGTAATTGTTTTACTGACAACTGTTTGGAGTGTGGCTATGTCTGTTATTTTCAGTGACAGTGGGATGACCCCCGTGTCCATGCTTCCTCCCCATAGAATGCTGAAGGCAGGTGACGGGCTTCTTGCAGTTCTTGATGAACACGGATTTCCGCGAGTCTGGGCCTGGGGTACAGTGCATGGGCATGTCATTAATAACCTTTTCGGAGAATTTTGGTGTTACGTTAATACCAGAGATTTTTTAAATGACCAAATTTTGAGTGTCGCTCATAAAAAAATCATTTAGATTGTAGACCTTGAATCTGGTTAACGGCTCACTGAACACTGAGTCGTATTGGGACTTTGGTGTCTCACTTATTTCTTTGCAGTCATCTGTGTAGATCCCATCTTGTCTAAGCAGGGGCCCAATACTGAATGTTTTTTCGTCTTAGATTTGGCATAAGAGAAGAAGTATTTTACTTTTTTTAGTTTCATTGATGGCTTTAAGTTCATTTTGAGATTTTTGTCTGTTGTAATATTCCTTAAGCCTAATTTCGATATTTGCTATTTCCTTGATTAGTGCATCCCTTCATATTTCAGATATACTGCCCCCTCTCAGCAGCTCTGATTTTTCGCCTTCGCCTCTGTAGGGAGTGACTCTCTCTTTCTAGTTTACATTCGCTTTCTTTTTCTTCATGGAATGTGTCATGAGCAGACCTCAAGTGCAACAGAGCTAAATTTTTCTAGGCAAAAGTTCGAATCCGTGTTGTTCAGGATATCCTTCCAGCTTGTTTGATTTAGGACATGGTTACTTTTTCCCAGAAAATTTTTTTTTTTTTTAATCTGAAGGACCTCATAATTGGTCACATTTTTTTGGTCAGGACTGCCAATTTCTGTACCTCTGTTATTTGTGATTGTGGTATTGTTTTTGATGGGTTATATTACGTACAAATCGTCGTTTTAGGAAGAGAGGCCCTGTTTTTTGCTGGTTTCACCGTGAATCGGGTTTCAGAGTTTTAATCGTGTGTGTGTGAATTTTATTGAGCTGCCTCCGGGGGTAATTGTGCTAAAGCATTTTGCTCCCTCCCCATTTTTTTAATGTCTCAAGTTGAAATCCCTCAGAGCAAGAGTTTGGGGAAAGTAGTTGGAAGATTTTCCTGCAGGGTTACTTTAAAAAACTTTCCTGGAATTACAGGAAGTTGCATCCGGAGGCTTATCAACCCAAGAAAGGATTTGGTTTTTGATTTTTCTGCCAAAACTTAAACTACATCATTTGAGGTGTTTTTTAGTAGTTCTGAGAAAATGAGCGACCCCATGACATACAGACCCAACCCCCCTTTTTTTTTGTTATGCAGGGTTCGCTGACTCGTAAAAGTACTTTTGTGGTGAAAGGGGCCTTTAAAAAAATGAAAATTGTGTTGTAAGGAATAATTTTATAATTGGGTAATGTGCTTTTTTGGGGTACTGAAAGTACTTAAAAATGTAATTATAAAGAAATTGTGTTAATGATTTTTTTTTTTAAGGGGTTTGGGACGGAGTAAGGTGGGGAGGGAGTACGTGCGTTACTGGTGTAGAGGCTGGCGTCGGGGAAGCGTGTATTTAATTAAGTTTGTATTTGTAACTCGTTTTTTATCCCAATCAAGCCCTAGGCCCCCTTTTAGGTTACCTGTTGTTCACCCAGGCTTGACATGGTCAGGGTGCTAGGGTGAGTGTTAAGTAAGAAAGAGGTTTGTGTGTATTGCGGCCCCCGACGCTGACGGAAGCCTAGTGTTATGGTGGCTGAACCCCAGCAGCTGTGTGTCCCTCATTTGGGCGTTTAGAATTAAGGTTTTTATGTTATGGTGATTAAAAAGATATATTTTCCCAATTGGGGGTTTTTTCCTAACCCTCTGTTAACCAAACCCCTTTAAGTAACACTACTGGTTTACGCTTTCTGTTTTTTGACTGGGGTAGCCCAGGTGGCCGGTTTGGGCTTTAGGGGGTTGTAAATTTTACCTGTGCCCCTTTGTCAGGCTCAACCCCCCGCTATCCCACTTTTTTGCATAACTGGGGGGCCTGTATATGGGAGAATTATCAAATTTTATGTGGTAATTCAAGTTTGCAACCTGGAAAGTCAATAATCATTGTTTACTGGGTTGGTCAGAGGAAGCATTCACTATAACACTCACACTAAAATAATAATTTACCTTTGTTTGTAATATTGCTAGTTTTTAGGGTGTTATTATTAATTAATACCCTGTGAATAATTTACTTTTCTGTGCAACATTGCTAGTTTTTAGGGTGTTATTATTAATTAATACCCTGTGAATAATTTACTTTTCTGTGCAACATTGCTAATTTTTAGGGTGTTATTATTAACACCAATAATTTACTTTTGTGTGCAACATTGCTAGTTTTTAGGGTGTTATTATTAATTAATACCCTGTGAATAATTTACCTTTCTGTATAATATTGCTGTTTTTAGGGTGTTATTATTAATTAATACTCTATAAATTATTTACCTTTCTGTACCATATTGTTGATTTTTAGGGTGTTATTAATACTTGAGATTTTGTGCATAATTTACCCTTGCAGGTACAATCTTGCTGATTTTTAGGGGGATATGCTTACCTAAATTTCTGGAAATAATTTACCTTTGCAGGTGCAGTAGCTCTTATTTTTTTTTCTGCCAGGATTTTCTTTTTGTGTGCAATCCTGTTTAATTTGAGGGAGTCACATGACAACTCCTTGTGAATATACTACTTCAGTATATGTACCTTGCTGTGTGCTTTATTATTTTATATCAGTAAGTTCTGTGGCTGGTAGTAAGATTTGGTGCTATTATTTCTCAAAATGGCTGACACTGGTGAAAATTCTGAGGATGACATGCATTTGGAAGGTGACATTGCATCACATCCCCATGTTAGGGACCTGGATAAGGAAGTAGTAATTTTACAAATGAAATTAGCCCTAGTTGCAGAAGAAAAGGAACGGTTAAGGATTGAGCGCACAAAGATCCAGGAACAGAGAGCCTTAGAGGAGCTTAGGGCTTAAGAAAGAGCTAAAGAGAGGCAGCTTGCTTCTCACCCAGACACAGACTCAAGAGTAGATGTTTTTCATTTGGATAAAGCCATAAAATTTGTGCCCAAATTCCTAGAGAAAGACCCAGACCAGTTTTTTCTGTAATTTGAAAGTACGGCCAAATCCCAAGTTTGGCCGGAAAAGGAATGGGCGACATTAGCAAGAACCCAATTAGTTGGTAAAGGGTTACAGGCTATTAGTTCTTTAGAAGGATCTGCCTTTACTGATTATCATAAGCTAAAAGAGGTAGTTTTACTGGCTTATCAAATGTTGCCCGGGAAAGGTACAGGCAGAAATTCAGAGGACTAAAGTTTCAGTCAGGGCAGTCTTTGGTGGAATATGGTAAGGAGAAGATGTCACTTCTAAATAGGTGGTGTCGCTCAAAGGGGGGTGGTAGGCAATTATGAAGGTGTAATTACCTTAATTTTGTTAGAGGACTTTTGAGAAATGTTCCCCCTAACCAAAGGCTATCTTGGAGAAGGTCTTGATGATTTTAATAATGCTTTAGAGCGGGGTCGTTTTTTTTGCTAACCCAAAAAAATTTGGGTACAGTTACACACCCCCAATACTAAAATGGAAGTTTTCTCCACCCCAAATGGGGAATAAAAAATTTCCAGAATTTTAAAGCCCCCCATTTATCACCCTAAAACCAAAAGGGTTTAAAAACCCAAATTTTTCCATTATCCACTCGGGGGTTTTTTTTAAGTCAGCTTCACAGGTCCGGCTACCAAAAAAAGGGTGGGACGAGCCCAGTTCCCCGAACCAAGGGTTCCACCTAGGTCAAAGGCAGGGGGCCCTTTAAAAACCATATTACTCTATTTTGTTGTTCAAAAACGCGATTCTAAAAGTTGAGATCTCCATTTTCCCCTTTTATGGTTTTCGAAACCCAAGTATCAATCCTTGTCCAATTACCCATTAATATTAGTATTTTCAATAGTGCTTCGGTTACAACTGTAGGCACAACAAAAAAATTAAAATTTAAAAAATTTTTAATCATTAAGTTGTCTAAGTTTATTATAAATTAAATTAAACAGCAATCAAAATAAAAAACAACTCTCGAGTTCAAAAATTATTGTGCTGAAGCACATATCACTTTTTAATTTTTAATTTCCGTTGGTACATTAAAATTTAAAAAGTATTACAAAAATGTACAAGAAGTTTTTGAGCGTGTAATGCCCAAGTAGTTACTATGTCTCCGACTGACTAGATTTTAAAAAAGTGAGACAAAGTCCTCAAAAAAAATTCTTTTTGACCACTGGCAACCCCAAATAGTCTGTTTAAAATGAAAAGAAAGTAAGCCAAAACCATATAAAAGCGACTGCGAACAATCAGGAAAAGGGATAATAAACGACACTAAACAGGGACCCTCAGCAGATCCTCCACAAAAGTTACAAAACTCCCATACTACTGAATCTAAGTTCAGCATAGGAAAAACCCGACTGTGACAATATACAGAAACCAGTACAAAATTAGGTCAGAAGCTATAGCTAAGGACCTGAGATGTTCAGAGTGTCTAAGCGACACACAACCTCAGTACAACGTCGAAAATCACTAAGTCTATACAATGTTCTGTGAACAGAGTTCTACAGAACTAACAAGAATAATGAGACAATCTGTCCATCTCAGGTCCTTAGCTATAGCTTCTGACCTAATTTTGTACTGGTTTCTGTGTATTGTCACAGTCGGGTTTTTCCTATGCTGAACTTAGATTCAGTAGTATGGGAGTTTTGTAACTTTTGTGGAGGATCTGCTGATGGTCCCTACTTAGTGTCGTTATATTATCTCCTTGATCCTGATTGTGTCGCAGTCGCTTGTTATATGGCTATTGGGCTTAGCATCCTTTTCATTGTTCAAGCAGACTGTTCTGGTTGCCAGTCGGTCAAGAAGTTAGTTTATGTGAGGACTTTGTCAGTCACTTGTTTAAGTCTAGTCGAGTCGTGAGACATAACAAACTACTTAGAGCACTTACACACATACACACTTACTTGTACATATTTGTAATATCTTATTAAATGTTAATGTACCAGACGGTACTTAAGAATTATAAATGTGATATGTGCTTTCAGCACAATAATATTGTACTCGAGAGATGTGACATTATTTTGATTACTGTGATTAATTTAATTTAATTTAATTTGATAATATACCTCTAGACAACTTAATGATTAATAAATTTATTAAATTTTAATTTCTCTAGTTAGTAGCCTACCAGTTGTAATCCTGAAGCACTATTGAATAATACTGAATTTTAATGGATAACTGGACAAGGATACTGACTACTTGTTACGAAAACCCAGTGACAGGCTGGATGCTAGAAGGGCAGTCCTTTCTAGTATTCACTGGAGATCTCTAAGCTTTTAGAATCGCGTTTTTTGTAACAAATGTGGGCCTGTCCGGGATGCTCTTGATCCAAGGTGTTGGAGAAACTGTCCGGGATGCTCTTGATCCAAGGTGTTGGAGAAATTGTCCAGTTTGACATACTAGTAACTCTATGATCAAACACTTCGAGTACTTTCCTAATCTGAAGACTTTGAGTTTAGTCTTGTACAACATACCAGGTGGATGTATGTACTTGACTGAGTCTCTTGATCCAAGGAGATGGAAATACTGTTTATGAGTTCTAACTCTAAGACAACTAACATTAAAATTCCTATTAGGATTATAGTTTCCCATAATCACTCTCTCGTAGTACAATTATTTTTGTGATGTATGCCAAAGTGAAACAGTTAATTGATACTCTGACTTTGAGTTGAGTACATTAAAACTTCAGACGTGTTGGCAAGTAGCCAAATATCTCGGTGTGACTTATAACAGGAATTACACCGCAGAAACTGTCAGAGCATTAATTAAAGATATATTGTTTCCTGCTCATACAGAGATGTCTGATTATGATTCAGATTCAGAAAGCCTAGTGTCACAATTAGGAAGTATGACTCTATTTGAAGTTGAAGAAAGAGCAACTATGGCAGAAGTGAGCCTAGTGTCCGAGCCTAGTGTAGCTCAGTTCTCGCTCGCTCCTTCCTTCACTGACACATTAGTACAGAGTATAGCTGGTATGACTAAGCCTCATGCTAGTACTGTGTATGCTACACCTGTATTTACTTATCCTAGACCAGATCTAGACTCTCTAGAGACGGCTGGACCAAGTGTCCGACCTAAGGACCGTCCAGACCACGTTAGATTCCTTACTCCTCCATTACCAACTGGTCCTATCTCTCAGGAACAGTTTGAGAGGTTAGAACGCCTCATTATGTTGCAGACTGCACAAATAGAGGCACAGAGGAAATTGAACGAAGAAGATTTCCAAAGAGAAAATGTTCGTCTGTTAAGACAACAGACTGATAGATCACAGGACACATTTAATGTGCAGAAAGCTGCATCCATGGTTCCTAAGTTTTTTGAAAGTGATTTAGACACATATTTTGATGTGTTTGAGAACCAGGCATGTGCTATGAATTGGCCACGTAAGCACTGGGCAACATTGTTGCATACTGCTTTGATGGGAAGAGCTCAAACCTGTACTGCAGCTTTGCCATTTACCAAGAACATTAGTTATGACGCTGTCAAACAAACAATTCTAGAGACGTATAACTTGTTACCTGTAAGTTATCAAAGAGCATTTCGTACGTTACAACGACGACAAGATCAAACTTGTGTAGAGTTTGCTCGTGAGAAAAAAGTTGCATTTCAGAGGTGGTGTAGGTCTGCCAAGTGTAACAACTACGACAGTCTTGTTCAGTTGTTACTACACAAAGAGTTTAACAACTGTATGCCTGCTGACATACAAGAATATCTGATCGATCATACTACCTCAGATATTCTGGAAACTGCAGCATTAGCAGACAATTACGAGATTTCTCACAAACTTGTACGTACTAAAACACAGAGAAACAAGGTAACTAAAAATTGTCCTAGAAGTTGGCAACCTAAATCAGCTGCTCATTGCCGGCCTGATGTACCTGCTACTGTAACTTCTCGTACCTTTAACAGGAAAGCTCACAATCCTGAATCTGTCTCTGTGGCTAGACAGAAATCTAATATCGAGAAGAAGAAAGTTAAATGTACATATTGTAACAGAAAAGGACATGCTAGAGAGTATTGCTATAAGTTAGAAAGAGATACGAGATACAGTAGTGCGGCTGGCGCCCCCACTCAAGTCGTATCCTCTTCCGAGCAACAAAGTCACCAAAATCCTAGCAATTCCTCTTATCCTACTGTTTTAGATAATGTTACTCAGGATAGATGACTAGCATCAGAAAGTGTATCTGACGAAAAGATTCGTTCAGCGATGAGTCCTTACTTTTCGAGAGATAAAGTAGGATTTGACGAATCACATCTAACTGAGATAATTTCTTTCAGAGACACTGGCAGTTATCTCACGTTATTAAGAGAAGATGTACTGACCATAACTGACGATACCTATACCAAGATAGATGTATTGTTAGAAGCCTATGGAGGGGCTGTTATAAAAGTGCCTCTGCACAAAGTTTATATTGAAACAAACTATTTTTTTTTATATTTTATTTAAAAAACACAATACACATTATACATGTATGCTATACATACGTCACATAAACAAAGACATGTGAACCATTAAATACTAAAAACAAAACAAATCCACGTTCCCTATCCCAGCACTAAACTTATACATAAGAAAAACACGTTCAACTTTAAATGTTTGATACCCCCCAAAAAATGCCGAACATACATGTAACTGCACTAAGGACAACCCACACCTGAACATACAGGTGGGTTTATTATATCCATAAAAATACAACCAGTATCTTATAACACAAAAGGCAATATAATCCAAAGAATGTCACACTTATTTACATTGTACATGAAAGTTTATATACAAAGGCATTCTCATATAATCCAGTTCATTGCCCACTCATTTACTTACAACAAATACAAGAATGTATAAGAGTTTAATAAAAGAAGAACTATACTGGATATTAACAAAATCCTCTATCACACAATCCCAGTACTTAAAATAACACTATAGCTGATAGCCATATTACCACCAGTTACACATCCAACAACATGTCCTACAAAACTCCTCCTTTTACAATAATTAATAATGCCAGTGCAGACAAAAATATTTACATGCACCGTTCTAAGAAATACCTTAAGTAACCTGACAATTAGGGTTATACCCTTACCTCATTAAACCTTAATGGGAATTTACCAGAAGTTGGTGATGCCTGAACAAAACAAAACACAAAAATATAAAAGTACATAGGAAAACAGATATGGACATTACATTGCTATACACACACACCTGTATAAGCGGAAGAATATACACCCACAATATTTAATATCAGTAATAATAACGCATCAACCATGAACGTCAAACTGTCATAACAACATTGTATGACTTGGAGTTTACACGTAAAATATAAGAGAATACATTACATGCTACCTCATTAAAACTAGCTTATGTAAATATTTAATATAATCCAAGACTAGAATTATCATATTGAAACATGTCAGATTGGTTCTCCCCACACAAGGACGGGGCAAGAAACCCCCTCAATGAAGACTGTACAGGTACTCCCCTACAACTAACTAAATCCTAGCTTAAGATCAAACTTGTTGATGACTGGACATAAGATCCTAATCTCCCTATCTGAAACACAAATTAAACATCCTTGACATAGTAATATTCACTACATGAATGTGTGTAAAAGTATTACAATCCTTCTTCTATATAGGAGTACAGCTTAAAAGGAAAGTACTTTTTTATTATTAAAATCAAAAAGAAGCGCTAAGCCACAAGGGCTATAAGGAAAGTACTTGCAGCTACGTGTCTAAAACTACAAAAATACAAGCATCATCCGATACTAACGTACTCTTGACCTACAGTGTTTCCTTGTTTTATTTTAATTTTTTAACACATCTCATATTAATAAAAAGGATTACTAGAATTCACTGGCAGTATCTTTTTGTACATGTTCAACGCTGACATAAAACACCCTAACAGCGTGTAACCACCTATCCTTTTACATGATGCAATAATATACCCAAACCCAAAAAAAGTAAATGTATGACGTTTCCCGGTTTTTTCTGAAAAAACCCCAAAAAG
>NC_069404.1:26065251-26070251 GCF_026875155.1 Cherax quadricarinatus
TTTTGGGCAAAAAATACTGTAACCCCCAGTAGAAAGTTGTAAGTCAATAACTACTTTAAACTCCAGTAGAAAGTGTAAGGAAAAACTACGATTCCGTAGAAAGTTGTAAGTGCAATAACTACTGTCAACTCCAGTAGAAAGTTGTAAGTGCAATAACTACTGTCAACTCCAGTAGAAAGTTGTAAGTGCAATAACTACTGTCAACTCCAGTAGAAAGTTGTAAGTGCAATAACTACTATTAACTTTTAACTCTAATTACGAAACAAAACAAAAATATATACTGCAACATAGATAATCATGAAATGTTAATTAACCCTTATATGCTAATGAGAGCATAGGCAATGGGGTCGAAGAGGAATGGGGTAGGTTTAAAAATGTAGTGTTAGAGTGTTCAGCAGAAGTTTGTGGTTACAGGAAAGTGGGTGCAGGAGGGAAGAGGAGCGATTGGTGGAATGATGATGTAAAGAGAGTAGTAAGGGAGAAAAAGTTAGCATATGAGAAGTTTTTACAAAGTAGAAGTGATGCAAGGAGGGAAGAGTATATGGAGAAAAAGAGAGAGGTTAAGAGAGTGGTGAAGCAATGTAAAAAGAGAGCAAATGAGAGAGTGGGTGAGCTGTTATCAACAAATTTTGTTGAAAATAAGAAAAAGTTTTGGAGTGAGATTAACAAGTTAAGGAAGCCTAGAGAACAAATGGATTTGTCAGTTAAAAATAGGAGAGGAGAGTTATTAAATGGAGAGTTAGAGGTATTGGGAAGATGGAGGGAATATTTTGAGGAATTGTTAAATGTTGATGAAGATAGGGAAGCTGTGATTTCGTGTATAGGGCAAGGAGGAATAACATCTTGTAGGAGTGAGGAAGAGCCAGTTGTGAGTGTGGGGGAAGTTCGTGAGGCAGTAGGTAAAATGAAAAGGGGGTAAGGCAGCCGGGATTGATGGGATAAAGATAGAAATGTTAAAAGAGGTGGGGATATAGTTTTGGAGTGGTTGGTGCAATTATTTAATAAATGTATGGAGAGAGGTAAGGTACTAGGGATTGGCAGAGAGCATGCATAGTTCCTTTGTATAAAGGCAAAGGGGATAAAAGAGAGTGCAAAAATTATAGGGAGATAAGTCTGTTGAGTGTACCTGGTAAAGTGTATGGTAGAGTTATAATTGAAAGAATTAAGAGTAAGACGGAGAATAGGATAGCAGATGAACAAGGAGGCTTTAGGAAAGGTAGGGGGTGTGTGGACCAGGTGTTTTACAGTGAAACATATAAGTGAACAGTATTTAGATAAGGCTAAAGAGGTCTTTGTGGCATTTATGGATTTGGAAAAGGCTTATGACAGGGTGGATAGGGGGGCAATGTGGCAGATGTTGCAAGTGTATGGTGTAGGAGGTAGGTTACTGAAAGCAGTGAAGAGTTTTTACTAGGATAGTGAGGCTCAAGTTAGAGTATGTAGAAAAGAGGGAAATTTTTTCCCAGTAAAAGTAGGCCTTAGACAAGGATGTGTGATGTCACCGTGTTGTTTAATATATTTATAGATGGGGTTGTAAGAGAAGTAAATGCGAGGGTCTTGGCAAGAGGCGTGGAGTTAAAAGATAAAGAATCACACACAGGGTGGGAGTTGTCACAGCTGCTCTTTGCTGATGACACTGTGCTATTGGGAGTTTTTTGAAGAGAAGCTGCAGAGATTGGTGGATGAATTTGGTAGGGTGTGCAAAAGAAGAAAATTAAAGGTGAATACAGGAAGAGTAAGGTTATGAGGATAACAAAAAGATTAGGTGATGAAAGATTGAATATCAGATTGGAGGGAGAGGGGTATGGAGGAGGTGAACGTATTCAAATATTTGGGAGTGGACGTGTCAGCGGATGGGTCTATGGAAAGATGAGGTGAATCATTAGAATTGATGAGGGAAAAAGAGTGAGTGGTGCACTTAGGAGTCTGTGGAGACAGAGAACTTTGTCTTTGGAGGCAAAGAGGGGAATGTATGAGAGTATAGTTTTACCAACGCTCTTATATGGGTGTGAAGCATGGGTGTTGAATGTTGCAGCGAGGAGTAGGCTGGAGGCAGTGGAGATGTCATGTCTGAGGGCAATGGTGGTGTGAATATTAATTGCAGGAATTCGTTGTTTGGAAGTTAGGAGGAGGTGCGGGATTACCAAAAATGTTTGTCCAGAGGGCTGAGGAGGGTTGTTGAAGGTGGTTCGGACATGTAGTGAGTAATGGAGCGAAACAGAAATTAACTTCATGAGTGTATCACGGCTGTAGTGGAGGATGGCGGGGTGGGGTCGGCATAGGGAAGGGTTGGGGGAGGGGGTAAAGGGAGGTTTTGTGTGCGAGGGGCTTGGACTTCCTGCAGGCATGCGTGAGGCGTGTATTGATGGAGTGAATGGAGACAAATGGTTTTTAATACTGACGTGCTGTTTGGATGTGTGAGCAAAGTACATTGATGAAGGGATTCAGGAAACCGGCCAGGCCGGACTTGAGTCCTGGAGGATGAGAAGTCAGTGCTGCACTTGATGAGGGGGGGGTGTTATGTTGCAGTTTAAAAAAACTGAGTGTAAAGCCACCCTTTCTGGCAAGACAGGATGGAGGTGAATGATGGGTGAAAGTTTTTCTTTTTCGGGCCACCCTGCCTTGGTGGGAATCGGGCCAGGGTGATATTTAAAAAAAAATAAAACAAAAAACACTTAAACGAAATTTAATAAAATAAGAAGTAAAGGAATTTAAGTTTATCATATTAGGTTATTAAAAATTAACAAAAAATATTATGACGCAATAACTAATACAAATATTAAATATTATATTAAGTGACTATATTTTATATTTTATTATATTATGAATTTTATTCATGGTATTTCAGATTATATGTATATATTGTTATCATTTATTTCTCGGTTGATATTATTGCTCAAGTTTAATTACAAAACAATAAAATGAAAAGCGAAATCAAAAACATTACAACGTCATATATGTGGAGGAACTGCTTGTTGCTGCTGAAAAAGCTGTGCTTTTGTAGACCAAACCTGAGCCTGCTTGTCTCTGTTACAAAGCGTGCTTGTTGTAGACAAAACACATGTGACCTGCATGTCTTGCTTACATAAGCTGTGATTGTTGCAGACAAACATGACACCTGCTAGGTCTTTTGCTTACAAAAGCTGTGCTTGTTTGTAGACAAAAAGACACATGAGACTTGCTTGTCTTCTGTTACAAAAGCTGTGTTTGTTGTAGACAACACTTGGTGACCTGCTTGTCTCTGCTTACGAAGCTGTGGCTTGTTGTAGGCAAACTCCTGAGGACGTGCTATGTCTCTGTTTTACAAGCTGTGCTTGTTGTAGTCAAAACACCTGAGACCTGCTTGGTCTCTGCTGACCAAGGTGTGACTTGTTGTAGAAAAACACCTGAGACTCCATGTCCCTGCTTACAAAGCTGTGCTGTTGTAGACAAATCACCTGAAACCTGCTTGTCTCTGCTTACAAGCTGTGCTTGATGTAGTCCAAACCCGGAGTCTTGGCTTGTCTCTGCTGACGAAGCTGTGCTTTGTTCACTAGCTTATGGATTAGATAAACACAAAAAAGGAGTAATATTATCTGAATAGATACGGCATATGTGCGGACATGGCAGCTTATAAACCGTAGGCAGTGGAGAGGTGCAGCAGTCGTAGATGGTGTCACATTTGTCCAGTTGGAATTCTTGCTTGACTAACCCTTGGCACGACCTTATCCACAATGGACAAATGTGACACCACCTACGACTGGCTACAACCTCTCCTGCCTACGGTTTATAAGCTGCTCTTCAGCCACATATTGCCGTATTCTATTCAAGATTGATGGGCTGACCATTCAAACTCAAGATTGAGGGACTGATTACCTCATTCTCCTCCTGTTCTTCAAGTTCTCCTGTATGGACTGTTGAAAGCCCACTGTGTGGCGAAATGGTTCCTCATTAAAAGATACCAGAGTTTGCACATGTGTCTAATTATCAAGATGAGTGCGTATAGTGAGTCCACTAGACACAAGGAATGTGAATGAGTGCGCTACCATGAGTCACGGACTCATTATGCGGTAGTGAGTGCGCTGCGAGTGAGCACGGAGACTCAGAATGCGAGTTGAGTGTGCGTGCACAATGGGACTATCTATGGGCGAGGATTCTTTGAAAGTTGTTAGTCAGTTGCTCTTCAGTACAGGAAGCTGAAAATCGCAGCTGTCTATACCTTCCAGCTGACAGCCTAATATAATGTGGTTATGAGATCTGCCAGCTTTAGTTATTTAATGATATTGGTAAATTATATTTTGAAATTTAGACTTTAAAATTTTAAAGGTTTTTAATATTAGATATTTGTAAAGTTTATTTTTTTTTTTTTTGTAATTCTGTATTATTGTTAATCTGGAAGATGGGAATAGAAAGTCTAAAGCGCTGTCTTAAAAATTGCCTTGTGTTGGCTCTAGTGAATATTTAGAGATCCCCTCTCTGTATAGGCTACTCTGTTAACCTATGAACGAAAAATTCATGACCATACATACCACACAGAGGGTTTTCCTTGCTGTATGGTTTATTAACATGTATATTCAATTTTGCACTTAACTTTGATGAGGGTTCATTGAATTATAATGAATAATTCTCTGAGAATTATGGACGAATGGAGTTCAGAAAACTTTGCTCGTCAATCTTACACAAACAGTGATTAATGACCCATTCCAGTGGTCACAGGACTATTACGAAGAGCACACACAGGTTTGTGAAGTATTCAAATGAGCACTTACTGTAATTACACTTATAGCAAATCCTGATATAATTAAGCACATTTCAATCAGAATCATATATCAATGAGTTTTTCAATCTTTGGCATTTCTTCTTCCACGTTTATATAAATAGATTGTGAATCACCTGGCTCTTATGGTTTATATTGAGTTATCTTGTAGTTTCGCCAAACATAAGCTATTGTATTTTTTGTAACAGCTGTGTCAATTAATGTGATTGGCACAAAATTTGCTGTAAATTACCTTTGCAAAATA
>NC_069404.1:26075251-26110695 GCF_026875155.1 Cherax quadricarinatus
AGTGTTGTAGGCCAGTGCTGCACTTTGCTTTGGCGTTTTGGGTAAAACACCAAGGTTAGAAAAATAAGAACATAAGAAAGAAGGAACACTGCAACAGGCCTACGACCCATGCGGAGCGGTTTCCCTGTCCCCCCCGGATTTTGACCAATAACCCCCCCCCCGGATTAGCCCCAAAGACCCACCAGTCTGATCATCTCCACTCAAAGATTGAGCACTGCACCAGACCCCGCAGCACAAGCAAGTCAGGTCCCAAATCACACCCACCCACACTCACTCATGTATTTATCTAACCTATTTTTTAAAACTACACAAACGTTTTAGCCTGAATAACTGTACTCAGGAGTTTGTTCCACTCATTTCCCCAACTCTGTTACCAAACCAGTGGTTTCTATATCTTTTGAATTGAATTTTTCCAATTGAAACATTGCTGCGAGTCTGTCTTGCTGGAAATTTTCAGCACGCTATTTACTCCCCTTTATTTATTTTTTTCCTTTGCACCTCGATCATATCCCCCAAATTCTACGCCTTTCGAGAGAGTGCGTTTCGGGGCCCTCAGCTTCCTCATAGGGAAGATTTTGATACATGGGATCTTTTTGTCATTCCTCTGTACTTTTTCCCCAAGCATTTATACCAATCTGTAATACGGTGACCAGACTGAGCAGCATAGTCTGAATGAGGCCCTAACCAGGATATAAAGGGTTTAAAGGGAAAACCTTGAGGACTTCTATTATTTATATTTTTTTTGATATGACGCCAAGAATTCTGTTAGTTTTATTGCAAACATAATGCACTGTTTTTTGGGTTTTTTAAATTTTCTGCTAACCAACTCCTAAACCCTTTTCGCAATCATAGTATTAAGATCTACATCATTTAGTTTATATGTAGATGGTTATTTACCTTTTCCAAACATTTGAACTTTGATTTGTAAAAATTTTAACTGCATCTGCCCACTTCTCCGACCATTGCATCAGTCTATTAAAATCTCCGGGGTGCTCTCTGTCCCCTTAAATGAACGGACCCTTTTTTGGTGTCATCAAAAATTTCTTATGTCCTTTTTTTTCCCTCATCATGTCGTTTAGAAATTGTGAAAAAACGGGCCCAAACCTGCCCCTGAGGAAACCGCTTTGAGTCCCCCCCTTTTGATTTCTCCCCATTTTGCAAACTCTTGCTGTTATTTGTAGCGCCTCTACCCGGGAAAAAAAAATTTTTCCCCTATTCGTGTCCCTTTGATTTTCCTCAATAGCCTCGGGGGGAAAACTCTATCAAAGCCTTACAAAGCCCATATACACAATATCATTTATTACCTGATCTCCCTCCTCAAAACCTTAGTGAAAAAAGTTAGTAAATTCGTAAGACAGGAACGCCCCTTTAAAAACCTTTGAGAATCTTTTAATAAATCTGGCCTTCAAGAGGGTACTAATTGCTTGGGCAATTATTGTTTTCCATAAATTTTCCCCACTATGGAGGTAAGGCTTTTTGGGTCTATAGCTCAAAGAAGGACCTGTGACCTGCCTTGTAAATAGATTAAATTTGCCCTTTTCCACTTATCAGGACTATCCATTTGTATTTATATGTTAAAAAAATTAGCCAAAAGGGATGCTATGTTCCTCTTTACATTCCTTTAAAAACCCTTGCAAACAGTTCATCAGGACCGGGATTTGTTTAGGTTTTAGTTTCTCTTTTGTCTGAGGACCATTCACTAGTTACAGCAATCGTAAATTTTATTCCTTTCCCTAAATTTTTTATTGGGAAATCGCTAGTATTTTCCTGGGTGAAAACTGAGAGGAAATAGGTATTTAGAATTTCAAACAATTTTCCCTTTCACTGCAGTGATCTGCCAGATTACTCTTAAGTGGGGCCAGTCTTGTCCCAATCTACTTTTTGTATACCTGAAAGGGGAAACCTTTGGGGTTTAATTTTTGATCCCCGCGACCCTTAGCCCCATAAAACCCCTTTTTTTTTTCTTTTCCTTTCTTTTTTTCTCTCTTTTAAATTTAATTAAAATTTTTTTCTTAAATGCCCCTCCCCTCTTTTGATAGCCTATATATGCCTCTCTTTTGACAGGGGAAAAATTTTAATCTATTGTTCATCCATTTGGGATCATTTTTGTTAGTTCTAAAATTCCCTACTCGGAAACAAAAGTTTCTGGGCAACTAGAACTAGCCTAAAAACGTTATTTTGGCAACCAAGATCCCCACCTGACCCTGTCGGACTTCCCAAATTTTCCCACCCGGAATTTTTTAGTCCAGAAATCGGCCCCAAACGAAAATCGGGGGCAGAGATTTGATTGCAGTTACTAGATAATTCCATGATATATTAAAACTAAGTGATTGTGATTTCCTTTCCCCCAATTTCCCCATTAACCTCAAAATTATTTAATTAGTGAATCTTTGTTGGCAAGAACCCAAATCAAGCAGATTTTTTCCCCTGTTGGGTTTTGTCAAACCCGTTTTAAAAAACAAACCAACCGTATCAAGAAAGTCACTAGACTCAAGATTTTTTCCTTTATTGTTCAAATCAATTTGTCTAAAGTTAAAATCTCCATTTTAAAAAATATTTTCTTATCTAGTGCTTATGAATTTCGTCCCTAACATTACTGCACTCCCTACAAGGGGTTTGGGGGCTATAATCACACCCAAAAAATTTTTTGTCATGTCCCTCGAAAACTGGGCCAAACGATTCTGTGTTCGTGTCTCTAACTTATATCATGTCTAAAACAACAATTTTAAATTTTCTCTCACATACATCGCCACCCCACCACCCTTTCCCGTTGACCTGTCAGTGTGGGAAAAGTTTATAACCTGTAGTTGCATTGAAGGCATTTCTCTATCTTTCAGGGTTTAAACCAGGTCTCTGTTATACCAATAAATCTATATTACCTACACTTTCAAGTAATCTTTTTCATCTATCTTTTTTCTTTGGAAATTTAATTTGTATAGTAAACTTTAAGGGGATATCCTCGTTGCCCCCTTTCTATCCCTCTTTGTTTGTTGATTCAATTGTTTTTCCATTACTAGCAATTTTTTTGAATATTGTCTTTTAAAATACCCGAGGTATCCCCTAATAAAATGCTGTTTCTAACCCTAATGTTGCAGCCTGATTGTTTCCCACAAACACCCATACCTCTATAATCTATCAGTTTAAATTCCTAGACAAGTCATCAATTACCCTCTCAATTGAATTGGCTAATGCAACCACTCCATCCCCAGAGAGATGAACCCCATCCCTTGCATACATATCACGTTTGTCAAAGAATAGGTCCCAGTTATCAATGAATGGGATTGCAAGTTCCTTGCAGTAGCTGTCTAGCCAGAAAATTATACCAATTGCCCTAGACATCCATTCATTGCCCACTCCCTTTCTAGGCAAGATGCTACATATCACTGGGATCCCTCCCTTAGACCTACTACTTCTATGGCTGACCTGTACTTATCCTGCAGCTCCTCTCTCCTGCCCTTCCCAATGTCATTACCCCCAGCACTAAGACAGATAATGGGCTTGTTCCCATTACCTGCCATAATATTATCCAACCTGCTGACTATGTCACCAACACCAGCTCCAGGAAGACACTCTCTCTGTCTGACCTTTCTGTCTCTGTTACAAAATGCACGGTCCATATATCTTACCTGAGAATCGCCTACTATTAAAATATTCTTACCTTGATTAGCAGGGGAATCAGTGGTACCTTCAACCTCACTAACCACTGAAGTACGCTCGTCTTGGAGAGCACAGAATCGATTTCCTACCTTCACATCTTCTCTATTAACTCTCCTGATCTTCCTTCTTCCTGAAGTGTGAACCACTTGCCACTTAGAGCGGCTGCCACTATCACTGCTGGCGACCATTCCTTCCTTACCAGATGAATCCATCTCACACTCACTCTCAAACTCATCTAGGCGAAGCTTCAGCCTCTTATTTTCCTCCTGAAGAAGTAGAATCTCCTTCTTCAACACTTGAACCTGAGATTCTAAAACACTACAACAAGCCATGGTGCTTGTTTTATTAACTCGTCTGATGCTATGGAGAGGATACGAAAACTGGTAAGGCAATCTGGGAGGATTTGCGTACTCCCAGCCCAAGTCTATCTTATATTTATGTGTTTGTGCATGTATGTAAGGCTCTAAGTTACTTCCGCTTCCACTGACCGATATGGACGACGCCCTGGTTGGGAATCATTTCTTTAGCCACAAAGACGAAAGCAATAGTGAATTCTTTCGAATGAAACTGGACCGTTTAGTATCAAGGAAGCTACTGAGTGCTGCTTGCGTTGAATTCCCAGGTAATTCCAGAAAATCCTGACAAGGAATTATTAGAACATTTGGTTTTCACATCATGAAATTATTGCTTGCTCACGAGGTTAGGCATAAATTATTTAAAAAATACTGTCTTCCTAATTCGAGCAAGAAAACAGAGGAGTATGCATGAATGTCATCTGCTCATGACCTACTGTAGGAAGTTCTCTCTTATCATACGTTGCATGAACAGGAAAATGGTCACCTACTATATCTCATCACAATGTTGTCACATCATCAGTCTTCCCTCTAGACTCAGTGTATGAATCAATATGTCAGGTGATCCATATCCTGTCTCACGAACCAGCAAATAGTCATCATACTGATGCCATACTAGTGTTAACACCAAAATATGGATGTATTTTGTAGGATTGTAGTGTGCGAGGCTGAGCACCTCATTAGGTAGATACAATCTCTGGAAACTGACCAGTTGATACACCAAAAATGTTGAGCTACTGACCTTTTGCATGGAGGGAGGGAATCACAGCTGTATGTGTATTTTTTTTTATATTTTATTTAAAAAACACAATACACATTATACATGTATGCTATACATACGTCACATAAACAAAGACATGTGAACCATTAAATACTAAAAACAAAACAAATCCACGTTCCCTATCCCAGCACTAATCTTATACATAAGAAACACACGTTCAACTAAAAATGTTTGATACCCCCCAAAAAATGCCGAACATACATGTGACTACACTAAGGACAACCCACACTTGAACATACAGGTGGGTTTATTATATCCATAAAATACAACCAGTATCTTATAACACAAAAGGCAATATAATCCAAAGAATGTCACACTTATTTACATTGTACATGAAAGTTTATATACAAAGACATTCTCATATAATCGAGTTCATTGCCCACTCATTTACTTACAACAAATATAAGAATGTATAAGAGTTTAATAAAAGAAGAACTATACTGGATATTAACAAAATCCTCTATCACACAATCCCAGTACTTAAAATAACACTATAGCTGATAGCCATATTACCACCAGTTACACATCCAACAATATGTCCTACAAAACCCCTCCTTTTACAATAATTAATAATGCCAGTGCAGACAAAAATATTTACATGCACCGTTCTAAGAAATACCTTAAGTAACCTAACAATTAGGGTTATACCCTTACCTCATTAAACCTTAATGGGAATTTACCAGAAGTTGGTGATGTCTGAACAAAACAAAACACAAAAATATAAAAGTACATAGGAAAACAGATATGGACATTACATTGCTATACACACACACCTGTATAAGCGGAAGAATATACACCCACAATATTTAATATCAGTAATAATAACGCATCAACCATGAACGTCAAACTGTCATAACAACATTGTACAACATGGAGTTTACACGTAAAATATAAGAGAATACATTACATGCTACCTCATCTTTAAAACTAGCTTATGTAAATATTTAATATAATCCAAGACTAGAATTATCATATTGAAACATGTCAAATTTGTTCTGCCCACACAAGGACGGGGCAAGAAACCCCCTCAATGAAGACTATACAGGTACTCCCCTACAACTAACTAAATCCTAGCTTAAGATCAAACTTGTTGATGACTGGACAGAAGATCCTAATCTCCCTATCTGAAACACAAATTAAACATCCTTGACATTGTAATATTCACTACATGAATGTGTGTAAAAGTATTACAATCCTTCTTCTATATAGGAGTACAGCTTAAAAGGAAAGTACTTCTTTTTATTAAAATAAAAAAGAAGCGCTAAGCCACAAGGGCTATAAGGAAAGTACTTGCAGCTACGTGTCTAAAACTACAAAAATACAAGCATCATCCGATACTAACGTACTCTTGACCTACAGTGTTTCCTTGTTTTATTTTAATTTTTTAACACATCTCATATTAATAAAAAGGATTACTAGAATTCACTGGCAGTATCATTTTTGTACATGTTCAGTACTGCATGACATAAAACACCATAACAGCTGCGTAAGCCACCTATCCTTGACAGTGAGTGCAATAATATACCCAAACCAAAATATGTAAATGTATGACGTTCCAGTTGTTACTGAATGAAACCATGGTACTGAACGCAAATATAAAATAACCCTCCAGGAACATAACCAGGTCACGAATGTATGCTCTCACTAGCTCACTCTCTCATCACCTTCACCACTACTAGCACAACCTTACACCCCCCCCCTCACATTAAAGGAGACCCTTCCCTTGCCCCCCCCCCTGTTCCCTGAGAAGTTGTGCTACAGTGAGATTACGATAACCTACCGAAAAACTTGATTCCCATCTCCCCCCATATATTAATCTATTCCTACACCTTGTCCTAAAGAACCTTGCTGCTAACGCTTTTATCCTCAACTGCCCTTTAAAACTGCCTCATACCCCAAGAAACATGCAAATAATCTGCCATAACATACATCAAAGCCCTCCCCACTTCACTTGCTACCCCACTAACATCCATCGACAAAGATCTAAGAAAAGACCAATTCCCCCCCCCCCAACAACCTAATAACCCCTGCCATCCAGACTCTCACCACGCCCAAAGATGAACAAAAATATACCACATGATAGGCAGTTTCCTCCTCCCCACAGAATAAACATGTTGCCTCTCTCACCAACCCCATCTTATGCAACATTTGCTTAGATGCAACCACACCCATGAGAAAACGGTATACCATCTCCCTAACCCTTGCTGGTATCCTAAGCTTCCTGAACTCCCCCCATATGACCCTCCAGTTATACATGGGGTATACTGCGACCCCCTGCAATACACCCCTTCCCCACACCACACCCACCACTGTGTTTACCTTCAAACTTTTAACCTGCCCCACTGTCAACATGAATCTTATTACATCTTCACACTTTCTCAAATCCCTGCCACACCACCAGTTTCTAGCATCCCTCATCACCCTATCCACCCTAACACCCCTCTCCCCCCCACCCTTAGATACCTCTGCTTAATATATAATGCCATTACCCTAGGCCCTAAGGCCAACAAACCTAGTCCCCCCCGTTTCACACTCCGTCATGACCACATCCTGGACAACCAGGCCCTCCCAAACCCCCACACAAACCTCAACACCCGCCTCTGTATTTCCTGTATATCCTGCACCCTCAAAGGGAACACCTCCGCCACACTCCAGACCTTACTATACACCACCGAGTTAATTACCAACGCCCTCTGCTGTAACGCCACTTCACTGACCCTCAAACCTTTTAACTTGCCTATAACCCTACTCGTGTCTGTTTCTGAGTTAATCCTCCTACATTCCTGCAACTGCTTCATATACCATATCCCACACACCCTAATTTCTGTCACAAACCGTCCATCCCATCTCCTCCCCCAATCTCCCCCCAACCCATGTTCCTACTTCCAATAACCTAGACTTTGCTAAATTAACTACCATTCCTGAAACATTCCCAAAACTTCTTATCACCTCTCCCACCCTTCTTAAAGCCTCCCCACTCGTAACTAACACAGTTGTGTCATCCACATAACCTACTATTCCCCCCATGCTTCCCCCCCTACCCCCCGCAATTCCTCCTCCACAGCCTCAAAGAAAGGATGTTGCACACATGCAAAGAGCAACTGCGACAGCGGGCAACCCTGCCTTAATCCCTGTTTCCATCATCACCGCCCCCTCCAGCTTTCCATTAACCTGCACCCTCATGACAGCCCCCTCATATAGAGTGCGCACCCACCTCACTACCCCCCCCTCCAAAACCCAATTTCTCCAAACAGCCCCACAAAAAGTCCCTCTTCACGCAGTCATAGGCCTGAGCCCAATCCAAGCCAAGGACGCCCCCTCCCTGGCAGTTCTCTATAAAATCCCTTATCCCACTGTGCCCATTCTTCATAGTCCGTCCCGGTATCCCATACTGCCCCTCATGTACGCTATTCCCAATTACCTTCTTTAACCTGTTACCCAATACCTTCGCAAAAATTTTGTAATCCGTACACATTAACGACAACGGACGATAATCTCCCAAACCCTTATCCTCCCCCCCCTTCTTTGGCACCAAAACAACAACCCCAGTTCTCTGTGTTTGCGCCATTCTACCACGTTTCAACATATAATTCAGAACCGCCACTAGGCACTCCCTCAGATCCTCCCAATGTGCTCTGTAAAAATCATTAGATAACCCATCTATTCCCGGTGCCTTCCCCTGACTCAACCCATTCACCACCTCCCCCACCTCTGCCCCCGTAATGCCTCCCTCCAACAATTCCCGATCCCCCTGCCCCAAACCCTGATGAACCCCTATAGCTCTAAAATGTTTCAAACCCCAACCACCCCTCCCCTTCTCTCCATTTCTCCATAAACCAATAATCAGTTAAACCTACTGATAGAATCTGTGTCAGAGAGACCCTGTCCCCGCACATAACCCTCTCCCTCCCTCCACGACAATATGTGCCACGGTATTCCTCAACTGTCTGTCCTTGAATTTTCGGAGTACATGCCCGGTTGGCTTATTACCTTTTAGTACGTCCTCCAATCCTGCCCTGACCCTGAGTGCATCAAAACGTTCATTATGCATCTCCACTAAACGACTTCTAAGTTCCCCCATAACTCCTACCACACCCTCCCTACCCCCCCCCCATAACAATCATTCAACTGGCCCTATAAATAATTTTGCAATGCAAACCTCCAGCGTGCCCGTTCCCTGCCCCTCTTCTTAAAAAATCCTGCAATCTGCACCTTTGCCTGCAACTCCCACCAATCTAGCAAATCCACCTCCTCATCCCTAGCCTCCCAAAACCCTTTCCACCATGTCTGAAAGGACCAACCTTGATCTTCCTCCTGTAAAAGCCTTACATTTAATTTCCAATAACTCTGATATATTCTCGGAATACCATCCACCCGAAGGTCAGCCAACACTGTTCTGTGGTCAATAAACCCACGTCTACTGTTCTAACTCTCTCCACTCCTATCCCCTGCTCACATAAATCCTATCCAACCTTGCCTCATAACTCCCCTGTACATAGGTGTGCTCGACCTGATACCCCCCCTGCCGACCACATCTACTACCCCGACATCACGCAATGCATCCCGTAAGACACCCAATACGCACCCCGCCCCCCTAGGTATGACGTCTGCATGCCTAATCACACAATTCCAATCACCTCCAATTATCGCGATAGCAGGTAAAACCCCTGAGATAGTATAACAATACGTCCCGAACAAAGTCTGTTTTTTATCCTCACGTTACCAATCGCGGGCATATAAACTCCCACAAAACATACCCTGCTCTCCCCCCAACCACCCATCCACCCGAACAAACCCCTCCCCCCTCCCCCCTCCCCCACCCCATGGCTCACAATGACTGGTCTCCTTTACTAAAACAGCCACTCATCCCTTTAAAAAGCATTGCCATGCTTACAAACAACTTATATCCTCTCAATCGCAACTAACTACCTGACTTATGGTTATGCTCCTGTAGGAAACAAACATCCACGTCATACCTTTTAAGGAACCACTCCAACCATACCCTTTTTACTTCAGTCTTTAGGCCATTAGCATTTATTGTTACACACCTGAATGGTCAAGGAAAGGCGGCTTACCTCTGTGCCGCTGTGGCTTGCTCACACTTCCCTTCAAGCTGCTCACACTTTCCTTACTACTCTTTTTAATAAGACCCCCCTACCCCCCTGTCCCTCCCCCCCCCCCATTTTTTCCCCGTACTCCCCCCCTGTAGGGGATTTTCGAACCACCTCTGCCCATGCCTTCTTACCTGGTCTTTGCCCAGGTGTTGAAACGTCATCTAATTCAGTCAACCCCACTGGCCGCTTCCTAGAGCCGCCTCCCAAAGCCATCTCTTCCTCAGGTACATCCTCCCTGTGTACCTCTGCCACCACAAGTGTATCCTTTCCACTATTCCCTGTTACTTCCGTCTTCTCACTCAGCCCTTGCAATCGCTGCCTATCACTGGTCCGTCCATCCATGTCCTCTCCTACCAAAGTCTCCTCCAAGAATTCCTGGAGCACAGACTCCAAGGACACCTCCTGTGTCGACTCCGCCACTTCCTCCACCACCACAGGAGTTGGAGTAGGATCTCCATCCTCCACCGGGAGTGTGACACACGTCCCCATCTGTTCTCCCTCCTTCTCCACCTCCTCACTCCATAGAGAGTCCCAGTTTTCGCCGTCGCCACCACACTCGTCTGCTGGACCTCCTCCACCGGGGCTGGCACCCCAGGGGCAACTGTACGTGCACATTGCGCCGCTATATGTTCATAAGAGTTGCAAAGACGACACGTTCTCCTTTGTCCCGCATAAGACACATATACCTGAGTTCTGTTGCCTGTCAACATCACATACGAAGGTATAGACTTCTTTAATGTCATCTTGATGTTGTATGAACCTTCCGGGAGGCCCTCATATGGTCCATCCCGCCATACCCCTCCTCTAGCCTCATGAATGACTCCGTAATTGCTAAAAACTTCCTCTATACCAAACTTAGTCGCCTCAAAGGGTACATTTCTCACACGTACCCACGTATAGTAAGTAGACACGTCATGCATGCACACATCCATCGTCGAGTTGAGGCACATTCGGCGTTCCTGGTACTCCTCCACCACACTGCTGTAGAAACTGGCCCTCAGAAACTTCACAAATACTCTTTTCATCCCATTAAGGGCCACACCATACAGTTCCTCGTTAAGGATGCCATATAGATCCCTAATAATTGCAGGAAGAAGTACGTTCATCGTAGCAGGGCTCAGAGAACCCCTTAACAGCTCAATGCAGACTGTGTTAATCCTCCTGCCGGTGTAATCCGCCATGTTTGATCAGTGAAAACTGCGCAGAAACCAGGTGAAGTGAGAGCTACTGCGCAGTCCGTCCGCACGGCCCAATAGCGATGCGAATTGATATTTTCACAACATGGCGCAGTCTGTGAGAAGGCGTTTGCACACGGTGTGCATTGAATTGTTGCGTGGTGCGATAACGCCTCAGTCTGCACAAGTGCTTTTAACCGCAAATTATCCGTGACACCTATGGTGTTGCGGATCAAGAACTGTATGGTGTGGCACTAAATGGTGCCTATCGTATTTTCGTCAAGCTGAGATCAGCTGGAGTGTATGAACGGCTGGTTGACAAGTACCAGGACAGGAGCGTGGATGTTAATTCAGCGATACGTGTTCGCCTAATCGACGTGTCTAAGCATTACACATGGGTGAAAGTCCGAAATGTGCCATTTGAGGCGGACGAGACTGATCTGCGGTATGTATTTGAACAGTATGGACCTGTACACCTGGCTATGGCGGGTAAATGGACTGATGGGGCGTATGCCGGCTTGCCGGATGGTACGTTCACGATCAAGATGGAGTTGAGGCATGCCATCCCGTCTTACGTCATACTGGACGCATTTAGGACACAGATAATGGTGTACTACGCTGGGCAGCAGAAGACGTGTAGGTTATGTGGTGCATATGACCATATGGCGGCCCAGTGTGGGAGATGGCAGCGGAAAAAGGACCTAGGTAGTGAGATGGTGAAAGAGCCAGAGCCAGAGGTGGGTCATGCTGATGAGTCACCTGTACATAGAAGTGGCACTTCCTGGAGTGAGGAAGTGGAGCGTGAGCTGCCACTGGTGGGTACCAGCCCATCACTGTCACAGTTAGTGGGAAGTGAGGCATCTGCCTTGGAGAACGGGAAGACTATGCAGATTGGTGACGTGCGGGTAGAGGGAGGCCTACTGGTGAACGTGCAGGAAAAATCCTTTGAGAAGCAGGTTTCTGAGGATCACTTGAGTATGGTGAGGAGTACTGTTCAGATTGAAGATGAGCAACTTGGAAGATTGGCGAACATGGCAGATGACTCGCCAGGAGTGGTGGAAGTGATTGAGGTGACTGCTGAGATTCACAGGGAGGCATCCAGTGAGTTAGAAATGGATGCAGAGTGTGTCAACCGTAAGAGGGCGGCGACATATTCCGACTCGGATGATGTTTTGACCCCGGCACAGAGACCGGGGAAAAAGCCGTGGGTTGATGTGGTGCGTGGGAGCACTAAAGGTACGCCTGGTCCGGTGTTGGATCAGGGGAAGCCACCAGTGGGCAGTGGAGAGAAAAGTGGACGAAGCAGACACACTGAAAGCGTGTCAGTGAAAGGTGAAAAGGGGCAGAGGGTGAAATCACATAAGTAGGTTTCCGGTGCATGACAGTGAATATTAATGGATTGTGTGCGAGTGAGAAGCGTCTGTGGGTAAAGGGATTTTTAAGACGTTATGCTATAGACATTGTTTTTGTGCAGGAACATAATTTCAAGCTGGGAAAGGAATTGGAGGTGGATGGGTACAAAGTGTTTGTGATGTATTCGGAGCGAATGAAGGGAGGGGTGGGAATCCTGATCCGAGAGACGAGCCCGTTTGTTGTTCTTAGGAGTGAAAGGGGGGGGGGGTCGTGTGTTAAGAATAGATGGGTGGTGGAGAGGTGAGCGGATGGCAGTCGTTTGTGTGTATGTGCCGGCTGAGAATGATGTAAGGGTAAAGAATGAATTTGTGAATAACGTATTGGTATATTATTTGCGGTCATTACCGTCAGTGACAATAGTTGGTGGCGACTGGAACTGTGTGGTGTGCAGGATGTGGAACCGAGAGGGGCAGGGTGTTTTTTGGCAGGTTTAGGGGATCTATTGAGAGGTGTGGGATTGAGGGATATAGTTGATGGAGGGGATTGCGAGATAGAGCACACATTTCATAGAAAGGGATATGCTGCACGATTAGATAGGTTGTATGTGACAAGGGGAGTGAGGGTGACGCGGGTGCAGACGGTGAATGTCGTTTATTCAGATCATAGGTCGGTTTATGCTGATTTAAATTGGGACGGTTTGCCTAAGAGATATTTGGGGTACTGGAAGCTGAATGTACGACTACTGGGTGAGGGGGTGGAGGGAGGGGATTTTGAAAGTTTGTGGGAGGACTTATGGGGTGGGGGTAAGAGTGCAAGCGATTTATTGGGGTGGTGGGATGGGGTTGCGAAGACGAGGATCAGGCAATATTATGTGCGAAGGGGAAAGAATGAGGCATGGATGACATATGGGCTTCAACAGTATTTAGAGGGGCGGTTGCAGGGTTGTTATCAGAGGGGTGCTGTGACAGGTGTGTATCCAATGGAGGAAATTGAAGCATTAAAGTGGCAGATAAGGGATATGCACAATGAGAGATTTGATGAGGCGAGGGTGCAAGGTGGGTTAGAGGAGGCGATTTGGGGTGACAGGCCGTCAGCCTGTGTGTTACAGGGTCAGTGGAGACGCAGGTTGGCAATGGAAATTGATAAGCTGGTAGTACACGAGGACTTAGGTGGGTATACGAAGGGTCAGGAGTTGAGAACTACTGAGGGTATGAGTGGTTTTATGGATAGTTGGTTTGGAAAATATTTGCGGAGTGTAGGAGTGAACGGTGAGGATTTAGAGAGATTGGGAGAGAATGTATCTTGTGTGCTGAGTGGAAGTGATCGTATGGCATTGGGAGGGGATATTGAAGGGGGGGAGGTATGGAGAGCTTTGGAGAATATGGCGAGAGGTAAAGCGCCAGGTATAGATGGGTTTACCTTGTGAATTCTATGTGAAGCATTGGAGTGTGTTGAAGGATTTTTTAGTGAACCTGATGAATGTGATGAAAAGTGAGGGGAGGATGGGTGAGTTGCAGCGTACTGCAGTAGTAGTATTGATTCCAAAAGGGGAAGGCCCTACTACAGTGCAGAACTACAGGGCGTTGTCGTTATGTGCTGATTATAAGATATTCGCAAAAATCTTGGGGAACAGGCTGAAGTGCGTGATAGATAGAGTTGTTGCGAGAGGTCAGTATGGGGTGCCTGGAAGGATGATGTATGAGGGACATGGAATAATAAAAGATTTTGTGGAAAGTATGGAGGGGGAGAATGAAAGGGGGGAGGTGTCTTAGCATTGGATTGGCAGGCTGCGTATGATTGCGTAGAACGAAAGGCACTGTGGCATATCTTACGGAGGCAGGGTTTTGGGGAAGAGATGGTACGTTGGATTGAGACTTTGTATAATAGGGGTAGGTGTACGTGTGCAGGTGAATGGGAAATTGGGTGAGTGGGTTTCAATGGGTAGAGGCATAAGGCAGGGTTGTCCTCTGTCTCAACTGTTGTTTGCTTGTATACAGGACCCTTTTTATAGGGCAGTGGGCGATGTTTAGGGGTGGTACGTGGTGTGGAGAATGGTGGGATGGGAATAATAGGGTATGTGGATGATACAACAATTCTAATGAGCAGGGAGGAAAGTTTACATGAGGTGGAGGATGTAATTGGTGGTTTTGAAGGTGTTACAGGTTTAAAAGTGAATGTGGAGAAATCGAAGTTGTTGGTCTTAGGGAATTGGGTAGGGAGGGCGCGATGGGAAACAGCTGTGCGTTGGTGTGTGGTGGATAGACTAAAGGTGTGTGGGATAATTTATATGGGGAATGCCGGGGAGGCACGGATGCTTAATTCTGGGAGGGCAGTGGATAGGTTGGTGGGTAGGTTAAATGTTTTGAGACCCTTGCATTTGACGATACATCAACGTGTAATAGTGGTGAATGTGATGTTATATAGTATGGTCTGGCATGTGGCAGCAGTATATCCGTTGGCAGGACCGGACATAACTAGAATGCTAAAAAAGGTTTTTCGATATATATGGGGTTCTGGGTGTGATTGGTTGGGTAGAAGTGTTGTTATGCTACCGGTCGACAAAGGTGGATTGGGTTTAATAGATATAAGATTAAGGGTTAAGTGTATATATTTGAAGCGGGGGTTTCTCCGAGTGGAAGGTCGTGTGGGGAAGGGTGTGCAAGCATTATATGAGGAGGCACGAAGGTGGTGGGTAGGATCAGAGATGAGAGAGTGTGAGGATGTGCTGCGAGCTTTATTGTATGTTAGAGATCCGTCTAGGATACGGGTAGGTGTTCTGGAGCGTGCTGTAGGGGTGAGGGTGATTGCGAATGTTGAGGCCATATACCCAATGTATGCATGGGGAGACATTTGGGTAAGGTTGCAGTTGGTGCGCATCAGACCAAGAGTGATTAGTTAGTTAGTTTAATATGTTTATTATGCACCCCATACCCATCCTGTGGGCGGTAGTCAAAAGATTACAGAGGTAATGTTTCGTTTCCTTCATGGAATATTGCCGTCTGGTGTGGTGCTTCGGGAGAGAGGGTTGATGGTGGAGGACGTATGTAGGGTGTGTGGGGATAGGGAGACAGCTTTTCATGTAGTATATTTTTGTAAAAATTTGGAGTGTATACGGGAGTGGATGGGTGGGATTTTGAGGAGGGTGGGTGGGGGAGGGATATCGGTATTAAGGGCATTGAGTTTAGATGTGGGAGGTGTGGAAGAGTCTGTGCAGCGTGCTTTGGTGTACATCAAAGCGGATTTTGTTTTCGTATCATGGGCCATGAGGGGTAATGGGGATTGGATGGTGCGAAAGAAGGTATTGGCTGCAACAATGTACAAAACACTTAGTCGTAATAGGGGGATATATGGAAGTAGATGGGAAAGGGTTTTTCCTGAAGGATATCGAAGTATGAATGTCAGAGGTTTGTTGGCGGAATGAGGGAAAAAAAAAAAAAAAAAAAAAAGGGGGGGGGATGTTTGGATTTTCAGGGGTTGCACCGGGCTCGTCTCAGAATTTGGGAATGTATGAGGAGTTCCATGATATGGTGTGAAATGGCAGCGTAGTTGTGGAGTGTGTTTTAAGTAAGTTTGTGGTGGTTTGTATGGGAAAAGTTAAGATTTTTATGGACATGGGAATGAGCAATATTTGTGTGCATGTGAAAAGTATACAGTCATACTCAGAATGGTATACTGATGTATGTTATGGATAAGTTAAATTTGGAATATGTTGTAATGTATTATCAGGATTGGTGGTTGTATTAAAGCAAAGGACATGAGGGCGTGATAAATATGTCTGTGTACCAAATGTACTGCTCATAATGAGATAATACAATGTGTGTGATTTTTATCATACATCAAGTGTATATAGCAGTATGTAAGAGAGATTTCATGTACTCAGTATGGGTTGTATATTGGTATTTGGTGAAGTTCAATGAATATTATTGACGTGATGGGTATATAAGGACGTGTTCATGTACAATGTGTTAAGTAGGGTTAGGATGGTGAGGCAAGAAATGCTGCGGTCTGTAGAATAAGAATATAGTCTTGTTTAAGTTAATGTTTAATAGTAATGACTATGTATATTTCCTTATATGGTAGAAGAAGTTTGTTACTTAAAACTGGAAATTATATTTGAAAAATATTACTAAATATACGTGATTGTGTAAGTTCGCTTGTAGGATGATGTAGTGTATGGAAGTGAGGTGGGACGAATGTAGTGTATGGAAGTGAGGTGGGACGAATGTAGTGTATGGAAGTGAGGTGGGACGAATGTAGTGTATGGAAGTGAGGTGGGACGAATGTAGTGTATGGAAGTGAGGTGGGACGAATGTAGTGTATGGAAGTGAGGTGGGACGAATGTAGTGTATGGAAGTGAGGTGGGACGAATGTAGTGTATGGAAGTGAGGTGGGACGAATGTAGTGTATGGAAGTGAGGTGGGACGAATGTAGTGTATGGAAGTGAGGTGGGACGAATGTAGTGTATGGAAGTGAGGTGGGACGAATGTAGTGTATGGAAGTGAGGTGGGACGAATGTAGTGTATGAAAGTGAGGTGGGACGAATGTAGTGTATGGAAGTGAGGTGGGACGAATGTAGTGTATGGAAGTGAGGTGGGACGAATGTAGTGTATGGAAGTGAGGTGGGACGAATCATTTGTTATATTGTACTGTGTTTAGTTTTTCTGTGGTGAGGTGTGGAGATTGTTATTTTCTAACCTTTATTTGTTTCGTAATTATTGAGGTGTTACGTATTATGTATTTGATATGAAGTTTAATATACAACAATAATAAGTGTGTAAAGAATTTTTGGATAATTGAGAATGTCTTCGTACATACAGTTTTATGTAAAATGTCAATACCTGTGACATTCTTTGGGTTATATTGCATATTGTGTTTATGGCTGCAATTTTGGATGCACTAAACCCACCTGTATATGAAGCTGTGGGCTGTCTTTAGTTTAGTTCTTATGTATAAGTTTAGTGCTACGGTAGGGAATGTGGAGTTTTCTTTTGTTATATATAATGGATACGTTTCATTGCTTACATTGTCTACATGTATAACTATGTATTGCGTTTTTCAATAAAATATAAAAAAAAAACTTCCCACCACATCTACCACTCCAACATCTCGCAAAACATCCCGCAGAACCCCCAAAACACAACCCGCCCCCCTCGGAATCACATCACCATTCCTAATGACACAATTCCAATCCCCACCAATCACCGTAAAAGCAGGTAAACCTCTCAAGTGATATACCAGAACCGCGCGTACAAAATCCACCTTCACTCTAGCGTTACTAGTTGCTGGCATGTACACACCTACAAAACTAACCCTCCTGGCCCCCCAAAACCCATCCACCCTGACAACCCTCCCCCCCCTCCTCCCAACCAACACCTCCTTTCAACCTCAATGCATCACATGTAAACAACCTATAACCTTTCAACAACAACTCACATCCTAACCTATGGTTATGTTCCTGCAAAAAACAGACATCAATACTAAATCTCCTCAAAACCCACTCTAACCATACCCTCTTGACCTCGGTTTTAAGACCGTTTACAATGAAAGTTACACACCTGAATTTTACAAGAATGGCGGCTTACCCCTGTGCCGCTGAGGCTTACTTGGTCCTCCTTTCATTGGTCTCGGTTCTTCTCTATCAATCCCTCGTTCCTGCCCTCCAACCCCTCCCTGTCCCTTCCCACCTAGCTTCCCATTGCCCCCCCCCTCCTCCCGGAGTTGCCTTTGCTACCACAGCTGCCCACATCTTCTTCCCAGGCCTCTGCGCTGGTGTGAGGACTTCGTCCATGTCTGATGCCCCCGCTGATCTCTTGCGGGAGCTACCCTCTACACACATTTCTTCTGCAACCACATCTTCTTGATGGACCTCCACCACCACATTGCTCTCCTTTCGAACCTCACTCAAGTCTTCCTTACCCTGCTTCTGTTCATCCATCACCTTGTCATCACCTGACCTCACATCACTTTCCACACCATGCTCCGACTCTTCCAAAAAATCCTTCAGCACAGCCTCCAAAATCCTGTCCTGAGCTGACTCTGCAGTACCTAACGGTCTGTCTGACAGCGATATTCCCTCCCCCCCCCGTTTCCACTGGTAGTGTAACACACGTCTCCAAAACCACCTCTGCCCTGTCGACCTCCTCACTCCATAGGCCTGTTCCCCGGCTTTCCACTTCACCCGTCATTACGTCCGCGGCTTCTAATGGCGTATCCACAGAAGCTGTCTCCTGACGCCTAGGGCCCTGTCTCCTGGGGCATTGTGCCACCATGTGCTCATAAGAGTCACATAAACGGCACGTCTTCCTCTGCCCCGCATAGTGTACAAAAACCTGTGTTCTATGGTTATGCAAAGTAACATATGATGGTATCGGCCTCCTCAGGGTCATTTTCAGTGTGAAGGATCTTTCCGGCATCCCCTCATAAGGGCCGTCCCTCCACATTCCCATGCTCGTCGAGTGTACAGTCCCATAACCACTGAACACATCTTGTAGGCTGTATGCTGTTGCCTCAAAAGGTACATTCCTTACCTTCACCCAAGTAAAATACTTAGACACATCATGCAAGCAAACTTCCACTGCCGAATTGATACTCTTCCGCCTTTCTTGAAATTCGTCGACGATGGTAGAATAGAAGTCAGCCCTCATGAACTTCACGAAGACCCTTGACATACCATTCAGTGCCACACCATACAGCTCTTCATTGGGGATGCCATAACAGTCCCTGATAATGCTTGGCAGGAGAACGTTCATCGTGGCGTTGCTTAAAGATCCTCTAACCAGCTCAATGCAGACAGTATTTATGTGCCGGTACAGTCGGTCCGCCATCTTGGTGCTAATGCTATGTTTTCCTCACCAGGTGGCGTGCAAGAGAACCTGTAGAAGCGTCCTCTCTCCCCGCAGGTCGAGAGACGAATATCTCATATATAGGTAGACATGTATAATTACAGGTTAAAATATGCTTATATACTAACATGCTTATGTACATCCTTACAAAACATGAAGGAATCCTTAGATAAATTATAATCATCGGTGTTCACAATAACACCAAGACACATTACATTGAATATCACATTGAATATCACCTCAACATCCTTTCCTCACACAATTCCACACACACTCACACAATCGTCCTCTGCAACACCCCCCCCCCCTGGGAAGGCCAGCCCGTTCATTCCCTTGACCGCTTATAAAGACCACAAATCCCTCAAAAGAAAGTCCCTGTAGCCCTCCGAGAAATCCCTCTCCCACCTCCTACCATATATTTCCCTGTTGCGACACTTTGTTCTATAAAAGGATGCTGCAATGGCTATCCTACGTTCCTCCGCCCATTTGTCTCTCATTGCCCATGATATATACACAAAATCAACCATTAAGTAAGCCACTGCCCTTTGAACCTTTACCCCAACCCCACCTACATCTAAACTAAGCGCTCTCAAAACCGACAACCCTTTCCCCCCCACATACCGGATTACTTTCCCTAACCATTCCCGCACAATCCCTAGGCTTTCACAAAAATAAACTACATGAAAAGCTGATTCATCTACCCCACAAACCTGACACCCCCCCCCCCCTCCCTTATTCGCCTATTTCGTAAAACAACCCCAGACGGCAATATTCCGTGAAGAAACCTATACATTACCTCCCTCACGCGTGGCCGGATGCGTAACCCTTTTAATCGGCCCCAAATGTCTTCCCATGCGTACATCGGGTACACTCCTTCCGTTGCCATTACCACCCTAGGCCATATCTTCCTCTCCATGGACCCTACCCGCATGTTTCTCGGCTCTCTGACCATCATCAATAGACGCAACAACTCCTCACCATCTCTCAAATCTTGTCCCTTCCACCATCTCCGAAGATCTCCCTGCAGCATCCCCAACCCTCCACTCCCTTCCCCCCGAGCCCTTAGCAACCCATGTTTCACATATACACACTTCAACCTTCTTTCCAAATGAATTAACCCCAGCCCTCCCAAGGCCACCGGAAGTGTTACCACCTCTCTTTTCAACCAATCGCATCCCGAACCCCAGATAAAACGGAAAACTCTGCTCAACAATCTCCGGACATCCCCATACACCAAAGGGTACAAAGCTGCCACATGCCATATTTTACTGTACAAAAGCACATTGACCACAATGACCCTCTGGTGTAGCATAAGATGTGTCGGCCTCAATCCTGACAATCTTCCCAATACCCAATCTACCACACCCTTTGAATTATTCTCCCTCGCCATCTGAGCATTACCCATATACACAACTCCACAAATTTTCACCCGGTCCACGACACTCCACCTCACCCCCCCACCCCCGCCCTCCTGCCCATCCCATTCACCCAATATCATGAGCTTTGATTTATGCACATTCACTGCCATACCTGTTGCCATCCCAAAAACATCTATAACTCTCTCCAGACCCTCCAATCCCTCCCTCCCACTCACTAGGACAGTTGTGTCATCAACGTAACCTATGATACTGGGACTCCCACCTCGTATGTCCTCCCTTACCCCCTCCTGTATGCACCTTTCCACTGCCCTATAAAACGGATTCTGTAAACATGCAAATAATATTTGTGACAACGGGCAACCTTGCCTCATCCCCTGCCCATTTTCAACATGCAACCCCACCCTCCCATTTATCTGTACACACATCCCAGCTCCCCGATATAAAGTACGTGCCCAATTCACAATATGTCCTCCCCGAACCCTTGCCACTCCATGATTCTCCACAGAGCCTCCCTCTCGACACTGTCATATGCCGTTCTCCAATCCAACGCCACATTTGTTATATTATACTGTGTTTAGTTTTTCTGTGGTGAGGTGTGGAGATTGTTATTTTCTAACCTTTATTTGTTTCGTAATTATTGAGGTGTTACGTATTATGTATTTGTTTATGAAGTTTAATATACAACAATAATAAGTGTGTAAAAAATTTTTTTGGATAATTGAGAATGTCTTCGTATATACATTTTATGTAAAATGTCAATACCTGTGACATTCTTTGGGTTATATTGCATATTGTGTTTAGGGCTGCAATTTTGGATGACAAAACCCCACCTGTATATAAAGCTGTGGGCTGTTCTTTAGTTTATTTTCTTATGAAATAAGTTTAGTGCTACGGTAGGGAATGTGGAGTTTTCTTTTGTTATATATAAGGATACGTTTCATTGCTTACATTGTCTACATGTATAACTATTTTTTGCGTTTTTCAATAAAATATAAAAAAAAAAAATACGATGCGAACAAGGGCTATAACGTTTTGTTCAATAAAAAAAAGCTTCAACCAAGCAAACAACTCGATAAAAGATCTTGAGCAAATGTATAATAACTTCTTGTGCTGTCTTAAGTGCCCTTTTTCATTCACCTCTCAACTAATTGACTCTTCTAGTTAATGTCAAACTTTAGAAAAACGCTAGTGGCTATTTTAATTTTCAGATTAAATTATTATGGTAAGCTAATAAGTGCTCCGAGAAAAATGGTCGTAAAACCACACTTTTTTTCTTATTTTTTTTGGTGAATGGTGAACCGAAATGTTTCCAGTAATTGCTAAATACTTAATAATTTTGATTTTGCAAAAAATGCAGGAATATTTCATTTATTTCCGTCTATTAGGCATTCAGCTTTATAAAAAGTTCCATTTCTCTTTGCAAATGGTAGAAATTTCGCTAACTAACCTGAGCCAGTGCTTTACTCTGGATATGTGTAGCTTTCAGTACATTGTCCTCTTCGCTTTCGGGCTAAATGGACGCACTGCGGCAAACAGCTCCTGCTTTCTCTGTGCGCAACTTCCTGTTTTTCACCAAGATGGCTGCCAGTTTACCGAAAGGAGGAGCAAAAACCCGTGTGTGCTGACCTTGTTAAAGGGGGAAATTTTAACCCTACGAATGCCTGTTTTATTACCAACGATTTTTACGGGACACGTTTGGCATTGAAGTTGAAGACTTACAGGGAATAGCACTTAAGGATCATCACGAATCTTCATAAAGTTCTGCACGTGGAGGCATATGAAAGGACGGTGACTCAGTACCAGGAGAAGGAACATCACCGTATCATCTGGTCTGGAGGTACGCCTGCAGGTGCCTCAAAATACTACACCTGGGTGAGGATCCGCAACTTTTCCTTTCGAGGAGACGAATGTGATATCAGAGAGACATTTTCAAAGTATGGTGAGGTGCAGGATTTTAATTTGTTCGATGGACGGAGGGAAATCTATGAAGGGTTGCCGGCTGGATCTTAAAAACCGTCGAGATGTTTTTAAAAGAAAAAGACTATTCCCATCGTTTTTTGTCCTGGAGGATTTTAGGACACAGCGTACGTAAACCTTCGCGGGACAACGAAAGAACGTGTCGCCCCCTGTGCGGCGCTTTTGACACATGGCGGCGGATGTGGTAAAGGCAGCGCCGCGGCCTTGGGAAACGGCAAGATTGCCACAGAGTCTCGGGCGAACTCTTGCCGAAGAATTTGAGTGCAAGCAGGCAAAGGAAAATTGGGCGGACGAAGTGGGGCGTGTTTAGAAATTGTGTGACACTACCAGTGGCCTTCGGATATTTCCCCGCAAACGGCCGGGATTTGAGCAGCAACCTTGGGTTTGGGAGAGCCGGTGATCCACAGGATTTATCTACGCCCCTACAGGAGATGATTAAGTCTTTCCTGGACGTGCCTCGGAGGAGAACCCAGCTACAGACAGGAAAATTCTGACGGTTTGAGAAGGACTTGATTGGCAGATTCCAGACCCTTTCTGGGGTCAGAGCCTGGCATGTTGCAGTTGCTAAGGTGGAAGCTGAGGTGCACAAGGGCAATGGGAAATACTGATATGGAAATTGAGGGCACATCTAGAAAGAGGGCTGGAGGCTCGTCGGATGAGGAGGTTATAACACCAGCTCAGCGTACAGGGAAGGGAAGACGTGGGCAGGAGTGATTAAGAAAGGGCAGGTAGTGCACAGGGGGGAGGAGGTACAGGCGGGAAAGAGTGCACGAGAAAAAAAGACAGAACCCAGCAAAAATGGGAACAGACAGGACACAGAGACATAGAGGAAAGCCACCCTTCTGAATCTTTAAAGTGTCTAACAATAAACGTGAATGGCCTTAGAGCTGACGGTAAACGAGTATGGTTTGGAGGATGTTTTGCGGCGTTTTAACATTGATGTGTGTTTTTATTCAAGAACCAATTTCAAGTATGGCAGAGAGTTGAGGCTGAACGGTTTTAGGATGATGTTGGTAGTTCAGGGAAATTAAAGGGGTGGGGGTGGCAGTGGCAGTGAGGGAGTCCAGCCCATTCCACGTGCTCAAGTGGGAAGGGGGAGGGGAGGGAGGGTGGTGGGGGGTGGAGGGGATATGGGGTGAGATTAGAGTATGTTTTTCTGGGGATTTTATATGCCGGCAGATAGTAACATATGGGAAAAGGTAAATTTTTGTAAGGGAGTTTTGCTTTTCTACATGCGGGTTTACCAATGGTTTCTAATAATAGGGGGGGATTGGAATTGTGTAATCAGGAATAAGGATTGTGGAGCCGAGAGGGGCGGGGTGTGTGTCTTGGAGTATTGAGGGATTTGTTGAGGGGATGCAGGGGGTTTATGACATAGTCAGGGGCGATGGGTGGAAAGTAAAGCACACTTTTATGTGGAGGGGTTATGCTGCCAGGTTGGATCGTATATATAACTCGAGATATAACAGAGAACGTGTAATGACGATAGATTTGGGTTTTTTTTTCGGCCCATCGTGCCGTTTTTGGCAGAGATGGCATGGGAAGGGATGGTTCGTAGGTATGTGGGTTATTGGAAAATGAATGTGGGCTACTTCAGGGAGAGGGGGAGGGTTGTTTTTTAAGGAATGGTGGAAGCAACTATGGGAGGCTCGCAACGAAGAGGAGGATGTCTTGGAATGGTGGGGAGAAGCACGCTAAATTGCAGATTAGGGAGTATTACCAGCATAAGGAAGGGATTGAGGCGGGTGGGGGTTTATGGTTTACAGAAATATTTAGAGGGGCACTAAATGATTGTTATGAAGGGGGAGGAGGGGCTAGACATGGAGAAATAGAGTTTTAAGTGGAAGATGAGGGATATACAAAATTCTCGTTTTGATGCTATACGTGTGAGGAAGGTTTAAAGGAGGGTTCTATGGGGTGACAAACTGTCAGGATGTTTTTTTGAGGAGATTTAGGATAGGCAAACAGATGGACCACGATTATGGGATTGAGGTGGTAAAGGGGTGGGGGATATAGGGTGGGGCAGGTACTTAGTACCACCGATGGAATGAGCAATTATGCTGATTATTGGTTTAGGGAGAATTTTAAGCAGAGGGAGGGAGGGAGGGAGGGGAGGGAGAGATTCGGGGAGAAGGATTCGAGGTATTTTAGGGAGGAGGAGAGTGCGGTAATAGAGGGTAGGATCAGTGAGGAGGAGGTGGAGGAGGCGATAATGGGCTTGAGTAGGGGAAAAGCCGGGCATTGATGGAATTCCTAATGATTTCTATATTACACATTGGGATTGTATGAAGGAATGTCTGGTCAGGTTGTTTAACTGTATGAAGGAAAGGGGAGTGTTGGGGGAATCGCAGGGCACGGGGGTAGTAGTTTTGGTCTATAAGGGGGGGGGGGGAAGGACCTTGGGTGCTTTTAGGGCGATCTCCTCATGTTTTGCAGATTTATAAAGTTTTTGCGAAGGTTTTAGGTAAACCGTTATGAAAAAGGTGCTTGACCGAGTCTACATAGAGGACAGTGTGGGATTCCAGGTCGAAGTATGCGTGAGGGGCATGGAAAAATTTAAGGATTTTTTTGGAGGGTAGACAACGGGGGGGGGCATCTTGGGGATTGATTTTGGAAGCAGGCTTTTTGACAGTGTGAAGACATATGTTGTGGTGTATTTTAAAAAAACAGGGTTTTGGTGATGAGATTGGGGCGCGGGCGACTACTTTGTATACGCCTGCAACGGTCAGGGTTCAGGTTAAAAGGGAAGTTAGGGTTGCCAGTGCAGATGGGGATGGGTTTGCGACAGGGTTGCCCCTTGTCTCAAATCCTCTTTGCATGCATGCAGGACCCTTTTTATAGGCTTATAGAGGAAGGAGTGTTTGGGAACAGGGAGAGGTGGGTCCTGGGAGATGTGGTTTTGTGGGGTATGTGGATGACACCACGTTTTGGTAGGAGGGGAAATAGGATTGGGGGAAAAGTGGGACGTATAATAGAGATTTTTGGTGGGGCGACAGGGATGAGGGTTATGGAGCAAAGTCAAAGTTATTAGAAGTAGGCACGTGGGTGGGTGGGGGGGTTTGGGGGAACAGTATGGGTGGAACGTAGTGGATAGAATTAAGGGTATGTGGGGTTGTGTATATGGCGGACGCTGGGGAGGCACAGAGAATAAATTCCAAGGAAGTAGTGAGTAGAGCGATGGGTAGGTGCGCGGGTGGAGGGCTGTGGGATGTAACATTGCAGCAGAGGGTGGTGGTAGTAAATACACTTGTGTACCAGTAAAGTGTGGGGCGTGGCAGAAATATATCCCCTGAGGTCGTGTGATATTCAGGAACTGGAGAGGGTGGTTTTGAGGTATGTGTGGGGTTATGAGAAGCCATGGCTACGGAAGGAGGTGGGTGATTTATGCTGCGGGAGGGGGGGGCTGGGGTCTTATACCTTTGGACACACGAGTGAAGGCAGTGTATGTGAAGCAGCGATACTTGAGGGTGGGAGGGGAAAAGGGGTAGGGGAAAGGGGGGGAGAGGTCATGAAGGATGTGCGAAAATGGTGGAAGGGAAAGGCACTACTGGAGTGTGAAGATATGGTGCGAAATTTGTTTGGCAGTGGGGAAGCAAAAAAAGTAAGGGTAAGTAGGCTTGGGAGGACAGGTTGGCAGGGTTACAGTGTTTCAGGGAGTAGCTACATTTCCCAATGTATGATTGGAGGGGCATTTGGGAAGACTTTCGGAAGATCAGATTAAGCCAAGGGTTCGTGAAGTGGTTTATTTGATTCTTTATGGGAATTCTAGCTACAAGGTCAGTGCTATATAGAATGGGTTATGTAGGTGCTGGCACCCTTTTTTGCATTGTGAGGAAGAGGAGGGCGGCTTTTCATGCCATATATTTTTGGTGAAACCTTGGGGTTTTTTAAGGGCCCTGGTTAGCGAGAGTTCTGGGTATAGTGGCGGGAGGGGAAGAAACCCTTTCGACTTTGAGGGCTTTGCATTTTGATGTGGGGGGGGTTTCCAAGGACATTCGGAGGCAGTGATGTATGTGTGGCAGATTTTTTGTAAAGTTCTTGGTGCATGCGGGGGGTGGGGGGTGAATATAGGGTTTGCGGGCGCTGCGGCGAGTGTTTTATCGTACAGTATGCAGAAATAGGCTAAATATATGGGATGTTGTGGGGGAAATAGTTTTCCCTTGGGTTATCGTAAACTGTCGGTGGTGTAATGTTGGGTTGGATGTAGTTTTTAGAGCTGGATTGGGCTGGTCTCCCTAAACGGCTTTCTTGTTCTTTTTTTGAGATTAGTAGAGGATGGAAGGTGGAATAAAAGTGTGTGGTAGTGGAGCATATGGGTGTAAAGTCGTTTAGGAAATAGGGGGGGCGTAGGGGGGTGACTGGTGACTTTGGTTAAGAGACAGGTGTTTTATGACTTTCGACGTCAGGTACGAACTTAAGCATGGAAGGGAACGTGAGTTTGTGTTTTTTTAATACAGATAGCATGGGGTCAGGGGATGGCAGGGGGTGGGTTTCTGAAGTTCTTTGCCAGGTTGGTTTTGTAATGATTGAGGTGTACTGCCCGGTACATTTTTATTAGGAGCCATAAGTTATATTGTGTAACTTAGTGCATGACAGAGTAAGTCTGATATTGCTCTGGAACATTGTTAATAAATATATATATCTTGTTGAACATAACACAAAAAATGGGAATATGTATTAGTGAGTGAGTTACAATTTCTAGTGTACTGTTACCATATTAGTTGGTATTCTTCGCTTTGTCAAATAATTACTATCTATATATTGTTATAAGTTATTTATGTTAGTTCTTATTTTATACATTTTAAGTGAACAAATGTAAGGTGTTGTGACTCTAGTGCAAGTGGCATTTATCTTGCACTAGGGAAAAGGGGAAGTGTAAAGTAAATATGATTGGATCATAACGAAATGTCATTGGATATATGTACACTGTATTTAGAAGACGGGAAGGATTGCGAGGATTGTCAATATATGTATTAATTCTTATGTAAATTACACATTCCTCGCCCAGCTGCCGGTGAGGGTGGACGTTTGCTACTCCTCTCTGACAGGCGCAAGTGCTAGCCAGGTTGTCACAATGGTGGTTGGGGTGCGATGCAGAATTAACACTGTCGGCATAGAATTACTGAGAGGTACAATTAATCAAGATTCGGCGTTGACGTTGTTGCCTCTGATTATTCGAGAGACATATGGGATTGAGGATTGCGACCTTTACGGTGTAGCCTTAAATGGAAACTACCGAATGTTTGTGAAACTGCTGTCATCACACGTGTATGAGGATCTACTTGCTCAATATCAGGATGTTGCTATCGAGGTTAACGAGGGCATCCTGGTAAAGATGGTCGATGTTTCGAGTCAATTTACGTATGTAAAGTTACGTAATGTGCCTTTCGAGGCAAATGAAGCTGACCTACGTAATGTGTTCGGGAAGTTTGGAACTGTACACGTAGCTCAACAAGGCAAGTGGACGGCAGGGGCTTATGTGGGTTATCCAGAAGGTAGTTTTAGCCTAAAGATGACTCTGAGGCAACCTATACCTTCGTATGTGTTCTTAGAGGAATTTAGAACACAAATACTCGTAACTTACGCTGGCCAACGTAGAACTTGTAGACTGTGTGATGGTTATGATCACATAGCGGCTGAATGTGTGCGGCGGAGGACTGGCCAAGGAATTACGAGGCGAGGACCTACAGTGACAGATCAGAACCGCCAGGATGGACGTAGGCATGGTCGGTTGTGGAGTGAGGAAGTGGAGGAAATGCAACGTGAGGTGGAGCATGAGGGTGCAGTGCAGCAATTGAGTGCGTCTGCAGAGGATGTGATGCACGAGGCGGACAAGGACGTACCGAATGACGTAGAAATTGACGTAGTGCTTGAGACAGTTTTGCAGGAGATGTTCCCTAAATCGGGAGGGAAACCTTGACAGAAAGGTAAAAGACGGGAGAACCAGGTACAGGGACGAGGGGAAGCATGCGGGTCTGAAGAAAGGAATGTAATGTCGGCTTGGCCAAAATAGTGAGAAGGGGAATGAGGTGATAGAGGTGGAGGTGCACAATGAGAAGGTCAGGAGAATAGCATGGCAGAAGAGGGGAAATGTCGAGGAAGCGGGCAGCTGTCACGTCTGACTCGGATGACGTCCTCACTCCAGCACAAAGACCAGGAAAAAAAAGGGGGGGATTGAAGGTGTGGTGTAGAGGCACAGAGAAAAAGAAACGCCAGCAAGGGGTTAGGAGTGGAGGGGATGGGGTGGAGTGCCCAAAGGACGGTGTGTATGAGGCTACTGGGCAGCGGAAAAATGTGGTGGGGGAAAAAAAGGGTGGAAAACGTAAGCAGGCCTAAGGTGTATGACAATTAAAAGTTAATGGTTTATGTAAGAGTGGTAAGTGTGTATGGTTGCGAGGATGCTGTATCGTTACAAGGTAGATGTTGCCTTTATACAAGAGCATAACTTGAAAACAGGAAAATTGCTGGAGGTGGTGGATATAGGCTTTTGTAACTCCAAGACACTTTTAAAAAAGGTGGAGTAGGTTTTTTAAATTCGTGAGGCAGCCCGTTTGTTTTGCAAGGTTTTGAGGCGGGGGGTGAGGGAAAAATAATGGGAGTGGCCCGGGGGGGGTGGATGCGTGAACGGTTGTCCTTTTTTTTGGAGTGTTGCTCCGGCGGAAAAACGATGCGAGGGTAAATCGGCTTTGAAAGGGGATATCTGGTGTATTTTTTTGAGAGCGCTCCCCCGGGTTGCTTGTTGGGGGAGATTGGAATTGTATAATACGGAGTTTTGATGTGATGCAGGGGGGGCGGGATATTTTTTTAAAAACGTGTTCTGGGATGTGTAGGATATTGGGGTACGGATCATTTTGGGGTGGAAAGGTGAAGTGCAACATACGTATGAAAGGAGGGAATACGCAGTAGATGGATAGAATCTATTAAGAAAGGGGTTTAGTGGAGTCTTTTAACATTTTTAGAAGCAATTTATTCAGTCAAAGGGCAGTGGTGGTGGGGGTAGCTTGGGCCCTTTTATAAAACCGGTTTGAAGTGCTAAAAAATTTAAAACACGCGACTCCTTGAGGATGAGGAATGGAGGAGGGGTTTGCTTCGCTGTGGAGGAAGCTAAGTGAGGAGGCAAAAAAGGTTGATAAGTTGTACGTGGTGGGACAGTGGGCCAAGGAGAGGATTCGTAGGTTTTTAGTGGGTGGGGGGCTTTTATAAATCGATTTAAATTTGGGATTAACAAATTTTTTTGGGAAAGTAAAATGGTTTCTTATGAGCAAGGGTGCGGGGGGGGTTTTTCCAAAAGAGGAAAATGATATCTGAAGAGCAGGATAAGAGGGGTGCGGGAGGAGAGTTTTTCATGCGGTGCGGGTGTGGGGGAAGTGCTTTGGGGGGAAAGCCATCGGTGGTGTTGAGGAGACACAGAGGGAGGACAGCGACCACATAGCAGATTTGGGAAGTCGATGAGGTGAAAGGGTTTTTACGGAGGGGGGGTGTTAAAAACAACGGAGGTGTTTGAGATGTTTGCGGATGCTTTGGTAGGGGTTTAGGGAAAAAAGTAAAGGGTTAATAGGGGGGATTTTGATGGGGTTGTGTTAGAGTGTAGCTCTGGGAGAAAGGTGGGGAAGCTTTGGGTGGTGAGTTGAAGGGGAGATATGGAGAGCGCTTGTAGACATGTGCGAGGCAAAGCACCAGGTTTATTGATGGACCCCAAAGTGAATTTTACTTAAAACTTGGGGATCTTTTAAAGGGGGGTTTTTTAGTAACGCTGTTCAATAGAATGAAAGGGGGGGAGAACTGGGCGAGAAGCAAAGTACAGGGGTGTAGTGCTTGTGCCCAAGGGAAAGGGGGCAGAGTCCCTTTAAAAGATTACAGGGAAATTACTCTCATGTGTGCGGACTATAAATTGTTCGCGAAGATTTTGGGGAATGGGTTTTAAAATGTTGTGGGATTGTAGTTTAAAAGGTCAATAGGGTTGCAGGACGGTCGATGGTCGGGGGCACGGAATTTTAAAGGGGGTTTTTTGAGAGTTTTGAGGGGACACAGGAAGGAGGGGGTTAGGGTGGCGATTGTTGCAGGGTGCTTTGATCAGGGGAAAGGGGGGTTTTAAAGACAACCCTTAGCAAACGGGTTTTGGGGGATGAGATTGGGGGGGGGTTGAACGTTGTAAAAAGGGGCAAAAGCGAGTTTTCAGATAATGGACGCGTGGGGGGTTGGGGAACAGGATAGGGGCTTGAGGCGGGTTTGCCCGCAATACAGTTATTTGCATGTGTGAAGATCCATTTTATAGGTTGGTTGAGCCAGGTGTTGGTGGGGAGGGGTCGAGGGAGGGCTTGATTAGGCATCATGGGGTAGGTTAGTGGATGACACGCACCCCTGCCCGGGAAAGGGGAACAAGATTGAGAGAGTTGGGAGGGGTGGTTGGGCATGTTTGGGGGGCGACGGGCATGACGGTAAACGTTGAGAAAACAAAGTCATGGGGCTAGGGGAGGGGGAAAACAGGTTGATTGGGACTGAGGGGGTGAGAAGGCAGAAGGGGGGCAGTTTTAAATTTAGTGGATTTCGTATAGAGCGACCTACGGGGGGGGGAGGCGAATTTCGTTGAAAAGGTTGGAACGCGGGGGAAACATCGGTTGGGGTGTTCGGCCTTATCACTTGACATGTTGCAACGGGCGATTTTATTAACGTTTGTGTACGAAAGGTTTGGATGTGCAGCATTTTTTCCATTGCGAGGGCTGAATTACTTATCCTTAGAAGTGTTTTTGGTTTTCTTATGGGGCTCGGGAAAGTGAATGGTGAGAGGGAGGTGGTGATTTTGCCGGTGAGGAAGGGAGGTTTAGGTTTTTTTGGCCCTGGGAAGGAGGGTGAAATGCTTTTTGTCATGTGGGAGTGGAAAAGTTAGGGGACGAGGGGAATGCATGCAAAGGTAATGTATTTTGGGGGAATGTATGTGGGTGGGGAAAGGAGGGGTGAGAGTTTTTTTGAGGGCACTTTTGGGGGGCCCCGGGGAGCCAGACAAATTAAAGGTGAGGGATTTATTCAATTTTGGGGGTTTTAGGGGGAGAGGGCCCCCTTTGAGGGGCTTTTCCCCGATGTATGCATGGGGCGCTATATGGGTCTGTTGGGTAAACTAAAGCTAGGGCCCAGGGTGCGAGAGATCAGTTTAAATTTTTACACGGGATTCTGCCTACTGGATCAGGCCTCAGAAACAGACTGGGTAGAGGAGGGTTGGTTGGGTTTTGTGGGGGTTTGGGAAAACAGCCTATCACGGGGTATATTTTTGCATTATTTGGGGGGTGTGAGGGAATGGCTGGGGAATGTGGTAGGAGGTAGGAGGAACTGGGGTTTGGATGTTGAGAGCGCTGAGTCTTGAATAGGGGGGGGGGGGAAAATGTGGCACGGGGAGTAGCTTATACATGGTGGATTTCGTTTTTACATATCGTGGGGAATGAGAGGGGTGGGTAATGGGGAGGGGAGGGGAAAACGGTTTTAGCGAGGATTTTTTGTAGGACAATGAATAGGAATCGGGAAATTTATGGGGGGGAGATGGGAGGGGCTTTTATGAGGGTTAAGGTCCATAACTGTTGGGGGGTTGTAGAGTTGTGAAGGGGGGGGGAAATGGGTTTAAAAATTTTTTGTTAAAGTTTGATAAAAAAAAAGGGGGGGGGTATCAAACGGGCTTCAAACGAAAGATGTTGGTTTGGTGTCTGTGCGTGGGGTGGTGATAAATGAAAAGAAAGATTGTGTGTTTTGGGATGTGCATGGGAGTGCTGAGTTCAGCGTTCTTAGTAGTTATTTAATATTGTTAAAATGCCTTCTGCTGAAGGGTATCGTAGTAGGTTTTAAAAGTACAAGTTGGAATTCTGCATGGGACACAATAAAAGATAGGATTTGATCCCCTTGTAAACTAATTCAGTTTCTAATGTATATATATTTAATATGTATTTAAATAAAATTAGGCAGCAGCTGGCGTTTTACTACTGTAGAGTTATTGTTTTTAATTAAAAGTTCTTAAGTTTAATTTGTTGGTTGTTTATAAGTTAAATAAACAAGGTGAAATGTTACTTTTGGGGAGCTGGGGTAAAAGTGGGGGGGGGGGGGGTTTTATACGGCTTGCATTTTTGCGGGGATGTAATTGTGTGTGGATATTGAAATTTGCAGTCGGGAAGGGCAAGAGGATTCTTTATTTTGTATTACTTGAATAGTTAATTTTGTAGTAAAGAATTGTGTTATATTTGAAAAATTGTGGTATTCCCGTGTTAGAAATTGTGAATTTTTATTGTCTGTCGTGCTCTCTGCGTATGTTTTTTTAATGTATTGTATGTTATAAATAAAAAAATTTAAAAAAATAAAAAAAATTCTTATGTAAATTTTATGGAACTCAGGGTGATAATAATGTACACCCATTAGTCGGATGATAAGTATTGTATTATTTTTGCTTTTTGTAATTAAATTTTATTGATGAAATGTATGATTGGTTTTTAGCTTTGGAGTAAAGAGAAAAAAGCATGGGGGTAGGGGTATTTTGTAAACACAAAGATGAATCGCGGATGTATTTTTGAAAATGTAACCCTTTTTATTTTTCTGTGGCGGAGACGTAAGGGGTTCTATATTCCTTTGTTATTGTACCTTAAAGTTTTTTAAATTTAATGACTGATGGGGTTATGAGTTGGGCGGCGACGTTACTAGGCATGTGGGGGGGGGTGGGGGAATTATTATTATTATAAAACAAGGGTGCTGTTAGCCCCTTTTGGGTTAGGTTCTTTTTTGATTATTTTAATAAAATTAAACAAGGGGGGAACGTAAACCCGGAGGATTTTTACGCGCTGGGGGGGGGGGGGATGGGAAGGCTTTTAGGGTTTAATTCGGGGAATGGAGCACAGATCCAAATTCCTAAAACAAGAACCCCCCACCAACATCAAAGGAAACCTTCCTTTAGGGGGGGGGGTGAAGAGTCGCGGGGTGATTAAATCCACCACCGGGACGTATTGTTGTTATCTGGGGGTATATGAGGGTTAGGGTGTGGATTGGGTTTTTTTGGTGGGTGTGTGCCATATGTTCGACTTTTCTTGTATTATAGTCAGCCTTTTAGATGGTGGTTTTTGTTTATACATGTTTTCAATGATAGCCTTAATGCTCTAATAAATGTATAGAGATGTCAAAGAGTATATGGGGGAAAGTGGTATGTTTTTCAAGGGGGGGGGGGAGTGCAGATTCTAAGTAGGACTATCGTTTTTATTATAAGACCCTTTTTTTACGTGAAGCACGGGACATAAAAAAAGTGTTTGATTGGGTGCAGCAGCCAATTTGATGTCATTATATAAGTGCTTCTTTGGTATTTGTGTTGTCACTGCAGATTTTTTTTTTATTTTATTTAAAACAATACATTAAATAAATAAAAACATAATATCAGTTCTTACCCGAATTTAAATTAATTGTCAAAATACACAAAAATTTAAAATTTGTGCTGACATAACTGTCCCTATCCCCCATAATTTTTTTTTTTTTTTTTTATTTAAAATACAGAAAAAATTATACGTGTAAACAACATGTTACGAAAAAAATCAACATGTAACAACAAATTAAAATACAACATACGTATAAACCCTCAAAAAAGAAAAAAGAAATTTGCCCCGGATACCAACAAAATATCCGAGAATCTACTTTAGCCCCTTAAACTCTTATGCCAAGTTTTATATACAAAAAAATTCTTAAAAAGGTAAAACCCCCACCCCTTTCATTTTTAAACTATACATCCCACCCCACCAAAGGTCCATTTTTTAAAGTCGTCATATGTGCCCGGAAAGAAAAGGAACCCCCCCCCCCCCTAAATACCTCAAAAAAATCGACATACTATAAGAGCGTAGGATACTACTTACTCTAAAAACAAATTTTGAAACTTTCCTAGCATAAAAGGGTAAAAAATCTATTCTCAACACGGGTGCAATCCCCCCAAGCTTCTACACTATATACCCCTTTTAGCAGTAAATAATAATATACACCCCTACTTTAAATCATATGCACACCGATCCCAAAAAAGTCATCTGAAATTGCGTATTTAACAAAATCAATATAATTTTTTTATTTCCTTACCATATTTTTATATGTGACTTTAAAAATTAAAATAGCAAAGGGAAAACAACAGCGTGAACTTAAAATATTTAACATACCCCACACAGTGTCAACGAATGTACTATATAATCTTAACCAGGCCGATGAAAATATGTTGGCTTATGTACCAAATACAATCTCGCATAATATAAAACTGTACCCGTTATTTACGCTATGTTTAAATTCGAATTCTGATATACAGAAATTGCTACGAAAGATCTACAAGAAGGGGAAAAACCGGACTTTTTATCACAGCTCTGTACTTTTTTGGCATACCCTTTGTAACACCATGTAGTTGGTTTCTAAACATCTTTGAAGGCACTCTACAATAACGAACAGTCATTTCAAACATTACGAGATTTAGGCTATTGAGCCAAAGTGGTGAAAATTGCATCAAAATCGCCAATAAAAAAAAGTTATTAAAATAAAATGTGAAAAAAATTTGGCATGGCAAAATTATAGCAAAAGAAGTCAATATTGGCAATCTCGAAATCATTGTTGATAATCACAAATTAAGTAAAGCCAAATTGACTATCTAATGGATTTAATAATGCAATAAATGTTAGGTACCCCAAAAAAAAAAAGTCTTTACTTTAATTTTTTTTTTTTTGCACTTTCATCAAATTTATGCAAAATGAAGGGTTAAATTTCCCCAAGACAACCCCTTACAAAGTCAAACAGGCTCCCCGAATAACTTTAGTAAAATTTAAAATGATC
>NC_069404.1:26111195-26179840 GCF_026875155.1 Cherax quadricarinatus
TCTAGTTCGACATCAACACCCACAACCCACAATTTTTTCTCGTTTTAACTAATTTCATCAGAAAAAGTCACAACAACAACCCACAACTTATAACCACTTTTTCAGCATCTCTAGTTCGACAACAATACCCACAACACCCACAACCCACAACACCCACAACCCACAATTTTTTTCTCGTTTTAACTAATTTCATCAGAAAAAGTAACAACAACAACTCACTTATAACATCTTTTGCAGCACCTCTAGTTCGACAACAATACCCACAACCCTCATCACCTACCAATTTATTCACAATTTATTCGATACAAATTTTTCCCCCTTCTTTTTATTGAATCTTAAATGTAATACATTACTAAAATTACTAAAATTCTAATATAATCCTCTCCATACCGATCTCCTTGTATCCACATAAATTGATATTATACTCACAACAACTAATCTCACTACCCAACTACTGAGACATGTTTCGACACCCTCCATCCTTTTCCAATATATCATAACTTTTCAATTCTATAATTTCTTTTTAAAATATTCACACATTACCTTTATTTTCAGTAAAATCCCCCCATATTTCATTAAATTTCTAATACAACCCTCCCCATACCCCTCTCCATCTCACCCACATTTCTTCACATCCACTCACCCATCTCCCAACACACCTCTTCTGAACACACACAAAAATCACATTTCACATCCACAAATGCATCTCATCACCCATCTCAAATCCACTAAAATCAATGTGTCCAAGATATTCACAAAACTTTATGACCACTTAACACACACACACACACACACACACACACACACACACACACACACACACACACACTCACACACACAAACACACACACACACACACACACACACACACACACACACACACACACACACACACACACACACACACACCGCACTTTGAACACCTTCAAAACGCTCTGATACATCATTTGAGACCACCTTTTCTCATCCACAACCTTTATCGTCTCACTACAGAACAACCCCAAGATTACTTCGAACACTCTCATAAATCATTTGAATACTCACATGAACACCTTTGATCATTTCCAAAACAACACTGAAGCACTTCCAAAATATCATTTTGAATACTCCCAAATAAGATTTATCATCTCTAATTTATCTACAGTTACATATTTCATTAAATTACAACTCATCCATCCACCTTACTACTCCCTCAGTCTCCAGACTTTACAACAACATTATCACAAAAACTAACTCTACACTTATGACATGAGATGTTTTAACCCCGACGTCCCATCATGACATTAGGAGCCAGAGTGTAGTAGGTGGTGTTGGAGTGGTGATGGTTGCTCTGGCTCCTACGTCATGATGGGACGTCGGGGTTAAAACATCTCTAGGTGATATATGGATGAATAAGGAAGGATGTTTCAGGGATGATGTGGATGAGGAATGTAATATGTAGCATAGATGAGAAATGATAAATGCGGTATGAATATTCATACCGCAATATGTCAAGTACAGGTTTTGGTGTAAGTCTTAGTTAAGGTGTGTATGTCTTAGTTGGAGGTGAATGTCTTAGATTTTGTGTGTATACCTTATGTCTTAAATTTGTGTTTGAAATGTATAAGTTGTGGGTGTCTGTGTATTATTTTTTTTTTGTGATGGTGATGTGTTATAGTGCTCATGTTATGTTATAAATGTTGGTGGGAGTGTCTTGGTACTTTTGTGTATGTCTTATTTTTGTGCGAATGTTTGAAAAATAAATGTTTTCAGTGATCATAGTAGTTTTGAGATGCATGATCTTAGATTTTTGGTGATCTTGGTCATGAGTGTTGATAGATGATGGTAAACATGATATGGAATTGGTGATCTTGATTTTTGTGTGAATAATTATAAAAATGAGTGTTTTCTGTGATATTAGTGATGGGGTCATAAAATCTGGTAATCGTCTTGGATATAGTGTTCTTAGATAATGTAGGGTGTGATGTTACTAACCACCGGCGGTCAGTGACGTCACTGGAGGTGACCTCGCCGGGGCTGTGAGGTGTGACATCGTGTGTTGGTGGTAGTGAGGTGAGTGCGCTTAGATATTGTCAAATATGATTTTTTGTGTGAATGTTTATAAAAAATGAGTGTTTTCTGTGATATTAGTGATTTCTGAGGTAAGTGAACATGGTTGTTGTTGTGGCTTTTTCTGATGAAATTAGTTAAAACGAGAAAAAATTGTGGGTTGTGGGTGTTGAGGGTTGTGAGTGTTGTTGCCGAACTAGAGATACCGGAAAAAGAGATGTCATAAGTGGGTTGTTGTTGTGGGTGTTGTGGGTTGTGAGTGTTCGTGTGTGTTTGGATTGTGTTCATGTTTTTTGCACTCATGTTATATCTTAGTTGGAGGTGAGTGGGATCGTCTTGGTTATAGTGATCTGAGAGGATTTGTGTGAAAATGGTGATTTTGGTGGTGTTTTGACTGTATTCAGTGGTGTTTTAGTAGTATTCAATTGTGTATTTGGGAGTACTCAAAATGTTGTCTTGGAAGTGTTTCAGTGTTGTTTGGAAATGTTCAAAGGTATTTTTGTGAGTATTCAAATGATTTATGAGAGTGTTTTGAAGGTGTTCAAAGTAAAGTGAGATGTGTGTGCGTATTAACTTCGTAATATGTAAAATTGTGACTAGTGAATTAATCGAAAAGTGGTTATAAGTGTTGTGGTGACTTTTTCTGATGAAATAGTTAAAACGAGAAAAATTGGGGGTTATGAGTGAAAATTGTGAGGTGTTGGTTGGAGTGTGAGGGTTCGGGAGGGTGGGGAGGAGGAAAGAGAGAAGGTTACTTCGTGGGGAGTGACCTGAGCCGAAATAGTTAAAACGAGAAAAATGTCTAGACTTGTGTTGTATTTTGTAAAGAAATTGTGGATTGTTGTGGGTATTAACGAAAAAATGTGAAATTATTTGGGTTATCCTGGGTTAAGAGTGAAAATGTTTTCCCTATGTTGTATATGAAATGTGTAATACTGAGATGGGGAAGTCGATAAGATTCAGCCTGTGTGTGTGGGGTCATCATGTGACGTCACCGACATAGGGGGAAGCCGACAAGATTCAGCTTGTATGTGTGAGGTCATCACGTGACGTCACTGACCGCCGAGTAAACACAGGTGGGGTGACGTCACAATTGTTTAGACCTGTAGTAAGAGAAAGTACCATGCCCCATAGGAGGAGTTCATTTGAATGCTTACCCTGAGAGGGGGGAATCCAAAAACTTGATCCGAGGAGATGGAGTCTTTGTATTATCGAGAAAAACTTTGATCCAAGGAGATGAAGTCTTTGTATTATCGAGAAAAGCTTGATCCAAGGAGATGGAGACTTTGATTTCGAGAAAAATTTGATCCGAGGAATTGGAGTCTTTGTATTATCGAGAAAAAACTTGATCCAAGGAGATGGAGGAGAAATACTTGGGATGGGGATGAAAGTGGGAGGGGGAACCTTAAAAACTTGATCCGAGGAGATGGAGTCTTGGTATTGTTGATATGGAGAAAAACTTGATCCGAGGAGATGGAGGAGAAATTTTGGGGGTAGAAGGAGGGGTACCCAAAAACTTGATCCAAGTAGATGGAGTCTTGGTATTATTGATATCGAGAAAAAACTTTGATCTAAGGAGATGGAGTCTTTGTATTATCGAGAAAAACTTGATCCAAGGAGATGGAGACTTTGATTTCGAGAAAAATTTGATCCGAGGAATTGGAGCAGGGAATTTGGGATGCAAGTGGGAGTCCATTTTGAATGCTTATACCCAGAGGGGGGAATGCAAAAAAAACTTGATCCGAGGAGATGGAGTCTTTGTATTATCGAGAAAACCTTGATCCAAGGAGATGGAGGAGAAATTTTGGGGGTGGAAGGAGGGGTACCCAAAAACTTGATCCAAGGAGATGGAGTCTTTGTATTATCGAGAAAAAAAATGGGATGGGGGGTGAAAGTGGGAGTCCATTTTGAATGCTTACCCCCAGAGGAGGGAATCCAAAAAACTTGATCCGAGGAGATCATAAGAAAATGAAATTCGAAAAAAATTGGGATGGGGTGAAAGTGGGAGGGGGAACCTCAAAAATTTGATCCGAGGAGAGCACAAGAAAATGAAATTAAAAAAAAAAATTTGAAAAAAATCGGAAAAAAATTCGGGGAGCGGGGGGCGGTCCGGACGATGCTTCAGAAGGCGCAGCAGAAGGCGCGGGCGGGCACGAGGGCGCAGGCGCGAGGGGCGGGCGTGGGGCAGGGCGCAGGGGGTGGGGCGGGGTGCGCGGTGCGCGGGTGGGGGTCGTGGGTTGGGGCGTGGGTGGGGGGTTGAGGGTGAGGTGGTCTTGAGGGCGAGGTGGTCTCGAGGGCGAGGTGGTCTCGAGGGCGAGGTGGTCTCGAGGGCGAGGTGGTCTCGAGCGTGAGGTGGTCTCGAGGGCGAGGTGGTCTCGAGGTTGAGGTCAAGGTCATTAGCATATAGGTGTGAAAAGGAGCCACTCAGGAATGAGCCACTCAGCGGCAGCCCTTTTCAGGAGGGACCGCTCTGCCGCATGGACCGCTGAGCGCATGGACCGCTCTGCCACATGGACCGCTGAGCCACCTTCATCACTACTTATTTTATATATATATATATATATATATATATATATATTATATATATATATATTATATATATATATATATATATATATATATATATATATATATTATATATATAATATATATATATATATATAATTATATATATATATATATATTATATATATATATATATATATATATTTATATATATATATATATATATATATATATATATATATATATATATTTTATATATATATATATTATATATATATATATAACATTGTCTCTACATCCACAGCAGAACTCGAACCTGCATACTCTGTATCAGAGTCCACAGTACTTTATCACAGAGCCAGACCCCCCAGATAATTTTGAGCGCCTAGTTGAAACCAGTCGATGCTTGTATATTTCAACAAACCGGCCATATCCCGCGAAGGCAGGGTGACCTGAAAAGAAAAACGAAAGTTTCTCTATTTAAATTTAGTAATTCATACAGAAGAGGTTACTAGCCCCTTGTTCCCGGCATTTTAGTCTGTTAAGACACACATGACATTCAGAGAAAGAATTTTGTTCCACTTCTCCTTGGAGAATATTTAGATATATAACGGATAATGTGTTTTTGTGTCCACAGATTCCTCAGCACACTACTCACCTCTTCCCCTTGACAATTATATGGTTCATCGCGTCTTTAGTATACCCATTTGCTGATAAATTCACTCTGAAATCTCTGAACACATTTACTGTTTCCTCACCCCCTTACTCTTATCTGATATATATTCCACTATCTAAGTTTTTTTTATGTCCTCATCACCTTCTCTTTCTTATGTTCATTTTTAATTTCTCTCTTTGGCATACCCTCAGAAATTCGTCCACCAGCGACTGAAACGTCTTCCCAGAATCTCCCTAGAACTGTGTCATCAGCAAAGACCAACTGTGACATCTCCCTCTATGCCTTAGATTCTTTATTTTCTAATCCCACACCAATTCCCAACACCCAGACATTCCCTTCTCTTACAACCCTATCTATAAATATATTGAATAACTATAATGATATTACGCATCCCTGTCTAAGGCCTACTATTACTAGGAAATAATCTCCCAGTCTAAGGCCTACTTTTACTAGGATATAATCTCCCTGTCTAAGGCCTACTTTTACTAGGAAATAATCTCCCTGTCTTTTCCACATACTTTAATCTGAGCCTCACTATCCATGAAAAAATCTTATCTGCTTTAAGTTCCCATATACTTGCAATATTTGCCATTTTGCTCCCTTATCAACATTATCATATGTCTTTTCGAAATACATAAATTCGACGACAACCTTTCTGCCTTTAACTAAATACTGTTCACTTATATGCTTTACTGTAAACATTTGGTCTGCAGGTGTGTTACGAAATTATGAGACGTACCTCTAGACGTACCTGTCTAGGGGTATATTGAAAATTATTGATATAAAATCAGGAAAATGTCTTTGGGTCTACCCGAGCGAAATACACCTGTGGGAGTAAATCACATCTATATTAAAAGATAAGATGACTAACAAAATTTCCTTAGAAAGCATGACAGCGCTGTATAACAGCTGGGAAAATAAAATGGGTGACTCAGATGGGGCTGTCTTGGAGGACAGTGCACCAGAGGGTGCTGGTGTTGTCCTGGAGGACAGTGCACCAGAGGGTGCTGGTGTTGTCCTGGAGGACAGTGCACCAGAGGGTGCTGGTGTTGCTCTGGAGGACAGTGCACCAGAGGGTGCTGATGTTGTCCTGGAGGACAGTGCACCAGAGGGTGCTGGTGTTGTCCTGGAGGACAGTGCACCAGAGGGTGCTGGTGTTGCTCTGGAGGACAGTGCACCAGAGGGTGCTGGTGTTGCTCTGGAGGACAGTGCACCAGAAGGTGCTGGTGTTGCTCTGGAGGACAGTGCACCAGAGGGTGGTAGTGTTGTCCTGGAGGACAGTGCACCAGAGGGTACTGGTGTTGTCCTAGAGGAGAGTGCACCTAACGAAGATAGTGGCCCTGGTAATGAAACAGGTAAAGACATTGTTATACAATTTTCAGTGGGGAAACAGAAAAACATGCACCAATATTGAACGTAGCCACAAAAAATCCTGGCAAACAAAAATCTAATATATGCAAATTATATGCCTTGGGTATCTGCAGACATGGTATATCTGAAAAAACAGTGGAACCTGCATTTATGACCATCCTAAAAAATGCCGCACCCACAAGACAACAAGAGGGTGTAACTCTTCTTCTTGTATCTTATTTCACCTTGGAATGTGTCACTCGTCAGTCCATGAAAGACAATGCTACAACATATACTGTCAGGTACACCATCTAAAGGGCACAAGAAGATACAGATCACCCAGACCATGGGAAACAAAAATCCCAATTAGGAAAATATATCTATTTAATCACCATAACATAAAAACCTTAATTTTAAACGCCCAAATGAGGGTACACACAGCTGGCTGGAGGTTCAGCCACCATAACACTAGGCTTCCGTCAGCGTCAGGCCGTCAATACACTACAAACCTCATTTCTTACTTCATCACTCATCCCATAGCACCCTGACCATGTCAGAGCCTGGGTGAACATACAGGTAAGCCATATGAAAGCCTATGGCTTGAGTTGGATAAACAAACTGAGTGTACAAATACAAACTTAACTTAAATACACATCATCTCCGACGCCAACCTCTACACCATGCTAACGTCACGTGACTCCCTCCCCACGCTTACTCTGCATACCCAAACATCCTTGGAAAATAAATCATTAACACAATTTCTTTATAATTACAGTTAGAGTACTTTACAGAAACCCCTAAATGCACATTAAATCAATTATAAAAATTATTCCTTACAACTACAATATTCATATTATTATGGCACACTTCACCACTACATGTACATTACGATGTCATGCAGAACCCTGCATAACACCCCCACCCCCCAGACCATAGGTCTCACTCTGGTAGCGGGGTCCCTACGGACACCGCTAGGCAAAAAGAAAAAAAAAAAGAAAATAAGCCGCACCTTAAGGTCTAAGGCAACTGGCAAAATGATAACTGGGGAAGGACCACCATACAATCACGGTCTTTTGGTACTACAAATATGCCATATTTACAAACTGAGGTACTAGATTGCAGACATATGAAACTCGTCGAACATAAAAGTGATCAAGTTCTATGCCCAACGAGCTCACAGTCACACTCTTAGACAGCTGTTTTAGGAAAAGGCACCATTACAACACAGCGCTAGCCAGGTGCTGGCGTTGATGCATTTTACCTAAATTACATCAAGCAAACTTATAAACAAGCAAGTAAACATTGTACAAAAGTGCCCCTGAGGAATGCCGTTTATGAAGTTAACACCAAAGTTCAGTATGTTGCAAGGCAGACCAAACTGTAGGTGCCACCAAAAAAAAACTTTTAAACAGTAAGTACATTTCAGGAGTTCAAAGAAAAAAAAACATATGTTACATGTTAAATTCTACGGAGAAAACAACATCACATTATCACTCCCATCTCACAGCAATCTTTATAAACAAAAACTGGTTCCCCATGACACAACCTCGGGCGAGAATCAGGAGAGCACAGGAGAGGGGAAAATATCAGGCCCCCAAAAATAAGGGGTGGATAGCACAAAAAATCTTGTTGGTGGGACTGCGGCCGTAAAACCCTGGAGTCATCACTGAAGACCCCAAAAGGAGGACCTCCCAGGCCGCCACCTACATGTCATTCCAAGGACCCTGGAGTCACCCCAGTGGTGATCCAAAAAGGAAAAATTGAAAAGAGTCCTGGAGAACCAAAACACCTCGGATCAAAAGACATGACCCAAACAGTGGAGGGCATCACCGCCAGCCCCACATTCACTAAAACGTTAGGTCCAAACAGTCCCTATACCAACATAAAACAGAGGCGAGGCATTCCAGCCAACACCTAAAAAACGTAGCATACCTTACCTAGGCATGGTCTTTGATGTGACTACCCCCCTAAATACACACACACTAGGGAATCCTGATACCTCCAGCTCCAGCTCAACCTGCCTTTCTCCTTTGGGTGGTCCAGAGTTCCATCTACTCGTCTACCGCAAATCACTGCAAAATAAGAATAGATAAGTGATCTATACACTACATTGTGCACTTTAAATACGAGACAAGGCATCAGCAACCACATTCTCTGCTCCCTTCACATAATGAATCACCAGATTAAGAGGTTGGAGAAACAAGGCCCACCTCGTAAGTCTCTGATTGTGGTTCCTCATTAAGTGAAGGAAACGTAAGGGATTATGGTCACTATACACAGTTAATAGGTGAACTGAGAGGAGACATACACCTCAAAATGTTGCACTGCTAACACTAAAGCAAGAGCCTCCTTTCTATGGTGGCACAGTGCTGCTGGTGTTTCTTTCAGTTTTGCCGAAAAGTAGCTGACTGGCAACAATTGTCCCTCCACTTCTTGCAGTAGTACAGCCCCAACACCAGTATCACTGGCATCTACTTGTAGAGAAAATGGCAATGTGAAATTAGGACTAGCCAGCACAGGAGCACTTGTAAGCAAAGATTTTACATGTTCAAATGCCCTCTGACACTTCATATCCCACACAAATGTACACTTGGGGCTAGTCAGGTCAGTGAGTGGAGAGATCACCTTTGACAAATTTGGACAGAACTTTCTATAAAATGTTACCATGCCCGCAAACCGGTGGCCCGGTGGCCTGGTGGCTAAAGCTCCCGCTTCACACACGGAGGGCCCGGGTTCGATTCCCGGCGGGTGGAAACATTTCGACACGTTTCCTTACACCTATTGTCCTGTTCACCTAGCAGCAAATAGGTACCTGGGTGTTAGTCGACTGGTGTGGGTCGCATCCTGGGGGACAAGATTAAGGACCCCAATGGAAATAAGTTAGACAGTCCTCGATGACGCACTGACTTTCTTGGGTTATCCTGGGTGGCTAACCCTCCAGGGTTAAAAATCCAAACGAAATCTTATCTTATCTTATCTTAACCTCCTTCCGGGTCTTTGGTACAGGATAATTGTCTATAGCCTCCACCTTGGCATTCACTGGGGCCACCTTCCCCTGGCCAATAACATGTCCTAGAAAAGTTACCTGGGCTTGCCCGAAAGCACTCTTTGCCAAATTAACTGTGAGCTGAGCACCAGCGAGCCTAGAGAAAAGCCCTCGAAGCTGCCTTACATGCTCTGACCAACAGTTGCTAAAAATAACCAGGTCATCAATATAACACCTCACGCCCTTTAGGCCACGTATAACCTCCTGCATTCTGCGTTGAAAACAGGAGGGTGCACTACGAAGCCCGAAGGGGAGAACTTTGTACTGAAAAAGCCCATCCGGTGTTACAAAAGCAATGATGTCACTGGCACATGGGGTTAAAGGTATCTGGTAATAACCCTTCAACAGGTCTAACTTACTTACATATTTAGCTCCCCCCACTGCATCAATGACATCATCCATTCTAGGAAGAGGAAAGCAATCAGCCTTACTTATTAAATTAACCTTACGGTAGTCAGTGCACATCCTCATGGTGCCATCTGGTTTGGGAACCATCAGACAGGGGGATTTCCCACTCACTCTCGCTTGGTATTAAATTTAAAACATTGTCAAGTAAAAATTCACCTCCTTCTCCATACTTTTTCTCTTTGTGGTTCATTCTGTAAGGGACCTGCGAATTGGTTCAGCTTCCCTACATCTATATCATGGGGCTTTAGCTTGCTTACACGAGGGATATCCCCAAACAAATCCTCAAAATTCCAGAGAAGCTGAACCATCTCAGCAACCCTTTCCTTACTAAGACCTAACATACATTGTGAAGGATCTTTAACAAAGCCCTTTATTAAGGTGTACATCTGTGGCCCCCCTGTGCATCATGTCCACCCCTGGGTCACCTACTGTATTTACACATGCCACACCTCTTTGGTGGTACCTTTTCAGCCTTTTCCTCACGTAAACTAACTTCTTGACCGACTGGCAACCAGAACAGTCTGCTTGAACAATGAAAAGAATGCTAAGCCCAATAGCCATATAACAAGCGACTGCGACACAATCAGGATCAAGGAGATAATATAACGACACTAAGTAGGGACCATCAGCAGATCCTCCACAAAAGTTACAAAACTCCCATACTACTGAATCTAAGTTCAACATAGGAAAAACCCTGACTGTGACAATACACAGAAACCAGTACAAATTAGGTCATAAGCTACAGCTCGGGACCTGAGATGTTCAGAGTGTCTAAGCGACACACAACCTCAGTACAACGTCGAAATCACTAATCTATACAATGTTCTGTGAACAGAGTTCTACAGAACTAACAAGAATAATGAGACAGACAATCTGTCCAACCACCAAGCGAGTCTAGAGCAGACTGAGTCTTCACGAGAGGTGAGGACACCCCCCCCTCGATCACGTGATAGCCCCGTGGACAGCACAGCTCAGAAGCCGGCAGTATAACGAGCGACAAGCTATAATTACAGTAGTTAGACAATCAAGACTTCAACTGAGCACATATTATGTACATCCTAACAACATAAGTCAAATACCAATATAACAGTCAAATAATAATATAAAGTCATACATTTACGATTTAGCTATTATCGCAAATATAAGCAATATAAAATTAAATGAAAAGGTAATATACATTATATATACATAATAATCATTGTAACCCATTCAGGGGTTGCAACACCCCCCCCCCTCCCAACACGACAGAGGGTCGCACTAGGAGTTGCATTAATGTCTTTCACATTATTACTGATTGCTCATATCGATACAATTTAATATAAATATTAATCAAAGTCTCTCTTGTGCCAAGCACCTCTACAATTTCACAGCGTCCGTCACTAGGATATGCCCCTAGTACTAGGGCAGTACACAGTATCGTATCTCTGCATACTCGTGGTTATGTACATCAGTGTAGAGACAGGATAGCGCTGACAAGGAGGGCACGTTGAGGCTCGATCATAGTAGAGGAGACTGCATTCCACTCTTAAGTAGTGTGGTTGTGGAATGCGAGGCAGTTATGAAACATCTGAGTATAAACAGCTTAAGGTGTGTAGTGAGGGGGGGGGGTCTGCGACAGGACAGTGTTGCGTCACGCAGTACATCACCCGCACCACACTACCCACTCAACACTCAGCTTGTCTCCTCCTCACACAACAATACTGTGAATACATAAATATAATAATTAGACATGACATGAGTATATATAGTTAATATGGGCTGGAGGGATTAAGTTACTTTAATGAATTTGACATAGCAAGTAACAAAAGGTATTTGGGCATAAAATTACATTAATTTTTAAATGGGGAAGTGCCCAAATACACGTCAAAATGTTCAAAGGACACCACAAGAGCTATAGCATAATTTTTCTGGTGTCGTTTGAGCTTAAATGAATAGTAACATATAGGATGGAGAATGTCAGTGGATGTTGACTGTTGGAGCAGCACAGCACCCACTGCATAACAACTCGCATCTATATGTAAAAAGAAGGGAAGATTGAAATTAGGACTCTTCAACACAGGAGCAGAGGATAGCAAGCGCTTCAACCTTTTGAATGAGTCTGAACAATGTCTAGTCCAGATGAACTGAACTTTGGTACTAATGAACATAGTGAGAGGTGTAGGTGGAGGTGTGTGTGCTGCTGGCTTGCCTGTCACTTGACACACGTGGCAACGTCGCACATGCTCAGCTACTGTTTCCTTCATCTTTGGCCAAGTAAAATGTTTTGCCAGTTTACCGAGTGTCTTCTTGACACCCAAATGTCCTCCTATGGGGCTATTGTGAGCAAAATCAATGGCTTGCTCACGAAATGTAACTGGTAACACTACTAGATGCTTGACTGTGGTGGAAACACTATCAGCTGACAACTTACATGTATTTTTAACCATCAGTACACCATTACTATAATAGTATCAATTATCGAGATCCTTTGCTTCACTCTCAGTAACTGCTATATCTCTCAGTCTTTCCAGTGACTGATCAACAAACTGATCCTTGATTAAATCATCATGAGTAAGAAATTTAACGTCAGTTGTGTCTTGACTAGGTTGATGACCGGGGGGAGTCAGTGTTAATGATCCTGGGTGCAGAGCGTCACTAAACAACATATTCAAGCCCAAATCATTGTCATCCACTATCTCAACAGGAGACAAGGATGGTTGTTGAATCTTTGACATAGCTCTAGTAATTGCACTGAGAGGAAATAAAATAGGTTTCTCTCTACAAGCTTCAATGGCATAATTATCATCAGTGTTATCAATCACAAGTGGTTCTTTACATATACCAGCATGAAGGATATCGTTCCCTGTCAACAAGTCCACTGACCTGATGGGAAATACACCACTGGATGTACCCACTGAAATATAACCAGTATAATAGCTTGTTTCATTGTTCGCATCGCTATTGGGCCGTGCGGACGGACTGCGCAGTAGCTCCCACTTCACCTGGTTTCTGCGCAGTTTTCACTGATCAAACATGGCGGATTACACCGGCAGGAGGATTAACACAGTCTGCATTGAGCTGTTAAGGGGTTCTCTGAGCCCTGCTACGATGAACGTACTTCTTCCTGCAATTATTAGGGATCAATATGGCATCCCTAACGAGGAACTGTATGGTGTGGCCCTTAATGGGATGAAAAGAGTATTTGTGAAGTTTCTTAGGGCCAGTTTCTACAGCAGTGTGGTGGAGGAGTACCAGGAACGCCGAATGTGCCTCAACTCGACGATGGATGTGTGCATGCATGACGTGTCTACTTACTATACCTGGGTACGGGTGAGAAATGTACCCTTTGAGGCGACTAAGTTTGGTATAGAGGAAGTTTTTAGCAATTACGGAGTCATTCATGAGGCTAGAGGAGGGGTATGGCGGGATGGACCATATGAGGGCCTCCCGGAAGGTTCATACAACATCAAGATGACATTAAAGAAGTCTATACCTTCGTATGTGATGTTGACAGGCAACAGAACTCAGGTATATGTGTCTTATGCGGGACAAAGGAGAACGTGTCGTCTTTGCAACTCTTATGAACATATAGCGGCGCAATGTGCATGTAGAGTTGCCCCAGGGGTGCCAGCCCCGGTGGAGGAGGTCCAGCAGACGAGTGTGGTGGCGACGGCGAAAACTGGGACTCCTCTATGGAGTGAGGAGGTGGAGAAGGAGGGAGAACAGAGGGGGACGTGTTGTCACACTCCGGTGGGAGAGGAGCAGATCTTACTCCAACGCCTGTGGTGGGGGAGGAAGTGGCGGAGTCGACTCAAGAGGTTGTCCTTTGAGTCTGTGCTCCAGGAATTCTTTGAGGGGGGGGGAAAAAGACTTTGTAGGAGAGGACATGGATGGACGGACCAGAGTGATTGGACAAGCGATTGCAAGGGCACTGAGGTGAGAAGATGAGAGTAAACAGGGAATAGTGGGAAACGATACCACTTGATGGTGCAGACGGTTACACAGGGAGGATGACCTGAGGAAAGAGATGGCTTTGGGAGGCGGACTCTCTCTAAGGAAGCGGCCAGCGGGTTGACTGAATTAGATGATGTTTTTAAACCCCTGGGCAAAGACAGGTAAGAAGGCATGGGCAGAGGTTGTTCGAAAATCCCCTACAGGGGGGGGGAGTACAGGGAAAATTCGGGGGGACGGGACGAGGGGGTAGGGGGTCTTATTAAAAGAGTAGTCAAGGAAAGTTGTGTGCAGCTTGAAGCGGAAGTTGTGAGGCAAGCCACTGCGGCACCAGAGCGGTAAGCCGCCTTTTCCCTTGTCCATTCAGGTGTTGTAACAATAAATGCTATATGGCCTTTAAAGTCTGAGTAAAAAGGGTCATGGTTGGAGTGGTTCCTTAAAAGGTTATTTATGACGTGGATGTTTGTTTCCTACAGGAGGCATTAACATAAGTCAGGTAGTGATGTTGCGATTGAGAGGATATAAGTTGTTGTAAGCATGGCAATGCTTTTAAAGGGGCAGGAGAGGAGTGGCTGTTTTAGTAAAGGAGACCAGTCCATTGCGAGTCATGGGGGTGGGAGGAGGGGGAGAGGGTTGTTGGGTTGGATGGGTGGTGGGGGGGAGAGCAGGGTATGTTTTGTGGAGGTTTTATGCCAGTGATTGGTAACGTGAGGATTAAAAACGGACTTTGTTCGGACGTATTGTTATACTATTCAGGGGTTTCCTACTGCTATCGCGATTATTGAGGTGATTGGAATTGTGTGATTTAGGCATGCAGACGTCTTAACCTAGGGGGGAGGGGCTGTGCGTGTGGGGTGTATTTACAGGGATGCATTGCGTGATGTTGGGGTAGTAGATGTGTCGGCAGGGGGGGGGGTTATCAGGTCGAGACACACCTATGTACAGGGGAGTTATGTGGCAAGGTTGGATAGGATTTATGTGAGGCCAGGGGTAGGAGTGGAGTGGGTTTAGAAAACAGTAGACGTTTGGGTTTATCTGACCACAGAAGCAGTGTTGGCTGACCTTCGGGTGGATGGTATTCCGAAATATATTAGAGTTTTGGAAATTAAAATGTGAGGCTTTTACAGGAGGAAGATCAAAGGTTGGTCCTTTCAGACATGGTGGAAAAGGGTTTTGGGAGGTAGGTGAGGAGGTGGATTGGCTAGATTGGTGGAGTTGCAGGCAAAGAGTGCAGTAATCGCAGGTTTTTTTAAGAAAGAGGGGCAGGGGAACGGGCACGCTGAGGTTTGGATTGCAAAATTATTTAGAGGGCCAGTTGAATGATTGTTATGGGGGGGGTTGTGAGGGTGTGGGATGGAGTTATGGGGGAACTTAGAAGTCGTTTAGTGGAGATGCATTAATGAACGTTTTGATGCATCAGGGTCAGGGGGCAGGATTGGAGACATACTAAAGGTGATAGCCAAACTGGGTATGTCTCCGAAAAATTCAAGGACAGACAATTGAGGAATTCCGTGGCACATATTGTCGTGGAGGGAGGGGAGGGTTTATGTGCAGGGACAGGGTACTCTCTGACAAGATTCTATCAGTAGGTTTATACTGATTATTGGTTTACGGTGAAATGGAAGGAGAAGGGGAGGGGTGGGCGTGGTTTTGTTAGAAACATTTAGAGCTATAGGGGTTCATCAGGGTTTGGGCAGGGGGGGGCGAATCGGGAATTGTTGGAGGGAGGCATTACGGGGGCAGAGGTGGGGGAGGTGGTGAATGGGTTTGGTCAGGGGAAGGCAGGGAAAGATGGGTTATCTAATGATTTTTTAACAGAGCAACATGGGGAGGATCTGAGGGAGTGCCTAGTGGCGTTCTGAATATATGTGAAACGTGGTTAGGAATGACGCAAACACAGAGAACTGGGAGTTGTTTCTTTTGGTGCCAAAGAAGGGGCGGGGGGGGGAGGAGAAGGGTTTTGGGAGATTATCATCCGTTGTCGTTAATGTGTAGGATACAAATTTCTGCGAAGGTATTTGGGGTAACAGGTTAAGAAGGTATTGGGATAGCGTACATGAGGGGCAGTATGGTGATACCGGGAACGGACTATGAAGAATGGGCACAGTGGATAAGGGTTTTATAGAGAACTGCCAGGGAGGGGCCGTCCTTGGCTTGGATTGGGCCTCAGGCCTATGACTGCGTGAAGATGGGACTTTTTGTGGAGGCTGGTTTGGAGAAATTGGGTTTTGGAGGGGGGGGGGGTAGTGAGGTGGTGTGCGCACCTCTATATTGAGGGGCTGTCATGAGGGTGTAGGTTAATGGAAAGCTGGACTGGGGGGACGGTGATGATGGAACAGGGGATTAAGGCGGTTGGCCGCTGTCGCAGTTGCTCTTTGTATGGTGTGCAACATCCTTTCTTTGTGGCTGTGGAGGAGGAATTGTGGGGCGTTGGGGGGGAAGCAGGGGGGGAATAGTAGGTTATGTGGATGAACAACTGTGTTAGTTACGCGTGCGTGAGGCTTTAAGAAGGGTGGGAGAAGGTGATAAGGAGTTTTGAGAAGTTTCAAGAATGGTAGTTAATTTAGCAAAGTTAGGTTATTGGAAGTAGGAACATGGGTTGGGGGGAGATTGGGGGAGGAGATGGGATGGACGGTTTTTGTGACAGAATTAGGGTGTGTGGAGATGGTAATATGAAGCAGTTGCAGGAATGTAGGAGGATTGATTAATCAGAATCAGTCACGAGTAGGGTTTTAGGCAAGTTAAAAGGTTTGAGGGTTAGTGAAGATGCGTTACAGCAGAGGGCCGTTGGTAATTAACTCGGTGGTGTATAGTAAGGTCTGGGGTTGTGGGCGGGAAGAGGTGTTCCCTTTGTGGGTTGCAGGAGATACGGAAATTACAGTGCGGGGTGTTGTGGTGTGTGTGGGGGTTTGGGAGGGCATGGGTGGTCCAAGGTGTGTCATGACGGACGGGGTTAGGGGGGGTCTTGGTTTGTTGGCCGTTGGGACCGTGGGGAGGCGGTTTGGGATGGTGTGTGGTTGATGTGGGTGAGTTGGGGGGGGGGGCGGGGTGTGGGGGGGGTGGGGGTGTGGGGGTTGGTGGGTGGAGTGTTTTGGGGGGTGAGGGGAGGTGGGGTGGTTTGGGGGGTTGTGGGTGAGTTGTGGAGGTGGGGATGAGGAGGGAATGGGGCTTGGGAAAAGGTGCCGCGGACCCCCCGCGGGCGCCGGCAAAGGACGTTGAATTTGGGAGCGACGTAGGCGCCTCAGTTTCAGAGCGCGACTCGACGTGTCAAACATGGCCTACACGGCGGTCGTTCGTAAGGCTCCAGGGGTCTCTCTGGGCGAACCCGGCCGTAGCGTCCGCTTCAGGAGATCTTGCCCACTGCTAGGACTTCCTGCAAGGGTTAGGAATGGTTTTATACCGTTTTCTCCATGGGTTGTGGGTTGCATCTAAGCAAATGTTGCATAAGATGGGGTGGTGGAGAGGCCAACATGTTTATTCTGTGGGGAGGAGGAAATGCCTATATTGCTGGTATATTTTTGTTTCATCTTTGGGCGTGGTGAGTGTCTGGGATGGCGGGGGGTTATTAGGTTGTTGTGGGGGGGGGGGGGAGTTGGTCTTTTCTTAGTCTTTGTCGATGGATGTTAGTGGGGTAGCAGTGAGTGGGGAGGGCTTTTGATGTATGTTATGGCAGAATTATTTGCATGTTTCTTGGGGTATGAGGCAGAAGATTCAGGGCAGTTGAGGATAAAAAGCGTTAGCAGGCAAGGTTTCTTTAGGACATGGTGTAGGAATAGATTAGTATATGGGGGGAGATGATGGAATCAAGGTTTTTCGGTAGGTCATCATAATCTCACTGTAGACACAACTTCTCAGGAAACAGGGGGGGGGGGCCAAAGGGAAGGTCTCCTTTAATGTGTGGGGGGGAGGGGTTGTAAGGTTGTGCTTGTAGTGTGGAAGTGATGAGAGTCGTGAGCTAGTGAGAGCATACATTCGTGACCTGGTTCTGTTCCTGGAGGGTTATTTTATATTTGCATTTTTCAGTACCATGGTTTCATTCAGTAGAACACTGGAACGGCTTCACCATATACATATTTTGGTTTGGGTAATTATTGCTACTCACTGTCAAGGTAGGTGGCTTACACAGCTGTTATGTGTTTTATGTCATGCAGTACGGAACATGTACAAAAATGATACTGCCAGTGAATCTAGTAATCTTTTTACTTAATATGAGATGTGTTAAAAAATTAAAATAAAACAAGGAAACCACTGATAGGTCAAGTGTACGTTAGTATCGGATGATGCTTGTATTTTTGTAGTTTTAGACACGTAGCTGCAAGTACTTTCCTTATAGCCCTTGTGGACCTTAGCGCTCTTTTTGATTTTAATAATAAAAAAGTACTTTCCTTTTAAGACTGTACTCCTATATAGAAAGATGGATTGTAATTACTTTTACACCACATTCATGTATGAATATTACTATGTCAAGGATGTTTAATTTGTGTTTCAGATAGGGAGATTAGGAACTTTGTCCAGTCATCAACAAGTTTGATCTTAAGCTAGGATATAGTTAGTTGAGGGAGTAGTACCTGTACCAGTCTTCATGAGGCGTACCCCCCGGTTCTTGCCCAGTCTTGTGTTGGGGAGAACCAATCTGACATGGGTTTCATATGATAATTCTAGTATTGAATTATTTAAATATTTACAAGTAGCTAGTTTTAATGAGAGGGTAGAATGTAATATGTATTCTCTTATATTTTTACGTGTTAAACTCCCCACCTCACAAGTCATACAATGTTGTTAGTCAAGTTTTGGAAGTTAATGGTGATTGCGTTATTATTACTGTTATTAAATTATTTTGTGGGTGTATATTCCTTCCGATTTACAGGTGTGTGTGTTTGATATGACTATGTAATGTACATATATGTTTTCCTATGTACTTTTATATTTTTGGGTTTTTGTTTTGTTAAGGACTATACATAGTCGGGTAAATTCCCTTTATGGTGTTATGAGGTATGGGTTTATCAATATTTGTCTGGGTTTACTTAAGGTAGTTTTTAGTAGTACAGGTGAAGCGTAAATATTTTTGTCGGCTAATGAAGTTTATAAATTAGGGTTAAAAAGGAAAAGGTGTTTCTGTAGGACATGTTGTTGGATGTGTAACTGGATGGTAAATTATGGCTATCAGCTATAGTGTTATTTTTAAGTACTGGGCTTGTGTGATAGAGGATTTGTTAATATCCTGTTATAGTTCTTTCTTTTTATTAAACTCTTAACATTCTTGTATTTGTTGTAAGTAAAATGACGTGGGCAATGGAACTGGATTATATGAGAATGCCTTTGTATATAAACTTTTCATGTACAATGTAAATAAGCTGTGACATTCTTTGGATTATATGCCTTTGTGTTATAAGATACTGGTTGTATTTTATGGATATATTAATACCACCTGTATGTTCAGGTGTGGGTTGTCCTTAGGTGCAGTTTACATGTATGTTCGGCATTTTTTGGGGGGTATCAATTCATTTAAAGTTGACGTGTTTTTCTTATGTATAGTTTTAGTGCTGGGATAGGGAACGTGGATTTGTTTTGTTTTTAGTATTTTATGGTTCACATGTCTTTGTTTATGTGGACGTATGTATAGCTACATGTACTAATGTGTATTGTGTTTTTTTAATAAAATATAAAAAAAAAATTAGTTTGTTTCAATATAAACTTTGTGCAGAGGCACTTTTATAACAGCCCTCCATAGGCTTCTAACAATACATCTATCTTGGTATAGGTATCGTCAGTTATGGTCAGTACATCTTCTCTTAATAACGTGAGATAACTGCCAGTGTCTCTGAAAGAAATTATCTCAGTAGATGTGATTCTTTCAAATCCTACTTTATCTCTCGAAAAGTAAGGACTCATCGCTGAACGATCTTTTCGTCAGATACACTTTCTGATGCTAGTCATCTATCCTGAGTAACATTATCTAAAACAGTAGGATAAGGGGAATTGCTAGGATTTTGGGTGACTTTGTTGCTCGGAAGAGGATACGACTTGAGTGGGGGCGCCAGCCGCACTACTGTATCTCGTATCTCTTTCTAACTTATAGCAATACTCTCTAGCATGTCCTTTTCTGTTACAATATGTACATTTAACTTTCTTCTTCTCGATATTAGATTTCTGTCTAGCCACAGAGACAGATTCAGGATTGTGAGCTTTCCTGTTAAAGGTACGAGAAGTTACAGTAGCAGGTACATCAGGCCGGCAATGAGCAGCTGATTTAGGTTGCCAACTTCTAGGACAATTTTTAGTTACCTTGTTTCTCTGTGTTTTAGTACGTACAAGTTTGTGAGAAATCTCGTAATTGTCTGCTAATGCTGCAGTTTCCAGAAATATCTGAGGTAGTAATGATCGATCAGATATTCTTGTATGTCAGCAGGCATACAGTTGTTAAACTCTTTGTGTAGTAACAACTGAACAAGACTGTCGTAGTTGTTACACTTGGCAGACCTACACCACCTCTGAAATGCAACTTTTTTCTCACGAGCAAACTCTACACAAGTTTGATCTTGTCGTCGTTGTAACGTACGAAATGCTCTTTGATAACTTACAGGTAACAAGTTATACGTCTCTAGAATTGTTTGTTTGACAGCGTCATAACTAATGTACTTGGTAAATGGCAAAGCTGCAGTACAGGTTTGAGCTCTTCCCATCAAAGCAGTATGCAACAATGTTGCCCAGTGCTTACGTGGCCAATTCATAGCACATGCCTGGTTCTCAAACACATCAAAATATGTGTCTAAATCACTTTCAAAAAACTTAGGAACCATGGATGCAGCTTTCTGCACATTAAATGTTGTCCTGTGATCTATCAGTCTGTTGTCTTAACAGACGAACATTTTCTCTTTGGAAATCTTCTTCGTTCAATTTCCTCTGTGCCTCTATTTGTGCAGTCTGCAACATAATGAGGCGTTCTAACCTCTCAAACTGTTCCTGAGAGATAGGACCAGTAGGTAATGGAGGAGTAAGGAATCTAACGTGGTCTGGACGGTCCTTAGGTCGGGACACTTGGTCCAGCCGTCTCTAGAGAGTCTAGATCTGGTCTAGGATAAGTAGATACAGGTGTAGCATACACAGTACTAGCATGAGGCTTAGTCATACCAGCTATACTCTGTACTAATGTGTCAGTGAAGGAAGGAGCGAGCGAGAACTGAGCTACCACTAGGCTCGGACACTAGGCTCACTTCTGCCATAGTTGCTCTTTCTTCAACTTCAAATAGAGTCATACTTCCTAAATTTTGACACTAGGCTTTCTGAATCTGAATCATAATCAGACATCTCTGTATGAGCAGGAAACAATATATCTTTAATTAATGCTCTGACAGTTTCTGCGGTGTAATTCCTGTTATACGTCACACCGAGATATTTGGCTACTTGCCAACACGTCTGAAGTTTTAATGTACTCAACTCAAAGTCAGAGTATCAATTAACTGTTTCACTTTGGCATACATCACAAAAATAATTGTACTACGAGAGAGTGATTATGGGAAACTATAATCCTAATAGGAATTTTAATGTTAGTTGTCTTAGAGTTAGAACTCATAAACAGTATTTCCATCTCCTTGGATCAAGAGACTCAGTCAAGTACATACATCCACCTGGTATGTTGTACAAGACTAAACTCAAAGTCTTTCAGATTTGGAAAGTACTCGAAGTGTTTGATCATAGAGTTACTAGTATGTCAAACTGGACAATTTCTCCAACACCTTGGATCAAGAGCATCCCGGACAGTTTCTCCAACACCTTGGATCAAGAGCATCCCGGACAGGCCCACATTTGTTACAAAAAACGCGATTCTAAAAGCTTAGAGATCTCCAGTGAATACTAGAAAGGACTGCCCTTCTAGCATCCAGCCTGTTACTGGGTTTTCGTAACAAGTAGTCAGTATCCTTGTCCAGTTATCCATTAAAATTCAGTATTATTCAATAGTGCTTCAGGATTACAACTGGTAGGCTACTAACTAGAGAAATTAAAATTTAATAAATTTATTAATCATTAAGTTGTCTAGAGGTATATTATCAAATTAAATTAAATTAAATTAATCACAGTAATCAAAATAATGTCACATCTCTCGAGTACAATATTATTGTGCTGAAAGCACATATCACATTTATAATTCTTAAGTACCGTCTGGTACATTAACATTTAATAAGATATTACAAATATGTACAAGTAAGTGTGTATGTGTGTAAGTGCTCTAAGTAGTTTGTTATGTCTCACGACTCGACTAGACTTAAACAAGTGACTGACAAAGTCCTCACATAAACTAACTTCTTGACCGACTGGCAACCAGAACAGTCTGCTTGAACAATGAAAAGGATGCTAAGCCCAATAGCCATATAACAAGCGACTGCGACACAATCAGGATCAAGGAGATAATATAACGACACTAAGTAGGGACCATCAGCAGATCCTCCACAAAAGTTACAAAACTCCCATACTACTGAATCTAAGTTCAGCATAGGAAAAAACCCGACTGTGACAATACACAGAAACCAGTACAAAATTAGGTCAGAAGCTATAGCTAAGGACCTGAGATGGACAGATTGTCTCATTATTCTTGTTAGTTCTGTAGAACTCTGTTCACAGAACATTGTATAGACTTAGTGATTTTCGACGTTGTACTGAGGTTGTGTGTCGCTTAGACACTCTGAACATCTCAGGTCCTTAGCTATAGCTTCTGACCTAATTTTGTACTGGTTTCTGTATATTGTCACAGTCGGGTTTTTCCTATGCTGAACTTAGATTCAGTAGTATGGGAGTTTTGTAACTTTTGTGGAGGATCTGCTGATGGTCCCTGCTTAGTGTCGTTATATTATCTCCTTTATCCTGATTGTGTCGCAGTCGCTTGTTATATGGCTATTGGGCTTAGCATTCTTTTCATTGTTCAAGCAGACTATTCTGGTTGCCAGTCGGTCAAGAAGATATTTTATTTGAGGACTTTGTCAGTCACTTGTTTAAGTCTAGTCGAGTCGTGAGACATAGTGAACTACTTAGAGCACTTACACGCATACACAAACTTACTTGTACATATTTGTAATATCTTATTAAATGTTAATGTACCAGACGGTACTTAAGAATTATAAATGTGATATGTGCTTTCAGCACAATAATATTGAACTCGAGAGATTGATTTTATTTTGATTGCTTTTTAAATTTTAAATTTGTTAAAATATACCTTAGAAAATTAATGATTAATAAATTTTAAAAAATTTTTTAATTTCTCTAGTTAGTCCCTTTACCAGTTGTAACCCTGAAACACTATTAAATTAAAAATGAAATTTTTAATGGAATTTTTGGAAAAAGGAAAAGGGATACTTTTTAAACAAAAAACCAGAAACAGGAGATCATGGAGATCCAAAAGCTTTTGAATCGCGTTTTTTTTTTAACAACAAAAAAGTGGGATTTAATAGGGTTTTTAAAGGCCCCTCCCCTTTTTGCCCTAGGTTGGATCCCTTGGTTCGGGGGAAAAATGGGTCGCCCCAAACCTTTTCCTTGAAAGTCCTGGACCGGTGCCCGCTGACAAAAAAAAACCCCATGGGGTTTCGGGAAAAAATTTGGGTTTTTAAAAAACCCTTGTGGTTATTGGGTGATAATTTGGGGGGTTTAAAACTTCGGGAATTTTTTATTCCTATTTGGGGGTTTGGAAAAAAACTTAAATTTTTAGTATGGGGGGGTGGGGAAACTGCTCCCAAAATTTTTGGTTAGCAAAAAATTTTGTAAACCCAGCTCAAAAGCATTTTTTAAAATCATCAAGATCCTTTTTCCTCAAGATATCCCTTAAAGGGGTTAGGAGGAACATTTCTAAAAAGTCCTCTAAAAATTTTTAAAGGTAATTACCCCTTTTTTTTAATTCCCTCCCCCCCTTTTGGGGGAACCCACAATTTAAAAGGGTGACATTTTTTTTCTCCTTACCATTTCCCCCAAAGACTGCCCTGACTAAAATTTAGCCCTTGAATTTCTGCCTTTTCCCTTTTCCCGGAAAACATTTGTTTAAACCCAAAGAAAAAAATACCTTTTTTTGCTTATGATAATAAAGAAAAGGCAGATCCTTCTAAAAAACAAATTTGCCTGAAACCCTTTACAAAAATTGGGTTTTTGCTAATGTCGAAAATTCCCTTTTCCGGCCAAACTTGGGTTTTGGGCCCCCGTACTTTCAAATTACAAAAAAAAAACGGGTTTCTGGGTTTTTTCTCTAGGTTTTTGGGGAAAACAAATTTAGGCTTTACCCAAAATTAAAAAAAAAAAAAAAACCTTTTCTATTTCTTGAGTCGGGGTTTTGGGTGAAAAGAAAGCTCCCTTTCTCTTTAGCTCTTTTTAAGCCAAAAGCTCCTCTAAGGCTCTTTTTCCCTGGATCTTTGTGGCTAAATCCTTAAACCTTTCCCTTTTTTCTTCTGCAATTTGGGCAAATTTTATTGAAAAATTTAAACTATTTCCCTTTTTCCCAGGTCCCAAATTTGGGGAAAGTGATGCAATGTCCCCTTCCAAATGCATGTCTTTCCTCAAAATTTTTCCCCATTTGTCAGCCTTTTTTGAAAAATTTAATAGCCCCAAAAATCTTATTTAACCACCCAACAGAACTTACTGTAAAAAAATAATAAAGCACACAGCAAGGTACATATACTAAAAGTGGGATATTCAAAAGGAGTTGTCATGGGACCCCTAAAATTTAAAAACGGATTGCACAAAAAAAAAAAATTCCTGGCAGAAAAAAAAAAATAAGGGGCTACTGCCCCCTTTGAAAAGGAAAATTTTTTCCCAAAAAATTTTTGGTAAGCATCCCCCCCAAATAAAATCAGCAAGTTTTGTACCTGCAAGGGTAAATTAGGGCACAAAATTCAAGTTTTTAATAACACCCAAAAAATCAAAAATTATGGTACAAAAAGGTAAATAATTTTTTGAGAAAAAAATTAATAATAAACCCAAAAAAACAGAAATATTATACAGAAAGGTAAATTATTCACGGGGTTTATTAATTAATAAAAAACCCCCTTTAAAAAATTTGCAATGTTGCACAAAAAATTTTAAATTTTTGGGGTTTTAAATAAAAAACCCCCAAAAAAAATTAGCAATGTTCACAAAAAAAGAAAATTTTTCCCAAGGGTTTAATTAATAAAAAACACCCAAAAAAATAGAAAAATTTTGCACAAAAAAAAAGAAAATTTATTCACAGGGTATTAATTAAAAAATTAACCCCCAAAAAAACTAGCAATATTCAAACAAAGGGTAAATTATTTTTTTTGTGTGGTGTTTTAGTAAATTGTTTCCCCGGGACCAACCCAGTAAACAAGGGGTTATTGATTTTCCCGGGTTTTGAAAACTTAAATTTTCCACTTTAAAAATTTGTTAATTCCCCCATTTAAGGCCCCCATGTTTGCAAAAAATGGGGGGATAACGGGGGGGCTTGAGCCTGTTTCTAAGGGCACAGGAAAAAATTTTCAAACATCTCAACCCAAAAACCCGGCCACCTCGGGCTATCCCAGTCAAAAACAAAAGCGCTAAACCCGTTTTGTGGGTTTTTCAAGGGGTTGGTTTTTAAAAGGGGTTTAGGCAAAAATCCCCAAATTTTTAAAAAAATATCTATTTAATCCCATAACATAAAAACCTTAAATTTAAACGCCCCAAAAGAGGGTCACACAAACTGGCTGGAGGGTTTAGCAAACCCTAACACTAGGCTTCCGTCGCGTCAGGCCGTAAATTTCACTACAAACCTAAATTTTTTACTTCTTACTCATCCCAAAAAACCCCGACCATGGTTTTGAGCCCGGGGTAACATAAAGGTAAGCATATTTAAAGCCTTTTGGCTTAGTTGGGGTAAACAAAAATGAGTGTACAAATACAAAAATTAACTTTTTAAATTTTCACAGATCTCCGACGCCCGCCTTACCCATGCTAACGTCAAAGTAAAATCCCTTCCCCAAAAGCTTACTCTGCGTACCCAAAAAATTTCCCTTTGGGAAAAAAATCTTTTAAAAACAATTTCTTTTTAAATTTCAGTTAGAGTATTTACAGTTTCCCCTAAATTTCCTTTTTAAAATTTTAAAATTATTCCTTTAAAAAAAACAATTTTCAATTTTATGGGACACTTCACCAATATTTGTAAAATTACGATTTTTCATGAAAAAACCCCCCATTAAAAACAGACAAAAAAAGGGGGGTTGGTTGTTTTCATGGAGTCGCTTATTTTCTCAAGAACTACTAAACCCCCAAATTATGTAGTTGAAGTTTGGCAGCAAAAATCCCAAAAAACCAAAACCTTGTCGTTTTGGGTTGTATACAGCCCCCGGATGGGAACTTCCTAGTTTTCCAGGAACAGCCCTTTTTTAAAGTAACCCCTGTCAGGAAAATCTTCCAATTTTCCCCCAAAAACTTGCTACTGGGGATTTCAAATTGAGACATCTAAAAAGGAGGGTGTAGCAAATAATTTCTTTAGACAGTTACCCCGGGGGGCGTAATGAAAAAAATTCACACAAACACGATTAAATTTTTTGCACCAGATTACGTGAAACCAGCCAAAATACCTTTGGTCCCCATCTTCCCCTAACAAACGCGATTTGATACGTAATATTTAAAAATATCAAAAAACAATACACACAGGGTCACCAAAAATTTAAAAGGGGGTTTCAGACATGATTTAGGGTGGGGTCCTGACCCCAAAAAAAATTGGCCAATTATGAGGGTGCCCCCAGATTTTAAAAAAAAAAAAAGTATACTGGGAACAAGCAAACCCGGGCCTAAAACAAACAAGCTGGAAGGATTTCCTGAAAAAAAACCCGGGTTCGAACTTTTTCCCAGAAAAATTTTGCTCTGTTGCAAAAATTGAGGTTGCTAAAGACACTTTCCCTGAAAAAAAAGAAAGCGAATGTTTAAAATAGAAAAAAAGAGAGTTTCCCCCCTTCAGAGGGGAAAGGCCCAAAAATCAGAGTTTCCTGGAGGGGGCGTATATCTGAAAATGGGGTGCAATAATCAGGAAATTGCAAATATCGAAATTTGGCTTTTTAAAGGGAAAATTTTCAAAGACAAAAAACTCAAAAAAGAAAATTAAAGCCATCCTGAAAATAAAAAAAGTAAAAATTTCTTCTTTCTTTTGCCCCAAAACTAAAACGAAAAAAAAAATTCGTTTTGGGCCCCTGCTTAGACAAATGGGGGTCTAAAACCCGATGGGCTGAAAAAAAATTTAAATGAGAACCCAAAATCCCAATACGATAAATGTTCAAGTGAGCCGTTAAACCCGATTCAAGGGTTTTTACAAAACAAAAGATTTTTTTTTGGGGCGACACTCAAAATTTGGTCATTTAAAAAATTTTTCTGGTATTAACCCTAACAAAAAATTTCCCCAAAAAAGGGTTATTAAAGAATTGCCCAAAAGCACTGTACCCCAGGGGCCCGACTCGCGGGAAAAAAGTGTTTTTATCAAGAAAAATGCAAAAAAAGCCCCTCACCTGCCCTTTAGCATTTTTTTGGGGAGGAAGCAAAGGACCGGGGGGGCATCCCAAATTCACCCGAAAATAAAAGGGCATAGCCCCCACTCCAAAAAAGTTGTCAGTTTAAAAAAAAAAAACAAGAAAAAAAGCACAGATAGCACTAACAAACCCAAAATATTTAAAAAACTTTGGGAAAGGTTCTAAAAAAAGCAAGATCGGGCCCAAACCCCTAGATACCCAAACAGTTACCCCAATTCAGGGTTTTAAAGGGTTTTTGAAGCAGATTTATTCGTCTGTCCCAGCTATGGACCACCTTACAAGGTCCTGGATTTCAAAAAATGTTGTATTTCACATTTGTGAAAGCCTTTAAAAGGTGCTTGCTTGTTTGTTAAAACCAGAAGCTTTGGTGAAAATGGGTAAGGAAGAAGGGAGGGGTAAGGGTAAAAAATATTGGAAAAAAAGGGGGGGAGGGGGGGGGAGGGTAGGTATAAGGCAAATGGCCCAACCACTTTTTGTTTTATTAAAGGGGTACATGAAATGATAAGTATTTTTTAAGGGGTTTTAAGGGGCTAACCCATTTAGGGGTCACCTTTTGATATAACAGATATTAAATACATGACTTGAATTTTTGAAAAAGGTAATTTTTTAAAAATTGCCAAAAATTTCTTTTTTTTTTTTTTTTTTTTTTTTTTTTTTTTTTTTTTTTTCGAAAGTTTTTAAATTGGGGGGGGATGATTTTTCCGTATAAAGAAGGGTTCTGGTGTACCCAAAACTTCTTCTTTAGGGAGGTTTTCCCCAATATCATGGGTTTTGAGGGTAATCTCTTTTTGAATAAAAAAGCGGACCCCCTGCGGGAGAGTCATTCTTTGAGTCCTGTGAGGGGGGTATTGATTATTAAACCGTGGATTTTTCCCTTTTATAGAATGTTCTTTTCTGGCATGTATTGTTCTTGCATTGGTAGGTTGTTCTTTTTTTTGAGTGCGAGGCGTTCATTTATGGCCAAATAATATCTTGTTGTATGTGTTTAAAACTGCCATTTTAATTTTGTCTCTCCTCCTGGTATCGGTAATTTAAGCGAAGAGCCCCTATTTCTGGAAACCCTTTTTAAACCGTAGCATGTTGGGCTTTTGTTGTTTAAAGCCCTTGGGACACAAGGGGGTATTCGAGTTTGGTCATTTTTTTCTTTTTTACAGGGTGTTTTTTGAATGTTGAGGGGTTGATTGAAAACGAAAAAGACTGCTAAAATCCCGGGTTTGGCCCATGTTGATCTTTTTTTGTTACATGAGTTTTTGAGTGGAGCGCCTGTCTAAATTTTTTATTTAAAAATTTTTTTTGGGTTTCTAATTTGGGTACAGGTGTTCCTCTGATGGAGATACCCCTTTTTTCTTCAAATTTTTGAGGGAAAAAAATTCCTTAAACGTGCAAACAGGACCCTTTTCAGGGTTAGTTTTTTTTCTCCCTTTTTTCCCTTTTTTTCAATTTTGATGTTTTGCGAAGTCAAAAATTAAATTTTTATATGCTCTCTCATTTTTGTATTTTTGTTACCCGGGTTGATGGACGAATGAAAAAAATCATTGGGAAACTGTTTTCACAATTTGGGTCATTTAAAAATCTGGTTTAGGAAAAATCTTTTACATAAAAAATTGAAAAAGAATTGGACCTTTTGACAAGAACCTTGGGGGACACCCGCTGTCGGGGAAAAAAGGCTCTGTCGGGCCTGCCTGAAAGGTGGGAAAAGATTTTTTTTCTTTTAAAAAATTTTAATATTAAACTGAGAAAAAATCCAGTTATGGTTTTGGTAGGGCAATTTTGGGTTTTTATTTTCAGGCCAAAATGCCCATAAGGGTATCAAAAGCCCTTTTTGAAATCTTTGGTGGCAATTAAGGCAAGATTGCCCCGATGTTTTGATTGGGTACTGTATCGAAAAAAAACATTTTTTTGCATGGGTTGGTACCTAATGTTTCTAAAGCCAATTTGTTTTTCAGAAAAAAAAAAATGAAATTTAAAATCCTATAGTAGTTCAATCTGTTGGAAAAGACTAAATTCCAAAAAACTTTTCCCGTGACTTCCAAATAAAAAATATGGTTTTGTAGTTCCCGGTTGGGGATGTCTTTTTTTGGGCTTTTTCCAAGAAAGATCATCCTACAGTCTTAAAAACAAAGGGAAAAAAGTCCTGAGGCCAAAAATGGCATTAAAGATAAATTTTCCCAAAAAAGGGTTTTCAATTTCTAGGTAGGTACTTTATTTGTTTTTAATTTTTTATTCCAGAGAGGCCAGGGGCTTATTTCTCATTCTTCCAATAACCTGAATTAAACTCTAGTTTTTAGTAGGGCCGTAAGGGGTGGGTATCTTCAAGAGTTTTAAGATCGATGGAAGGTAGTGGTTGTAGATCATCCCAAATTTTATTTTCTCCATTCATTTACCAACTGTTTTTGATTTTTTGTTTTAAAATTTGGGTGTTTTTTTTTGGGAAAAGAATTTTTCCCCTACACAAACCCCTTTTAAAATTTGTGGTCCCGTGGATATCCAAATTTAATTTTTAAAATCTTCATCATCCTCATCGTGAGGTTTATGAACTGGGGAAAATTTGGAAACCTTTTTACTTTTTCCCTAAAAAAAGGTTTGGATTTACTCCCAAAAATTTTTCTGGTTCAAGTTTATACCCGATTAGCTTGAAGAACTAAAAAATTTCCCCTTTTGTCCCGTTTGTGTTGACTAATTTATTTTTAATTTAATTTTTGGCCTTTTTTCGGTGCAGTGGTGTTTGGTGGTTTTTCGGTTTGAAGTTTCCTTCGGGCAATTTTTGCTTGATAAATTGTCTCTAAATTTCCCCAGTAGGTTTATATTGTTGGTTTAATTTTTTGTGGAAGCTTAAATTGGGGCAAGTTGCATTAGTTGCTTCAATTTTTTGATTTTTCAGGGGCCTGTTTTCTCATCAATTATTGGAAAAAGGGTTTGATTTTCCAATGACACAATTTCAGTGCCACCATGGTTTTTAAAAGGGCACTAAAAGCGTGATATAAGAATAACAGGAAAACTTAGTAGATAAGATCTATAAATTCCTTACAAATAGAACACAAAAAATAATAGTAAACAGAGTAAAATCTGAGGCGGCTAGAGTGAAAAGCTCTGTTCCACAAGGCACAATACTCGCTCCCATCCTGTTCCTCATCCTCATATCTGACATAGAGATGTAAGCCATAGCTCCTTGTCATCCTTTGCGGATGGCACCCGAATTGTCATGACAGTGTCCTCCATCGACGACACTTCAAGACTCCAAGCAGATACCAACCAAATATTTAAATGCTGCAGAAAACAATATGAAGTTCATTGAGGAGAAATTTCAACTGCTCAGATATGGAAAACTTGAGGAAATTAAAACTTTTTCAAGGATAAAACACATTCTAATCACAAGATAGAGCGAAAAACTAATGTGAAGGTCCTGGGAATGATAATGTGATAGGATCTTAGCTTCAAAAACCACAATATATCAACCTCATCTACTAGAAAAATTATAGGATAGATAATGAGAACCTTCAAAACTAGGGACGCCAAGCCCATGATGATTCTCTTCAAATCGCTTGTTTTTTCTAGGCTGGAATACTGCTATACACTAACTGCCTCCTTCAAGGCAGGCGAAATTACTGACCTGGAGAATGTACAGAGAACTTTCATGGCACTCATAAGTACGATAAAGCATCTAAATTTCTGGGAACAGTTGAAGTCCCTTGATTGTATTCCCTGGAACGCACGCGAGAAAGATTTATGATAATATACACTTGGAAAATCCTAGAAGGATTAGTATCAAACTTGCACACGAAAATCACTCCCTACGAACGCAAAAGACTCGACAGGAGATGTAACATTTCCCCAGTGAAAAGCAGGGGCGCCACGAGAACACTAAGAGACAACACAATGAGTGTCAGAGATTAAAGGCTGTTCAGCTGCTTCACAGCATACATATGGAGATAACCAATAGAACCCCGGCAGTCTTCAAGACGAGGTTTAACAGGCACCTAAAATCAGTACGTGTGGTCAACAGTAATAACCTGGTTGATCAGATCCTGATTCATCACGAGGCCTGGTCTCAGACAAGGCCGCGGGGGCGTTGACCCCCGAAACTTTCTCCAGGTATACGCCAGGTATGCCATCCTAAACCGACTCAAACTTCACAAACTCCTACATAAAATGTTAAAACAGGTGGTCAGAACTTTAGGTTTTATCATCAGGAAGGACAGATAAACTCACTTTTAGAAAAATATACATACATTCTACATAACATTATATACAACACTAAACCTGCCTTCAAAACATTTCACTTATTACAAAATGACACAGTAGTACACTGCTACTAGTTAATTAAAGTTAGGCAATATGAAAATTATACATAGCCCAAAACAGTAAGTCTCTATACCCCCTTCCCCCCATCAACCGGCTTCCTTCTGCAGGTAAAAACTAATAGTTCAGTACTCACCACAAGTCACTTATGCCTCATATAAATACCAGGGCCATGCCCATACCAGGACCATCTTACAATACAAGTAAATCCTTCAAAAGAATATACGGCTTAAGTATTACAACAACAACAACAACAACAACAACAACAACCATAAACACACTACTTCACCTGGCTCCAGGATATCTTTCCAGCAAATAATTCCTTAGTTACACCTTATAAGAACATAAGAAAGAAGGAACATTCATGCAGGCCTACTGACCCATGTGAGGCAGGTCCAATTCTCCCACTAATTTAAGCCAATGCTTTAACCTTGTCAGGTAAGTCACATTCACGGTCCTCGGGAGTTTGTTCCACTCATCCACAACTCCAAACCAGTGGTTTCCCGTATCCTTCCTGAATCTGAATTTTTCCAACTTAAACCTTTGCTGCGAGTCCAGTCTATGCTAGATATTTTCAGCACGCTATTTACACCCCTTTATTCATTCCTGTTTTCCATTTATACACCTCAGTCGTACCCCCCTAATTCAGCGCCTGTCTAGAGAGTGTAGATTCAGGTCCCTCAGTCTATCCTCGTAGGGAAGATTTCTGATACTTTGTGTCAGTGCATTGTCTGATACCTATCCCACTGCCGTTTAATGTACGTCTACTTAAGTGTTAACAATATACACTTTCGGAGTACTTTTTCACACAGTACAAACACCCTACATTTCATATACACAATCTTCACATTAAAGCGTAACCTATATGGCAACATCTTTTACCCTTAAAAAAGCTTCTTTTTTTTCATCTGCGTACCTGTATTCTTTAAATAATAGCTTTTCCATACTTTACCAGGTACACTCAACAATTTTTACTCTCTTTAATTTACACATTTTTGCCCCCTTTGCCCTTAACAAATAAGTAACATGCTCTCTCGCGTCCCTAGGTCCCTTCCCCCTCTTTCATACCTTTTTTAAAAATAAAGCACAGAGTATTTCAAAACTTTTTCCACCTACTTTTAACATATTTTTTGATCCCATCACCCAGAGTGCTTTACTCCCTTTTATTTCACCTATGATCTCATCAGCCCTGTTTTTCCCCTCCCGGGGCCATCACGAAATTGCGCACCCCTATCTTCATGACATGCCCAAATTTCCCCATAAATTTTTCTCCATTATCCCAATATCTCCCAAACCCCGTCTAATAAACTTCTACTTTTCTCTTTAACTGTTATATCCCTTTGTTCCCAAATTTTTCCCAAAATTTAAACTCACTAAAACTTTTTCTTATTCATAGCAAAATTTGTTGATATCATTCACCCCTCTTTCGTTTCTCTCATTTTACATTTTTTCCCTTCCCCTTTTTTTTCCCCTACTCCCCCTCCCAATTTCCCTTTTCTTTGTAAAAAACCTTCATATGCTATTTTTTTTCCCTCTCGTTTACTTCGTTTTCCAATCCACCAATCGCTTTTTTTCCCCCCACCCACTTCCCGTATCACAAACTTTTTCTGAACACTAACATACATTCTTAAATCTGCCCCAAAAAATATTCAGCCTCAATGCCTATGTTCTAACTAGCCCATCTTTCTACCCAAAATTGCTTATAACTGCCAACTCCTTTATTTTTAAAAAAACCCTTCCCCCCTCTTTCTTTCTTTTTATATCATTTCCTAGTACCCCTTTCCCCCTTTTACTGTAATACAAATAAAAAAAAAGATCTGATCAATCTGTTGCCTCCTATAAACATGCAATCCTGAAATCTATCCATCTTCCTTTTGAACCGCCAATACTTAGTCCAAAAAACTATTGTCATTATTGCCTATTTCACATCTCGTACACTTATTTACACTTTTTCCTTAAAATATGTATTACCTATTACCAAAACCCTTTTTTATACAAATGCCCTCAATCATCTTTTACCCCCCAACAACCTAAACTTACCTCCCCACCCCCTTTTTAAAATTCGTTTATCCCACTTTTTAATTCAGTCACCTGACATAATTCTCTTTCCCATGGTTACGAACCCCCCAAAACATTTCCAAAATATCTCTTTTGTACACTCCTATCTTCAAAAGTATTTAAAACCCTTTTTTAAACCCATTTTTTTGCACCCAAAACCCTTTTTTTTAAATCCCAATCCTTGAATTTACACATTTACATTTTTCTTTTCTCCTGTCAAAACTGACCCTTTCAAAATTATTGGGGCTTTTTCCACAGCCTAACTTTTTTTCTGAAATTCCGGGACAAAATTTTCCATTTTTTTTCTCCCCACTGATTTTCCCATTTGTATATGTATTTGGGCCTTTAAAAAAAAAGTGCATAGTTTATTAAATTTTTAAATTTTTTTTAAATACTGTATGTGCTTAAAAATTTTACTTCAGGATCCCCATTTGCCAATAGTTTTACTCGCAGTTTAAGACAGACTGAAAATTTATTTGGGGCTTTCTGACTAGCATTTATTCCAACTCTTCAGTTCATTTTCATTTTGCTACTCCACCTGGGGGAAGTCTACACTATTTTTCGTCAACTGCTTCCCAACGGGTTTGTGGTTTTCCCCACTCACATTTTCAACCGGTGTGGTGCTCAACATTTACCCCTCACTTGGTGGGGTTTGAAAATTACTCACACCCCCAAACCGGGGTGGTGCTGGCCCCCTTTTCCACCTGGGGGGGTGCTGGACACCCCTTCCCCCGGGGTGGTGCTGGACACCCCCCTCCCCCGGGGGTTTTTTGCGGGACCCCCACTTTCCTCCTGGGGGGGGTGGGGGAACCCCCACTTCCACCGGGGGTGGTGCTGGACACCCCCCTTCCCAAACCGGGGGTGGTAGAGGTGTTCACCAAACCGAAATAATGACTTGTGAATAACTTTTACTGGAAACTTGTGTTGATCCTGTCCCCGGCCACTCCACTCATGTATACCTTGGTAAGGCCAGTTGAAACCCTCACTGTATATATGAAAGGGATTTTTCTCAAAAATGTCCTTCTAATTAATGTAATGCAAAAATTTTTAAACCAAAACCCCTAAATTAAAGAAAATTTTCCTGTCACTGATCAAAATTTTTTTTTTTTATTTTATTTAAAACATTCATACAAAATACATAGATAGTTACGTATATAAAATTTAAATATTAATAAAAAAAAGCATTTTTCAGTGGGTGTGGCGGTCCACTAAGTAACACTTTCATAAAGATTTTATATACACTAAAATACTTTAAATAACACCTAACTGCAGAAAACACATTTCTTCCCTCACTGTTTTTTTTATAAAGTAAAATGCACCAAAACACTTCAAAACTAGTGACTCACCCCCGCCCCCCCCCAAAAAAATTTTCGTTAAGGGTTTTTATACTCAAAAAGTTGCGCTAAACCACAAGATGAACATGTACCCTTTTTCAGTTTTTATATACTCCATACATTACATTTTTTTTTAAAACATTACAAGCATTAATAAATAAAAAAAGCCCCTTAAAAAGGGCCCCCACAGAAAAAATGAATTTACATATTCGGGAATACACTTACAGTTTTTTCTGTGAGCTGACACAGAATAAACCCTCATCCTATGTTTTTTATCCCTTTTCTAAATACAAGATTACAAAAAAAAAATGCCCTTTTTATCATTCAAATATATTACAATTTGCAGGGAAAAAAATTTTAAATTTTACTTATCATGAAAAATTTTCCCAAAGAAATTAAAAACCAAAAAATTAATGCTATATTATTTTACCCCCATTTCAGTTTCCCTTTTGGTTTTGATTCCCCTCGAAAATTTACTTACATACTTCCCCTCCTTTTCCACAGTTTAAAAAAAAAGACAAAAAACATAGACTCCACAACATCTTAAAACTATTCAAAAAACTTTTAAAAAAAATAAAAAAAACATTAAATTTTGACAATATTTAAATAATAGCCCCAACTTTACTATAGTGAAAAAAGTCAACTAAAATAAAAAACTGTTTCACTGGATTTGAAACACACCTTTTAAAATTTCATATACCAAAGATGTATATTATTAAACAAATATTTCGGGGTTTAAAAAAAATTCTAGATGTTTTTGGGCATGTTTCAGACAATTTTTAGACTTGTTTTTTCACACACTAAAAGGGTTTAAAAAAAAAACATTATAGCCCCTAATCGGGAATTTATCAGCCGCCCCCTCGCTTTTTAGGGAAAAAAATCACTACAGTTAAACAGTGCTAAAATTTTAAATTGTTTTTAGCAGTTTTTAAAAATTCATGTAATTCTTTATACCGATATAAACCCACTACAGTGAAATTTCTTTATCCCGTTTAAAAACACCACTACAGTGTAATTCATTATACCGTTAAACACCACTACAGTGAAAATTCAATACCGATAAAACACCACTACAGTGAATTCATTATCCGATATAAACACCACTAAGTGTAATTATTATCCCGATTAAAAACCACTACAGTGTAATCTTATACCGATATAAACACCACTACATGTAATTCATTATACGATATAAACCCACTACAGTGTAATTCATTATCCGATATAAACACCATACGTGTAATTTTTTTTTTATATTTTTTTTAAAAAACTCGGGTTTACAAAAATATATGGGTAATAATCAATATGTAAAAGATCAGGCAGTGAACAATAAAAACTGTGACTACACGTACTAAGAAGCCATATATAATGACAGAAGACGCTGCATAAAATCAAACACCGTTTGTACTACTGTGCTTCACATGAAAAGGTGGCATACAACATATATATCTATTTATTCATATACCACAATTAATATATTTTAATAATAATTTATATATATATAAATATATAATATATATATTATATTTTTTTTATATATATTTTTTTAATATATAACAATAAACATACATAAATAACAATACATACACATACAACCCACCCTGCTTACACTCCCCCCCCATAAAGTGCCATTTTCACCTTAAATCCGTGACAAAACTCTTATACATACCATTTGCAAAGCTTTAAAACTTAATGACATATATAATAAACACAATCCAGCCAGCTAAACGGCAGACACTAAATAAAAGGGAATGTCTAAACCCTATGGCCACATCCCCCATAGAACACAATCCCCCCTCCCCTCAAAACCCCATGGTAAAAATTAAATACGTCCCGGGTGGTGGGTTTTTAAGACACTACCGCTGACACTTCACCCCCCCCACATGCCTATTAACTGTGTCTGCCGTCCCACCAAAACCCCCCAACAGTTCTTGATAAAAAATTAGCATTTTATATACACCCTAAAACCACGCTATATACATAAACCTCCCACAATAATAAAAAAATTTCACATTATTCCCTCCTGCAGACAGATTTTTTACACTGGGGAGATAATCTATACATCAATCCTCAGAGAAGGAAAACTTAGACATCTAAAATATACATGGAATCACTGACCTGCTATTGGAGATTACTTAAATCTACCCCCCCCCCCAATGAAAAAAACTGACCAGTTTCACCTGGTAAAACAAGATCAAAAATCTTTCCCATTGAACATAAAAGAAAATGTAAAAAAAAAACATTTTTAAAAATATAAGCAAAAACCCCCAGCAAGACCCCTTTACATTATATAAAATACCAAAACGTTCCCATTAAAAAAAGGGTATGAAACCTCATTTTTTGAAAAGTTACATTGTCAATTATAAAAGTAAAATTTACGGGTTTAAAAAATATGCTTATTACTAACATGCTTATGAAAACATCCTTACAAAACTGAAGGAACCTTAGATAATTTTTATAATATCGGTTTTCACAATAACACCAAGAATACATTGAATATCACATTGAATTCACCTCAAACCCTTTCCTCACACAATTCCACACACACCACAATCGCCTCTGCAACCACACAACCCCCCCCCTTTGGGAAAGGGCCAGCCCGTTCTTGCCCTGCCCCTTTTAAAGACCAAAAATCCCCAAAAAAAAGCCCCCTGTAGCCCCCCGAGAAACCCCTCTCCCACCCCCCTCCCATTATTTCCCTGTTGCGACACTTTGTTCTATAAAAGGATGCCTAGGCCTCCTACGTTTCTCAGCCCCTTTTTTCCTCATTCCCCGTATATACACAAAATAAACCATTAAGTAAGCCACTCCCCTTTTAAATTTTACCCCAACCCCCCCCTCTCTAAACTAAGCGCTCTAAAACCCAAAAACCTTTCCCCCCCACATCCCGGGTTATTTCCCCAACCTTTCCCCGCACAATCCCTAGGCTTTAAAAAAATAAACTACATAAAAAGTGATTCAGTACCCCCAAACCCTGAACACCCCACCCTCCCTTTTTTCGCCTATTTCGAAAAAAAACCCAAAGAGGGGAATATTGTGAAAGAAACCTATACATTACCCCCCCCCTCACGCGTGGCCGGGATGCGAACCTTTTAATGGGCCCATGCGTCATGGGTACACCCTTCCGTTGCCCTCCCACCCTAGCCATTCTTCCTCTCCAGGGGACCCCCCCCGATTTTTTCGGCTCTCTGACCTCATCAATAGAGGGCAACAACCCTCACCTTTCTCCAAATTTGTCCCTTCCCCATCCCCGAAGATCCCCCGCACACCCCCAACCCTCCACCCCCTTTCCCCCCCGACCCTTACAACCCATGTTTTACATAACACACTTAAACCTTTTTTCCAAATAAATTTAACCCCCCAGCCCCCCCAAAGGGCCCACCGGAAGTGTTACCACTTCTTTTTTAACCAATCGCCCCCGAACCCCAATAAAAAAGGAAAATTGCCCAACAATCTCCGGACACCCCCTACACAAAGGGTACAAGCTGCCACAGCCATATTTTATGTCAAAAGCACTTTGACCACAATGCCCCTTTGGGTGTGCGTAAGATGTGTGGGCCTCAACCCTAAAATCCCCCCAAATCCCATTACCACACCCTTTGAATTATTCTCCCTCGCCATCTGAGCATTACCCATATCCCCACAATCCACAAATTTTCACCCGGCCCACGCACTCCATCCCCCCCCCCCCCCCCTCCTGCCCATCCCTTTCACCCAATATCTGAGCTTAATTTTATGCAATTCCTGCCTTTCCTTTCCCACCCCAAAAAACGTCTATAACTCTTCCGACCCTCCCAATCCCTCCCCCACTCACTGGACTTGTGTCATCAACGTAACCTATGATACTGGGATCCCACCTCGTATTCCCCCCCTTACCCCCTCCTGTATGCACCTTTCCACTGCCCTATAAACGGATTCTGTAAACATGCAAATAATTTGTGACAAGGGGAAAACCCTTTCCTAATCCCCCGGCCATTTTCACTGCAACCCCACCCTCCCATTTTTCTGTACACACATCCAGTCCCCGATATAAGTACGTGCCAATTCCAAAGTTCCCCGAAAACCCCTTTCCCCTCCATGATTTCCACAGAGCCTCCTCTCGACACTTCATATCCGTTCTCCAATCCAACGCCCAAACCCCAGTTCCCCCCTTTTTGGATCTCAAAAAACCTTCTAATAACCCCCATCCCCCCCATTCATTGATCCCCCCGGAATCCCTAAATTTACCCCCATATTCCCCCCCAATGACCTTTTTTATACGATTACCCAAAATTTTTGCAAAAAATTTGTGTCTGCACAAATGAGTGAATTTATCCGGTAATCTCCACGGGGCACTGACTTTCAACCTTTGGCACCCAAAAATAAGTGTGCGCCCTGCAAAGGTCCCAACGCACCCCTCCTTTTTGATATTAAATAAGCCCCCCAAAAATCTTTTAATACTCCCCAATGCTGTTGTAAAACTCCCCAGGGAGCCCCTCTATCCCGGGCCTTACCCCCCGTCATTCATTAAAGCCGTCCCCAAACCCCTTCCTCCACAAAAGGCCCCTGTAACGTTCCTGTCGCCCTGTCCGCACCTCCGCACCCCTCCCCCCGTTCTCTTAAAACCCCCTCTCTCACGCCCACACTCCTCTAATTTTCACTAAGCCAAGAATAACATACCCTCCCATCCCCCCCGTTTTCACAAATCTTGCCCTCCCTATCCCTTATGTCCTCAAGAACTCTCAAACCCCCCATTTCCATTGCAACGCGCCGGCGCCCCTGCCTCGCAGGACACCGCCGATGGTCTATCACCCCACATGACCTCCCCAACCCCCTAAAACCCTTTCCCCATCAAACCTCTCATTTTGCCTTCCTTTTGGCGTTCCTTCACTCTTCTTGTCAGCCACAGGGGCTCCCATCCTCCCCCCTTTCCCCTCTCTGATACTCCCTTAAAAGCCCCTCAAGATACCTTTAAAAAGCCCATAACCCAAGATTCCGTGCCTTCCCTGTCGGACATAGAACCCGAATCCCCCCTTTTTTCGCCGTACATCCCACCATCTCAACACATCCCCATTGACTTCCATCCCTTCCCATAAGCCTTTCCACCCTTGTGCAAATAGGACCCCCCCCCCTTTTGAAGCAACCGAACATTCAATTTCCAATAACCTTATACCTGTTTTGGCAGACCCTCCCATCCCAAATCCACCCAAAAAACCCCTATGATGAAAAAAAAAACATCCCAAAAAACCCCCTTACACCCGCACCCATTTCCTTGTACGTATATCCTGCCAGCCGTGCAGCATACCCCTGCCCCAAAAGTGTGCTGCACCTCCCCCGCCGCCCCCCCCTTACACCACCAACCCCCCCGGGTTAACAGGTCCCTCAGAAACGCCAGAACAAAATCCTGCTCCCCTAGGTTTCCACTCCTTGCGGCGTAAAAGCAATTCTCCCCTCCCACCACAGCTAAGCTGGAAGCGCCTTAAGTGATACACCAACATTCAGTACAAATCATTTTTCACTCGACTGTCCCCCTCCGCCCCACCCTAAACACACACAAAGCATCTTTTCTCTTCCCCCTGTCCCATCCCCTCTTATAACCCCCCCTCACCCCCCCCTCACAATGTGTACAGTAAACGGGCTAGCCTCCCCACCAAATAGCCACTCCCCTTTCAATCTCGTTGAGTTGCCCTATATACAGTTACCCCTAAACTCAACTACAACCCGGCTTGTGGTTGTGCTCTTGCACAAACACTACATCTACACCATCCTAATGAGCATCTCAGAAACCCTTACACTTCCTAGAATTTTTCAGCATTAAATTTATAGAGAGACTCTTGAAATTTGTCAATGGAGGTTTGCCTTTACGTATTGCACCCCCTTTTTTCCCCCCTTCCCCTTTTACGCCCTGATCTTCAATCACCTTCTGTATCTGCTTTCACATGCCCCTTGCCCCCGGACCCCCCCGGGCCATGCTCAACCACTTCACCCACACCTTTTTTGCCCGAACGCTGTCCGGAGTGAGCACTCCACATTTCCCCCGTCCGAGGGCACTGCCCCCTCTCTTCCCCTGACACTGAGCCTTTCTCCCCCCCCTCCACTGGAAGCCTCCCCTTTCACTTCCCCCACCCCCCGTGCCAATTTGCAACCGCCCCAACCTGGGTCTCTGACATGCCCCCCCCCCTCTCACCACCTGGAACCCCCGCAGACCAGGGCACCCCCAAACCCCCCAACTGTGACCTCTCCCGGGGGCCCTAAAGGGTCGTGGGGCTGAATCAAGGTGCCTCCACGGCCCTTCCTCACCCAGTACCCAATCTTCGGGCTCCGGTGCCTGCCCGGAGTGCATGTCTCTCTCGGAAAAGGGTTCACACCTTTCCCCCCTCAAGGCCCCCTCGACCCCCAACTCCAGCCTTGTTCAAGGAAACCCACCGGTCGGCAAATCCAAAGTCTCAAGGTCCCCTGATGCCTCCTTATGCTGCTCCTTGCCGTGTACCTGTTTTTTTAAAACACTGCGCAGCAAAAAGTGTCAAGGCCCGCATAAACGACAGGTCGTTGTTGCCCTGGTAAGTCACCTTACTTGGTCCTGAAGTTTCTAGGAAAATATAGGGAAAGGGAAAAGGGTGCCCCAAAGTCATTTTTAAAAAAAAACTTCCTTCAGGCATCCCCGAAAACGTCCTTCCTTCCATTTCCCCAAAGTCGCCATATGAACAGTCCCAAAAATTTCGAAGACAGCCCGTTGGTTGCCTCATTTGCCTCAAAGGGTACATTTCTTTCTTTACCCATGTATAATGGGGGGACACATCATGTAGCCTTACCCTCACTGCAGGGTTCACTGGTACACAAAGTCTTGGAAAACCCGGCGACATTCTCTATACACTTCTTTAGAAATTTCCAAAAAATTTTATATGCCCCCCTTCAAGGCTACACCCTACAGATCTTCGTTGGCAATGCCGTATGTGTCCCTGATGATGGCAGGTAATAAAACTTGAGCTGAGTGGGCATGCAAAGCCCCACGCACCACTTCTATGCCGACAGTGTTTACCCTTCTTCTTGCCGGCTGCGCCATTTTGGAAAACCCAATTGTACCGGTGACAAACGAGGGCAAAGGGTCAGCTCACGTGCTCGTCCCCCAAATGGGGCGACGAATGGTTAGACTAGGTATTGGGAGATAAAAAACTGATGAGTAGACCTCCAGATTTGCATGTTTATAGAAGGGCCACAGATAAATCAGAACACTTCTTAGGTGTAAGTACAGTGAGAGTAAAATGTAGATGGGATACAAAAAGAATGGAATTAGCAAAAGACAGTAAGGGGGAAACAGTAGGCGATAAGATATAAACAATAGGCTAGTGAGAGTACAGTAGGGCCCCATTTATACGGCAGGTTAGGTTCCAGGCTACTGCCGGAAAGCAGACATGCCAGAAAGCAAACGCCCTTTTTTCCCCTTACAAAACCATAAAAAGCCAGATAATTTTTTAAATAACATATTTAAGTTTACAATAGAATAGGTATTAAAAAACAAAAAAAAGTAAAAACACACATACACCCATTATTTTCCTCAAAAAAATTTGTACCCTAATGTAGGGCAAAGGTGAGTGTATTTTCTGAAAGAAGTTTTGGGGGTGGGAAACCTATGGCCACCCAAACCCACATTAATATATACGACGATGCTTAAAGCTCCATAGGTGATAAAATGCCTTTTTGTACACTCATTACTTACCTAAAAATTTTGTAGTCTTAAAATTTTTTTGTGAAAGCTGAAAATATTTATTTGTAAAAGTGGGGTGGTAGGTTAAATGTAGGTGGGAAATGCCCGGCCACCCACCCATATGTAAAAAAACAGACGGCGTCTGGTTTGATCGTAAAATTCATAAAAAAAAAACCCTACGACGGGGGGGATAGAAACCCCCGATCAGAGAGTCTCAAAATCCAGACCTTTTCATTAGAAATTTTTGATCACGTGTGCCTATGCTAACCTTCCTATGGGTGAAAAATACCTATTGACGAATTTTATTTTGGGTAGTGGTTAGTGGGTTAACGCGACGGTCTGGAGTTTTGAGACCCCTCTATCGCGGGTTTTCTTTTCCCCCCCCCGTGGTAGGTTTGTTTGCAATCGTGTCATTACGATTTCGTGAGTCATTCATTCAACCACCTCACATTGTGTACAAATTGTCTCCACAGTGGTACAGTACAATAATTATTATTATTATTATTATTATTATTATTATTATTATTATTATTAAAGATTCGCCGGTATTCTCCCGGCCCGGGACTTTTCCAAGTGGTGGCCCGGCCTTGGCTCCCTCTTTTGGGAGTGTCTGAGACCTAAGTCTCCCATGGGAGGGGGCACAAGTACCCCCTCATCTTAGGGACCAACTGTCCCCAGGCCTAACCACAAGCTAGGCCTCTCTGGTCTGCCATCCGCGCCCCAATGGAATGACAGTCTTGTGAGCTGTAAGCTCGGGCTCAGGCACCTACCCTACCCTAGAAGGGCTGGACATGGCGTCGATCAGTACAATAAATAAAGACCAACACTTCCATTCTCATGTAATTTTTAGAAGGAATGATGCTGTGGCATTATTATTATTATTATTATTATTATTATTATTATTATTATTATTACAAATTATTATTACAAGTTATTATTATTATATTCATAATAAAAAAGAAGCACTAAACCCACAAGGATCGTGAATTGCTATATATAGAGTGAAGGCATGCGAAAGGAATATTTATACATGTATACAGTTATTCCCCAGTGTTTGACTAGAGAAAACGTAATTCTTCCGACACTCCTACAAAGGCCCTCTGTAAACAAATCTTATATTTATATCAATTTTTATTCTGTGGGTGTATGTATAATGTTTATATGCTATGTAACGTGTTTCTTATATAATTTTGAAGAAAATATCATAGATGGATTAATGGAAATGTTTATGTTAACGCAAAATAAGACATTTAATGTGCCCAAGAGAGATTATTATTACCTAGTATTACTATGGCGTCATGAGCATAGAGACTTCCAGTGATTTTAATGTGTACCCTCGCTCCAGCACAATGTGTAAGTATATTTAGGATCAGGTACACATAAGCATAATTATCAGAGTACATATGAAATATTCAATAACTTTAAACAATTGAAATTATGGAAAGTTTCCAGACATAATAGATGTGCTCACGGAGAATATAAACAAAAAGGGTTGGGCGCTCCGTATTTAAAAGACTGCTTACCGTATAGAAAATTTTGGTCATAACTTGAAATCACTGAATTAGTGGAACGCCGTAAGGCGAAACGACGTAAAGCAGGGCGCTACTGTATATACAATGAGGTTGAAGAGGTATGGAGTAGATTTAAGAATGTAGTGTTAGACTGTTCAGCAGAAGTTTATGTTTACAGGAAAGTAAGTGCGGGAGGGAAGAAGAGCGGCTGGTGGAATGATCATTAAATTTTTTTGAGACTAAGAAAAAAATTTGGAGTGAGATTAAATAAGTTGAGAAAGCCAAGGAAGAGAATGGATTTGACAGAAACAGGAGACAAGAGTTATTGGATGGAGAATTAGAGGTATTGGAAACATGGAAGAAGTATTTTGAGGAGCTGTTGAATGTTCATGAAAATAAGAAAACTGTGATATCGTTCACTGGGCAGGGAAGAATATCATCTTGTAGGAGTAAAGAAGGTCCAGATGTGAGTGTGTGTGTGTGGAGGGGAGGGTACTGGAGGCAGTGGGTAGAACGAAAGCGGTAAAGCAGTTGGGATTGATGGGATAAAGACGGAGATGCTAAAAGAGGTGGGGATATAGTTTTAGAGTGGTTAATGCTTTACTTTAATAAATTTATTGAAGAGGGTAAGGTACCTAGGAACTAGAAGAAAGCATACATAGTTCCTTTGTATAAAGGCAAAGGGAACAAAAGAGTGTAAAAATTATAGGGGAATTAGCCTGGTGAGTATACCTGGTAAAGTGTATGGTAGATTTATTACTGAAAGAATTAGGAGTAAGAAAGAAAGCAGAAATGCACATGAACAAGGAGGCTTTAGGAAAGGTAATGAAGTGAAGCCCAAGTGTTTACAGTGAAACATATAGGTGAACAGTATTTAAATAAGGGTAAAGAGGTTTTTGTGGCATATGTGGATTTGGAAAAAACATATGATAAGGTGGATAGGAAGGGGGGCAATGTGGAAGATGTTGCAGATGTATGGAATAGGAGGTAGAGAAGTTGCAGAGTATGGACGTGTTAGTTAGGGTGTGTAAAATAAGGAAATTAAAAATGAACATTGGAATTAGTAAGGTAATGAAGATAACACAAATATTAGGTAATGAAAAAATTGGAATAGAAATTGGAGAGAGGGAGGGAGTATAGAGGAAGTGAATGTGTTCAGATATTTGGAAGTAGACTGGTCAGAAGATGTGTCTATGAAAGATAAGGTGAATCACAGAATTGATTAAGGGAAAAAAGGTGAGGTGTGCTCAGAGGAGTCTGTGGTAATAAAGAATGCTATCCATGAAAGCAAAGAGAGGAATGCATGAGAGTATAACTATACCAATCAGGGCCAGATTTGTAAGGGGGCAAAGGGAGCAACTGTCCCAGGCCCCCCTGCCAGAGGGACCTCCAGACAAAATGTAATAATAAATAACCTAGTTTAATTATTAAAAGGAATTAACAAATAAAGCATGTAGGGGCATCAGAAAATTGAAAGAAAGGGTGCCCTGCACCCTCTCTCCCTTTGAATAACTTGACTTGACTTAAATTATTTCTGGTCAGCATCAGTTTAGAGGTAAATGACCAGACCATGAGGTCAGAGGTGAACAGGGTGCACATGTGGAGAAATTTTCTCCAGGAGGGGGGTATCAGCCCCCTTCAGCCCCTTCAGCCCCTTTCAGCCCTGAGGGGCCCAGCCCTCTCAGAAGGGGCAAGTGTCTTGTTTACTGCTACAGTGAGTAATTGATCACTGATGTCGTACGAGTATGCGACGTGGTCAAGTGACCGCTGCTCCTTGCAGTGCAGTGTTGCAAAGTGTAGTTTAATAAGAGACAGTACATCTCTTACTTTTGCAGGACAATTAAGGAAAATCCTGCTCCCTCTTTATTACCATAGTAAAGATAGTGGACATTGTTGTCTATGCTTAAGACAGCAAGAATCAAACATTCTGCTTTACTTCATCGAGGAAGTGGCAAGGAAGCAAAAGTACTAGGTCAGCTTTTTCTTTGTGCTAGGGGAGTAACGGCATGGGGCGCTGTGGCGTCTTCAGATTACTTTTGACTCTACTGAGAGTGACACTGACGCCAGGATAACCAACAAAGAACAACGATCTGTGCGTTAGTGTGAACAAAGTGTCTCACAAAACACAATAAACACTTAAGAGAAGTATGATCAGCTTCTCTTGTGATAAGATTGTGAACAATAAAGACAAATCTTGTGGAACGTAGTGTACCAGTGTGCGTTTCCTAGACAATGGAAGACGTGGACATCCAAGGGCACTTCAGCTTCTATCAAGTCACCGACACCTGTTGAAGGTGTGAAGAACACCATAGCTCATGTTACAAGAGCAAGGTATGTTACGAATTTCTTGTAGTACGGGGGACTGCGCAGTACTTGAGTCGCAAGGAGTTTGTAATCAACCTATAGTCGGCAGTAAGGTGTGGACTTTTGAGTCCAAACAAGTATGTATTTTGTCAGCCATCAGTGAATGAAATATGCTGACATAACACCCCCTAGGGGTAATTTATAATCTTACAAATTATAAATCTTTACAGCCCGTTGAAAGATGGTTTCGACAGCTTCTAGACCTCGTCTGCAGGGGCGGCTGTGTAGACGATTTGCTGTCTTTTATCAGCTAAGTGTTCACTCTATTTATATTTATAAATTAAGCTTAGCTGGTAATGCCATTTCTCAACAGCACATGTGAATGTGTGTGTGTGTCTGTTTCTGTGTCTGTGTCTGTGAGGTAGCTATTGTATGTAATGCTTTGATTGGCTATGTCGAACTCAGAAGGGCTATTTCTTGTTAGTCAGTGTAGAGGTCAATGACCAACAAGTGAATTGGTGGTCTGGGGCTAAATATGTGTCTGTGTTCGTCGACCACTTTTAGTGCTAGGGACTGGTGTGGGGCAGTGGAGTCCATGGTTTAGATCTGTGTGTTGCTAACAAATGTTTGCAATATATCATCATTTTGCAATTACATTTTACACATCCACAAACACACACACACACACACACACACACGCACACACACATACACAAGGGGACACAGCTGGAAGTTGAAGACACAGATGAATCACAGGGATGTTAAGAAGTATTTCTTCAGCCATAGAGTTGTCAGGAAGTGGAATAGTTTGGGAAGCGATGTAGTGGAAGCAGGATCCATACATAGCTTTAAACAGAGGTATGATAAAGCTCACGGTTCAGGGAGAGTGACCTAGTAGCGACCAGTGAAGAGGCGGGGCCAGGAGCTAGAACTCGACCCCTGCAACCTCAACTAGGTGAGTACACACACACACACACACACACACACACACACACACACACACACACAGAGTGAACAAGCTAGCCAGAAAGGGGATATATATATATATACATACATATACATAAATATATATAAGCAGAGGTGGTGGCAGCAGTAGGCCTGAGGGAGTAGCACCGCCATAACAGGCTGGGTGTCATCACAAATAAGTAGTGTACTTACCCAAAGTGAAGTGTAAATTATAAAAGTAGCAGTATACAAGTGATAAGTGTGGTAAATGAGGACTCAAAAGGGCAACGAGATAAGTATAGCGAAGAAGCCAGCGGCGGAAGGGCGAGGTGCACGAGTCATCGTACAGCAAGCATCGTACAGCGAGCATCGTACATCAGGCATCTGGATGGACGTCCCCTCTGACCAGTAACGTACAAATCACCTGTTTGTGGTTGGGGGAAGTCTGAGTGATAGAGCCGGCCCAGCGGTCACTGGTAACTCGATATCTAAACCCTGCTCCAGAGCGATTATCATACACACAACACCTAGCAGTAGTAGGAAGATAAACTTTGTAGGAATAAGGATTAAGCAGGAGGATTAAGTCGTGGCTAATGGGACTACAGCTCTGACAACAGTTTCGAGAGATAATGGTCTAGGACACAAAGACAGTACAATCTGAGAAGCAAGTACTGGGTACACATGTAACTACTTTCAGTGTTAATGGTATCTCATTAGTATTACGGATACACAGAAGTGAATTGTATTTCTGGGACATATAAACAACTGACGTGCTCACACACACACACACGCGCGCACACACATACACACTCGGGGCCAGGAGCTGGGTCTCGACCCCTGGAACCACAACTAGGTGAGTACACACAGCTGATCCTTGGAATTTGACCGCCTCCCCCACAGACCTCTTACCTTTCCCCTCCCTCGCGTTTCTCCCTCTCAATACCCTCTTTCCCTCCTTTCTCCCTCTCTCTTTCTCTCCCTCTCCCTCTCTTTCTCCCTCTCTCTACCCTTTCTCTCCCCCTCACATTTCTCTCTCTCCCCCTTCTCTCTCTCTTCTTTCTCCCCCCTTGGACTTATCCACACAACCCCTATACTCTCCCTCTCTCGTCCCACTTTCTAACCCTTCTCTCTCCTCTCTCTCCCTCTTTCTACCCTTTCTCTCTCTCCCCCCCACACCCTCTTCCCTCCTCTACACATGTAGAAAAAGGTAGTACATAACTGGGGTGAAGAAATGACTTGTTAACACACGCAAGTATTATAATTATTAGAACTACTCTCAGGGTTAGTGGGAATCTCATTAGTATTACGGATACACAGAAGTGAATTGAATTTCTGGGACCATATAAACACCTGACCGTGCTCACACACACATCACACGTGCACACACAACACCCTCGGGGCCAGAGCTGGGTCCTCGACCACCAAAACCACACCTAGGTGATACTCACAGCGATCCTTGGAGAATTTTGACTGCCACCCCCACAGACCCTCTTTACCTATTTTCCCTCCCATCGTGGTTTCTCTCTCTCACAGCCATCTCCCTCCTTTCTCCTCTCTCACTCTCTTTCTCTCCCTCTCCTCTCCCCTCTTTCCCCTCTCTCTACCCTTTCTCTCCCCCCGTCACATTTTCCCTCCCCCCCCTTGTCTTATCCCTCACCCCCATTACTCTATCCTCTCTCACCCCTACTTTCTATACCCTTTCTCTCCTTCCTCTCTCTCCATACTTTCTACCCATCTCTCTCTCTCCCCACACCCTCCTCTAGCCTTTCTGTCTTTGGTAAATAAGAAGTAAAAAAAAAAAAAAAAAAAAAAAAAAAAAAAAAAAAAAAAAAAAAATGGGTGGCCTAGAGGATGGAAACCCAGAGATCAGGTAGGACGAACAGGTAGAAAGACTGGGAGCTAGAGCTCCAAAAAGGGAGGAAGAGTGGGAAGGAAGATAGTAGAGCTTGGTAAAAAATGGAGGAGCGGAAAGCTGAAGATTGCAGGAGTAGAGAAGTACAGTCTTAGCAGCAGAAGCTAGGATACAGTGCTTAGAAGTAGAAACTGGCAAAGCCTGAAACAGATTGAGAGACAAATGACATTAGGTGTGACATCAGGAAATTTCAAAGTCAGGCGCAGACAAGGGATGGTACGCAACAACGGGAGACATGCCGAGCATGAAGGCCCTATCAACCCCAAACGTGGGGCCAGTGAAAAGACGACGAGCACACTAAGATCAAACTACAAGTCCGAAAACATGAAGAATGCTATATGCAGAGATTCTAACTGTCCACTGCAGTAGTCAAGGGACAGCTGGTTCAGGAAAAGACAGTCCACTGTAGAATAGAATGTTTCAGATATGACAGGGTACAGAAGGCAAGAACATGTAAATGGAAGGAAATAAAATGCCTCAGAGGACGCATGATGGAGACGCAGTGGGAGGAGGAAAGGGCGGATGACAGTTTTTGTGTACGGGCTCCAAGAAGCCAAGGGGGCCAACTTTGAAGAAATAAAACAGAGAGGAGAAAAAAAAATGATTGAAGGCATCAATGAAAACAATAGGGGAGGGCAATAAGACCCAGGTGACAAATTTTCAGAGAAATGGGTGGTTTTGCGAGTGGAAGATACGGCCTGTCCAAGTAACTTTCCAAGTAATAAACAGTTCGAACCAGGATTCTGTCAAGAGAAAAGCAAGCCTGAGGGACAAAGAGGGGTACCAAGAGAGTATACCTCGACCGCGACAGAACACAAGAAGAAAGGACTACACAGAAAAGAAGGGTACAGAGACGCAAGGGGAACGAGAAGCAATGAAAATGAGCAGGACCCAGACACGAGAGAAGGGCAAACACACCCCACAGAATCTCCCACTCAAAAGAAACTCTCCAATCCACCCAGCGACATTCCAACGCAACTGAGCAACCTATACTACAACCCCACTCACTGATCCCTCTGCCACCAATCCCCATATCACAAACTCACCCCAACACTGTCGCCTTATGGGCATTCTGACCCCCCCCCATCAACAACAAACCCCACCAACACACATGCCCCATATAGGCCCCCCCCCACCAGGCTCTCGCTCCCCCAACCCCATATTCTTGCATACCACCAATGAAAGTACAGAAATTACAAAAGGTTTGGTACACAAACGCGGATAGAATATAGAATAACCTGATGAGGGAATGAAAAGAATCAGTGAAAAAATCCCCCAGACAATCATAGCATTCACAGAAACAAAACTCGCTGAGAACAATAACAGACACAACTTTCCCAACAGGATATCAGATCCTGAGGAAATATAGAGGAGTAGAGTGGGAATGGAGGGGTTGCACTGCTCATAAACACTCGATGGGGATTTTGAGGAAATGGAAGGCATGGACATGATGGAGAAAGAGACTACATTGTAGGTACAATTCAGTCCGGAGGAACATAAAGTATTCATTGGAGTGATGTATAACCCAACCGCACAGAACTGTCAGGAGGCCAAGAGAGGAGTACGAAGTAAACAACAGGGTGAGGAGGACACACTGGCTGAGGTGGCAAGAAGAGCACACTCGAGCGAGCAAAGTTACTGGAAAGGTCGGATTTCAACCACAGGGAGATCGACTGGAAAAACCTGGAGCCACCATGGGGGTCCCTAAACATGGAGACAAGATGATGGATGTGGTACTTTGAAAACCTCATGCATCAACATGTCAGGGACACAACGCAGAGAGAGAGGGAGGATGAGTCCACAAGATCAGGATCTTGTGTTCACCTGAGCAGTTCAGTAACATAGAGGGACATCACTTATGAAGGCCCCTTGTGACTAGCGATCATGTGGTTCTGATTAGACTATATAGTAGAGTTTAAACAAGTGGAGTAAGGTAACAGGAACAGAAGGGGAAAGGCCAAACTAATAAAAGGGGACAACAACAGGTAAAGAAACTTCCTGCATGAGGTTCAGTGGGACCAGAGAAAAGGTCGGAAAATCAAGTAAACAGATGAGAATATGTGGCAACCAAAGTCAAGGAGGAGAGGAAGTTTTGTTCCCAAGGGAACACGGCAATAATGAGGACAGACCAAAACGGAGTCCTTGGTTTACCCGAAGGTGTAGGGATGCAAAAACTAAGTGCAACAGAGAATGGGAAAGGTACAGAGGCATAGGACCCAGTAAAACAATGAGATTAGTAGAAGAGCAGAAACGAGTATGCAACAGAAAAGGAGGGAGGCCCAGCGACAGTATGAAAACGACATAGCATACGAAATCAAATCTGACCCGAAACCTGCTGTATAGAGCCAATAGGATGAGAGACAACAGCAAGGACGCAGGTGATAAGGCTGAGGAAAGAAGTGGAAGAACTCACCAGAGAAACGATCAAGAAGTAGTGGATGAGCTCAACACGAGATTTAAGGAAGTATTTACAAGTAATACAGGAGGACTCTGGGGGACAGACCAGATGGGGCACCAGCAAGTAATACACCAACCAATGATGGACGACATACATACAGATGAGGAGGAGGTGAAGAAACTGCTAAGGGGACATCGATACCTCCAAGGGCAATGGACCAGACAACATCTCACACACGTGGGTCCTTAGAGAGGGAGCAGATATGTTGGCGAGCCCTTACCACAATCTCCAACACATCCTGGGAAACTGTGCAACACCTGAGGTATTGGAAGCGGCAAATGTAGTTCCCTATTTTTAAAAAAAAGGAGACAGAAAAGAGGCACTAAACAATAGACCCTGTGTCAATGACGTGTATTAGTATGCAAATTAAATGAGAAGAATATCAGGATGAGAAGAGTGGTGGAGCACTGGAACGGAACAGAGTATAAATGCCAACTCAGCACGGGATTCATGGAATGTCAAATCCCTGTGTCACAAAACCCTTTCTGGAGGTATTTATGATAAAATAACAGAAGTAAGACAAGAGAGAGAGGGGGTGTGTTGATGCAAATCTTCATGGACTGCAAGAAGGCCTTTGACACAGGTTCTCACAGAGATTAGTGCGGAAGTAAGAGCACAGTCGTATATAACAGGAAGGCACTGCAAATGCATCAGAGAATACCTGACAGGGAGGCAACAACGAGTCATGGTACGTTAATGATGTATCACATGGGCACCTGTGACGAGCGGGTCCCACAGGGTGTCGTGTCCTAGGACCAGTGCTATTTTTGTTATATGTGAACGTCATGAGGAAGGGTTAACTCAGAATGTCCCAGTTTTGCAGATGATGTGAAGTTAATGAGGAGAATTAAAATCTGATGAGGACCAGGCAGGACTTCATAAGAGACCTGACAGACTGGACACCTGGTCCAGCAATGGCTTCTCGAATTTAATCGCTGCCAAATGCAAAGTCATGAAGATGGGGGAGGGGCACAGAAGACCCACAGACAGAGTATAGGCGAGGTGGCCAAAGACTGCAAACCTCACTCAAGGAGAAAGAATCTTGGGGTGAGTATAAACACGAGCATGTTCGTCCCGGTAAGCACCAACAATCAAATCATGGAACTGCTGCAAGCAATATGGCGCCTGCAAACCTGAGAACAGCAAATCCGATACTTAGTAAGGAATCATTCAAGACACTGTACACCGTGGTATGTCAGAGCCTAATACTGGAGTATGTCAGCACCTGTTTGGAACCCGCACTTGATACAGCCCGTCAAGAAACTAGAGAAAGTACAAAGGTTTGGCGACAAGGTTAGTTTTCCAGGCCAAGGGGAATGTCCAAATGAGAAAAGATAACGGGAAATCGTGGTCGGCCTGACCCCACTGGAGACAGGAAGGTCCGGTGGATACATGATAAACGACATATAAAATAACTGCGTGGGAATAGACAAGTGGACAAAGACAGGATGTTTCCAGGGAGGGACACAAAGACAAAGAAGGCCACAATTGGAAGTTGAAGGACACAAAAAAGTCGGAGAACTAGTAGGAATTATTTCTTCAGTCATAGAGTTGTAAGGCAGTGGAATTAGCCTAGAAAATGACGTAGTGGAGGCAGGAACCAACACGAGTTTTAAGATTAGTTTTATAAGCTCATGGAGCGTGAGAGAGAGGGCCTATAGCACCCGGTGAAAGGCGGGCCAGGAGCTAGGACTCGACCCCTGCAACATAAACAGGTTAGTACAAAATAGGTGAGTTACAACACTCCACACACAACACACTACACACACACAGACCACACACACACACACCCCACACAGCACACACACACACACACACACACACACACACAGGCACGCACACACACGCACTAAACATCACACACACACACACACACGCACACACACACTCACACACACACACACACACACATATATATATATATAATAGATATATATATATAATATATATATAATATATATATATAAATAATATATATATAAATGTTATTAAATGCTCAAAAATCTGAATATTTTTTTTTCAGAATACACAGTATGCCGTCGGAAAATTCAGTTGTCAGGAGCACAGAAAAGAAAGATTTCCAAGAATCAATGTTGCAGTCTTGGCAAATCAAACTGCCTTACAGTAAAATTTCTCTGCTTCCATAGCGGAAAACATAGAAGCACAAAGAAGAACAGTATCCTTGTTTAGATGATGTTTCTTCTGTGACGCAGAACCCGCATTCCCATACATCTTCAGAAAATAAATAGAACAGCCAAATCCAATATTAATGTTGATGAATCACCACAACCACATTCTACAGATAACTTCTGTAGACATGGACGGAGAAGTGCCAGCATGTGATTCAGACCAGTCATGTGGTTTCCTGTCAGAGATCAGCATTGACCTTTAGGTCAACTGCCAACCCCCATATGTCAAAACAAAAAAAGAATCCGTACTCTTACCCACAATCTCGACGCTAATATTAGTCAGGTCCGGTAAGCAGGACAGGGCAGTGTCGTCAATCAAAGAATTCAATAATGTTACTCTATTCACGACAATGGGTTAAGCAGCATTATTGAGAAAGTGCTCCTATTAGAGCCATCAAATCGGTACTGTTTATTGTGTTATTGTACGTGATGTCCACTGATGTGACAGGTTATCCAGCAAGGATGGCTTTATGACTGGAAAAGAGGGTGGACAAAATGTGAAAATTCATGAAAAAAGTCAAGGTCACCAAAATTCTATGCTAAAGTTTAATCTTCCAAGTAAGGACTCCTCTCATGTTTGATAGGCATTGAAGTAGACAAGAGCAAGAAAACAAAACAATACTGAGGTCATGAAGTATTTGCACCGTTGTTTTGGAATGACAGTCATTTTAGCTGAAGAGACCTGACATATAGGGCAGTGAAGATGATTCATCGGATCCAACATAATGACTTTTTTAGAGATCATGGAACTTATAGCACAATTTAATTCACTACCTGTTGGGACCTTTTAAAGAAACCTGGTCATTCCTGAAAGTGGTAAGCAACAATTTATCAACACTTTACAAAAAAATTGTTTCTGCTGTTGGCGAAAATAGTTAGAACTTAAGAACATAGGAAAGAAGCACACACTGCAACAGGCCTACTGACCAAGTGTAGCAGTCCATGTTTCCCCACCGATAAGCCCAATGGCCCACCCAGTCTGGTCACCCTCCACTCAAGGAAGGAGCACGCAACCAGACCCAGAAGCACAACTATCCGTCCAACTACACCAACACCACACCCACTCGTATATTTATCTAACCATTTTTAAAACTACACAACGTTTTTTTTTGCCCGAAGTTATACTGCATCTTTATACATCATTAGTAAGGCCCTCACCTAGATTATGCAGCTCAGTTCTGGTCTCCATATTACAAAATGAGGATATAAATTTCGTTAAAAAAATTCAGCGTAGAAAGACTAAATTAATACATAGCATTAGAAATCTTCCTTAATGAAAGAAAGATTGAAGACTCTTATATTACATTCTCGTTGTAGATGAATTGTTCCAGAGAACCGACATGTTGATAAATTAGACACATGTGCAACACTTGGTATCTTTATTGAGGAACGTTTCGCCACACAGTGCTTCAACAGTCCATACAAAGGAGAATCTTGAAGAACAGGAGGAGAATGAGGTAAATCAGTCCCTCAAAACCTCGATCGATGTGGTCAGTCCAACAATCTTGAAAAGAATACGGCAATACGTCGGAAAGGATCTTATAATAATTCATCTATAAACCTGTCAGACAGCAGCAACTTCTTGGATCTTAATACATGGGAATTCTTCGCTGCATAATCTTGGGCCACAGACCAACTTCCACATAGAGCAAATTGTGTACACCACCTATGACTGCTGCAAAGCACCTCCCTGCCTACGGTTTGTAAGCTGCTTCTTTCCGCACGTATGCTTAATCTATTCAAGATTGATGGACTACCACAGCGACTCAAGGTTGAGGGACTGATTACCCCTCATTCTCCTCCTGTTCTTCAAGATTCTCCTTTGTATGGACTGATGAAGCCACTGTGTGGCGAACGTTTCCTCATTAAAGATACCCAAGAGTTGCACAATTGTCTAATTTATCTATATTCTCTTGCAAGACGAAAATGAGGGGAGACATGATCGAAAGTGCAATAAGTGGTAAGAAGGGTATCTAAATAAAGGGTACATTAATAAGGTCTTGAGGATGTCTCTCCAAGCGAGAAACCCGCAGTAATGGATTTTAAATTAGACAATTTAGTTTTAGAAAGTAACAATAGGAAAGCATGATTGGAAATAGTAGTTTGATGAGTGAACAGTCTACCTATTTGTATATCGAGGCTAAGGACTTATTGGTAGTTTCAAATTAAGGTTTGATAAATATATGAGTGAGAGGGGTTGGATTTGAGTGGGATTTGTAAATGAGTGGATAGAGTTATCTAAGCTTATTTCTTGGGTAGCATTGAAAATTGGGTTGGGCAAATGTTTTGTTAGTGGGATGGATTGAAAAGGACCTGCCTAGTATGGGCCAACAGGCCTGCTGCAGTGATCCTGCTTTCTTATGTTCTTATGTTCTTATGAATAACTGTACTCAGGAGTTTGTTCCACTCAAGGAGCACCAAGGAAGCATTGGCAGACGTGAGTGAGACATCCCTAGAAACCCCAACGAAGATCATCGAGAACGTCTTGACGAATTCCACAAGTGGTGTAATGCTACCTGACGAATGTGAGTCGACTACTGGGAGCATCACGAAGGACGACGCCAAGGAAGGTAAAAACATTGTTGTTGTTGGGGATAGCCAGATTAGGTACATGGATAGGGCATTCTGTTTGAAGGATAGGAGTAGGAGGCAGAGAGTGTGTTTTCCTGGGGCTGGGATGAAGGATATTGTTAGCCGTCTGGATGACATCATGAGAGGTAATGGGAGCAATCCTATTATCTGTCTCAGTGCTGGAGGCAACGATGTTGGCAGACGTAGGGGTGAGGACCTGATTAGCAGGTATAGGTCAGCAATAGAGATAATTAGGAGGAAGGGTGGGAAACCTGTCATATGTGGCATTTTGTCAAGGAGAGGAGTTGGAAATGAATGCTTGTCCAGAGCAATTGGTGTCAATTGCTGGCTGGACAAATACTGTAAGGAAAATGCGGTAACATTCATTGACAACTGGGACCTCTTCTATGGCAGAAATGACATGTATGCCAGGGATGGGGTTCACTTACCTTGGTGTGGGGTGGGAGCACTGGCCAACGCAGTGGAGGGAGCTCTTAGGTCTTTAAACTAGGAATAGTTAGTGTTATGGGTTTTGGCGGGAAAACTGTGAAGTCGCAGGGTAGTAATATGAGTACTAGGAGAACTAGTAATAGGCAAAATGAGGTGGATATTGGAAAGCCAGTGGCACTAATTGACAAGGACAGTAATAGGTTTAGTGGAATAACAGAAAGGAGCAGGAAGGGTAAAGAGAGAGGAGGGTCTTTAAATATTTATTACAAAAATAGTCGCAGTGCTAGGAATAAGATGGACGAGTTGAAACTAGTTGCTGGTGCAGGTAACATTGATGTATTTGCAATTACTGAGACGTGGTTTAATTCAAAAAGTCGGGACATGCATGCAGAATGTCACATTCAGGGTTTTAAATTGTTCCAAGTAGATAGAAGTGTCGGAAAGGGGGGTGGGGTGGCGTTGTATGTCCGAGATCGCTTGAACTGTTGCATAAAAACGGGTATTAAGTCTGAAGTAACACATACAGAGTCTGTTTGGATAGAATTTTCAGAGGGGCATGAAAAATTAATTTTAGGTGTGATATACCGTCCCCCAAATTTAGATAGGGACCAGGGGAGACTACTATGGGAGGAAATTGTTAGGGCCACAAGGCACGATAATGTAATAATTCTAGGAGACTTTAACTTTAGTCATATTGATTGGAATTTCTTGACTGGGAATTTAGAATCATACGACTTCTTAGAAGTAGTTCAGGATTGTTTTTTGAAGCAGTTTGTGACAGAACCTACAAGGGGTAATAACCTGCTTGACTTAGTTCTGGCAAACAATGAATCCCCTGTTAATAATTTAGAAGTTTCGGAGGAACTGGGTGCTACCGACCACAAATCAATTACATTTAGCATTGAATGGAAGTATGATAGTAGGGATAACTCAGTAACAGTCCCAGATTTTCGCTTAGCAGACTACGATGGGCTTTAGAGAACACTTATCATCTGTTGACTGGGGTAACGAAGAGAGATATCAATAAGAGGGTTACCTGAACACTATACATGCTGCTCAAAGAACGTTTATTCCCTTTTATAAAGAAATAGATCAAATAGAAATGTGCCCAAAATGGATGAATACTATCTGAAATATCCTACTAGGCATAAGAAAGGAATTTATAGGCGTATCAAAAGATGCGAGGGACATCTAATGAATCAGTATATTTAACAATAAGAGGGACAATTAAAAAGGGGAAAGAAAAGCTAAAAGGACTATGAAAATTAAAGTTGCTAGGGAATCAAAACAACCAAATGTTTTTCCAGTAATAGAACAAAATTCAGGAGTAAGATAGGACCCTAAAAATAACTATGGCATCTTAACTGACAAAGAGAATGAATGTGGGGGCGCGGGGGGGGGGGGAGTTTAAATAATTATTTTCTCTCGGTTTTTTACAACATGAAGGACACTAATACATTTCCGGTAAATTAATTTTTATAGTGAGCGAGAAGATAAATTATGTAACATCACAGTCACCTCGTGAAATGGTTTTGAAGCAGATAGACGACTGAACAAAATACGTCATCCGGGTCCTGATGAGTTTTTCAAGGTTCTTAAAGAAGCAAAATGAAGTCTGTGAACCAATAGACTAAAATTTTAATTTATCTCTTCAAACAGGTGTAGTGTCTATATGTGGAAGAAGCTAATGTATTTCCTATTTGTTTAAAACAGGGGAAAAGTCGTTACGCCAAATACCCCCCAATAACCTGATCACAATTGTAGGCAAATTACTAGAGTCAATTAGAGCTGAGATAATAAGAGCCATCTCGATAAGCATCGCGTGATTAATGATACTCAGCATGGATTCACAAGAGCCGTCTTGTCTAACTAATTTATTACGTTCTTCAGAAGCTATTGAGGCTGGTTGACCACGATAAAGAATTTGATATTATTTACTTGATTTAGTAAGGCATTTGATAGAGTTCCGCACCCAAAGACTGTTGAACAAAGTAGCAGCTCATGGCAATTGGGGGAAGGGTGCTCTCGTGGATCGAATCATGCTCACAGACAGGAAGCAAGAGAGTGTCCATAAAGGGTTTAAATCCGCTCGAAGTGGGATCAGTAAAAAGGTGTCATTCCAGGATCTGTCTTGGGCCCGTGGTTTAGAATAATATCTATGATCTTGATGTAGGAATACTAGTGATATGAGCAAATTCGCCGATGACACGAAGATAGGTAGGATAATTGATCAAAACGTAGATGTTTAGGGAAATCAGGTGGATTTAGACAAACTCTACTCTTGTCAGAAAAGTGGCAGATTCAGTATCAATGTAATAAATGCAAGGTTCTGAAGCTCGGGAGTGGTCCATACCCAAGCACTTATAAGTTAAATAATTGGACATAGCCATACAGATTCGAAAAAGGACTTGGGGGTTATGGTAAGCAGCAACCTTAAACCAAGACAGCAATGCCTAAGCGTACGTAATAAGGCAAATAGATTACTGGATTATATCAAGAGTGTAAGCAACAGAAGTCCAGAGTCATACCTGCAGCTAAACATTCATTAGTAAGGCCTTCACCTAGATTATGCAGCTCAATTCTGGTCTCCTATTACAGAATTGACAATAAATTCGTTAGAAAACATTCAGCGGGGGGTTTTAAAAAAGAATGACTTAAATTAAATACATAGCATTAGAAATACTTCCTTCTGAGCAAAAGATTGAAGACTCTTAAGTTACATTTCGACTTGTTAGAACAAGAATGAGGGAAGACCTGATCGAAGTGTAAATGAAGAAGGTTTAATCAAGGATATTAACAGGTCTTGAGGCTATCTCTCCAAGAAAGAAACCGCCAGTAATGGATTTAAATTAGATAAGTTAGATTTATGAAAAGGACATAGAAAGTAGGTTTGGAAATAGGGTAGTAGATGATTGAACAGTCTACCTGGTTGGGGTATTGAGGCTAGGATTTTGGGGTAGTTTGTTCAAATTGTAGGATGGATAAGTACATGAGTGGGAGGGTTGGATTGGGAAGGTGGTGACTTGCACATCAGAGCTTATTTCTTGGGTAGCATGAAAAATTGGGTTTGGGGGGGGGGGGGGGGGGGGGGGGTTGGGGGGGGGGGGGGGGGGGGTCAATGTTTGTTAGTGGATGAATTAGTAAAGGACGCAGCCTAGTTATGGGCCAACAGGCCTGCTGCAGTGTTCCTCCTTTCTTATGTTCTTACGTTCTTATGTTCAACCACAACTCTATTACCAAACCAGTGCTTTCCTATATCCTTCCTGATTCTGAATTTTTCCAACTTGAAATCAATGCTGCGAGTCCTGTCTTGGCTGGAAATTTTCATCACGCTAATTTACACCCCTTATTTTATTCCTGTTTTCCCTTTAAACACCTCGATCATATCCCCTAATTCTACGCATATCGAGAGAGTGCAGATTCAGGGCCCTCAGTCTATCATCATAGGGAAGATTTCTGATACATGGGATCATCATCGTCATCAGCCTCGGTACGTTTTCCCAGAGCATTATATCGATTCTGTAATTCGGTGACCAAACTGAGCAGCATTTCCTAAATGAGGCTAACCAAGATATATAGAGTTGAAGAAACAACCTGAGACTTTTATTATTATACCTTCTAGATATGAAGCCAAAAGTGACATGTGTTACTTTATTTGCGAACACTAAATGCACTGTATGTTTTAGGTTTTTATATTACTGCTAACCAGAACACCTAAATCCTTTTCGTCAATCAGTAGTATTACGATCAACATTATGGTAGTTTATATGTCGCATGGTCATTTTCCTATCCTACATTTAAAACTTGTGCATTTGTCTATAACAAACTGCATCGCCCACTTCTCCGCCTTTGCATCAGTCTATTCAAATCATCCTGGAGTGCTTCTATTGTCCCTCATTAGAATGAATTGGACGGCCTATTTTTGTTGGGTGTCATCCGCAAATTTGCTTATGACGCTATTTATTCCTCATCTATGTTGTATTTATGTAAACTGTGAACAACAACGGGCCCAATACTGACCCCTGAAGAACACTGCTTGTGACGTGCCCTATTCTGATTTCTCCCCATTTATGCAAACTTTCTTCTGCCTATTTGTTAGCCATGCCGCTACCCAGGAAAAAATTTCTTCTCCTATTCCGTGTGCTTAATTTCCTCAATAGCCTCTATGTGGAACTCTATGAAAAGCCTCACTGAAGTCCATATACACAATATCATATTCATTTCCATGATGTACCTCCTCAAACACCTTAGTGAAAAATGTGTTGAGTTTCATTAATCAATCTGTGCCTATCAAGATGGCTACGAATTGCTTCGGCAATTATTGATTCCTAAATTTTTCCGACTATGGAGGTAAGGCTTATCTAGGTCTAAATAGTTCGAAGCCAAGGACCAGTCACCTGCCTTGTGTAATAGTTATTACATATGCCATTTTCCACTTATCAGGCAACTAAGCCATTTGTATGAATATTTTAAAAGATTACCCAAGAAGGGTATCTAAGTTTCTCTTACATACCTTAACACCCTTTGTAAACATCATCAGGCATGGGATTTGTTTAGGTTTTAGTTTCTCTATTATCCTGAGGACCAATGTCACATAGTTACACAACGTACATAGTTTAATATCATCCTGTTCTACGTAATCTATTATTTCAGGAATCTCGCAAGGTATATCCTGGTTGAAAACCGAGAAGGAAGTATGTCATTGAGAAAATCACACATAATCCTTATCACTGTCAATGAGCTGACCAGTGGGTCTATCTTGTCCCTAATCTTACTTCTGTATACCTGATAGAATCTTTTTGGGTTAATCTTTGAATCCCTTGCGACCTTAGCCTCATAATCCGTTTTTGCTTTTCTTATTTCTTTCTTTATTTCTCTCTTTAATTGAATATATTGATTTCGTTACTGCCCATCCCCTATTTGATACGCCTGTGTATGCTCTCTTTTTGACCAATGAGATGTTTAGGAATTACATTAATAATAGCTTAAAACTGCAAAGTACTTCTCAGTTTCAGTTGATTCAACACCAGGCCTAGCTCATGTTGACCAGCTAACAGTGATCGTGCGATATGTCGTTTCTGGAAAGCAGGTAAAAAGATTTTTTACATTCCTTCAGACAGGCACTCACAAGGCTGAAGGCTGTCTGCATCTCTGCTAGAATTTCGAGAAAGAGGAAGGAATTAATTTGAAGACTGCATGGAGGGCAATCCTACGGACAATGCCGAGTAATATGTATCGTTTGCTAACACAGGACGCAGACCTGACTTAAAAATAAGATCTCAGCAGCAGTTTTATATCTCTATGCTGCTCAACTCACTGAATATTGTAGGACAGGCTGCTGCCTCTTGCTGTGTGGGAAGCTGTTGAGTTATTTTGCTTTAGACAGGAGCTTATACACCTTTTCTGTCTGCGTCAACACCAGAAAGGCCCAATTTATGAAGTCTTGGAAGGAAAGAAAAGAGCACTAACTGTGGATCTCTTTCAGGCACCGTTGGGCAACAATAGCTGAATTTACGAAGACCCTTGTACATGTGATACAACTCTATTCAAAAGCCCTCAGAGATATTGAAAGTGACTTGGAAAAACACCCGAAGCAAACATGAAGCTCTGGCATTGGAGAGTACATGGATTTGTCTGAAACGCTTGAGGGCTAAGATTTGGAACATAATCCTTATGACGGTTCAACATAACAATCAAAGCTTTGCTGTTTGAACAACATCAACATCAACACAACATGCAACACAACATCACCACAACATCAACCAACACAACAGTCCACACAACATCAGTATCACAAGGCAATGCTTTTGTGCTGTTGATGTGTGTTGATGTTGACCTAAAAAGGTGGTGGTTTAACTGATTCGCTGAAAAGGGTTTCTGAAATCAATTCGAAATAGGTAGAAAGCCGGAAGTGATGCTTGGAACATCTCTGGGCAACACAGACTACAAATCATCTACAAGCAAGCAAAGACAAGAAACAAGCAATACGAATGGCAAACCCAATATCCGACTCTAGAAAGGTGTTTTGTCTCCTGAGAATAATTCATATGTAAACTTTCAATTGTCATTTTAGATCAGTTGTGTGTTGCCTTACAACAACGCTGGGTAGCATACCAAACAGTGATGACAGGTTCAATGTAATAGTCAACTTATGCAGTTACCTGATGCAGAGATATCAAATAAGGCTAAGAAACTTATTAGTGTTAACCTTGGGGGGGAAAAACTTCACAGTGAGTTTGTTGAAGAAATTTGCCAAGCTCAGGTCATGTCTCCTTTCATCTCATCAGGCAGATTTACTACATGATGAAAGGCTGCTGAAACCTTACAGGTGTTTAATGTTGCCCTGTGCGTTAGGGTGTCAAGGTGTCTCACAAAACACAATAAACACTTACAGAGAAGGTGGATCATCTCTTTAGTGAAAAGATTGTATACTATGGGAACATCGTGTACCAGTGGTGTGTATCCTAGACTATGGAAGACGTGGCCATCCAAGGACACCTTCAGCTTTTTTTTCCCCCCCCCCCCCCCCCCCCCCCTATCAATCACCGATAACTGTCCGAGATGTAATAGAACACCATTGCTCAACTACAAGTGCAAGGTAGTTATGAATTATCTTGTTATACAGGGAACTGCCAATTCATGTGGTCGCAATGAAGTTTTGTAATCAACCTATAGTCGGCAGTGATGTGGCAGACTTTTGAGTCCACACAGCCAGTTTTCCCAGTCAGCAGTCAGTTAATGAAATATGCTGACATATACCCGCTAGGGTAAATTTATTCCATAAAATATTTCCATTACAGCCGTTGAGAATGCAACGACAGCTTCTCAAGATCTCGCCTGCAGGGACGGCTATGTAGGCAAAAGATGTCTATCAAGCTAAGTTCCTCCTATATTAAAACTTTGGTTAGGTTAAAACCATATCTTAACAGAGGACATTTTGGATTCATGCCTTCCATATGTCGTTCACAAATAACAAAACAGCACCATGACCAAGGACTGATCCATTGTGACTAGCCCCGCTCGTTATCAAAGGTCACGCCCCCTCTGAAACAGCCTCTCCATGTACCAAGTGACTCACTGTCATCTACATGACAGATTATTCACTGATCCATTGTAGTGCTTTCCTGTTATCCCTGGCCTGGTCCTCCAGCTTTTGCACTTGTGTGAACTGGTGTCAAACGCCTTCTATACAGTCCCAAAGAAAATGCAATCTACCCACCCCTCACTCTTACAGCCACACCCTGTCATAGAACTCCAGAAGGTTTGTGATACAGGATTTTCCTGTCCGCTGAAACCATGCTGGCACTCGTTGATAAGCTGATTCTTTCTAAGTGCTCCACCACTCTTCTACTGACAATTTCTCCATGATCTTACTTACTATACACGTCAGTGACAACTGGGGCATAGTTTAATCCATCGTGTCTGATTCTTTTTTTAAAAAATTGGAATACATATGCTTTTTCCCCATACTTCCGGTAGCGCCCTGTTTGCAATAGATTTTTGAAGATTGTTTGTTAGTGGTAACACAAAGTGCCTCTGCTCCCTCTCTCAAGACCCATGAGAGATGGATCTGCCCCAACGCCTTGATGTAACTACTCGCTTAACAGCCTCTTCACTTTTGTCCAACACTTAGATGTGGTACCACCTCCGCGCCTTTGTAGGACCTTCTGTCTCCTCTTTGAACACTTCTTTGAATCTCATGCTGAGCTCCTCACATACCTCGTGGTCGCTTTTTGTGAACTTCCTTCCTTCGTTCCTCAGCCTGATTACCTGGTCCTTGACTGCTGTTTCCCTTCTGATGTGGCTGTTCAACAGCTTTGGGTCAGATTTGGCCTTCGCTGCTATGTCATTCTCATTTTGCCTTTGGGCATCCCGTCTTACCTGTGTGTGTATGTGTGTACTCACCTAGTTGTACTCACCTAGTTGAGGTTGCGGGGGTCGAGTCCGAGCTCCTGGCCCCGCCTCTTCACTGATCGCTACTAGGTCACTCTCCCTGAGCCGTGAGTTTTATCATACCCCTGCTTAAAGCTATGTATGGATCCTGCCTCCACTACATCGCTTCCCAAACTATTCCACTTACTGACTACTCTGTGGCTGAAGAAATACTTCCTAACATCCCTGTGATTCATCTGTGTCTTCACTTCCCAACAGTGTCCCCTTGTTACTGTGTCCAATCTTGGAACATCCTGTCTTGGCCACCTTGTCAATTCCTCTCAGTATTTTGTATGTCTTAATCATGTTCCCCCTATCTCTCTGACCTCCAGTGTCGTCAGGTGAGTTCCCTTAACTCTCCTAGTAGGACAACTCTTAGCTCGACTAGTCTGTTGGAAACCCTCGCACTTCTCTAGTGTCTTCACGTGCTTGGCTAGGTGGATTCCAAACTGTGCGCCGCAACTCCAAATGGCCTAACGTACACGGAGTAACGAGGTCCTAGAATGGTTTCCTTATTAAGATGTCGTATGCTGTTCGACGTTTGCTAGGCGCCATATGCTGCAGCAGTTATTTTGGTGAAGTGCGCTTCGGAGATGTCCTGGTGTTAATACTCACCCCAAGATCTTTTTCCTTGAGTGAGTTTGTAGTCTCTGGTCCCCTAGACTGTACTCCGTCTGCGGCCTCTTTGCCCTTCCCCAATCTTCAGATGACTTTGCACTTGGGGGATTGAACTCCAGGACCATTGCAGGAAACCAGGTCTGCAGCCTGTCCCAGATCCCGTTGTGATGGCTCCTGTCGTCGAGTCGAGTGAATTTCTTCTCATCAAACTTCACGTCCATCTGCAAACAGGGACACCTCAGAGTCTAATCCTTCCCGTCATGTCGTTGCACAAATTACCAGAAACAGAACTGGTCCTAGGACTGACACCCTGCGGGACCCCGCAGGTCACAGGTGGCCACTCTGACACCTCGCCACGTACCATGACTCGCTGCTGTCTTCCTGACAATATTCCTGATCCATTGTAGTGCCTTCCCTCAATCCCTGCTTGTCCTTCCAGTTTTTGCACCTATTTCCTCATTGTGTGGATCATGTGGTCTAATGCCTTCTTGCAGTCCAAGAAAATGCAATCCACCCACCCCTCACCTCTTGTCTTACTGCGTCACCATGTCATAGCACTCCATAGGTGGACACAGGTTTTCCCGTCCCTGAAACCATGTTGGCTGCTGTTGATGAGATCGTTCCTTTCTAGGTGTTCCACCACTCTTCTCCTGATAATCTTCTCCATGATTTTGCATACTATACATGTCAGTGACACTGGTCTGTAGTTTAATGCTTCATGTCTGTCTCCTTTTTTAAAGATTGGGACTACATTTGCTGTCTTCCATGCCTCAGGCAATCTCCCTGTTTCGATAGATGTATTGAATATTGTTTGTTAGGGGTACACATAGCGCCTCTGCTCCCTCTCTCAATACCCATGGGAGATGTTATCTGGCCCCATTGCCTTTGAGGTATCTAGCTCACTCAGAAGCCTCTTCACTTCTTCCTCGGTTGTGTGCACTGTGTCCAGCACTTGGTGGTGTGCCCCACCTCTCCGTCTTTCTGGAGTCCCTTCTGTCTCCTCTGTGAACACTTCTTTGAATCTCTTGTTGAGTTCCTCACATACTTCACGGTCATTTCTTGTTGTCTCTCCTCCTTCCTCCTTAGCCTGATTACCTGGTCCTTGACTGTTGTTTTCCGCCTGATGTGGCTGTACAACAGTTTCGGGTCAGATTTGGCTTTCGCTGCTGTGTCATTTTCATATTGTCTTTGGGCCTCCCTTCTTATCTGTGCATATTCGTTTCTGGCTCTACGACTGTTCTCCTTATTCTCCTGGGTCCTTTGCCTTCTATATTTCTTCCATTCCTAGCACACTTGTTTTTGCCTCCCTGCACCTTTGGGGAAACCATGGGGCTCATCCTGGCTTTTCATTATTCCTGTTACCCTTGGGTATAAACCTCTCCTCAGCCTCCTTGCATTTTGTTGCTACATATTCCATCATTTCATTAACTGGCTTCCCTGCCAGTTCTCTGTCCCACTGAACCCCCTTCAGGTAGTTCCTCATTCCTGTGTAGTCCCCTTTCTTGTAGTTTGGCTTCATTCGTCCTGGCCTTCCTGCTTCTCCCTCCACTTGTAGCTCTACTGTGTATTCGAAGCTTAAAACCACATGGTCACTGGCCCCAATGGGTCTTTCATATGTGGTGTCCTCGATATCTGCACTACTCAAGGTGAATACTAAGTCCAGCCTTGCGGGTTCATCCTCTCCTCTCCTTTTTTAGTGCCCCTTACGTTTGGCACATGAATTTTTTCCAGTACCCCCTCCTAATCTTAGCCCTCCATGTATCGGCCCCCATTTTCCCAAAAGTCCCCCATGTTTTCCTTGTGGTTAAAGTCCCCATGATCGGGAGCTTTGCCCGCTTTCATGAGCCCCTTTCTGGCCACTCTAGCCATGTGTCCCCGCCTTTTGCTCTCGTCGACCTTGCCTTGGCCCCTCCGCTGCGTGGTGGGTTTCATCACTGCTATTACCATTTGGGGACTCCGGGGAAAGTATTCCGCTAGTAATCATTTTTTCCCTCCCTGTCTCCCCCCCACTCATCAAAATTCCAGGTTTTTTGTCAGAACGCCATCCTCCACCCCCCCGTTCCCTCTGTCTTTCCCAGATTTGTATCCCGTTGGGAAAGATGGCATCTGTTATCATACCTGTAAGCTTTGGGTTTTTGTGAGAGCTATGATTCCCCGGGGAGCTTTTTTTGACTCTTTCATGCCACCCTCCCATTATTTTTTTCCATCACGTTTGTTTACCCTACCTTCATTTTTTTTCCAACACTGGGTTTTTAGGGGGGTGAGGGTGGAGACCTGGTGGCATACGTGGGATTCTATACCGGTGTTGGTGGGCTGTGGGTAGGATTGAGTGTATGTTGGGATGTGTGATTGTTGTTGGTTCGAGAAAAGTTTGTGTTGCTTTTCCCTTGCTGTTCTGTTTTTGCTTTACTGACCCTGCGGGTTTCCCTCCTTGTCTCTTTTCCCAGCTCCTTACTTTTTTTTTCCTCCCTAAGCGCGTCGTTCTGATTTGTTTTGTCTCTGTCTAGGAACACCCTCTTTACTCTTCTGATATTTTAATCGTGGTTTCTCTTTGGGGGTCCCTGTTTTCCCCAGTTTCCTCCGAAATCACTTTATTGGCGGTTTCCCCCTTTGAGTACCCCCCATTTTCTAAAATTTACAACTTGTCCATCTCTTTACCTAATTCCATGATGATTTTCTCAATCCCTTTCTTTCTTTTTTGCGCCTTTCAGTGTTGTTTCCCTTTCCTCCTCTCCTGAAGCCCATGGGTAAACACTGATTTTTTCCCCCCCCATTTCCCCCCACCCCTGGACTCATCCTGCCGTAAATTTTTCATTTTTTCCCTTATTTTTTCCCGTGGGTCTTTATAGCCGGGGTTTTTGGCCCCAGCATTCGCCTATCACCCCCTCCTCTGCAACCACTGTTCTTCCCTTCACCCTTGGGG
>NC_069404.1:26180340-26210787 GCF_026875155.1 Cherax quadricarinatus
CATGAGCTTTTTTACCCAGGTACCCCCCTTCAAAAATTTAAAAAAACTTAAACCCTCTAAAACATATCCCCACCCTTTTAGCGTCTCCGTCTTTATCCCATCAATCCCAACTGCTTTACCGCTTTCGTTCTACCCACTGCCTCCAGTTCCCCTCCCCTCCACACACACACACTCACATCTGGACCTTCTTTACTCCTACAAGATGTTATTCTTCCCTGCCCAGTGAACGATATCACAGTTTTCTTATTTTCATGAACATTCAACAGCTCCTCAAAATACTTCTTCCATGTTTCCAATACCTCTAATTCTCCATCCAATAACTCTTGTCTCCTGTTTCTGTCAAATCCATTCTCTTCCTTGGCTTTCTCAACTTATTTAATCTCACTCCAAATTTTTTTCTTAGTCTCAAAAAAATTTGTTGATAGCATCTCACGCACTCTCTCAATTTCTCTCCTGTTACATTCCTTCACCACTGACTTAACTTCTCTTTTCTCTCCTTATATTCCTCTCTCCTTGTATCGCTTTTATTTAGTAAAAAACTCTCATATACTAAGTATTTCTCATTTACTTCTCTGTTTACCTCATCATTCCACCAGCCGCTCTTCTTCCCTCCCGCACTTACTTTCCTGTGAACATAAACTTCTGCTGAACAGTCTAACACTACATTCTTTAAATCTACTCCATACCTCTTCAACCTCATTGTATATACAGTAGGGCCCTGCTTTATGGCGTTTCGCCTTACGGCGTTCCGCTAATTCAGTGATTTCAAGTTATGACCAAAATTTTCTATACGGTAAGCAGTCTTTTAAATACGGAGCGCCCAACCCTTTTTGTTTATATTCTCCGTGAGCACATCTATTATGTCTGGAAACTTTCCATAATTTCAATTGTTTAAAGTTATTGCATATTTTATATGTACTCTGATAATTATGCTTATATGTACCTGAACCTAAATATACTTACACATTGTGCTGGAGTGAGGGTACACATTAAAATCACTGAAAGTCTCTATACTCATGACGCCATAGTAATACTAGGTAATAATAATCTCTCTTGGGCACATTAAATGTCTTATTTTGCGTTAACATAAACATTTCCATTAATCCATCTATGATATTTTCTTCAAAATTATATAAGAAACACGTTACATAGCATATAAACATTATACATACACCCACAGAATAAAAATTGATATAAATATAAGATTTGTTTACAGAGGGCCTTTGTAGGAGTGTCGGAAGAATTACGTTTTCTCTCGTCAAACACTGGGGAATAACTGTATACATGTATAAATATTACTTTCGCATGCCTTCACTCTATATATAGCAATTCACGATCCTTGTGGGTTTTGTGCTTCTTTTTTATTATGAATATAATAATAATAACTTGTAATAATTAATTGTAATAATAATAATAATAATAATAATAATAATAATAATAATAATAATAATAATAATAATAATAATAATAATAATAATGCCACAGCATCATTCCTTCTAAAAATTACATGAGAATGGAAGTGTTGGTCTTTATTTATTGTACTGATCGACGCCATGCCCAGCCCTTCTAGGGTAGGGTAGGTGCCTGAGCCCGAGCTTACAGCTCACAAGACTGTTAATCCCATTAGTCCCCTTGGGGCGGGGATGGCAGACCAGAGAGGCCTAGCTTGTGGCTAGGCCTGGGGACAGTTGGTCCCTAAGATGAGGGGGTGCTTGTGCCCCCTCCCATGGGAGACTTAGGTCTCAGACACTCCCAAAAGAGGGAGCCAAGGCCGGGCCACCACTTGGAAAAGGCCCGGGCCGGGAGAATACCGGCGAATCTTTAATAATAATAATAATAATAATAATTATTATTGTACTGTACCACTGTGGAGACAATTTGTACACAATGTGAGGTGGTTGTATGAATGACTCGCGAAATCGTAATGACACGATTGCAAACAAACCATACCACGGGCGGGGATAGAACCCGCGATCAGAGAGTCTCAAAACTCCAGACCGTTGCGTTAGCCACTAGACCAGCTAGCCACAATAAAATTCGTCCAACTAGGTATATTTCTACACCAGGTTAGCATAGGCACCACTGTGATCACAAATGCTAACGCAAAGGTCTGGAGTTTTGAGACTCTCTGATCGCGGGTTCTATCCCCGCCCGTGGTATGGTTTGTTTGTATGAATGTTTATGAATCATAACCAGACTCATCGTCTGTTTGTTTACATAGTGGGTGGGGTGACCAGGCTGGCTTCCCTACACTACACTATCTACCACACCACTTTCTACAAATAAATACTTTTCACCTTTCACCCTAAATTAAGACTACAAATATTTTAAGGTAAGTAATGAGTGTACTGCAAAGGCATTTTATCACTCTATGGAGCTTTAAGCATCGTCCTAGTATATTATATGTGGGTTGGGTGGCCATGAGGGTTACCACACCTAACTTCTTACAGTAAATACTACTCACCTTTTGCCCTACATTAGGAGTACGAATATTTTGAGGTAAATAATGAGTGTACTGTGTGTGTATTTTACTTTTTATTGTTTTTAATATCTAGTTCTATTGCAAGCTTAATATATGTTAGTGTAAACTTATCTGGCATTTTTATGGATTTGTAAGTGGAAAAAATGGCGTTCTGCTTTCCGGCGATGTCTGCTTTCCGGCAGTAGCCTGGAACCTAACCTGCCGTATAAATGGGGCCCTACTGTACTCTCACTAGCCTATTTTTCTTCCAATAATTGTTTATATCTTATCGCCTACTGTTTCCTCCTTACTGTCTCTTGCTGATTCCATTCTCTTTGTATCCCATCTATATTTTACTCTCACTGTACTTACACCTAAAAAGTGTTCTGATTTATCTGTGGCCCTTCTATAAACATGCAAATCTGGAGGTCTATCCATCTTTTATCTACCAATACCTATCTAAAAACTAATGTCTTTCACCCTGTACCAATCTTGTATTTTTTTTTTTGCATCCCCTGCAAACTTATTCTTTAAATTTTTATTTTTTCTGAGCCCAAACCCTTTTTATTTTCTTTTCAGTTTCCAAAATGTTAATAACTTAAGGGGAAAATATATATGGAATGTGCAGATAGAAAACCAAATTTTTTCCCTCTTGTATTCTCTAATTGAATAAAATTTACCAAATTTTTTTTTTTTTACAATAATTTTACAAGACTTTTAAAAGCAACGGCCCCTAGGGTAAATGTCTTTCCTCCCCCCTTTTTTTCAAATAATGCTTCATGTGTTTTCCCCTTCCAAATTTTTTCCTAATTTATTTCCTGTTGTGAAACCCTAAAATTTGCAAAAGTAATAACATAATCACTGCAAAAATTTTTTTTAAAAACCAAAACTTTTATCCCACTGGTCATTTGACTTTTTTCTTACTGTAAAAATCTTCACTTCACATTTATTTCATAATTTTCCACTCATCGTCTGGGACTTAAAACTCTTTCATGAAAAATACTTTTGTGAACAAACACGAAACTTTCTTTTAGATACTTCTCACATTTTCCCTCTCCCTCATGATTCGTCATTTTCTTTTATTTTTCTTAATTTTGTTTTTAAACACGTTTTTCTTTAAAAATTTTGCTTTATCTTTTATTTTTTTCAAAAATTTTCCCTTCCTTTCCCCTTGCATTTGGTTTTTCATTTGGCCCACTTCCATATTGATTCCTATTTTTTTCTCCCTTTTCAAGCTTACTAAAACCTTCAATAAAATCAAACTTTATTATTTCACCTTTTTAGCCCTTGAAATCACTGTTCAATCCCACTCCTATATACCCCCAGAACATTTTTTTAAAAAATATTTATATCTAACCCTTTCGTCTAATGTTCAGTAAAATTTTTTTAAATGCGTAAAAAATAGTTATTTTCTTCTTTGAACTAATCTTTTCTTGTTCAGGTTTTCATTTTTTTCCCCTGCAAAGTATATTTTCACTACTTTTGTTATTTCCAATTTAAACATGTCACTTTTCAAGGAGTTTTTAAAAATTTGTTAAAAAATTCCTCCCCTTTTTTATCACACTAAATCAAAATTTTATGTGTGTTGTCTTCTCTATTTTTTGCTTATTTATACGTGAAATTGAAAACTGTCATTTGGGGAAAATTTTTAAATTTAAATTTTTTACATCCCAGACACATAGGCTGATCAAAATATTCATTTTTGTTAAAACCTCCAAATACAAACTTTTTTTTTAACTTTGGGAAAATTCAAAACAACAGTTTCCTAAGAAAATTTATTATCCCAATTTTCCCTTTTAGACACCTCTTCCCAAGTATTTTTTAAAATTTTTGTTAATCTATTTACTACTAGATTTCTAATTATTTTTATACTCTTATCCCTAAACTTTCAACATTTTCGGTTTTTGGTTTTTTAAATTTTCCAAACTTGAAAAACTTTTACTAATATTTTCCCCTCCTCCGTATCTTCCCACTTTTTAGGTAAATTTTTGGGAAAATAAAAAAAATCATTTAAAAAAAATCCCATTTGGTGTCAAAAATATCAGGGTTTTCTTTTATTTAAATATTTCCCAAATTCTTATCTTTTGAGATTACCCCTCAATATTTAAAATTTCTCAAAAAGCATTTTTTTTTCATTTTTCAATTTTTATTTGTTTCAACAACATTTTTATTGTGCTAGGGAATTTTTTTTGAAAAAACCATTGATGGGGGTTGTATGGCCGTCAAGCTGCAAAAAAAGTTTTTTCTTCCCCACTTACACCACTTTCAACCTATTACTTAAATTTTTTAAAATTTTTATTTTTAATTTTTGTTCTTTGAAAGATTTTTGTAAATTGCAATTTTTGAAATTAAATCCGGATGGTCTTGCTTTTCTTAACTTCTTCTTCATTATATTTAAAAATTGTGTAAATGCTTTTTTAGTGGTTATGTTGTCTTTTTAAATTTTTTTCTGATACTCATAGCCACAATTGCCCTTTAAACTTATTTCCACATCGAATTTTGTCACTCATTTTTGTAATAACTTCCCTGAAATTTTTTTATATATATTCATTATTTATTTCAGAAACAATAATTTTTATCTTTTCAACATCGTCCTTCAAATTACTTTGGAGTTATTTTTTTTTTCCCCCTTTTTAATTTTTTTCGCTAAAAATTTGGGGCTAAAGGAAAATATTTATTTAAAATACCTGCTTTTAATTCTTTCTCGTCTCATTATTTTGCAAACTTTTTCCCTTTAAAATTAGATTGAAGTTTTCTCCCTCGAGATTTTTTATACATTCAGAAATTAAAATGCTGGTCACCCGCTCTTCTTATTTTAGCTTTTCTTAATAATCCTCCTCCCTTAACTATATTCTAATTTTTTGGGTTGTGTGGTGGTGTTTTGTGTTGGGGTTGTGTGTGTGTGGTTTTGGGGGGGGGCCGTGTGACATTGTGTGTTTATGTGTGTACTCACAGGGCCGGATACCGCTAGCAAAAAGCAAATTTGACAGGCCCCCCCCATTTGGGGACCTCGCGGCCAAAGGGGGTTTGAGGCTCTCCAAGACTGCCACTGGTGCAAGTGCAAAGGGGGCCCTACCTAAAAAGTTCAGTGTGTGGAGGAAGTTTAAAAATTGATTTAAAAATTAATCCAAACAAAAAAGAAATATTGAAATAAAATAAAATAAAAATCTAATTAACCTAACCATAGTTGGCAACACAAACACGCCTTTGTTTACATCAGAACAGCCTGTGTTTTCCCGCTAATGGGGGAGTTGGAGATTCCTCTCAATGTTCTGTAGTAATTACAGTTATCTAGACTTGAACTGTTGACAATTAACTGAAGTGTTGTTGATAGACATTGTTCGTGTTTGGATAATGTTTGTTTTCGCCTTCTAAATCGTTAAGGGAGGTACCTGATAGGGTTATTTGACCAGTTAAGACGCATGGACAGTAAAGACGCATTTTGTGGTAAAAAATACTATAAAGAAAAATCTAATGCGCAAACTGACTTCCGTTTTGTAGGTTGTAAAAGCCTTTGTCCTGTCTTTAAGTCTATATTCCATTTTCATAACAGATCTCTATTGATTGATGTTCTCATCACTTCTCGCAAATGCTTAGTTTTCAAGTTGCGAAGGAAAGTGATGTAGAACTTCATTAAATTTACTACATATTTCCCCTATACACATAAGCCACATCAGAAAAATCGTTGGTTGGTGAAACTGGAAAATTGTCCCTGCATTCTTTAATTCTCTGTCCCTCATCTATGGTGGTAGGCCTATAATATGCAAAACATAATGATTAGTTTAGTTTATGGAAAATGGTAATTATAAATACCAGTGTTTTTTATGCATTGTCTTGACTCAGTATGATTTCTGTTTAAGTAAATTGGAGTTCAAGGGTGGATGAACTAGTAAAATATTCGTAGCCCAATTCACTAACCAATTCACTAACCTAATCTATGGCCCTAATATTTCTGTATATGGACTCCTTTATGGTTACGTTTTGAAGTTTTAGATGCGGCAGCCAGAGGACAAGGGGGCTTCAAAGGCCATATCCCCAAAATGGAAGAAGAAAAAAAAAATATAATAATTAAAAATTTATAATATTTGTTTAATGAAAAATTTGTATTTGCATGTTTACAGGTCTGTGTTACATTCTCATTTATGGCATCGCGTGAACGTGTTGTTGGACGTTCTTATGCGAAGTGGGTCACAGAAATTGAAAGATGAAAAATTCATGAAGAAGAACTGGAAAAGAAGAAGTAGGAAGCTGCAGAAAGATCACAGACATTTCACGAAAACAGTTTCTGATGTTACCCAGTACAGTGGACCTCTGCAGAATTAACGTCAGATTCATACGGAAGCCCTCCCTCCATTTTTCTCAGCCAGCATTACTTCTTTGTTGTTCTCTCAATGTCTCAACGGACATGTTCATCACAGGGATTGTCTTAAAGATCCTGCATCATGGACAAATGTAATCCAGATTCTCTCATAATGCTTTCATTGCAGAAAACTTCAGTCAAACTCTAAACATTGACTTTAGGAAATTCAGCGAAGGTTTTATGATGATGGTAGTCGTCGGTGTTTAAAGATCTATGTTTTATAGGAAGCTTGCAAATTCAGAATAACTTGAAAAGATCATGGATGGTATACTCCTTAATGCTCAGGAAAAGTGTACTGTTCAGCATGCAAGCTATTTTCTACACAAAGAAAATACTCACACAGGGGTTCAATGACTGGAAAAAAAATTCCAAGCGTTTCGAGGAACTGAAAACAGCACCACTCACAGGAGGCTGATTTTAGCCAGTGTATTTCGTGCACAGAAAAATGCTTATTGATTCTTCATTGGAAAATCAAACTGAAATAAGAGCGCACTTATTGGAGAAAAGTTTTCTAGAAAGAGTTGTTGCTGTTGTAAATTTTAGTCTAAGAGGGATTGCTTTCCGTGAGAAAATGAGGTTTATTGGTTCGGTAAACAATAGCCTATTTCTAGGGATCATAGGAACTTGATAGCACAAATCGATCCATCTTAGAAAATCATGGTTCACGCCTGGCGAATGCAGGAAGAGGCACTATATTTACATGTATCTTAATTATGCAATGAATTATTGAAACTGATGACTAAGAAGGTCCTCAGTAACATCACAGGCAGCTCTCGCCGTTGAAAACTGCAAAATACTTTGCAATAAGTGTAGATTAAACACCAGATATTTCAATACAGATCATTTGACATTCAATGTTCGCTTTGTCGACTCCAGGGTAAGCCTCGTAGTGTTGATTTCATAAAATTCATTCCTCTTTCAGACCTGATGGAGTAACAATGATGAATGTATGTACTGGATACTCTGCTTGAAATGATCTATCTATTAGGGTTGCCGTGGCCAGAGCTTACGGGACAATGCAAGTACATGTCGGGTAAATATAATGGATTGCAAAGCCGTATCAAGCATTCAAACCCACTTGCTGAATATGTGCCCTATGCTCAGCACATTTCTTTTTAATCTTGTTGGGTCATGTGCTGCGGAGTATTGTGTCGCTGCAGTTTTTATTTTTTTGAGACTTTTACAAGCACTCTTTATTTTTTCTCTGCTTCAACGCATCGGTGGTGTATACTCAAGTCAAACTATTCATGAAGATGTCATCAAAAATCATTTATCAACACAAGGTGGTCGCGCAGGGCATGATGCAACACATGCTTTGACAGACAAGCTTTGCTGAAATACGTTCTGACTTTGATCCAAATAGCAGAGGATGAGACCAGACAGCAAACTACAAGAAGCGAAGGGCAGCCAGCTAGCTCAAAATTGGATAGATTTTGAATTTTGCCTTTCTCTGTGTGCTTTGAGGATGTATTACTGGAACGGTTAAATGCCACGAACCAAGACACTTCAGAAAATTGAAAATTGAATTGGCTACTTGTGCTAAACCTCTGTGCAGGGCTAGTGGAAGTTGTAAGCTCACTTCGCAATGACTGAAGCTTTTGAAATGTTTGAAGATGAAAGTCTAAACTGATGGTTGAAATACAACAGTTACCGGGCTGTTCATCAGCGGTAAGGAAGAGGAAACGCAATTTTGAAGAGCAGTCAAATGAAATTGTGTTTTCCTTACCAAGGAGAATTGTAAGACAGCTACATACTTCGTCTTTCTGGAATTCACTGATTAACAGATTGGTGAAAAGAAAAGAAATCTACAGATCTCAATGACAAGTTTAGATTTCTGTTCAATCTTACTACTATGCCAGAGTGCAGAATGAGAGAAGTCTGCATTTAAAGTTGCACAACACCGTTCAGCAGATGTCAGGACACAATTTGTTGAAGAAATAGTTAATTTTTTGGGTAATGACTCAGGATTAAAGCTCCACCTGAAAAATGTGCGCCCTCAGTGCTTTGAAACATTTAGAAATGCAGGGTATCTCAGAAAACCTTCCTCAAGTTGACATAGTGTATTGCCTTTACCTAAACACTTCCAGCTACTAACTGTGATGGAGAACGTTTCATTTTGGTTTTGAAAAAGAGTTGAAAAAATCAGCTCGTCCTATTATGAGACAAGACAGATTGTTGGTAACCTAGCCTTGTTGACAATTGAGTCTGGTTTAACAAGAAATATTGATTTTCAGGGGGGAATATAATTGATGATTTTGCCAATTTGAAATCCAGAAAAAAGTTTTTTTATGACGTTGCCTGTGCATATAAACAATTCTTTACTTCTTGAGTTTATATGATCTGATAGCTTATGCAGGATGCAATGATAACAATAATGGGCAGTGATTTTTAAAAGGTATAATAGTTGCAGTAGTGTTTATGCTGAATATACGAGGTACATGATGTCACTACTTTAATAGCCTTATCTAGTAATACTAGCTGTATTGAGTTTTTCTCTTTAAAATGCATGATTTAACAAAGATAGTTTTAAAGGCTGTTGGTAAATGGTTTTGGTTGTCTAGATGTACTTTCCCTATAATTTAATCTAAAATAGCCCGAAGGTAATTTAAATTAGAACTTAAAAGGCTCACCTACTGACCCCACCCCAAGCTGGAAGGGGTCGCTTCGCCTTTCCAGTAACTCAAAAGGGGCCCGCAATCTGAATAGCATAGGCCCGGTGACTTTTAATCCGGCCCTGTGTTACTCACCTATAAGTGGGGTTGCAGGGATCGGTCATAGAACCTCTTCATTGGTGGATAATATGTGACTCTCTCCCTGGTTTCCACGAATTTATCATACCTATTTTGAGCTATGTATAGAACTTGATGCAAGCAGCATTTGCTGTCCAGGCAGTTCACCTATCCAAGTACTATCCAAAACTTCAAAGTGTATTAACTTTGTTTTTCACACGAGAAGCGGGACCGTTCAATGTGTGGTGGGTGGTGTACTCACTAGTGTTGGTGAAGAGATCAAATCGCAGCTCCTGGATCCGGCCTCTTCCATGGTGTCTACTAGATCAGTCATTATACGCCTTGAGCTTTATCATCCTTCTTCTTTAGCTATGTATGGAACCTGCCTCCAATACATCACTCTCAGGACTATTTCCACTTTCTTACAACTCTGTGACTGAAGATATACTTCATAACTTACTGTGATTCAACTAAGTTTTCACTTCAACTGTGAAACCCCCCCTTGTTCGGTGTCCCAATTCTGGACATTTCCTGTCTCTGTCCCCTTGTTGATCTCCTCTATTTTTTTGTCATTATCATACCCTTCTATTTTCCTGTAGGAAATGGCCTTAGCAGGGGGCTGTTTGTTGCATACCTCTCCACTTTCTCTAGGTTTTCCATAATGCTTGGCTAGGTGTGGGTTCCAAAACTGGTGTGCATACTCCAATAAAGGGGCTAATGGATCTCGGTGTAATGGGTCATAAAATGATTCCTTTTTGAAATGTCAAAATGCGTCTCTTAGGTTTGCTAGGAACCCGTATGCTGCAGCAATTATTTGGTGATGTGTTCCTCAGGAGAGTGCCCAGTGTTTACACCACCCCAATATCCTTTTCCTTGAGTGAGGTTTGTAGCCTCTGTGGTTTTTTATTTCCCTTCCTTATTTTCATGACTTTGCACATGGTGGGTTTGAATTCCAGGGAAGCCAGTTCTGCTGGACAGGCCTGAGGCAGGCTTTTTGAGATATCTGCTCGCTTTAGGAGCTCTTCACTTTTTCCTGGGGGCCTGTATGTTTTGTTTCCAACAGTACGATGGTGTTCCACCTATGTTGAGCTCTAACATACTTCACAGTCGTTTCTTGTGTCTCCCTCTTTTTTCCATCAGTGTTACTGGACCTTGGCTTTGTTTTCATCCTGATGTGGCTGTACAACAGCTTAGGTCAGAATTTATTATTCGGTGATATGTCATTTTAGGAATTTGCAGTTGGGCTCCCTTCTTACCTTGTGCATATTCATTTTTGGCTAGACGACTTCTCTCCTTATTCACCTGGGACCTTTGCCTTCTATATTCTTCCATTTCCTAGTTTTGGCCTCTTTAACCTTTGGGTGAACGAGAGGCTTATCCTAGCTTTGTCGTGTTTCTGTTACCCTTGAGTACAAACCTCCCTCAAGCTTCTGTGCATATTGTCGTCACAGTCTCTTCATCTTACTGACTTCCCTGCTAGTTTCGGTCCTACTGAACACCCGTGCAGGAATTCTTATGCCTGTGTAGTACTTTCTTGCAGTTTTGGCTTCATTCGTTCTGCCCTGCCTGTTCCTTCTATGACCATTTGTAAACTCTTTATGTATTCGAAGTCAGACCGCGTGGTTCACTGTCCGCGGGGGTCTTTCATATGTGAGTCCTCAATATCTATCTGCACTATCAAGGTGAATTATGATACAGTCTTGTTGGCTCATCCTCTCCTCTCTTTCTAGAAGTGTCCCTTTGTGTTGGTAAATGAGGTTTTGCTGTACCACCTCCATAATCTTAGCCCTCCACATTTCTGGTTCCAACATGAGACTCAGGATCTCTCTGTCGATTTCTTGTGATTGAAGTCACCCATGATCAGTAGCTTTGTCCTGCTTGCACGGGCCTTTGGCCACTTCTTTACTCTTGTGTTGGCCTCCTCCTGCCTTGGTCTCCTGTGTTCTGTGGTGTGTTATACATTACTGCAATTACCACCTTGGGACCTTCAGACTGAAAGTGTTCCTATAATGTCCTCTCTTGCTTCTTTCTGTCTTCTCTCTCCAGGTCATTCAAAATCCATGGTTTTTGATGGGCAGTGCTACTCCTACACCCGTCTTTTCCCTTTGTCTTTCCTTCAGAGCTGATACCCCATTGGAAAGATGAATCTGTTATCATTCCCTTGAGCTTGGTTTCTGTGAGAGCTATGATGTCTGGCGATGCCTCCTTTTGGGTCTGTATCGTGCCACTCCTCCCACTTATTAGTTTTTCCATGGCGTTGGTGTACCATACCTTCAGTTTAATCTCCAAACACTCTGTTGGGTCCGTGAGGGTGTGGGGAAGTGCAGTGTGCCGTGGGATTTCTAAGCATACTGTGGGTGGGGGCTGCAAAGTGTGGAATGTGGATTTGTGTTTGGAGAGGCGTGATTAGCTGTGGAGTTCTGGGGGTGGTTCTAGGTGAACTTGCACTTGTTGCTCTGCACGGCTCGGCTGACCTCATGATGACTCTGTCCTTTTTTATCTTCCTAGCTTCTTTCGTTTCTGTGTCCTCTCCCTCAATTGCTGCCATTCGTGTTTTTCTGTCTCGGTCTAGGAAACACCCTCTGTATGCTGATGATTCCTACAGCGTGGTTTCTCCTGAAGATCCTTTTCTGGCACCGTTTCTATCTTGAAAAATTACTTTGGCCAGCCCATTTATCCCTTTCAAGTACCCCCTGTTCTCTGAAAATGTTACTATCTCTGTATGTCCTCCTCAACTAATCTTTGGGAGGTTTTCAATCTCCTGTTTTTCTTCCTTCCATCTTCCATTGTGTGTCATCCCCTCATCTCTGAAGCACTTTAATAAACACTGGCTTCTCCATCTCCTCCTCCATTGCTTCATCTGTGTCACTGGATCCTGTCTCTTATTTTTTTCTGTAAATCTTGTGGCATGGTCGTGCCTCTGCATTGGACTTATCACTCTCTCCACCTTCTTTCACCCTTTCACTGCTGTCCTGCTCCAACAGCTGTCCCAATTCATTACTGGCATGCTCGGTGAGTGTTATGTTTAGGATAGAGGAATAAAGGAGGTGTCTGTTTGGTATGTGTGCTGAGTGTGTGTGTGTATGTGTGTGTGGTGTGTGGTGTGTGTGTGTGTGTGTGTGTGTGTGTGTGTGTGCGTGTGTGTGTAGTGTTGTGTGTGTGTGTGTGTGAGTGTGTGTGCGCTGTGTGTGTGTGTGTGTGTGTGTGGTGGGTGTGGTGTGTGTGTGTGGGTGTGTGTGTGTGTGTGTGGGAGTGTGTGTTGTTTATGTGTGTGTGTTGTGGTGTGTGTGTGTTGTGTGTGTGTGTGTGTGTGGTGTGTGTGTGTGTGTGTGTGTGTGTGTGTGTGTGTGTGTGTGTGTGTGTGTGTGTGTGTGTGTGCGTGTGTGTGTGTGTGTGTGTGTGTTTGTGTGTGTGCGCATGCCGTTTGTTTTAATCTTGGAAACAAAAAGGGAGGGGTCACTGTATCCTTAGCCACGTTATTTCTTTTGAGGATTACAGGAAATATTTCTCACTCTATTCCGCTACTATTCCTGTATACTAAAATTTACTATTTTAGTAGTTTTGGTGTTCACGTGTGTCTGTATGTGCGTGCGTGTTTACTAGCTTGTCGCTTTTCGAGAAATAGGGGGCAATAGGCTACACAATTCTTTGAAGATTTTTTCAATTACTTATAAATATTGCCAGTGCTACCCCTATCTCCTGGCACAGAAAGTTAGGAAGAGAGCGCTGCTATAACACAACCAGGCAGGACGAGACACTGCAAGACTTTGACGCCAACTATACTGCACCTGTTTATGAGTTTATTTGGTGTTTCTGGTAGCGGGGAGTATTCATATATATCGGTGGGCTTCTTGCTTTTTCGCAAAGTCGTGGTAGGTTACAGGTTTGTGTGTCGTGTCAATGACCCGGGAGGGCATGTCACACGAGGGAGAGAGGAGTAGGACCTGAGTGCTGTGAAACATGAACTAAGCTGGCAGCAGTATAGACTGTCTGTGCAGACAGAAATACATGCTGTGTAATTTGCTCGCCCCCCTACCTCGCGTCGTCTCGATGCGACATTACTGGTGGTTAAAACAAACTCGGTCTCTCTTCGTAGACAGGGCACAGAACATAAATAAAAACATTTGTATTTACATATGGACATGGAGAAAAAACTTCCTACCAGTGAGGAAGAAAAAAACATGTGGGTGGCTGAACAAACATGGTCATAGACAGTAAGCGTTGATGGGCGTTCCTGTGTGCCTTCCTGCGACTGGGACAGATACTGCAAACTCAGGAGACATTCACTGCAGCTGAGCTGTGATGTAACTGGGTACGGTCTCATCTAGAAGGGTGAAGCTGTCTTTGAAGCAGTCACTTGCAGGTTTCACTAACTGGGCCACGACCTGCTGGTGCCCTCGAGTGTGAGCATTGGTCAAAACTCGGCAACTGGGCAGGACTTCTGGCAAGTGATTCAGGACCTCTTCGACTGGTACTGTCACAGGGCTTGTCATGCCGGCGAGCGAGGAGTAAGTCCGTGGAGTGGTCGTGGGCAGAAGTACGACTGGGCGATAATCTGGACTCTTAACTATTTTTTTTTTTTTCTTACACCAGACTGCAGTGAGCGAGCTAGCAGTCAAAGTGACATTCATCTTTGTGCAGGAGCTCACTGAAGCTTCTGACACGAGGTTGTCACAGTGTCTGCCGACAGGGTTAACTGCGGCTTGTCGAATGTCATTCTCTCGGCAGGTGGTGTTATAGCCATTAGGTTAGTCTAAGCATCCCCAGACTTGTTTCTCTACATGTAACTGCATCTGAAGGTCTGGGAGGTGAAGTGACAAATCTCAGATGGGAATCATAGCAGGTAACGATTTCTGCAGAACATTATGTGCCTACGAGCATATAGAGCTTCCTGTACATGGGGCTCATATTGCTCAGGGCTTGACCAATATAGCTGTCAAACGTGCTGGTCAACCCGGGGGGCGGGGGGGGGGCCCGGGGCAGGCGGGGGTGACAATAAACCACAGTTGTGTACACACTGTCTGGCTCAAGACCACACTGGACACATGGAAATCTTTACACACATCCACGTGTACATGCGGTTCAATATGGCTTACTAAGCAAATGGATGCTTTTCTGTGCACAGAATTGACATAAGCATACACTAACATGTGAGAACACTGAATGAGAGGTATTATTAGCACAAGACATAATCTTCTCTCAAATATATCTTCTCTCAATCTTATTGACACTAATCATATTATTACTGAAACACTCAATGTTGAATCATGTTGATGTTCAGGTGTGACATTGCGAGGTGATGTAAACCGCACTGTGACGTCAGCAGACGTCTCGAGGTGATGTCAGGCAGACATCATGACGTCAGAAGTCGGGCTGAGAAGATCACAGCATATGGCTGGGAAGTCTGGCCAGTATCTCACGTGGCTGTGATCACACGTGGCTCGTCCACAACCCACGTGGACGGGATCCACGTGGTGCGGGTGATCTCTGTGGCATGCTGATTCAATAGCTTCGAGTGGCCTCGGGCACTCGGATACACAGCTCTGGCAATGATTAAACACGAAAAAACAGCAGAAGAACACGCAGAGGGAGTATGGCATGTTGGTGTATGCGTAGTGTGGTGGCGAGGAGAGTGGGTGAGTATATGGCGAGGGAGGATCTGGCCACTTCCTTCTAATGTTGAAACATGACTTTATTGGTGTGGCAGTGGCGTGGAGTCAATTTAGGGCTGCTGAGGGTTCTTCATACTTTGCAAAACATCGTCGTGGGAACACAGGCTTGTGTGTGTGTGCCCATGGCCGGATGGGCCAATGCCACGAGGGAGAGGGAGTAAGACTGTTGTCTGAGTTTAGGCCGCTGAGTGGTGAGCGAGTAACGAGGGGGACCAGAGTTCCACTGACCTGGGCAGGCCTAGAGAGGGCAGCACTGAGTGCTGCGAAATTATGAACTAAGTGGCAGACTGGATAGGGCTGTCTGTGCAACACAGTACAGGGCTGTTTACACACCACAAATAGGCAAGTTGAAGTCGTCTGCACAAATGGAGGTCCTGTTGGTGGCTTCTATGAACTTCTCCAGTTTTGTAAATTCCTTCTGTCAGTTTTATCATGAATTCGAGTTTTTATTTTCGGTATTTTTGTATCTTGATATTCACTCTTTTTTTCTTTAGTATTACAATTATAAACAACTCTGATGATATTAACTGTAGTCACCAACACCAAATGCTGGGGATTGAGATGACCGATATTAGAATTAAAGACAGCCACTTAAAATGCTAAATCCTGGTTTGCACTGTTTAAACGATACTGCTCACGTGTGTGCGTGTGTGTGTGTGTGTGTGTGTGTGTGTGTGTGTGTGTGGGTGTGTGGTGTGTACTCCCTATTTGTTGTTGCAGGGACCGATTCATAGCTCCTGGTCCTGGCCTTTCACTGATCGACTACTAGGTCCTCTCTCTCCTGTCAATGAGCTTTTCAAGCTTAGTCTTCAAACTCTGAATGGTTTCTGCTCCATAAATCACTTTCTAAGCTTAGTTCGACTTTCTGACAAAAACTCTATGACTGATAAGAAATACTTCCAAAACATCCCTTTGATTTATCGGAGTATTCCTGGAGGTTTAACTGGAGAGGAGTTACGGGGGTCAAAGCCCAGCGGCCGGTCGTTGAGCAGGCTTCAACTTTAATTGTGACCGTTTGTTTCTGAGTCCATCTCAGGAACATCCTGCGTCTTTGTTCTCCTTCCTTGAATTATTTTATGTGTCTTATCATCTCTCTACTAACCGTTTGTCCTCCAACGTCGTCTGCCGATTTCCCTCTCTTCAGTAGACATTCCCTTAGTCAGGGATAGTCTAATTTCTTGACGGCTTCACCAGGTGTGAATTCCAAACTTGTGCTTGCAGTACTCCAATTATGACCTGACGGACACGGTGTACCGAGTCTTGAATGATTCTTATCGCGGTATCGGGGAACGCTTTTCTTAGGTATCTACGCCACTCCATTGCTGCGGCAGTTATCTCGTTGATGTGCACCTCAGGAGGTGTGCTCTGGTATTATAACTAATCCCAAAATCTTTTTCCTCGAGTGAAGTTTGCAGTCTTAAGCCACCTAGACTATACACTGTCTGCCGTCTTCTTTGCCCTTCAATGTTCTTCATTGGATTTGCATTTAGCGGGGTTAAAATTCAAGGAGCCAGCTGCTTGTAGCCTGTCCAAGTTATTTTGTTAGTCCTGCTAACCTTATCCCCCTTCCAGTTTAATACTTCTCATTAACTTCTCATCATCTGTGACAGGGGCACGTCTGAGTTGCTATCTCTTCCGTCACGTCATTTCATATATACCAAAAAAGCACAGGTCATAGGGGACTGACCCTGTGATACCTCATCGTCCCATGACTCGTTGTTCCTCCTGTGAGATATTCTTTAATCCACTGCAGTACCGTTCCTGTTAAACGTGGACTGACCCTCTAGCTTTTGCATTAACTTTGTGAGAAACTGTGTCGAAAGCTTTTCTGCAGTCTTTGAAAATGCAATATCTAGCCATCATCTCTCTCTTGTCCATATCTGCTATTGTGATAAAACTCAGTTGGTTTGTGATACAGGATTTTCTTCGCTGAAACCTGCTGGTTGTTCGGTTTATAAATTGTATCTTCGAGTTGTTTCACACTCTCCTCCGGAAATCTTCTCCTGACGTTGCAACTATACACGTCAATGACACAGGTCTGTAGCTTAATGCCTCGTGTCTGTCCCCTTCCTTAAAAATTGGGTATTACATTTCCATCTTTTACTCAGATACTTGCCCAATTTCAATGGATGTGGTTGAATTTCTGTTAAGTTGGCACACTCACTGCATCTATGCTCCCAAGGAGTTTTGGTGTGCGGGTCCCCCGCCTTTGAGGTATCAAGTTCACTTAGCAGTGCTTCACCTCCTCTGTTTGTGTGTATTTTATCAGAACTTATGGGTGTATCCCGTTTTGGTGTACCTCCCAACTCTGACTTTTTAGAGTCCTTTCTGTCTCCATTCTAAATATTCTTTAACTATCATACTTCTTGGATGTTTGTGAAACTTCATATCATCCTTCTCAGCTTGATTACTGGTCATTGATGTTGTTTTTTCTTGGATGTGGCTTACAACAGCTTCGGGTCAGTCTTGACTTTCGATTGCAGTCATTTTCGTATTGTCGCTGAGCCTCCCTACTTATCTGTGCATATACGTTTCTGGCTCTTCGGCTAATCTATTATATTTTCTGAGTACTTTGACTTCTGTACATGTTCCAACTCTAGTTGCACTTAGTTTTCCTCCCTTAACACTTTTGGGTTACCCCAAGGACTTGTTTCTGGGCATCCCATTGTTTGTTTCCCTTGGGATCAAACCTTACTATGCCTTTTATCTTTTTGTTGATCACGTATTCAATCATTTCTTTTACTGTTATCTTGCGAATTATCTTTCCCCACTGAACGTCGTGCAATAAGTTCTGCAAGCTGTGTAGTGCCCCCTTTAGTAGTTGGGTTCTCCCCCCCTCCCCTGCCCTATTCTGCTACCCGCTCCACTTTGTAGCTCAATTATGTATTTCAAGTACAGAACCAATGATCACCAGCTTCAATGTATTTCATACGTGATATCCGCGATGTCCGAACTACTCAAAGTGATTTCTAGTTAGTCTTGCTAGCCAAATCCTTACATCTCTCTGGTCATTGGGTCTCATCATGTTGATGCATGAAGTTTTCACGCACCACATCCATCATCTTGGCTCTCCCTGTTTCTCGAGCCCTTGGAGGCTCCAGGTTTTCCCAGTCAATCTCTTGTGATTGAAATCACCATCAAATTGTAACTTTGCTCTACCCTTGTGAGCTCTTCTGGCCACTCGGATAGTGAGTGTAACCATTGCTCTGTTCGCTCTTCGTATTCGTCTTCTTGGCCTCCTGGCAGTTGAGGAAGGTGTCCTTACTGCAATTAAACACTTATGGCCCGGGCAGGATTGTTCTAATGTGTTGCCCCTTTCTACCATCTATCCATTCCTTCTATTTCCTCAAAATCCCTACCGGTTTTTAATGAAGCAATGCAAACTTTCTCTCCCTCTGCTCTCTTTATCATTCCTAAGCATTTGATATCCGAGGGGAAAGATTACATCTGTTATCCTGGTGTGTCACGTTTCTGTGAGTGCCAATATGACTGAGGATGTCTCCTTGATCTTTCATACCACTCCTGTCATTTTTTTGTTATTCGTCTGAATTGTTTACCCAAACTTTCTACTTCTTTTCTGCAGAAAGAACCTGAGCTCTTAGGGGGACTTCGGGTGGGGAGTAGTTGCAGGACAAGACTCCTTCCCTTCGCTGTTCCGTGACACCACTTGAACAGATCTACTCCTAGTTGGAAGGTTTTGTCACGGTCCTGGATCGACGGGTCGCGATAATAGAGGAAAATCAACCCCTCTGGCCCGCTCGCTGCTCTATCAGATTATGGACACGCGAAGCAGTTGGTCACGTTCCTGAGAGCAACGTGAGATCTATCAGACACTCTCGAGATCGACTCTAACATCTGTATCGTAAATTGCCATGACGCTGTGTTTGTCCACTCATGTCCGTTGCCAGCTCTCTCACAACTCCTCTTTTCTATCACACAAGCTCTTACTCTCGAGCGCGACACATTCGCCGGGACAGTTGAGAACTCTCGACTAGGCATGAATGTCTAGGACAGGAGTGAATCGTAACATGCCTTAGGATCTCAATGTTCATTTAGGATGTTCTTCTGCCCGTCACGCCTTACCGAGACCTTCACGAGTTTCCTATCAGCACTATTTTTGTCTCACTCCGACCACTCCGAACATGAGCCTTCCAGAGCCCCTACTGCGCAATCACGAACTGTGCACTCGTGCGTCCCCGCCTTCCGCCTCCTTTTCTTCCCCTCAGTCATTTTGCCCTCCACTGTCGTTTTTAATGTTCACCCCCCAACTCTCCGTCCTCAAGCTGTCGTCAGGTTGATTTCCTACCTCTCCTCGTAGGGACATATTCTCTTAGCTCTGGGACTAGTCTTGTTGCAAACTTTGCACTTTTCTCTAGTTTATTTTTCGTGCTTGGCTAGGTGTGGGTTCCAATCTGGTGCCGCATACTCCAATATGGGCCTAACGTAAACGGTGTTATGGGGCCTGGAACGATTATCTCTAAAATGTCGGATGCTGTTCTGAGGTTTGCTAGGCGACCATATGCTGGCAAGACCAGTTATGTGGTTGAGGTGCGCTTCAGGAGATGTGACCTGGTGTTATTACTCACCCAAGGATCTTTTTCCTTGAGCAAAGGTTTGTAGCCTCTGGCCCCCATTGAATGTACTCCGGCTGCGGTTCTTCTTTGCCATTCCACATCTTCATTACTGTGCACATGGTGGGCGGTTGAAACTCCAGGAGACAGTTGCATGGACCAGGTCTGCCGCCTGTTCAGATCCCTGGTCTTCAGTCGATTGAATTCTCCCCTACTGCACGTCATCTGAAATAGGGACACTTCAAGCTGTCTATTCCTTTCCTCCATGGTCGTTCACAAGAGAGAAAGAAACACGCAATGGTCCTAGGACTGACCCTGTGGGACACCGCTGGTCACAGGTGCCCACTTGACACCTCGCAAGTACAATGACTCGTGCTGTCTTCCTGACAAGGATTCCCTGTTCCATTTAGTGCACTTCCTGGTTATCCCTGCTTGGTCCTCCAGTTTTTGCACTAATTCTTCTTGTGTGTAACTGTGTAAAACTCCTTCTTGCAGTCCAAGAAAATGCAATCCAACACCCCTCTCTCTCTTGTCTTTGACTACTGGACCATGTCATAGAACTCCAGTTAGGTTTGTGGACACAGAATTCCCATCCCTTTACCATGTGGCTGCTGTTGATGAGATCATTCCGTTTCAAGGTGTTCTCCACTCTTCCTTTTCTGGCAATCTTCTCCATGGATTTTGCGACCTATACATGTCAGAAAAAATGGACACTGGTCTGTAGTTTAGTTGCTTCATGTGTCTCCTTTTTTTAAAGATAGGGACTACATTTGCTGTATTCATGTATCAGGCATCTCCCTGTTTCGATAGATGTAACTGAATATGTTTGTTAGGGGGGGTAAACATAATGCCTCTGCTCCCTCTCTCAGGACCCATGGAGAAGAGACGTTATCCAGGCCCCATTACCTTTGAGGTATCGAGCTCACTCAGAAGCTGTCACTTCTTCGCGGGTTGTGTGTATGTGTCATCACTGGTGGCGTGGCCCACCTCTCCATCTTTCGGGAGCCCCTTCTGTATCCTCTTGTGAAACCTTCTGTGAAATTCTTGTTGAGTTCCTCAATACTTCTGGTCATTTCTTGTTGTCTTCCTCTTCCTTTTGTTGATTACCGGTCCTTGACTGTTATTTTCCTCCTTATGTGTCTGTATAACTGGACTTGGGTCAGATTGGCGTTCGTGCTTTGTGCCTTTTCATTTTGTCATTGGGCCTACCTTCTTATCTGTGCTCTACGACTGCTCTCCTTATTCTCCTGGGTCCTTTGCCTTTCTATATTTCTTCCATTCCTAGCACACTTGGTTTTTGCCTCCCTGACACCTTTGGGTGAATTAAGTCCGTGATGGTCTTGCTTTCTCTTAACGTTCTTCTTCATTATATTGAATTGTGTAAATGCTTTTTGTAGTGGTTATGTATGTCTTCTAATATTTTTTCTGATTACGTCTATATGCATAACATTTTGTCTTCAATCTTTATTCCACATCGAATTTTGTCATCTCATTATGTAATAAGCCTTCCCTGAATTTTTTTTTATATATATTCATTATTTGATTTCCAGAAAACAATAATTTTTATCTTTTTCAACATCGTCCTTCATTAACTTAGGAGTGATTTTCTTTTCCTTTTAATTTTTACGCGTTACATGGGCTCTAATAGGAAAATTATTTAGGTAACATACCTGCTTTTTAACTTCTTTCTCGTCTCTATTGATTTTGCAAATCTTTCCTTCAAATCTTAGATTGAAGTTTTCTCTCTCTGAGATTTTGATACATTCAGAATTATAAAATGCTGGATGCACTGCTCTTCTTATTTCAGCTATATGCTTAATAATCCTCTCTCCTTTAAACTATATTCCTAATTTTGTTGTGTGTGTGGTGTGTGTGTGTGTGTGTTGAGTGTGTGTGTGTGTGTGTGTGTGTGTGTGTGGGTGAGTTTGTGTGTGTGTGTGTGTTGTGTGTGTGTATGCGCACGTGTGAGCATTGTGTGTGTATGTTGTGTACTCACAGGGGCCGGATTACCGCTTATGCTAACATGGCATTTGGACTAGGTCGCGCATTTGGGGAGCCTCGCGGTCCAGGGGTTCTGAGGCTCATCCAAGACTCTGCGCACTTGGTGCAAGTGCAAAGGGGTCCCTACCTAAAAAGTTCAGTGTGTGGAGGAAGTTTAAAAATTGATTTAAAAATTAATCCAAACAAAAAAGAAATATTGAAATAAAATAAAATAAAAATCTAATTAACCTAACCATAGTTGGCAACACAAACACGCCTTTGTTTACATCAGAACAGCCTGTGTTTTCCCGCTAATGGGGGAGTTGGAGATTCCTCTCAATGTTCTGTAGTAATTACAGTTATCTAGACTTGAACTGTTGACAATTAACTGAAGTGTTGTTGATAGACATTGTTCGTGTTTGGATAATGTTTGTTTTCGCCTTCTAAATCGTTAAGGGAGGTACCTGATAGGGTTATTTGACCAGTTAAGACGCATGGACAGTAAAGACGCATTTTGTGGTAAAAAATACTATAAAGAAAAATCTAATGCGCAAACTGACTTCCGTTTTGTAGGTTGTAAAAGCCTTTGTCCTGTCTTTAAGTCTATATTCCATTTTCATAACAGATCTCTATTGATTGATGTTCTCATCACTTCTCGCAAATGCTTAGTTTTCAAGTTGCGAAGGAAAGTGATGTAGAACTTCATTAAATTTACTACATATTTCCCCTATACACATAAGCCACATCAGAAAAATCGTTGGTTGGTGAAACTGGAAAATTGTCCCTGCATTCTTTAATTCTCTGTCCCTCATCTATGGTGGTAGGCCTATAATATGCAAAACATAATGATTAGTTTAGTTTATGGAAAATGGTAATTATAAATACCAGTGTTTTTTATGCATTGTCTTGACTCAGTATGATTTCTGTTTAAGTAAATTGGAGTTCAAGGGTGGATGAACTAGTAAAATATTCGTAGCCCAATTCACTAACCAATTCACTAACCTAATCTATGGCCCTAATATTTCTGTATATGGACTCCTTTATGGTTACGTTTTGAAGTTTTAGATGCGGCAGCCAGAGGACAAGGGGGCTTCAAAGGCCATATCCCCAAAATGGAAGAAGAAAAAAAAAATATAATAATTAAAAATTTATAATATTTGTTTAATGAAAAATTTGTATTTGCATGTTTACAGGTCTGTGTTACATTCTCATTTATGGCATCGCGTGAACGTGTTGTTGGACGTTCTTATGCGAAGTGGGTCACAGAAATTGAAAGATGAAAAATTCATGAAGAAGAACTGGAAAAGAAGAAGTAGGAAGCTGCAGAAAGATCACAGACATTTCACGAAAACAGTTTCTGATGTTACCCAGTACAGTGGACCTCTGCAGAATTAACGTCAGATTCATACGGAAGCCCTCCCTCCATTTTTCTCAGCCAGCATTACTTCTTTGTTGTTCTCTCAATGTCTCAACGGACATGTTCATCACAGGGATTGTCTTAAAGATCCTGCATCATGGACAAATGTAATCCAGATTCTCTCATAATGCTTTCATTGCAGAAAACTTCAGTCAAACTCTAAACATTGACTTTAGGAAATTCAGCGAAGGTTTTATGATGATGGTAGTCGTCGGTGTTTAAAGATCTATGTTTTATAGGAAGCTTGCAAATTCAGAATAACTTGAAAAGATCATGGATGGTATACTCCTTAATGCTCAGGAAAAGTGTACTGTTCAGCATGCAAGCTATTTTCTACACAAAGAAAATACTCACACAGGGGTTCAATGACTGGAAAAAAAATTCCAAGCGTTTCGAGGAACTGAAAACAGCACCACTCACAGGAGGCTGATTTTAGCCAGTGTATTTCGTGCACAGAAAAATGCTTATTGATTCTTCATTGGAAAATCAAACTGAAATAAGAGCGCACTTATTGGAGAAAAGTTTTCTAGAAAGAGTTGTTGCTGTTGTAAATTTTAGTCTAAGAGGGATTGCTTTCCGTGAGAAAATGAGGTTTATTGGTTCGGTAAACAATAGCCTATTTCTAGGGATCATAGGAACTTGATAGCACAAATCGATCCATCTTAGAAAATCATGGTTCACGCCTGGCGAATGCAGGAAGAGGCACTATATTTACATGTATCTTAATTATGCAATGAATTTTTGTTTTCCCCTCATTTTTTGGCCCTTTTATCCTGGCTACGCAGTTTCGATTTGTACCTTCCAGTTTCTTCTCCTTCTCCAACCCCTTTTCTATTTTCACAGAAAGCTTTGTCTCCATTTTTTCAGATAGCTCTCCTAATTTTCTCTCCCACTCTTGTTCCATCCTTTTTCCACTGCCCCTCCATCCACTCGTCCATACCAGAACCATTCTCATCTGATCCCAGGTTCCTCCGAGTCCTGTCCCCACCATTTTTTTTCTTCTTTATTCCCTTTTCTTTCCTTTCTTTTTTCTTTTTTCTTTTTCTTTGAAAGAGAAAAGACTGAGAGAGAAAGAGAGGGAAAGAGAGAGAAGGGAAAGATAGAAGGAAAGAGAGAGTGGGAGAGTGAGAAGGGAAAAGAGGGGAGCGAGAGAGCAAGAGAGAGAGAGGGGGAAAGAGAAGGGAAAGGTAGGAGAGAGGGGGAGAGTGAGAAGAGAAAAGGAGAGAGAGAGAGAGAGAGAGAGAGAGAGAGAGAGAGAGGAGAGAGAGAGAGAGAGAGAGAGAGAGAGAGAGAGAGAGAGAGAGAGAGAGAAAAGAAAGAGAGGGGGGATAGTGGATAGTGGAATGTTGGAGGGAGGGTTTTCAGGTCAGTTAACAGGAAGGTGAGAAATCCTGTGTGTGTGTGTGTGTGCATGTGTGTGTGTGTGTGTGTGTGTGTGTGTGTGTGTGTGTGTGTGTGTGTGTGTGTGTGTGTGTGTGTGTATATATGTGTGTGTGTGTACTCACATAATTGTACTCACTAATTGTGGTTGCAGGGGTCGAGACTCAGCTCCTGGCCCCGCCTCTTCACTGATCGCTACTGGATCCTCTCTCTCTCTGCTTCCTGAGCTTTGTCATACCTATTCTTAAAACTATGTATGGTTCCTGCCTCCACTACTTCACTTGCTAGGCTATTCCACTTGCTGACAACTCTATGACTGAAGAAATACTTCCTAACGTCCCTGTGACTCGTCTGAGTCTTCAGCTTCCAGTTGTGACCCCTTGTCCTGTGTCCCCTCTGGAACATCCTATCTCTGTCCACCTTGTCTATTCCCCGCAGTATCTTGTATGTCGTTATCATGTCTCCCCTGACCTTCTGTCCTCCAGTGTCGTCAGTCCGATTTCCCTTAACCTTTCCTCGTACACTTTCCCCCTGACTCGGGTACCTTGTTGCAAACCTTTGACTTTTCTAATTCTTGCGTGCTTGACCAGGTGTGGGTTCCGCTGGGCTGCATATCCAGTAGGGCCCAACAAAACATGTACATGTCTTGAACGATTCCTTATTAAGGTATGGGAACGTTTTCTAGGTTTTCCCGGGGCGCCCTTTGTGCGGGGTTTTTGGTTGAGGTCCCTGGGGTGAGTGCTCGGTGTTTAGTACCCAAGGTTTTTCCCCTGAGGGAGGTCTGTGTCTTTGTCCACCTGCCTATACCTGTCTCTTCTTCTTGCCCCCCCCCAATCTTCATGACTTTGCTTTTGGGCGGGTTTGAATTCGAAAGCCAGTTACGGACCCATGTCCAGCTCTCCATCTCTTTGCAGTCCTCCCTCACCCTCGTCCGATTTAATTTTACAACTTCACGCACTGGAAGGGGGAACTTCAGAGTCTATTTTCCATCAGCTTCACTATATCAAAAATAGCCTGGTCCTGAACTGACCCCTGTGGGACCCCCGCTCGTAACGGGCCCCCACTGTGATACCCTTCACGTACCATGACTCGTTGCGCCTTTCCCGTCAGGTTCCCCCTTTTCCTTGCAGTCCCCTTCCTTTTGTGTGCCTGATCCCCCGTGTGCACTAATCTTTGTGGGGAACTGTGTCAAAGGCCCTTTCCCTGCAGTCAGGAAAATGCAATCTACCAACCCCCTCTCTCTCGTGTCTTACTTCTGACCTTTCATAAAACCCAGGGGTTTTTGTGAACAGATTTCCCTTTCCCTAAACCCCATGCGGGTTTTCATTTATAATTTGTTTTTTTCCCCCGGGTGTTCGACCACTCTCCCCCTGAAAATTTTCCCCCTGTTTGCAAAATACATTCAGAGACACGGGTCTGTATTTTTAGTCCCTCGTTTTGTTTCCTTTCTTAAATATGTGTGTGTTGTGTGTGTGTGCCCCAATTTCTAGGTATTCATCTAAAACCCCAAATAGTAATTCTAAACTTATAAATTTTCTACTTATAAAAAAAAGATAAAAAGGTTTGTAAAATTTGCTTGTCTCGCTTTACAATGTCTGACATTACCCCTCGCTAGACCGTTTTACCCCTCGCACTCTTGACCCCTTTTTCCCTTATCTTGCTTTTCAACTCTAATTCTGGAAATTTAGCTTGCAGGAGTGATGACCATACTAACAGTGATGCAAGACCAAACCAAAACCCACAACAAAAACCAAAAAATTGGTGAGAAATATTGTGAGGGAATGTGTGTGGTTGTGTGTGTGTGGTGTGTGTGATGTGTGGGTTGTGTTTGGGGTGTATGGTGTGTGTGTGTGGTGTGTGTGGTTGTGTGCATGTATCACCTAATTGTATCCCTAATTGGGGTGCAAGGGTGGAACTAGCCCCTGGTCCGCTCTTCAGATCGCTACAGGTCCTCTCTCTCTCTGCTTCCAGGACTTTGCATCCCTCTTAAAGCACGTAGGGTTTCCTGCCTCCACTACTTCATTGTTAGGCTATTCCAACCCTGAAGACTGATAAAACCTTTCAAACGTCCCTCTGCTCGTCGAGTCTTCAGCTTCCAATTGTGACCCTTTTTTTTCTGTGTCCCCCTTTAAAACCACCTGCCCCCCCTTGTCTACCTTTACCTTTTCCACGCGTATTTTGTATGTCGTTACATGTCTCTTTTGACCCCCCTGTCCTCCAATTGTCAGTCCTTTTCCCCTCAAACCTTCTTAGTGGGAAAACCCCGAGCTGGGAACTAGCCTTGTTGAAAAACCTTTGCACTTTCTTAATTTCTTGACATGTTTGACCGGTGTGGGTTCCAAACTGGGCTGCATACTTTAGTATGGGCCTGATAAAAACCAGTGAAGTGTTTGGAACGATTTCTTACAAAGGTTTTGGAACGCTAATCTCGGTTTTTGCCAGGCGCCCCATGCTGCAGCAGTTACTGGTTGATGTGTCCCCTCTGGAAACATGCGCTGTTATGGTCCCCCAAGATCTTTCCCTTGATGAGGTTTGGGGCCCTTGGCCACCTAGAGTATACCTGTCTGGGGTTTTTTTCCCCCTTCCCCCGATTTTCTGACTTTGCTTTGGCGGGTTGAATTTCAAAAACCCAGTTGGGGACCAGGGTGTCCACCTGCCCAAAGTCTTTGAATCCTGCCGGGTCCTCATCTATTTGATTCTCCCTCATTAACTACATCATCGCAAACGGGACCCCTCTGAGTCATCCTTCCATCATGTCATCAAATAAACCAAAATTTCACTGCCCAAAGGGACCACCCCGTGGGACTCCGCTCGTCCGGGGCCCACTGGATACCCGCCCCGTCCATGACTCATTGCTGCCTCCATGTCTATTTCTGTAAATTTGGCAGTCCCCTTTCCGTTATATGCGCCTGACCCTCAGTTTCTGCAATCGTTTGTGGGGGAACTGTGCGAAGGCCCTTTCTTGCAGTCCAAGAAAATGCAATCAACCCCCTCTCTCGTGTCGATTTCTGTAACTTTGTCAAGAACCCCAGAACGTTTGTGAACATGATTTGTTTCCATGAACCAGGGGCTGTCTTTTTTAACTTATTCCGTTCCAGTGCTCCACCCCCTCTCCTCCTGAAATCTTCCCGGGGGTTTTGCATACTATACATGTCATTGACCCCATTTGAAATTTTAGTGTCTTTTTTTCTGTCCCCTTTTTTAAAAAGGGGAAACAATTTAGGTCTTCCATACCTCAGGTTTTTCCCCCAGTCTAAAGGGGATGTTTGCGTTTGCGGTTAATGGTACACACGTTTTTCTGCCCCCTCCTTGAGGACCCACGGGAGATGTTTCCAGCCCCTTTCCCTTTTGAGGTATGAAGGTCACTAGGGCTTCTTCACCCCTCCTCTTTTTGTGATTCGTCCTCACTTGTTTTGGTTCTATTTATGTTGGGGCCCCCCCTTTTTTTTTCCCAGAGTTCTTTCTGTCCCCTGTGAATCTTCCCTTTAATTCATGTGAGCCCTCACTACTCCTGTCGTTTCTTGTGAGTTCTCCACCTTTTTTCCACACCTGATCACCCGGGGCTTGACGTTTTTCTTTTTTCCAATGGGCTAAACCAGTTTTGGGTCAGACTTTTCTTTCGATGCTATGTCTTTTCGAACTGTCGCCGGGGCCCCCCTCCTTACCGTGATATTCGTTTTTGGCTCATTGATATCTCCTTGTTTTCCTGGGGCCTTTTCCTTCTGTCCCCTTCCATTTTAATGAACTAATTTTGCCTCCCGCCCTTTGGGTAAGCCAAAGGGCTCGCTTTCGTCTTCCCCTTGTTTGTTGCCCTTGGGAGCAAAACCTTTCCTCTGCCCCTTTAATTTGTTTTTACATATTCCATCTTTCATTTTTGTCTTAACTACCTTTTCTGTCCCACTGCACTCCCGCAGGAAATTCCCCATACCTGTTTAAACCCCCCCCTTTTATAGTTTTGGGTTTTCCATGACCCTTTACTCTCTCCACCTGTAAATCAAATTGCAATCAAAAATCAGGGCTATGTGGGCCTAGCCCCAGGGGCCCTCATATGTGATGTCATCAATGTTGAGCTAATAAGGGTAACACAAGGCCAAACTTTTGTTTTACGTCCCCTTTTCTCTCTGGTTTGTCCCTGATGTGTTGTGCATGGGTTTTCCATACCATATCCTCATCTTGGGGTCTCCATGTTTCGGGGCCCCCCTGAGACCCCGGTTTTTCCCAATCGATCTCCTTGTGGGTTTAAATCACCCCAAAACCCGAACTTTGCTCTGCAAAGATTGGCTCTTCTGCCCCCTTAGCCCGTGTGCCCCATCGCTCTGTTGTTCTCTCTTTCCTCTCTTGGGCCCCCTGCAGTTCTGTGGTGGGCTATACCACACAATTTTGGTCAGCATAGTTTTTGATCCCCTTATATTGTTGTATAGTAAGTGAGATATGTACCATCCTTGTTATATAGAAATCCCTAGTAGGCCGTGACGTTTGATGTCATGGGGATACAACATGAGTGAATGAAAGCTGCCCCGTTCTCACTCCGCGAAGAATCCGGGTAACAGGCAGGGGGTGGGCCCCTTCCTTCCTTTCCACAGTCTGATGGGTTTTAATCGTTACCCCCAACAAGTGATTTACTTTTCCCCTTTTTCTCCTGCCGATGATCCCACGAAAATTTTGGGGCCAGCGGGGGGATTGAATTCTGATGATTACAGCGATTTCTGGAGATAAATTTCTACTGAGCCAGTACCCATCTTTGACGCTAGGCCTCCCAAAGGGTAACACGCCCCAGCCAACCAGTACCCCGACCAAGTGCTACCAGCTTTCTACATTTTTCGCTGGTTCTTGTATTAGTGTTTATCTATTATTTGCACCACTCCCCCAGGGGGGACCCCATTTTTCAAAAAAGCATAGAAGTCGTGGGAGGGAGTTAGTCGCCTGCCTTACACCCTTCACCTTTGCCTGCCCAAACCAGTTACCCCCCTGCTGTGTCTCGGAGAATTATCAAGCCATTTTTGGGGGTGGGTAAAGAATCCCCCAGCCCAACCCCGGGGTCTTAACCCGTACTCAAGCAAACCCAATGGGTACAGTCTTCCTCATCGCTTGTGCTTCAAGCTCCAAGCCACTGAGGTTTTTTTCCCTGTGGGGTTTTTGGTATTTCGTGGGTTTTTTTAAGCCTGTGGGTTAGAATATTTTCGCGCTAGTGAGGGGTTCCCCCGTGAGGCTTACGGGCCCTTCATCCCATAGGGCCCCCCACCATGCGGTCCCCACCACCCCCCGGGTCAGCCCCGCCCAAACCCACTCACCAAACCACTACCATGTTTTTGTACCCTTTTACGGGTTTAGCACCTATTTTAGGGACCACAAGGGGTCAAAAGTAGGTGTGTTTTTCGTCAGTGGCCCATCATTAAAAGCCCCTGTGTCGATCCATCGTCGATTTAAGCGCAATTCTACGATCACCTGTGCAGGGGCAAGGAATGCAGTCAGCCACCATCCCTCTACTTTCCCCCCTCTTCTCCCCCCCTTAGTCAACAACGCCCTACAGCGATAACTTTTTATAGAGACATTTGCGAGTGTTGGACTTTTTTTTTTTGTATCCAATGATTTTTTTTTTTTAGTGACAGCTAATCGAAGTATGATCTGGGCCCTTTATTTTCTGTGTTCTAAAAATTCACCGACATAAAAATTTCTTTTTCACAGACTCAAAATAACTAAATTTGGGCCCCCAAACTTGGATTATAATTTAGCATACGTGTTGGATTCCAGTGCCTTAATTATGGTCCGTGTTTTTTAAAAAGGGAAAAATAAAATCTTCAGAAGTGTAACATAATCGATGTACACACACAAAATAGGGTCAAAGTAACAGAGCATATAGGATAAGAATGCATCACA
>NC_069404.1:26211287-26274293 GCF_026875155.1 Cherax quadricarinatus
TTTTTTATCAGCAGCAAGGAAAAGAAAGAGAAGCAGTAGGCTCTTGAACTATCTTGAAAATCAACGCAACAGTTATAAAAAGGGGTGGGGGAGTGTATCCGGTGGTTGAAATTGAAAATTTAAAAGGCTTAATTAGAACTTTCACAATCGTTTTTTTTATGCGGCGCGGAAGCAAGGGGAAAATTGATGAGTTTTTAGGGGTGACCGTCCTTCGGCGTTTGCTTGCAGAGCGGGGCAACCCAAGGCGACAGAAAAATGGGATTAAGTTCGGGATCATTGGGAAATTAAGTGGGGGGCCAGGTCCTTCGGTCAAGGGAGGCATGAATACCTTTGGGAACGCAGGGTATAATTTGCAATACAAAAATGCTGGGATTTCAAGGGGTCGGGGAAAAAGGGGTGAATAGTTCGTTGTAATCTAGAGTACATGGACAGGTTGGCTTTGAATGGACCTATAATGAAAAAAGGATTGGTTAGCTGGGAGGTAGGTTTGGGGGGAAAAGTCCCCGGGGGATTGACGGAATCCCTTGTGTTTTTTTACAAGGACAATTGGGATTGTATTCGCATTTTTTTGGTGATATTTTTTAATGCCATAAAAAGTAGTGGCATTAGGGGACAGCAACAAAAACAGGGGGTTTTTGTTCTAGTCCCGAAAAAAAAAAACGGGGAATTATATACAAATTTAAAAGGGGCAATTTCTTAATGTTGGCACTAAAAATTTTTTGCAAAATTTATTAAAAAATGGGATAAAACGGGTTTTGGAGAAAATTCTGGACGGGGACAATAGGTGTGCCGGGGGCGATCTATGTGTGGGGGAAAAAGAATTATTCGCAGTTCATTGAGGAAAGGGGGGGGGGTAATAAGGGGGAATATAGCTTTAGATTGGCACGCTCATACGTTTCGGGAGAGAGATCAAAAGGGAAATTTTTATGCAGTGGCGGGTTTTTCGGAAAAAAAATTGTTAGTTGGGCACAGGTTTTGTAGAGCAGGCTATTTTTTGGGGGTGCAGGTAAACGTAGGTTGGGAAAGTTTTTGGATGAAAGGGGGATTAGGGCGGGGGTGTCCATATCACAAATTCTTTTTTTGCTTTGATTCAGGACCCTTTTTTTTAGAGCCGGAGGGATTTAAGACAGGATGACAAGAAAGGGTTGGGTGGGGGTACAATCAAATTTAAAGTTTTCGGGGACGACACTAACGTTTTATTTCGGGAGCCAAGGTTTTGGAAAAGTAAAGCGTTTGGGTGGAATGTTTTCGAAAGAACCAAATGCCGTTTAAAGAAAAATCAATGCTTATGGGGGGTGGGGGATTGTGCGGGTGGGGTTTTGGGCCAGGGGAAGGCGGGCCCTTTATAAATCAAATTAAGGTGTGTGGGATTGTGCTGGGGAAACAACAGGATCGGGGAAGGTAAAAAGGAGGCTGTGAAGGGTTTTAGGCGTTTAACAGTTTGGGGAAAGGGGGGCCTTTTCTATACATCACCGAAATTGGGTGAATGTGATTTTTTTTCACAATTTTTGGGGCATGTGGCATTTTTTAATCCTTTACATCCATATGAAAAACGTATTTAAACCCGGGTGTATTAATAAAAGGGGGTTCATTTTTGGTTTGGGGTTTAACGAGGATGTGGTTTCCCCCCTTTTGGCCCCGGGTGGCCGGGGCTAATGAATCTGCATAATAGGATGTTAGGCTGTAGTCAACTAGCATTTTAGAGGGGGAAAAATGGCCGGCACGGGTTTGACCGGGATAAGAGGGGGTTGGGTACGTTTTTTGACCGGAACGGATGAAAGAATGTGGGGACATGTTAGGATTTAATTTAGTAAAAGATCCACGCAAGATAAAGAGGGCAAATTGGGCACTGTAGAGGGCAGGGGGTAGGAAAAGGTGGAGGGAATATACCCCAATTAGCATGGAAGGACTATGGGGTCGTTTAAAAGCATTAAGGTTTTACGACCCAAAGGGTCGGGAGAAATTTTTAAAAATTTTACATAAAAAACTCCGCCCGGGGGAAGTTTTAGGCGAATAGCGCGTGCAGGGGGGGGGCTGTGTTGTGGTGGGAAAACCGATACGGTCTTTCATGCAGTTTATTTAAGAATTGGAACACGAAAGGGTTTTGGGGTTTTGGGTAAGGTTTAAAGAATGGTGGGTGGGGGGGTTTATGTCTTAAGAGCTTTAAGTTTAGATGTGGGGGGGTCAAAACCCCGGTACAAATGAAAATCGGATATTTAGTGACGGATTTTGTATATACGTCAGGGGTATATGGCTTATCTTGGGGAGAGAACAGAGCACGGGTAGCGATATTTTAGGGACACAAAAAAGAAAAAAAGACTTTGGGGAAAAATAGATGGTTTTTCTTATTTAAAAGGGATTTGCAATTAAAGGTCAGGGATTTAGGGATTAAACCTTAAAGGGTACCGGGGGCTGGCTTCTTAAATGTGTAGGAAGGTGGCATACATTGGTATGGGGGTTTTTAAATGTAAAATAAAAGGGGTATGTCGTTAGTTTGGATATTTTTTATTCAAACAAATAAATACTATTGCTTGGAAACTAATTTTTGTTTTTAAAATTGACGGATTAGAGAGGGGGTTTCCTTTTGGAAAAAAGTCTTTTAACTGCATACGGGGGTTTTATAAAAAGCCCCTTTGTGCAACTTATTATTTAGTTTTCATTTTATTTTTTCCCTTTGTATCACCATGTGGATATCCCTGGTAACTTCTGCTTGGGGTCTCCGGGATATATGTTTGAAAAACCAGAATGAGGGAAACAATTTTGTATTATGTGTAAAAATCTCTCATGTGTGTGTGTAGTATAAAATGTGGTGTGTTAAATGTTGCATAATGTTACTTGTTTGGCAATCAGAATATCTCTCTTTAAGGGGGAACCCTTTGGTACTGTACTGAATATTTTTGTATCTTTGCATTGCAAGTAAATTGACTACCAGTTTCTTTACAAATCGTTCTTTTTTTGGGAAATTTTTTTGTTATAAAGTACTTTTGAAATTTTTTCCTTTAAAAAGGTTTTAGACATAAAATAAAACACTGGCTATTATTGAAAATATTTTTCCCCCCTTTTGTTTATAATTTATAAGGGGTTTTTAAATTTAAGGTAACGAAAAATTTTGAATTCTTGTGACCTTGGGATAGGAAAAATGAATAGGGGACGACGAATTTTTATAACCGCTAGGATTATTGCAATTGTAATTAACTTAATAAATGTAATGGAGGTTTTTTTTATATTTAAATGTTGAAAAGACGTTTTAAATAAAAAAAAAAAAAAATAAATAAAGGTCCATCAGTTGAAAAAAAAAAAAAAAAAAAAAAAAAATCCGTAATCAAAACCCAACGCTTCTAAACCCCTTTTTTATTCACCCCAGTTATATCTAAATTTAAAAACCCTCAAACCTGAAAACCCCCTCCCCCCACTAACCAAAAACCCTTCCCCTCCAAACCCTTATAAGTTCAATAAAAACGCAAAAATAACCGTAGATAAATAGCCGCCATCCCCACACCCTGCATTCCCCCATCCTCTCGTATTCTCTTATAGAAAAAACCTTTCCTGACGGCAAGATTCCTGTAAAAATCTATACATAATTTCTCTGACTTTGGGTTTTTTAAACGAAATTTTTTTAAAACCCCCCCAAAATTTACGCCAACAACACGAAAAACTCCTTTTTACCGCCGCTCCCAAAACCTTACCACGCCCAACAAGATTTTCCAATTTAATATGAAAGGATCCCTCACGTTTAAAAATACCCGTAACATTGCCTCACCTTCATGAACTCCCGACCCCCCCCCCACCGCGCAACCCTGAGTATCCATAAGACCGTCTTCTTTCGCCCCCCCCCCCCGCTTTAACTATTTTTTTAAATATATATTTATTACCTCTTTTTCGACATCATAAACCCAGCCCTCCACGGGCCAACCGGGAGTGTAAAACCGCTCTATTTAAACCCATTCGCCCCCGTTCCCCAAAGAATCAAAAACATTTTTTTGTACCCTTTTTTTAAACTCACAACGAAGTATCGGAAATTTCGTAACATGCCATTTTTTACTAATAATAGCACATTCGTTAAAATCACCCTTTTTTGCAAATTTAAATTACACTCTTAAACCACTGAGGCCTTTCACAACACTATCAACGAACGCACGGAATTTTTTTTGCTGTGCTAACTTATATCATTTTCATAAACGATCCCAATATCTTTTTTTGGGCCACCCTTTCCCCCTTTCAGAACCATTTTTCCCTCCTCCGTGACCCTTTCCAAGATTCATAACTTTTTTTTCCCCATGTTGATCGTCTGCCAGTAGCCTTTTCAAAAAATTTTTTAAACCCTTTTTACTCGAACAAATCCTGTTTTTCCTCCCCAAAATCGTCGTATCGTCGACATATCCAACAATGCCCGCCCCCCACCCCTTACATTACCCATCCCCTTTGCTTTCCCCAAAAAAAACCCTTTTCCCCCTATAAAAGGGTCTTGAAAACAAACAAAAAAAAAATTTTTGAAAGGGGACAACCTTAGCAAACCCCTTCCCCCTAATTCGACCCCCAACCCCCCATTCACCGCACACGCAAGGTTGCCCCTGATACCTTTAATTTTTCCCATGATTAATTTCCCCCCCCAAACCCCTGCCATCCATGATCTTCCATAAAGTTCCCTTTTCCCCACTACATGCCGCCCCCCCCAACTTAGCCAATACCCCCCCCCCCCCTTCCCCAATCTTCTTTTTTTCTTCAATAAAACTTTTAAACAACCGTGACCTTCTACATAGACCTGCCCGGCACCCCAATGTCCCTTGTCAATCACTCTGGGCCCCGGACTTTTTTTATTCTGTAGCCAAGTCCTTCCAAAAATTTTATAGTCACCACAAATAACGGGTTGCACCAAAATCTTTTAAACCCTTAATGGGGTCGCCTTTAGGAACTAGGACGACCACAGCCAACCTTGTTTTTTCCCCTAAAACCCCCCTCCCGCTTCATTATTGAAAAACCCTACCAAAAACCCCCCTTTTTAAAAGTTCCAATTTTGAAGATAAAAAATCGCTGGCAACCCACATTCCTGGGCCTTTTCCCAATGCGCCCCAATAAAACCTCCCAAGTCCACACTCCTTATCGGGGCCTCCCCAAAACAAACGATCATCTCCGTCATCTCACAACACACAAACCTACCGATTTACTGCAATGCAATTCACTATTCCCAACACTTTGCGTTTTCAATTTAACCCAAGCACTTATACCCCTCATCCCCCGTCGCGTCAACTCCCGAAAATTTCTCCCCTACCCCTGCATACCACCCGAACATCAACCCCATTAACTCCCTTGCTTTGCGACGTCTGTGTTTTTTTCCTCAACACACCGCCCACGCCGACTCCCCACAAAACCTCTTTGATTTCCCCCTTAAGCCTTCCCCCCCCAAACCTTTCGTTTTGTAATTTTGTAGTTTTCCCCAATTCTTTCAATTTCCTATAACAGGATAATTAGCATTCGCTTTACATAGCAGTCCCCGCAAAAGCCCCCCTAAATACGTTGGGAAACCCTATTTTAAACGACTAAATCCACTCCTTTACTAATAAATATTCCTTAATTTTTGCTTTTTGGCTATCGTTCCCCCAATTAACAAATCCACATCTCCAGGGGCTTCAACCACAAGCGTTCCCAATATGCCCCAAAAAAAAAAAGACTTTTCCCCCCTTCAATAACTTTACATTTTAATTTTCCCAAAAAATGACCCCTTCTAGGCACACCTCAAAACTACATCCATTTAAAATCCTCTATATCCGAAAAAAACACATTTATCACATTCACTCTCCGCACTGTAACCGCACTAGACACGTACATTCTTCCCAAACTCGCCGCATAATCCGTCTAATTTTAAAATAAAACTCCACCCTGCCCCCCCCCCACAACCCTCCATTAAAAACCCCACTCGCAAAAAATCTCCCCGGGAATCCCAAGCAACAACCCGCTCCCGGGCTCCCTCTTTGTCGATTACACTTCCAGTCGCCCCCCATTACGCTACATTGGTAAACTACGTAGATAAAATACTAATACATTGACAAAATAGTTTTAAAAACTACATCTCCCTCGGCCGGCCCATATACACATACAAAAATTTTTTGCCACCCATAAACCTCCACCCAATCCTCTCCCCTCCCCCCCCTTTTTACTATGGCGACTACAAAAGGGCTATTTTCCTTTTCCAAATGGGGACGCCTCCTTTTTAAACCTCGTCGCATATTCCCCAAATACACATCAAAAAATCCATTTCTAACTCATACCAATTCTGTAATTTTGTTTCTTGGATAAATACCACATCCACATCTAACGCACCAAAAATTCATTAAACCACTTTTGCTTCCGCTCAATCTCAAACCGTTAATATTTATTTCAAAACCTTAAAGTCAATTAACGGGGTTTTCCTTTCGTTCTGGGTAACTTTTCACTTATACTTTTACCCACCTCTACCCTCCCCCCTTTTTTGGGGAAACCCCCTTTAAAACCCTTTTTTCGGGATTCACTGTTCCCTGTTCTCTGACATCCGCCCAAAGACTTTTTTCCTGCCTTTGGGCAGGGTAAGCCTCTCTGAGTCTGATGGGGTCGCATTCGCTTTTCGGCCTAACCCCCCCACCTGCATTGGGATTTCTTTTTGTACTATCGGATGCACCTCCACTTTGCTCATTTACCGTCATACCCTGCGACACCAGACCAAACTTCCATCCATCGCCTCACCATGAGTTTAACCGATCCCAAAATTGACCTGGATCCTCCAACGGTTGACGATCGACCTCTAACAAAACATCCATGCCTTTACTAAAACGCCGCTACACCCTCTTCCCCCCCAAATGGGGAAGTCCTCTCAAATACTTTATTTAGCCAGGGCGGTGATTCTTCCGTTGTTTTTTCATCCTCCAAAGCTTCTCCTGCCTTTTTCCACCCTTCACTCCAAGTGACCGTTTAGAGACGGTGAGCATAAACTGTTCTCGTTTCCCCCAACTTCCTCTACCTCTTCCGATTGTTGCTGTTGTGAATTTGGGGATTCCCACGACGCTTACCACACTGTGCCGCTATGTGGTCATACACCCACACAGCCGAAACGTACGACTTGCCCGCATATTTTCATATACTTGATTTGAAAAACTTGAAAAAAATATAGGACGGTATGGATGACGTAAGGGCATTTTGACTGAATATGTTTTCCCCCCAAACTTTAGCTAAGGTCCCCACGGCCCACCGACCTCAAGGCCATATGAACCTACCATAATTACGTAGTTCATCTTTTTAACAAAATCAGTCGCTTCAAAAGGCCATTCTTTTATTTTTACCCATGTGTAAATCGTGATACATCATGAAGACTACTGAACAGCGAATTTACGGCTATAATGGTCTCTTGATACTTTCCACCACTGCTTCGTAGACATTTTCTACGTCATTTTAAAAGAAATCCTGTCGTCCCATTAAGTGCTACACCACATATCCTTTCAGCGAAACCGTAGGTTCACGGATATCGCCGGATTAAAAAATCCATCGTGCTCCCGTGACAGCCCCCCGGGTCAACCAACCAAAAAGTGTTTTATCGCCTTTTGCTACAGCGCCCCTTTTTGGAAATACACACAGCCTCCAACTCAATGGCTGTTGACAACTGATGTACCGCCTGAAAAAGCAAGGGGGGGCAGAGACAAACCCACTCTACCGTGGGCAGGGAGCGAATTATATTAAATTAAAAGTATTAATGATTGTCTGCATCGCATTGGGCCTGCAGACCCGCGCAAAAAGCTCTTTATTTTCCCGACAGCATAGTGTGAGGTGGTCTTGTCGCGCCCTGTCGTCAGACCAGGAGAACTACTATTAGTCAACATGGCGTGCAGTTACAGACGCAGGATTAACACTGTCGGTGTTGAACTTCTCAGTGGGGCAATAACGCCAGCCTCAGCCCAGGTATTACTACCTAAAATAATCAGAGACACGTATGGCATTCAGGATGGAGAGTTGTACGGCGTAGCATTGAACGGAGCACGTAGATTTTTTGTGAAACTGCTCTCAGCAACGGTTTTACGAGTCGTTGGGTCAACCGTTTTCAGGACGTAAGTCTTGATGCGACACCAGCTGTGCGTGTGAGGATGATCAATGTATCCAGACATTATACATGGATTAAACTGTGTAATGTCCCTTTGAGGCGGATGAGACAGATATCAGAAAAGTATTTGAGGAATACGGAACTGTTCATTTGGCCCAGCATGGTAAGTGGTGTCGGGTGCCTACACAGGTATGCCGGAGGGCACTTTTAACCTAAAAATGTCATTGCGACACCCCATACCGTCTTACGTGTACCTAAAGGAATTCAGGACACAGGTCATGGTGTCATACGCGGGGCAAAGGCGTACCTGCCGACTATGTGGGGAATATGATCACATAGCGGCGGAGTGTGGGAAGCGGCAACGAGCTCCTGGCCCAGAGGCGGAGACATCCGCTTCTACACCAGGGGAAGCAGGTGTTGATCAACGACGTGAAGGAGGGCGTGGTCGTCTATGGAGCGAGATAGTGGATGAGGCGTATAAGGCTGGGGGAGAGGGTGAGGCCCTTGACCAGTTACCTGTCCAGACACACTTCCAGTGGATCGAGTTGAGCAAAAAGTACAGGAGGAAAAGTGTTGGAAATTGAGGAGGAATTAGCCGAGGTTTTGAAGTCCTTGTCACCGCCTGAGGAGGTGGCTGCTCTGGCAGGGTAGAAGAAGATGAGGTGAAGGCTGTGGGGCATCAACAACAGAACTATTCGGACGAAGGGAGTGACAGCGTGACTGAGGTGTCACCGAGATCTTTGTCACTGTGTACAGTGGAGGTAGAGGTACATTGTGAGGCATCCCCAGACCAAGCCATGGAGGATGCGCCTGTCACAAGAAAGAGAGCCGCTGCATCGGATTCAGATGATGTCCTAACGCCGGCGCAGAGGACTGGGAAGCAAATATGGGCAGAAGGTGAAGGTAGTGGTGGCCATGACAGGAGGCACCGAAAGAAGGGGGGGGGAGAGAGGGAAGTGTGCAGGTGACAAGTGGTCCCACACGTTCTGGTGGCCATCGGAAGAGTGAAGAGAGGAGGCAGGGGTGGAAAAACTCTAATAGGCCTCCGGTGTATGACAGTAAACGTTAATGGTTTGTGTAATAGTGTAAAGAGAGAATGGTTTCGAGAGTTTCTGAATAAATTTAGAGTGGATGTTGTGTTCCTACAGGAGCACAATTTTAAGGAGGGTAGGGTGTTGGAGATGGAGGGGTTTCAGGTGGTAACCCTGCCATCTGCCCGTTTAAAAGGGGGGTGGTATCTTAATTAGGGAGGCGAGCCCGTTTGTTTTGCAGAGAAGTGAGGGGGGGGGAGGGGAAGGGTGTTGCGCGTAGATGGTTTGTGGATGGGAAAACGTGTGGCTTTATTAGTGTAATATGCGCCTGCAGAGAATAATGTACAGTGAAGCAGGAGTTGTGTGCGAGGACCTTGTGTTTTTTTTCCGTGCATTGCCGGAGGTGGCAATAGTAGGAGGTGATGGAACTGCGTCATTAGGAGGGCTGATAATGGAACCAAAAGGGGCAGGTTATGTGTCGGTGGCCTACGAGTTTATTGAGGATATTAGGTTAAGAAGCGCATTCGAGGGGGGGGCGTGGGAGACAGAGCATACATTTGTTAGGGAGGGTATGCAGCGAGGTTAGATAGAGTGTATCTTTCTCACGGGTTGTAGTGAGAGCTTTCAAAACTTTTTGAAGTGCATGGTCAGATCATAGAGCAGTGTTGGTGGAGGTTGGTGGGAGGCGCTTGCAGAAATATACAGGAGTTACTGGAAATTAAATATAAGTGCATTGAGTGATGAGGAGGGGTTAGAGGGATTTTCTGTCCTATGGAAGGAGCTTAGTGAGGAGGCACAGGGAGTGGAAGATGTCGTACAATGGTGGGATTGTGTTGCCAAGGAAAGGATTAGGAAATATTATGTGGGGTGGGCAAACGTATAAATGATTTTAAATATGGGCTTTCAAATTATCTGGAGGACAGGTTAAGGGCTGTTATGAGAAGGGTGCTGTGGGGGCAACTATCCTAAAGGATGAAATTGTCGAGGTCAAGGGGAGACTGAGGGAGTTACAAAATGAGAGGTTTCAAGCGGTAAGGTGCAGGCAGGGGTAGAGGAGGTGCTTTGGGGTGACAAACCATCGGCGTGTGTGTTGCGACGTCAAAAACAAAGACAGCAGGTTACAGCTATTCCGAGGTTAGAGGTACACGAGATGGCGGGGGTTATAGAATGGGTCAGGAGATTTCTAACTACAAAAAGGAATGTGTGTGTATGCGGATAAATGGTATGAAGGGTATTGGACAAGTGGGAAGGTGGGAAATGTGGATTTAGAGAAGGTGTGTGAGTATGTGACGTGTAATTTAGGGAATAGTGATAGAAAGGCTTTAGGGGGGTAATAACAGAGGAGGAAATAGAGTTGGCTTTAAGGGGAATGAGGGAAAGGTAAAGCACCGGGAAAAAGACGGTCTCCCGGCTGAATTTTATCTCCAACATTGGGAGGTGATAAGGGGTTTTTATGGGTAGGTTATTTAATCAGATGAAGGAAAAGGGTGTGATGGGGACAAGCAAGCAACAGCAGTTGTAGTGTTGGTCCCGAAGGGTAAGGGGCAGCACACCCTCAAGGAGTACCGTGCCATATCCCTGTTATGTGCTGATTATAAGTTGTTCGCTAAAGTCTTGGGTAATAGGTTCAAATGTGTGGTAGGGAGAGTGGTTTCGAAAACGCAGTATGGTTTGCCTGGAAGGTCGATGATTGAGGGTCATGGAATACTGAGAAGTTTTGTGGAGTCAAAAGGGTGGGGAGGGAGGGCGGCTTTTTGGCTTTAGACTGGCAGGGGGCCTATGACAGGGTGGAACGAGGAGCATTGGGAGCTATACTTAGGAGGCAGGGTTATGGGGATGAAATAGTTAATTGGGTAACCACGTTGTACAATGGTGCCAAGATGAGGGTACAGATTAATGGATGCTTGGGGGAGGGGATTGTAATGGGTAGGGGACTTAGGCAGGGGTGTCCCATGTCACAAATGTTGTTTGCGTGCATTCAGGACCCCTTCTATAGAATGGTTGAACGTTGTGTATGTGACACGAGTGAAGGTGGGGGGGGTGGGGTAGGGAAAGTGTGGCCGGGAATAATAGGATACGTAGACGATACAACAGTCCTGGTTCGGGAGGGGATGACGTTGGGTGTTTTGGATGCTGTTGTGCAACAGTTCGGAAATGCAACAGGGATGCAGGTAAATAGAGAGAAGTCAATGATCATGGGGTTGGGTGATTGGGTGGAGGGGGGGGAGATGTAACGTTGTGAGAAAACAAACGGTGTCTTTAAAAATTTGTGGTATCACCTATAAGGGTGATTTGGAAGCTGCTCGGGAGGAAACTCGAATAGATTAATGGAAAGGATTCAGGGCGTCTGGTGCATTGCGACCTCATCATCTGACTCTCGTGCAACGAGTGATTGTTATAAACGTATTATTGTATAGTAAGGTTTGGCACGTAGCAGCCGTGTTCCCATTAACAGGGACGGCGATGTGGGAATTCTGAGACGAGTGTTTAACTTTTTGTGGGGTTCAAGGTGCGATTGGCTGAGGAGAGAGGTTGTAATGTTACCTGTGCGCCAGGGTGGGTTGGGGTTGATGGATCTGAGGAGGAGGATTAAATGTGTGTTTCTTAAATGGGAGGTTTTGCGCGAAGGTGTGAGTGGAGGGCAGCTGGGAAAAATACATGATAGGTTGGGTAAGTTGTATGGTGGTGTGGAGTTGAGGGAATGTGAAACTATTTTGGGGGCTTTGATTTTGGTTAGAGAACCCGGGAAAAATTTCCCGGTAGGGTTTTTTTGTGTAAGCTCTTGCAAACGGGATTTTTTGTACCATTGAGGGATTTTTCCCCCAAAGTCGCATGGACAGAAATTTTAAAAAAGGGTTTTAGCGGGTTGAAGTTAAACCCAAGGAAAGGGAAAGGAAAATTTTAAATTTTTTTTTGCATGGCAAAAACTACCGTCGGGGGGGGTTTTTTAAAAACCCAAAGGGGGGAAATTTTGTGGGGGGAAAAGTGTGGAATCTGGGGGGGAAAGGGAAAAACGGCGTTCCTTTCGTATACTTTTGGGGAACGGGAAAGGGTGTTAGGTTTTGGGTTTAAGTGGGGTAGTACAGGGTGGGGGGGCAGAGGGGGGGCGATCTGCGTTCACAAAAACCCAAAGATGGGGGAGGGTTCGATGAGATGTTAAAAACGATTTTGGGATTAATAAAAAAAATTGGGGAAAATTATATTTTATATATCGGGGGTAAAGAGGGGGGGGGAATTGTGAGGTCCCGGAGGCGGGTACTAGCGGAAACGGTTTATCGAAACATGTGTCGAAAATAAAAAACGAAAGGGGAAGGTGGGAAAGGGATTTTTGGGAAGGGGGAATAGAATGTTAACGTTGGGTTTTTCCCATCAATCAAGCCCCTTGGGCGAGTGAGTGGGGGGGGGGGGGGGGTTTGGGGTTTTACATAGGGGAAGGGGGGGTTTTCAGGGGGAAACACGGGGTCGCCTCCGGGGAGGGGGGTTTGGGTTTTGTAATTGGGTTTTGGGAAAGGTGTGGGAATGGGGGCCCCATCATGTAAAAAAAAACATGCAAATGGGCACAAAAACCCAAAAGATGAATCAAGAAATTTTAAACCGAAAGAAACCCAAAATGGAAAATTCTTTGTTTGATGTGTCAGGGTCGTCATGACCTTCTTAAAGAATTAAGGGGAAAAGGGTTTTCAAAAATTTTTTTAAGACCGTGAAGACTTTAGGGGTTATGTAGAGGGGTTCTTTTTTACCTTAATTGGGCAAAATCATGTGCAAAAATTTGGGTATCGCAATGAGGGTTTTTAAAATTTAAATGTTTGGGGTTGAGTGATGGGGGTTTTTTAGCGAGTGTACTGTTTTTTTTTTTAAGCATTATATAATGTGCTCATCCATTTGGGGCTGCTAGAGGGAAACGAAAATGACTTCCAAAAATTTTGTAATGCCCTTTAAAAAAGTTTGGGAAAGGGGACAGAAAAGGTTTAGCCCCTCTTACTTTAAAATAAATGTCCAAAACCGGGGAAAAGGCTGAAATTAATTTTTGGGTAAATTTGTTAATTTTTAAAAAATTTAGTATAAGTTGGGGCTTAGGTTTTTGATTTTTGTTTTAAAGGATTTAAATTTTGATTTTAAATTTTTGATTTTGATTTTGATTTTAAATTTTGATTTGTTTTTAAATTTTTTTGATTTGTTTTTTGATTTGTTTTTGGTTTTTTTTTCATCTTAAAAAAAAGATTGTAGTGGGGCACGTATGTATGTGCTTAGGTACTTCTTTTTGAAAAGGGGTTTAAATTTTTTGGGAAGAGTAGGGTGATTTTTTTTTAACAAAATTTTTGGGAAAAAAGGGGGGAAATTACCTGTTTATCTCCGTGAAGGTTGTGAACCTTTGTCATATGTCCGTCAAAAGTATTTTAACAAAAACAAACTGAAATTTTGTTTTAAAGTTTATATTTTATATGTTTATATATTTAATAGTTTTTTTGTTTATATAGTATTTTTAATAGGGAAAAGTTTGTGTGAAAGGGAAACCTCTTTTAGGGTAAATTACAAATGGGGTTTTTAAAAATTTGGGGCCGTGTATTTTGTGTAGGATTGAGGATCCTACGAAACCCTTTTTAAATATCTTAAAAAAATTTCAAGCTTAAATTTTTTAAATAAAATATAAAAAAAAAAAATGTATTATCCACTTAATATTAAAACTCTTGGGGTTTTTTTAATATTAAACTAAATTAAAAAATTCCCAGTTTTTAATATTATCTGAATTTTGGGAAAATACCCGGGGGTTATGAGTATATATAATTCTTGGGGTTGTGGTTAGGGGGGTGGGTACAAACCCGGGTAAGGGTTTTTAAAAAAAGGGTTTCCAAATTGGGGGGTATTTGCACCCCTCTCCCCCCCACCCCCCCCTCCCCCTTTTTTAACCCAGTTGAAAGTCTGAAGGAATTTTTCTGTAAATGGCAGTTCACTCTCTCGCTGACTGGTGTTTCATTACTGAGCTACCCCCCAAATACTCCCCTTATTCTTTCCCCCCTTGGGGTTGAGAAAGGTTTTTAGAAACTCCCCGAAACCAGCTTGGGGGGTTTATTGAAAGGGGGGGCTTTTTGACAATCATATACTGTTTATTTTCCCGGGTTTCGATTTGGAACCCGTGGCAAGGGTTTGAACTTTTGGTTTATAAATTTTCTATGCCAAAGGGGGGGTTTTCCCCAGGAAAGGGGGGTTTAAAATTTTAAAATTTTTGTTTAAAATAATTTTATTTGAGGGAAGGGGTTATTTTAAAATTTTCAAGTGGGAGTGCCATATTGAAGGGGCTTTATTTAAAGTTTTTTGGGGGTAAGGGGGGTTTTTGGGGGGGGAAATTTTTTTTTGAAAAAATTGGTTTAAAATTTTTTTGAAAAAGGGGTTTTTTTTTAAAATTTTTTGGTAGGGTTTATTTTGGGGGGAAAGGGGTTTTTTGGGGGTTGGGGTTTAATGTAAAATTAAAATTTGGGGGGGTTGGTTATAAGTTATTTGGGGGGTGGTTGGGGTTTGGGGGGGTTTTAAAGTTGGGGGTTTTTGGGGGGGGGAAAATTTTTTTTGGGGGTTTTTTTTTTAATATTTTGGGGGGGGAAAAAGGGGGGGGGGGAAGGGGGAGGGGGGGGGGTTGGGGGGGTTTAGGTTTGGGGGGTTTTTGATAGTTTGGAGGGAGGTTGGGGGGGGGTTAATTATTTAAAAGGGAATGGGGAAGAAAAAAGTGGATGGGTAGGGGTTATATGGGGGAATGGTTGGAAAAGTTTTTGGAAAATTTTTGGGGGGGATTTTAAAAGGGCCCCGGGTCTTAGACGGGTGCCTATGTACAGCTTTTATTTCTTCATACGGAAACCCCCTTTTTTAGAATGGTTTGGGGCGCCCATATGGGCGTTTGGGGGGGTTGGGGGGGGGACAGGGGGCGTTTGGGGCCCGTTTTCCCTAAGGGGAAAGTAGATATAAACCCGTTTTTGGGTTTGGGAGGGGATTTCCATAAACCCCCTTTTTGATGGAGTTGGGTTACACTTGGGGGTGTGCAACTGGTATGAGGTAAATCGGGGAAAATCCATGGTTTTTGGGGTTAGGAACTTTGGGGGGGGAAAGGTTTTAGTGGGGTAGGGGCAGTCGTAAAGAAGGGTGGGGTCCTTTTTAAAAATTTTTGGGGCTAATCTATGCAGATAAACTTTTTTTGTTTCACGTGTTTTTAAAAATTCGGGCAGGGTTTGGAAAAAAAGGAAAAATGGGTCGATTGGGGGCATTGGGGGCCTTATCATTTGAACCCCTTTGCAGCGTGCCATTGTAAATTTAAAGTTTTTTTTGTAAAACAAGGTTTTGGGTTGGCTCCGTGGGGGGTTTCCCCTTTAAAAAAGGGGGTTTTTTTAAAAATTTTTTTTGGGGTTCGGGTTTTGAATTTGGGTTTAAAAGGGGGTGTAGTAATGTTTTCCGTTCTTTCCCGGGGGGGTTTTGGGGTTTTTTGAAAATTAGAGGGGGGAAAAAGTTTTTCTTCAATTAAAAAAGGGGGGTGAGAGGGGGGGTGAGTGGGGGGTGGGGGTTGGTTAAAACACAATTTTAAAAGAAACGCATTTTTCTGGGGCGGGGGTTTAGGGGGGGTTTTAAACTATTTTGAGGGGAGGGGTGGGTGGGAGGGGTCTGGGTAAATGAAAATTTAATAGGGTGTTGGGTGTTTTGTGGGAAAAGGGTTTTTGGGTTTCCGGGGGAGGGGATTTTCCCCATGTTACGGGGATGTATAGGAGAAGGTTTTTGGGAGGTTTTAAAATTACAACCCCGTGGACCCTGAGGTGAAGTTCCCGGGTTTTTTCAAGGGATTTTACCATCGGGGGTGGGGCTTACGAGCAAAACGGGGTTGAGGGGGGGGGAAAAAGGAATATGTGGGGGGAGGGGTTCGCATTCCCATTAGTGGGATTTTTGTGAGGGGTTGGGGCGTCAGGGGGGTTTGGGTTTAGCGGGTGTTGCAAGGGAAAATGGGGGCCCAAAACTTTTCTGTTCGCGGGGGTTGAGTCTTGAAGTGGGGGGTTTGGATAAAGTATTAATTTGGGCCCGTGGGGGCCCTTATGGTAATTTTGTTTAAAATAAAGTGGGGAATTTAGGGATAAAAGGGGGAAAATGAGGTGAAGAGGGGGGGGTATTTTTGGGTGCTAAAGGGTTTTTTAAACTTTTCCGTAAAAGAGGGAAAATTATGGGAGGGGGGTTTGGGGGCGGGGATTTTCCCAGGGATATAGAGACCCTTTCATTAGAGGTTTTTTTAAATTTTTAAAAAAGGTGGGGGGGGCCCGGGGAGGGGGGCAATGTTTTTTTGATGGGGTGTCAGGGGGGAAACGGGGGCGCCCCTGGTAAAGAAACCGGGGGAATTTTATGAACTTGGGGGCGTAAAGAAGTGTATTCATGTTGTGACGATAACTTAATATGTTTTTGGGCTTTCAGTGGGGCAATTTTTCTATGTTTTGTTATTTTTTAAACTGTTTAAGATGCTTGTAGAGGGGTCAGGGTTGGATACTTGTTATTTAAAAATTCTGTTTTTGATGAACATATTTTTTTTTTTACCTTAATTTTCAATACATTTTCGTTTAAATTTTATTTAACGAACAAAGTTCCTACTTTTAAAAAATTTCAAATGACAATATATGCATAACGTTGGTTGGGGGTTTTTTTTTAATCATAAATAATGCATTTTGGAAAATGTTCGTTTTTTGGTTTTCATATGTGTAGGGTTTTTTATTTTAAGGGTGAGGAAAGGGGGATTAGTGTTATCTCAAAGTTTTATGTTTTTTGGTTGTTAAAAGATTTATTCGTGAAAAAATTTTTTTGCTTGGGCTATCTCTTGTAATTGTAATTTTTTTTCTAAATAAAATAAAAAAAAAAAAAAAAAAAAAAAAATGCGTTTTCTTTTCAGGGCCTTGTATTATGCAATATTGTTACGCCATAATTATTTTTTGTAATACGGATATTTTACCCCCCCCCCTTTTAGCTGTAGGGTTTTTAGCTTTTGAGTTTTTTGAAAACACTTATTAATCAAGTAAAGTTTACGTACTTTTCCTGATCAAAGCTACGTATTACCCAGTTTAAAAAGCCACGACTTACCCAGTTTTAAAGCTAGACTTACCCAGTTTAAAGCCACGTTGAAAGTTTTTTTTTATATTTTTTTTTTAAAAAACTCGGGTACAAAAAATATAGGGGTTTACATAATCAATGTAAAAAAACAGGCATTTTTTTAAACGTAATCTGCAGTGACTTGCATGGTTTGGGTCATATGCACAAAACGGGGGTATTCGGATAGGCTTTAAAGGAAAGGGGGTTTCGTGCAATGTGAGATTGATGGTAAGGATTAGGGGAAACATTAAAAGGGTTTCCGATCACGGAAAGTGAGATTTCCACGCTTTGTCGGTGCAATTTTTAGGTAAGGCGCCGGGTTAGAGGGTGCCTAATGATTTTTACGTTAGGAATTTGGGGAAGTATTGGAGGTTTTTTTAGTTAGGTTATTAAATGTAATAAAGGAGATGGGGGAGCAGAAAGGACTTGCTGTCTTTGGTATTGCCCGAAAGGGGGACAGACTAGGGTAGAGGATTACCGGCAATACCCTTCTGTGGGCGATTATAAGTTATTTGCACAATATTAGGAATAAATAAAAAAAGGTGATAGGTAAGTAATTGACAGAGGAAAAATATGGGGTAGGGGGTAGGGGAAATGAATGAAGGGATGGAGTTCTTAGAATTTTTTAGAACGGGGGGGGGATTGGGGGGGTGGGTTGGGTTTGGCATGGTTGGGGCCCGAGCTGTTTAAAGATATGTGGAAGGGGAAAAGGGTTTTTGGAGGTTCATGCTTTGGCAGGGATTGGGGGAAGGGGAAATTATATTTTGGGGCAAAAAATTTTGTACAGGGAGCATCTATGAAAGTAAGGTTAATGGAAGGTAGGTGTTTAAAATTCAGATGGGAAAGGGGGTTTGGACAGGGTTGCCCTCTATCGAAAATATTGTTTTGCGTGCCTCCAGGTTTTTTTTTTTAGGGCATTAGGTGGAGTATCGCAAGTGGAGGGGGTTAGTAAAATGAACGAGAGGGTTGGCCGGGTATTGTGGGTATGTGGATGATAAACTGTATTGGTGGGGGATAGGAAGGATTTACAAAAGGGTTTGGGGGAAAGGTGGTAGTGTTTTTTGGAGGGGCTACTGGGATGGAAAAAATTTAAATGTGGCAAGTTAAGTATATGGCCCCTGGGCAATAACGAAAAAATAGAGAGGGGGACTGTGGGGCGCGGTTGGGTGTGGTGGATCAGCTTTGATTTGGGGGATAGTGTACGCTAAAAATATAGGGTCGCACAAGGGGTAAATTGATGCAAAAGTGGAGGGGGGTTTTTGAAAAGATTGGGTGGTTTGAGGACGGCGCAGCTAACGTTGCATCAGAGGGTCATTGTGACAACGTGTGTTTAAGTAAGAAATGGACGGGGTGGCGTAAAACCCGCTGAGGCGGCGAGGGGCAATTTGCGAGCAGGGGGGATTTTCCGATTTTTGGGGTCGGGGGGGCCGGGGCGGGGGAAGGGGGGGTGCGCCCCGTTGCCCGGGGGGGGGGGGCATATACATTTAGAAAAGGTTTTTGATTTGGTATCTAAAACGCGGGAAATTTGGGGGAAATTTGGGGGGGGGGGGCGGGGAAAGGGGGCTAAAAAAAACTGGTATGGGATATGCAACGATTTGGGTGGGGGGGGTTAAAGGATTTAAAGGGGAGGTTTGGGGGGTTTTTAATACTTTAATCCAAAAGGGCCTTAAAATGAGGTTTCTAGAGAGGGGGGGGGGGGGGGGGGGGGGCCTCTGGGCGGGCAGTTGAGGGGGCTTACCCCATGTATCCATGGGGAATTTTGGGAAATGTTTACGGCAATTGGTATTAAACCGGTGAAAGGGAGGAAAATTTGTTTAGGTTTCTACAGGGAATCTTCCCGTCGGGTGTTGTTATTCAATGGAGACAAAGGGGGAAAGGGTGGGGAGTGAAAAGCGTGTGGTGTTCGAGACTATTTTTCTGCGGTGTTTTTTTTTTGTAATTGTTTAGAAGTTTGGGGGAGGGTTTTTGGTTAGGTAGGGTAGTTGGGTTAGTGGGTGGGGGGGGGGTTACAGGTGTTAAGGGTTTTAATTTTTAGATATGGGTTTTGGGATGATAAATGGTGGCGAATGCGGTTGCGTAGTGGTTATGATTTTTTTTGTCTTGGGCTATGAGGGGGGTGGGTTTGGGGGATGAAAAAAATAAAGGTGTTAGCGGCCACCATTTTTAGAACTAAGTGCCCAAAAGGGGATCTTTATGAGGGAAGGGGGGAAAGAACTTTTTTCGGGGAGGATCCCGGAAAGTTTTAAGTTAAAGATTTAGGGGGATTTAAGTGTAAATGGGAAGTGACGGGGGCCCCCTAGTTTTTTTAATAAAAAAAAAAAAAAATTTTTTAAAAAAAAAAAAAAAAAAAAAAAAATTTTAGGGGAAAAAAAAAAAAAATGAGTTAATCTTACCGAAAAATAGAGCAAAGATTGGCAAATTTTGGGTTTTTGGCCCTCGTCTTGTACATAATTACATATAAAAGCTATCGTAATTTTTAACAATTGGTAAAATACGTCATTAGCGCGGCCCAGCTAAGTCATAACAAACCACGGCTCCAGGGGCGACCGTTCATAAAACTTGCGTACTCCCCTAAATGCCCCATTTAAAAGGATCCTGGGGGACGAAAAAATAATTTTTCGATAAAGGGCAAAACCTGTCGCAAACCCCCTTCCCCTCTGAAATTTTAAAACCCCACCTTCATTAACCCCGTACTTCCCTAGATCCCCCCTGAACAAAGTTTTCGCCCCCCAAAATATAATTTCCTCCCGAATCCCCGCCAACGCATGAACCTCCATAACGATCCCTCTCCACACTATCGAAACAGTCGCCAATCCCTGCCAATAACTGGCAACCATCGGTTAGCTGTGAGGAGGAGTGCTACCAAACCCATATCAAGTCAGTGCCCACTGGAAGTCTGAAAGAGTGGTATGTCACTTTTTTTGACAGTGACTACCCTTGGCGTTACTTTTTTGCTTTCATTTAACATTTTTTTTACACAATGCCTGCAAAGAAGAAAAAAGTTTCCAAAAGAACATTACCACAAGAGGGAAAAGGCACATAGAAGCAATGATAAGGTCTATACAAACAAAGTGAGCGCAGCTGCTTGGTTGGTGACGCCGCCAGATGCTATTAACCACCACTTTGGGGCGCCCCCACGATGCGTACCACCCCGGGTGACGCCCCCCACGTGTATAACCACCCCTGGGGGACGCCCCCCACGAGCTAGTACCACCACCGTGGGACGGGCCACGATGCTAGTCCACCACCCTGTTTACGCCGCCCACGATGCTGTACCACCACGGGTGAGCCGCCCCGATGCTAGTTTAAAACCCCCGTGGTGACGCCGGGGGGCCCCGATGCAGTACCACCACGTGGGGGACCCCCCGCCACGTGCTAGTACCCCACGTGGTACGCCGCCACACTAGACCACCCGTGGGAGCCCCCACGATTGCTAGTCCACCACGTGGTGCGCCGCCCGTGCTATAACCCCTTGGGGCCCCCCCGTGTTCCCCAGGGGGGGCCACGATGCTAGTACCAAACCCCCCCCCCTCAACCCCCCTGGGGCCCGCCCCTGCTATAACCACGGGTACGCCCCCCAACAGTACCCCATTTAAAACCGCCTTTTCCCCCCACAACAGGTTTTACAAAAAAAAACAAAATTCCCCAAAATTTCCCCCCCCCCGCCTACTACCAAAACTACCTCCACTGCTGCCCCCCCCCCTTTTGGGGGGGGAAAATTTTTAAAAATCAGTGTCCCCCACATCCAGTCATAGGTACTAAATTTTAGTGTTTTTTTGGTATATTTTTATTTTTGTGATTTTTATGGGTGTTTTTTTTTTGTTAAACCTGGGTGGATTTTGGTTTTTCTTTCAGTTGGGGGAGGATTTTCAAAAGGGGGGCCCTGGGGTTGGCGGGGTTTTATGGCTTCAGGTAAGTCAAAAAAATTTCACTTCAATAAATATAAAGGACATGGGGTTTTTTACCCACTTTTTTTAAATTTTAAGATTTTTTTTTTTTTCAAAAGTTTTTTTTATTTTTCTGGTAAAAAAAATTTTTATAAGGATATTTTAATTTTTTAATTTTTCAGGGGATGTTTGACTTTGAATGGATTTTTGGGAATAATCCCTTCAATTTTTTATTAAAATTGATGTTTAAATGCAAAAAAAAAATTAAAAAAAGGGCATTTTTTTTTGGACCAAAATTTTGCATTTTATTTTATCCATTAGATAGCAATTTGGTTTTTACATTTTTATTATAACAATGATTTGGTTGATTTTTTTCAAAGTGTTGTGTAATTTTTTTAATTTTTATTTTTTTTAAAACTTTTTTTATGGCCCAAAAACTTTGAATTTCACCAAAGGTTTTAACCTGTCTTGGTAATTTGGAGTTTTTGTTGTAAATTTTAATTTTTCAAAAGAGTTATAGAAAGCACATACTACATGGTGTTACTAAGGTATGCCATAAGACTGTATCGAGTATGCTGTGATACAAAGTCCGGTGTTTCCCTTCTTGTAGGATGCATTCTGTAAGACAATTTCTGTTATTCAGAAGGTTCGAAGTTAACATAGCTGTAATGAGTAACGTGGTACAGTTTTATATTATGCGAGATTGTATTTTGGTACATAAGGCCTAACATATGTTTCATCGGCCTGGTTAAGATTATATAGTACATGTCGTGTGACACTGTGTAGGGTAGTGTTAAATATTTTAAGTTCACGCTGTTGTTTTCCCTTTGCTATTTTAATGTTTAAAGTCACATATAAGAATATGTGTAAGGTAATATAAAATGTATATTGATTTTGTGTAAATACGCAATTTCAGATGACTTTGTTGGATCAGGTGTGCATATGAGTTAAAGTAGCGGTGTATATTATGTATTAATACTGCTATAGGGTATATAGTGTATGAAGTCTTGGGTGGATTGCACCCGTGTTGAGATATAGAGTATATTATCCTTGTATGCTAGGGAAAGTTTTCATAATTGTTACTTAGAGTAAGTAGTATCCTACGCTCTTATAGTATGTCGATGTTTTGTAGGTATTTGATGGGGGGGGGGGGGGGGTTACCTTTTACTTCCAGAGCACATATGTACGACTTTATAAATGGACCTTTGGTGGGGTGGATGTATAGGTTTTAATGGTATGTGGTGAGGTTTTTACCTTTTAAGAATTGTTTTGTATATAAAACTTGGCATAAGATGTTTAAGTGTGCTGAAGTAGATTCTCTGGATATGTTGTTGGTATACCTGTGCGAAGTTTCTTCTTCTTTTTTGATGGTGTATACGTATGTTGTACTTTAATTTTGTTGTTACATGTTGATTGGTTTCGTAACATGTTTGCTTACACGTATAATGTATACTGTATTTTAAATATAAAAAAAAAAAAAAATGTATAGGGGATGAGGGACAGTTAGTGTCAGCACAAAGTTTAAATGTTTGTGTATTTTGACAATGTAATTTATAATTCTGGGTAAGAACTGATATTATGTTTTTATTTATTTAATGTATTGTTTTAAATAAAATATAAAAAAAAAATCTGCAGTGACTACACAAATACCAAAGAAGCACTTATATAATGACATCAGAATTGGCTGCTGCACTCCAATCAAACACTACTTTTATGTACCGTGCTTCACGTGAAAAAATGGTCTTATAATAAAAACGATAGTCCTACTTAGTAATGCTGACACTCCCCCCCCCCTTGAAAAACATACCACTTTCACCTGAGTATACTCATTGACATCTCTTATACATTTATTAGAGCATTAAGGCTATCATTGACAACATGTATAAACACAATCCAGCCATCTAAAAGGCTGACTATAATACAAGAAAAGTCTGAACATGATGGCACACATCCACCAAAGAAACCAATCCACACCCTAACCCTCATATACCCCATGATAACAATCAATATCGTGCACGGTGGGGGATTTTAATACACTCCGCTGACTCTTCACCCCCCCCTCAAGGGAAAGGGTTTCCTTGATTTTGGTGGGGGGGTTCTTGATTTAGGGAATTGGGATCTGTGTCCAGTTGAAAAAGCCTAAATGCTTCCACACCCCCCCCCCCCCCGGGCCTTTTAAAATCCCCGGGGGTTTAGCTTTTCCCCCTTGATTTTTTATTTTTATTATAATCAAAAAGAAGCGCTAAGCCAAGGGCATCAGCCCCCCTTTTTAATAATAATAATTCACCCCCCCCCCCACATGCCTAGAAACTGTCTCCCCGTCCCCACTCATAACCTCCTCAGTCATTGTTTTTAAAAATACAAAAGGGTACAATAACAAAGGAATATGAAAACCCCTTTTATCGTCTCCCCACAGAAAAAAAAAAAAATGTTACTTTTTCTAAATACATCCTGCTGATTACTTTGTGCTTACAAAATATCCCCTATCCCCTATGCTTTTTATTCTTTACCCCAACTAAAAACCATCATATTTTTTCATCAATCAAATTATATTAAATAGCTAATAATATCAATACTTATCATCCGACAAATGGTTTTACTTATTATCACCCTGATTCCCATGAAATTTACATAAGAATTTTTTTTTTTTTTTATATTTTTTTTTATAACTACAATCATTAAAAAACTACAGCATGAGAGCCGAAAAAATATAAATTCATCAATTTTTACACTGGAATAGCACTAATATGTCAAATAATAACAATTATTACTACAAAATATAACTATTCAGTAATAAAAAATAAAGAATCCTCTTTGGGGGATGCAAATTTTCAATATCCACACAAAATTTAAAATGCCGCAAAAAGCAACCCTATAACCCCCCCCCCCCAATTTACCCCCAGCCCCCCAAAAATTTAAGCATTTCACCGTTGTTTATTTAACTTTAAACTAACCTTTCAAAATTTAAATTAAGCATATTTATAAAAACAATAATTACAGTATAAAAAACGCCAGGCTGCCAATATTATTTATAAACATATGTATATTTATAAATTGAAACTAAATTAGTTTACAAGGGGAGTCAAATCCTTTTTTATTCTGTCCCATGCAGCATTCTCGACTTGTACTCTTATACCTACAACGTTTGCCTTCAGGAAGGCATTTAACAATATTAAATAACTACTAAAAAACGCTAATCAGCACTCCTGCAACCCCAAATTACACACAATCTTTTCTCTTGATTATCATTCACCCACGCACATGCACACCAAACCAAATTTTTTCGTTTGGCAACCCCTTTTTAAATACCCCCCCCTTTTTTTTTTATCAAATGTTTTTACAAACAATTTAACCCACTTCCCCCCCCCTCAAAACTCTGCAACTCCCCAACATTTATGGCCTTTAACCCCTCAGTAAAAGTCCCTCCCATCTCCTCCATAAATTTCCGTTCCTATTCTTTGTCCTAAAAAAAAATCCTCGCTAAAACTCGTTTCCTCGTTTCCCCCTTATCCCCCCCTCTCCCCCCACGATATGTACACAAAACCCACCTGATTTTAAGTACCCCCCGTGCCACATTCTCCCCCCCCCCCCCTATATAAAAACTCAGCGTTTTTTCTCAAAAACTGACACCCAGTTCCTCCTACCCTCCTGCCACATTCCCCACCTTCCCTCACACCCCCCAAATAATTGAAAAAGTATACCACGTGTAGGTTTTTCCAACTCCCCAATAACCCACCCCAACCCTCCTCTCCCCACATGTGTTTTTCTGAGGACTGATCCATAGGCAGAACCTTAAAAATTTTAAACATGATCTCCGCACCTGGGCCCTAGCTTTAGTTTACCGAACAGACTCCATATAGCGCCCCATGCATACATCGGAACGCCCCTCAAGGGGCCGTTCCTCTACCTCAATTTTCGTATAAATCCCTCCCCTTTAATTTTCTGGTCGCGCCCCCACAAAAGTCCCCTCAACAAAATCTTCCTCCCTCCATTCCCCCCCCACATACTTTCCCCCTCAAAATACATGTAACCTTTGCATGCATTCCCCCCTGTCCCCCTAATCTTTTCCCACTCCCCTGCGAAAATGCATTTCCCCCCCTTCCCCGGGTCCAAAAAATAAACCTCCCTTCCTCCGGCAAATCACCCCCTCCCCTTCATCCTTTAATCCTGAGCCCCAAAAGGAACCAAAAAAAACACTTCTAAGGATACGAAAATCTCCCCTCGAAAGGGAAAAAAAAACTGCTGTACAAATCCCTTACTGTACAGCAAACGTTAATAACAATCGCCTTTTGCAAAATGTAAAGTGATAACCTAAACCCCAACCGATTTTCACGCGTTCCACCATTTCTCAACGAATTCGCCCCCCTAGCCCCCCGTATGGCCCTCTATAAAAATGCACAATTAAAAAATCCCTTCTGCCTTCTCACCAATCAGCCCCAATCAACTCTGTTTCTCCACTCCCCTAGCCCATGATCTTTTTTTTTCCCAACTTTTCCGTCATGCCTGTCGCCCTCCAAACATGCAACCACCCCCCCAACCTCTCAATCTTGTTCCCTTCCGGACTAGGAGTGTCGTGTCATCCACGAAACCTACACTTGATCCTAATCAACCCTCCCTCGACCTCTCCCACCAACACTCGGGTCTCAACCAACCAAAAAAATGGATCTTGACACATGAAAATAACTGTGATAGCGGGGCAACCCTGCCTCAACCCCCCCTTTATCCTTTTCACACCCCCCACGGTCCATTGATCGGGAATTCTCGCTTTTCCCTTTATACAACGTTTCAACCCCCCCCACAAATTCACCCCCAAAACCCTTTTTTGCTAAGGATCGTCTTAAACCCCCCCTTTCACCTGATCATAAGCACCCTGCCAATCAACGCCACCATCCCCCCCCTTTCCCCTGTGCCCCCTCAAAACCTCAAAAAACCCCCCTTTTAAAATTCCGTGCCCCATGACCATCGACCGTCCTGGAAACCCTAGTTGCCCTTTTTTGAACTAAAAAGTCCCACTACACTTTTTAACCTTTTCCCCCAAAATCTTCGCGAAAAATTTATAGCCGCAACATGAGAGTAATTGCCCTGTAATCTTTAATGTACTCTTCCCTTCCCTTGGGCACAAGCACTACGACCTGTACTTTGTTTCGCCCAGTTCCCCCCCCGTCTTTCATTTTTTGAACAGCTTTACTAAAAACCCTTAACAGATCCAATGTTTAAGTAAAATATTGGTTCCATCAATACCTGGTTTTCCCTCTGCCAGCCCCCAAAGGGCGCCCCATACCCCCCCTCTTCAATCTCACCACCCAAAGCTTCCCTATCCTTTTCCCCCAAGCTACAGGCTCTACACAACACCCTCAAGACCTCCCATTAACTCCTTTATTTTTTCCCCAATAATCCCACCCCACGCTCCGCAAAATACTCATCACCCCGTTGTTTTTAAACACTGCCCTCCGAAACCCTTTCACCTCGTGGCATTTTCCAAAATCTGCTTTTGGTCGCTTTCCCCTTGCTTTGTCCCTTTAACACATGCCGATGGCTTGCCCCCCCAAAAGCACTTCCTCCACACCCCACCGCATAAATCTCCCTCCTGACCTCTCTTATCCTGTTTTCAGATCTTTATGCCTCGTTTTAAAATACCCCTCCCGCTACCCCTGCCTGATAGTATCCTATTCTATTTCCAAATTTTTTGTTAATCCATATTTTCAGTCGATTTTACGCTCCCCCCCCCCACGAAAAACCTACGAACCCTTTCCCCTTGCACACTGTCCCACCAAGGACAAATTATCAACCTTTTTTGCCTCCTCACTTAGCTTCCCCCCAGCGAAGAAAACCCCCTCCCCCACTTCCTCATCCTAAAGGAGCCCGGGTTTTTAATTTCCCACAGTTTTCAAACGTTTCACTAACGATAAAAAGCACCCCCCCACCACTGCCCTGTGATTGAATAAATTTGCTTCATTTGTTAAAAGACCCACTGAAACCCCTTGCGTTTATAGTTCTACCCAGTCTAGCGGGTTTCCCCCCTTAATAGTTGTTGCACTTCACCTATTCCACCCCAAAAGCATTCGTCCCCCCAATATCTTACCCGGTCCGCAACACGTTTTGAAAAATATCCCCCCCCGCTGGCATACATCAAATCTCCGTATTATAAAATTTCCAATCTCCCCCAAAATCAATGCAACCCGGGGCACGCTCTCAAGAAAACACCAGATATCCCTTAAAAATGCCGATTTTACCCCGCACGTTCCTCCCCGGAGCATACACTCCAAAAAGGACACGGGTTCCGCATCCCCACCCGTCCCCTCACATTATTTTTCCCCTCACCCCCCGCCTAAAACCTTTCAAAAAAAAAAGGGGCTGCCTCACAATTAAAACACACTCCACCTTTTAAACGGCTTTGGGATTAAAAAAGCCATATACCACCCCACCCCCACAATTTTCCTGTTTTCATTTTATGCTTTTTGTATAAAGGAACATCTCCCTTTGTAACATACAGCAGTCCTCCAACCATACCACTTCCACTTTTTCTAAACCTTTAAACATTAATTTGTCATACACCTTAGGCCTTTTACTTTTTCCCACCCATTTTCCCCACCACTTTTTTCCCGCTGCCCCAGGCCTCATACACACCGCCCTTTGGGGCACTCACCCCTCCCCTCCACCCCTAACCCTTGCGGCTTTTTTTTTCTTGTGCCTCACCAAAACCTTTATCCCCGCCTTTTTCCCCCTGGTTTTTGTGTGGAGTGGGGACGTCATCCGACAGACGTGACAGCTCCCCGCTTCCTCCCCTTTCCCTCTTGCCATGCTTTTCCCCTTTACTTCCTATTGTGCACCCTCCACCCTATCCCCTCTTCCCCTTCTCACTACTTGGCCAAGCCGACTTTTACATTCCTTTCTCAGACCCGCATGCTTCCCCTCGTCCCTGCCCTGGTCCCCGTCGTTCCCTCTTCAAGGCTTCTCCGATTTGGGGAACATCCCCTGAAAAACTGCTCAAGCACTACTCAATTTCTACGTCATTGGGTACTCCTTGTCCGCCTGTGCATCACATCCTCTGCAACGCACTCAATTGCTGCACTGCCCCCTCATGCTCCACCTCACGTTGCATTTCTCCACTTCCCACTCCAAACCCGACCATGCACGCCCACTGGGGTTTTCTGATCTGCCCTGTAGGTCCTCCCCTCGAAATTTCCCTTTGGGCCCCGTCCTCCGCCGCACAATTCACCGCTGGGGACATAACCATCACACAGTCTACAATTCTACGTGGCCAGGAAATTTTACGGGGTATTTGGTTCTAAATTCCCCTCAAAGAACATACGAAGGTATAGGTTCCCTCAGGTCATCTTTAGCAAAAACTACCTTCGGAAAACCCAATAACCCCTCCCGCCCACTTCCCTTTTTTAGTACGGTTCAGTTCCAAACTTCCAAACCTTTGTAGGTCAGCTTCATTTGCCTCGAAAGGCACATTACGTAACTTTCTACGTAAATTGACTCAAAACATCGACCATCTTTCCAGGTCCCCCTCTTTAACCCTGATAGCAACATCCTGAATTGAGCAATGATCCTCATCACGTGTGATGACAGCAGTTTTTACAAACATTTGGTTTTCCATTTAAGGCTACACCCTAAGGTCGCATCCTCAATCCCATATGTCTCTCGAATAAACAGAGGCAAAACGTCAACGCCCAATCTTGTTATTTTACCTTCAGTTTTCTATGCCCACAGTGTTAATTCTGCATCGCACCCCCAACCACCATTGTGACAACCTGGGTAGACTTGGCGCCTGTCAAGAGGAGTACAAACGTCCCCCCTCACCGGGAGCTGGGCGAGGGAAAAAGTTAATTTACATAAGAATTAATAAAATATTACAATCTCGCAAACCTTCCCCTCTTTAAAACAGTGTCATATTCCCAAAGCATTTCTTTTGATCCAAAACATATTTCTTTACACTTTCCCCCTTTTCCCCAGTGCAAGTAAATGCCCCTTGCATAAGTCACAACACCTTTCATTTTTTCACTTAAAAAAAAAATCTAAAAAAAATAAAATTTAACAAAATTAGATGTAAATTTTTTGACAAAGCGAAGAATACCAACTAATATGGGAACAGTACACTAAAATTGTAATCACTCCTAACATATTTCCCTTTTTTTTTTGTTAGTTTAAAAAGATATTTATTTATTAACAAAGTTCCGACAATATCAACTTTCTCTGTCATGCACTAAGTTACACAATAAACTTTTTGGGTCCTAATAAACATGTACCGGGGGGTATACCCCAATCATTTCAAAACCAACCCCAAAGACACTTTAGAAAGCCCCCCCTGCCATCCCCCGACCCCATGCTATCTTAATAAAAAACACAAACTCACGTTCCCTTCCATGCTTAAGTTCGTACCCGAGTCGAAATATAAAACACCTGTCTCTTACCAATGTCACCAGTTTACCCCCCAAAACCCCCCCCCTCATTCCAACGACTTTACACCCATTTTCCACTACCCACACTTTTATTCCACCTTCCATCCTCCACTAATCTCAAAAAAGAACAAGAAAGCCCTTTTTTTTAAAAATAACCTCTAAACTAATCCAACCCCCAAAAATTTTCACCTACCCCACAGATTCGTTAACCCCGGGAAAACTATTTACCACAACATCCCATATAGTAGCCATTTCTGCATACTGTAAATACACACCGCCGCAAACGCCCCCACCCCATATTCACCCCCCACCCCGCACACCAAGACACTACAAAAAAAACGCCACTACAACACACTGCCCTCCGAAAAGTCCTGGAAACCCTCCACATCAAAATGCAAAGCCCCCAAAGTCGAATGTTTTTTCCCCCCCCCGCACTAACCCCGAACTTCGCTAACCCTGCCCCTTTCAAAAACCCAAGGGTTTCAAAAAATATATGCATGAAAAAACCTTCCCCTTCCCCCCAATGCAAACAAGTGCCAGCACCTACAAACCCATTCTAATAGCACTGGGCCTTGTAGCTAGAATTCCATAAAGAATCTATAAACCACTTCAAACCCTTGGCTAAAACTGATCTTTCCCAAAGTCTTCCCAAATGCCCCTCCAAAACATTCATTGGGGATGACTACTCCTGTATCCGTACCCTGCAACCCGTCCTCCCAAAACCTACTTACCCCTTCTTTTTTTTCTTCCCCCACTGCCAACAAAAATTTGCCCATACTTCACACTCCAGTAGTGCCTTTCCCTTCCCATTTTCGCACATCCTTTTGACCTCTCCCCCCTTCACCCTCTCCCCCCCCCCTCAAGTATCGCGCTTCCATACATGCCTTCCCCTCGTTGTCCCCCAAGGTATAAGACCCAGCCACCCTGCGCACCCCATCATCACCACCTCCTTCCGTACCATGGGTTCTATAACCCACACTACCCCAAACCCCCTCCCCATTCCTGAATATCAACGACCCCAGGGGTATATTTCTGCAGCCCACACTTTCGTACACAAGTGTATTACTACCCCACCCTCGCGCAATGTTACATCCCCACCCTCACCCGCGCATCCACCCATCGCTTACTCACTACTTCCTTGGAATTTTTTCTCGTGCCCCCAGCGTCCGCCATATAACAACCCCAATATCTTTTTTCTATCCACTACGTTCCACCCCTATGTTCCCCCAAACCCCCCCCCCCCACCCCCGTGCCTATTCTAATAAATTTGACTTTTTCCCTTAACCCCATCCTGTGCCCCCCCAAAAATTCTATTATACGTCCCACATTCCCCAATCCATTTCCCCCCCCCTACCAAAAAATGTGGTGTCATCCACTCCCCACAAAAACCCCAAACCCCGGACCCCCCTCTCCCTGTCCCAAACCCCCCTTCCCCTAAAGCCTATAAAAAGGGTCCTGCATGCATCAAAGAGGTTTGAGCAAGGGGAACCCTGTCGCAAACCCTCCCCCCTGCACTGGCAACCCTAACTTCCCCTTTAACCCGAACCTGACCGTTGCAGGCGTTACAAAGTGTCGCCCAGGACAACTCATCACCAAAACCCTTTTTTTTAAAATACACCACAAAATGTCTTTACACGCATAAGCCTGCTTCCCAAACAATCCCCAAAAATCCCCCCCCCTTGTCTACCCCACAAAACCTTTAAATTTTTCCATCCCCCACGCATATTCGACCTGGAAACCCACAATTTCCTCTATGTAGGGCTCGGGCAAGCACCTTTTTCTACGGTTACCTAAAACCTTGCAAAAACTTTATAATCTGCAACATGAGGGAGATCGCCCTAAAAGCACCCAAAGGTCTTCCCCCCCTCCCTATAGACCAAAAACTACTACCCCCCGGCCCTGCATCCCCAAAACCCCCCCTTTCCTTCATACAGTTAAACAACCTACCAGACATTCCTTCATACAATCCCCAAAGTTAAAATAAAATCATTTTGGGAAATTTCCCTCAATGCCCGGCGCTTTTCCCCTACTCAAGCCCTTATCGCCTCCCCACCTCCTCCTCACTGACCCACCCCCTATTACCGCCCTTCCCCCTCCCCCAAAAAAACCTCGAATTCCTTCTCCCAAATCTCCCCTCCCTTCCCTCCCCCCTCGCTTAAAATTCTCCCTAAAACCAATAATAGATAAAAGCCCCCATTCCCTCGGTGGACTAAGTACCTCCCCCCCCTTTCCCCCCCCCCCCCCCTTTTCAAAAACTTAATCCCATAACGTGGTCTTGTTGCCTATTCCCAAATCTCCCAAAAAACATCCCGACAGTTTGTCACCCATAGAACCTCCCCTTAAACTTCCCCCACGTATAGCATCAAAACGGAAATTTTTTATATCCCCCCAAACTTCCACTTAAAAACCCCTATTTCTCCATGTCTAGCCCCCCCTCCCCCCTTAAAAAAAATTTTATCCCCTCTAAATATTCGTAAAACCCCTACCTCCCTCCCCCCATCCCTTCCCCTATGCTTAATACTCCTAACTGCAATTTAGCGTGCTTTTTCCCACCATTCCAAGACATCCTCCTCTTCGTTTCGAGCCCCCCATAGTTTGCTTCCCCCATTCCTTAAAAAAAAACCCCCCCCCCCTCCCGAATACCTCACATTCTTTTCAATAACCCACAACCTAGAACCATCCCTTCCCCTGCCCACCCCCCCCGGGACTGTCCGAAAAACCTAAATCTATGTCATTACACGTTTACTGTTATATCTCGGTTTATATATTTGACCAAAATGGCAGCATAACCCCCCACATAAAGTGTGCTCTACTTTCCACCCCTCGCCCCCGACTTGTCATAAACCCCCGCATCCCAACAAATCCTCAATACTCCAAGCACAACCCTGCCCCCTTTCGGGTCCACATCTTTTTTCCCGTTACACAATTCCAATCCCCACCTTTTAAAACCCTGGTAAACCCGCATGTAGAAAAGCAAAACCCCCCTTAAAAATTCACCTTTACCCAATTTCTATCTCCGCATATTTTTCCCCAGAAAACTCTCTAATTCACCCCCTATCCCCCCCCACCCCACCCCCCTCCCCTCCCCCCCCTCTTCCATTGACACGTGGGAAAGGGCTGGACTCCCTACTGCCACTGCCACCCCACCCTTTTTAATTTTCCCCCAACTACCAACAAATCCCAAAAAACCCTTTAGCCTCAAATCTCGCCAACTTGAAAATTGTTTCTTGAAAAAAAACCACTCAATGTTAAAACGCGCAAAAAATCCTCCAACCTACTCGTTTTTCCTCAGCTCTAAGGCCTTTTACGTTTATTGTTAGACACTTAAAGATTTAGAAAGGGGGCTTTCCTCTATCTCTGTGTCCCCGTCTTTCCACTTTTTTTTGGGTTTGTCTTTTTGGAACCCCCCTGTACTCCCCCCCCCTGTGCACTCCCGCCCTTTCTTAATCACTCCCGCCCAAGTTTTTTCCCGTACGTGAGTGGTGTTTAAACCTCCTATCCGACGAGCCTCCACCCCCTTTTTAGATGTGCCCTCAATTTCCATATCGTATTTCCCTTGCCCTTTGACCCAGCTTTCCCCCTGTGCAAACTGCAACATGCCAGGCTCTGACCCAGAGGCTCTGGAATCTGCTCAATCAAGTCCTTCCAACCGTCAGAATTTCTTCCCCGTCTGTACGGGTTTTTCCTCCGCAGGCACGTCCCGGAAAGACTTAAAATCTCCTGTAGGGGCGTGATAACTCCTGTGGATCACCGGTCCCCTCCCAACCCCCCCAAAGGCTCTGCTAACTCCCGGGCCCGTTTGCGGGGGAGTACCGAAACCATGGGAGTGTCACACAATTTCTAACACCCCCCTCCACTTCGTCGCCCCCAAATTCCTTTGCCGCTCACTCAAATTTTCGGCGAGGTTCCGCCTGAGACTCTGTGGGCCCTTGCCCTTCCCCAAGGCCCGGCGCTGCTGCCCTTTTCCACATCCGGGCCCCAAAAGTGGTCCAAAAAACGCCGCCAGGCGAACGTTTTCGTTTTCCCGCGTAGGTCACGTACAGGTGTGTCCAAAACCCCGGACAAAAAACGATGAATAGGTCTTCTTTAAAGACACTCGACGGTGTAAGATCCACCGGCAACCTTTATAGATTTCCCCCCGTCCCTCGAACTAAAGTTTATCATCACCTCACCATATCTTTGAAAGTCTCTTGAATCTACACGTCCCTCGAAAGGAACGTTTCGGATCCTCACCCAGGTGTGTTTATTTTGGGATCCCGCAGGCTACCCCCAAAACCAGTGATCGGTGAGTTCTTCTCCTGTACTGATCACCGTCCTTTCATATGCCTCCACTGTGCAGAACTTTATGAAGATTCGTGATGATCCATTAAGTGCTATTCCGTGTAAGTCTTCAACTTCAATGCCAAACGTGTCCCGTATAATCGTTGGTAATAAAACAGGCATTCGTAGGGTAAATTGCCCCTTTAACAAGGTCAGCACACACGGTGTTGCTCCTCCTGCGGTAGCTGGCAGCCATCTTGGTGAAAACAGGAAGTTGCGCACCAGAGAAAGCAGGAGCTGTTTGCGCAGTGCGTCCATTCAGCCCGAAAGCGAAGAGGACAATGTACTGAAAGCTACACATATCCAGAGTAAAGCACTGGCTCAGGTTAGTTAGTGAAATTTCTACCATTTGCAAAGAGAAATGGAACTTTTTAAAGCTGAATGCCTAATAGACGGAAATAAATGAAATATTCCTGCATTTTTTGCATATCAAAATTATTAAGTATTCAGCAAATTACTGGAAACATTTCGGTCACCATTCACAAAAAAAATAAGAAAAAAAGTGTGGTTTTACGACCATTTTCTCGGAGCACTTATTAGCTTACCATAATAATTTAATCTGAAAATTAAAATAGCCACTAGCGTTTTTCTAAAGTTTGACATTAACTAGAAGAGTCAATTAGTTGAGAGGTGAATGAAAAAGACACTTAAGACAGCACAAGAAGTTATTATACATTTGCTCAAGATCTTTTATCGAGTTGTTTGCTTGGTGAAGCTATTTTTATTGAACAAAACGTTATAGCATTGTTCGCATCGCTATTTTTTTTTTTTATATATTTTATTGAAAAACGCAATACATAGTTATACATGTAGACAATGTAAGCAATGAAACGTATCCATTATATATAACAAAAGAAAACTCCACATTCCCTACCGTAGCACTAAACTTATACATAAGAACTAAACTAAAGACAGCCCACAGCTTCATATACAGGTGGGTTTAGTGCATCCAAAATTGCAGCCATAAACACAATAAGCAATATAACCCAAAGAATGTCACAGGTATTGACATTTTACATAAAACTGTATATACGAAGACATTCTCAATTATCCAAAAATTCTTTACACACTTATTATTGTTGTATATTAAACTTCATATCAAATACATAATACGTAACACCTCAATAATTACGAAACAAATAAAGGTTAGAAAATAACAATCTCCACACCTCACCACAGAAAAACTAAACACAGTATAATATAACAAATGTGGCGTTGGATTGGAGAACGGCATATGACAGTGTCGAGAGGGAGGCTCTGTGGAGAATCATGGAGTGGCAAGGGTTCGGGGAGGACATTGTGAATTGGGCACGTACTTTATATCGGGGAGCTGGGATGTGTGTACAGATAAATGGGAGGGTGGGGTTGCATGTGAAAATGGGCAGGGGATTGAGGCAAGGTTGCCCGTTGTCACAAATATTATTTGCATGTTTACAGAATCCGTTTTATAGGGCAGTGGAAAGGTGCATACAGGAGGGGTAAGGGAGGACATACGAGGTGGGAGTCCCAGTATCATAGGTTACGTTGATGACACAACTGTCCTAGTGAGTGGGAGGGAGGGATTGGAGGGTCTGGAGAGAGTTATAGATGTTTTTGGGATGGCAACAGGTATGGCAGTGAATGTGCATAAATCAAAGCTCATGATATTGGGTGAATGGGATGGGCAGGAGGGCGGGGGTGGGGGGGTGAGGTGGAGTGTCGTGGACCGGTTGAAAATTTGTGGAGTTGTGTATAGGGTAATGCTCAGATGGCGAGGGAGAATAATTCAAAGGGTGTGGTAGATTGGGTTATTGGGAAGATTGTCAGGATTGAGGCCGACACATCTTATGCTACACCAGAGGGTCATTGTGGTCAATGTGCTTTTGTACAGTAAAAATATGGCATGTGGCAGCTTTGTACCCTTTGGTGTATGGGGATGTCCGGAGATTGTTGAGCAGAGTTTTCCGTTTTATCTGGGGTTCGGGATGCGATTGGTTGAAAAGAGAGGTGGTAACACTTCCGGTGGCCTTGGGAGGGCTGGGGTTAATTCATTTGGAAAGAAGGTTGAAGTGTGTATATGTGAAACATGGGTTGCTAAGGGCTCGGGGGGAAGGGAGTGGAGGGTTGGGGATGCTGCAGGAGATCTTCGGAGATGGTGGAAGGGACAAGATTTGAGAGATGGTGAGGAGTTGTTGCGTCTATTGATGATGGTCAGAGAGCCGAGAAACATGCGGTAGGGTCCATGGAGAGGAAGATATGGCCTAGGGTGGTAATGGCAACGGAAGGAGTGTACCCGATGTACGCATGGGAAGACATTTGGGGCCGATTAAAAGGGTTACGCATCCGGCCACGCGTGAGGGAGGTAATGTATAGGTTTCTTCACGGAATATTGCCGTCTGGGGTTGTTTTACGAAATAGGCGAATAAGGGAGGGGGGGGGGGGGGTGTCAGGTTTGTGGGGTAGATGAATCAGCTTTTCATGTAGTTTATTTTGTGTGAAAGCCTAGGGATTGTGCGGAATGGTTAGGGAAAGTAATCCGGTATGTGGGGGGGAAAGGGTTGTCGGTTTTGAGAGCGCTTAGTTTAGATGTAGGTGGGGTTGGGGTAAAGGTTCAAAGGGCAGTGGCTTACTTAATGGTTGATTTTGTGTATATATCATGGGCAATGAGAGACAAATGGGCGGAGGAACGTAGGATAGCCATTGCAGCATCTTTTATAGAACAAAGTGTCGCAACAGGGAAATATATGGTAGGAGGTGGAGAGAGGGATTTCTCGGAGGGCTACAGGGACTTTCTTTTGAGGATTTGTGGTCTTTATAAGCGGTCAAGGGAATGAACGGGCTGGCCTTCCCAGGGGGGGGGGTGTTGCAGAGGACGATTGTGTGAGTGTGTGTGGAATTGTGTGAGGAAAGGATGTTGAGGTGATATTCAATGTGATATTCAATGTAATGTGTCTTGGTGTTATTGTGAACACCGATGATTATAATTTATCTAAGGATTCCTTCATGTTTTGTAAGGATGTACATAAGCATGTTAGTATATAAGCATATTTTAACCTGTAATTATACATGTCTACCTATATATGAGATATTCGTCTCTCGACCTGCGGGGAGAGAGGACGCTTCTACAGGTTCTCTTGCACGCCACCTGGTGAGGAAAACATAGCATTAGCACCAAGATGGCGGACCGACTGTACCGGCACATAAATACTGTCTGCATTGAGCTGGTTAGAGGATCTTTAAGCAACGCCACGATGAACGTTCTCCTGCCAAGCATTATCAGGGACTGTTATGGCATCCCCAATGAAGAGCTGTATGGTGTGGCACTGAATGGTATGTCAAGGGTCTTCGTGAAGTTCATGAGGGCTGACTTCTATTCTACCATCGTCGACGAATTTCAAGAAAGGCGGAAGAGTATCAATTCGGCAGTGGAAGTTTGCTTGCATGATGTGTCTAAGTATTTTACTTGGGTGAAGGTAAGGAATGTACCTTTTGAGGCAACAGCATACAGCCTACAAGATGTGTTCAGTGGTTATGGGACTGTACACTCGACGAGCATGGGAATGTGGAGGGACGGCCCTTATGAGGGGATGCCGGAAAGATCCTTCACACTGAAAATGACCCTGAGGAGGCCGATACCATCATATGTTACTTTGCATAACCATAGAACACAGGTTTTTGTACACTATGCGGGGCAGAGGAAGACGTGCCGTTTATGTGACTCTTATGAGCACATGGTGGCACAATGCCCCAGGAGACAGGGCCCTAGGCGTCAGGAGACAGCTTCTGTGGATACGCCATTAGAAGCCGCGGACGTAATGACGGGTGAAGTGGAAAGCCGGGGAACAGGCCTATGGAGTGAGGAGGTCGACAGGGCAGAGGTGGTTTTGGAGACGTGTGTTACACTACCAGTGGAAACGGGGGGGGGAGGGAATATCGCTGTCAGACAGACCGTTAGGTACTGCAGAGTCAGCTCAGGACAGGATTTTGGAGGCTGTGCTGAAGGATTTTTTGGAAGAGTCGGAGCATGGTGTGGAAAGTGATGTGAGGTCAGGTGATGACAAGGTGATGGATGAACAGAAGCAGGGTAAGGAAGACTTGAGTGAGGTTCGAAAGGAGAGCAATGTGGTGGTGGAGGTCCATCAAGAAGATGTGGTTGCAGAAGAAATGTGTGTAGAGGGTAGCTCCCGCAAGAGATCAGCGGGGGCATCAGACATGGACGAAGTCCTCCACCAGCGCAGAGGCCTGGGAAGAAGATGTGGGCAGCTGTGGTAGCAAAGGCAACTCCGGGAGGAGGGGGGGGGCAATGGGAAGCTAGGTGGGAAGGGACAGGGAGGGGTTGGAGGGCAGGAACGAGGGATTGATAGAGAAGAACCGAGACCAATGAAAGGAGGACCAAGTAAGCCTCAGCGGCACAGGGGTAAGCCGCCATTCTTGTAAAATTCAGGTGTGTAACTTTCATTGTAAACGGTCTTAAAACCGAGGTCAAGAGGGTATGGTTAGAGTGGGTTTTGAGGAGATTTAGTATTGATGTCTGTTTTTTGCAGGAACATAACCATAGGTTAGGATGTGAGTTGTTGTTGAAAGGTTATAGGTTGTTTACATGTGATGCATTGAGGTTGAAAGGAGGTGTTGGTTGGGAGGAGGGGGGGGAGGGTTGTCAGGGTGGATGGGTTTTGGGGGGCCAGGAGGGTTAGTTTTGTAGGTGTGTACATGCCAGCAACTAAAAAAGCTAGAGTAAAGGTGGATTTTGTACGCGGGGTTTTCGGGATACACTGAGGGGTTTTTACCTGCTTTTAGGGTTTATTGGTGGGGTTTGGGAAAATTGTGTCATTGGAAGGGTGATGTGATTCGGGGGGGCGGTTGTTTTTTGGGGGGTTCTGGGGGATTTTTTGCGAGATGTTGGAGGGTAGTTTGGGGTGGGAATTTTTTTTTTTATATTTTATTGAAAAAACGAATAATAGTTTACATTAGACAATGTAAGCAATGAAACGATCCATTATAAAACAAAAGAAAATCACATTCCCTACCGTAGCACAACTTATACAAAAGAACAAAACAAAAGAAGCCCACAGCTTCATTAAGGTGGGTTTAGTGCATCCAAAATTGCAGCCAAAACACAATATGCAATAAACCCAAAGAATGTCAAGGATTGACATTTTACATAAAACTGTATGTACGAGACATTTCAATATCCAAAAATTCTTTACACACTATTATTTTTTGTATATTAAACTTCATTCAAATACAAAACCTAACACCTCAATAATTACAAAACAAAAAAAGGTTAGAAAATAACAATCTCCAACCTCACCACAGAAAAACAAAAACAGTACAATATAAAAATGTTGTCCCCCCCTCACTTCCAACCTACATTCGTCCCACCTCATTCCCAACACTACATTCGTCCCCCCCTCACTTCCATACATCATTCGTCCCACCCCCTTTTTCAACATCTTTCGTCCCACCCCCCTTTCTACACTACATTCGTCCCACCTCATTCCATCACTACATTGCCCCCACCTCACTTCCTACACTACATTGTCCCACCTCACTTCCAACACTACATTCGCCCCACCTCACTTCCATACATTTTACATTCGTCCCCCCTCACTTCCCATACACTACATTCGTCCCCTCATTTCCCATACACTACATTGCCCCCTTCACTTCCATACACTACATTCGTCCCCCCTCACTTCCTACACTACATTGGGTCCCACCTCACTTCCCATACACAAACTTTCGTCCCACCTCCTTCCATCATACATTCGTCCCACCCATTTCCCCCCCCCCCCCAACATACATATCCTACAAGCGAACTTACAAAATCAGTATATTAGAAAAATATTTTTAAAATAAATTTTCCATTTTTAATAACAAACTTCTTTACCATAAAAAGGAAATATACATGTCATTACTATTAAACTTAACTTAAACGACTTATTTTTATTCTACAGCCCGCAGCTTTTCTTGCCTCACCACCCCTCCCCCACTTAAACATTGTACATGAAAAATCCTTAATACCCATACGTCAATAATATTCATTGAACTTCACCAAATCCCAATATACAACCCATACTGAGTACATAAAATTTCCTCTCTTACATATGCTATATACACTTGAGTTGATAAAAATCACACACTTTGTTTATCTCATTATGGCAGTACATTTGGTACACAGACTATTTATCACCCCCTCGCCCTTTGTTTTAATAAACCCCCAAACCCTGAAATACTTACAACATATTCCAAATTTTAACTTTCCATAACATACTCAGATACCATTCTGAGTATGACTGTTATTTTCACATGCACAAAAATATTGCTCATTCCCATGTCCATAAAATCTAATTTTTCCCATAAAAAACCACCACAAACTTACTTAAACAACCCCCAAAAAACTACGCTGCCTTTTTCACACCTATCATGGAACTCCTCATACATTCCCAAATTCTGAGACGAGCCGGTGCCCCCAAAAAATCCAAACACCCCCCCCCCCTTTTTTTTTTTTTTTTTTTTTTCCCTCATTCCGAAAAAAACCTCGAATTCTACTTCGATACCCTTTTCGGGAAAAACCTTTCCCATTATTTCCCTTTTAAATCCCCCTATTAGACAAAGTGTTTTGTACATTGTTGGCCAAAACCTTCTTTCGCCCCCCATCCCCCTTACCCCTATGGCCAAAGAACGAAAAAAAATCCGCTTTGATGTACACCAAGCACGCTGCACAGATTTTCCACCCCTCCACATCTAAAAAATCCCCTTAATACCGATATCCCCCCCCACCCACCCCCTCAAAATCCCCCCATCCCCCCCGTTACACTCCAAATTTTTACAAAAATTACACATGAAAACTGTCTCCCTACCCCCACACACCCTACATACGCCCTCCCCCTAAACCTCTCCCCCGGCCCCCCCACCCAGACGGCAAAAAACCCATAAAGGGAAAAAACGAAAAAATTACCTCTGTAATCTTTGACTACCCCCCCAAAGGAGGGGTTGGGGTGCATAAAAACATATTAAACTAATAACTAATCATCTTGGTTGTGCGCACCAACTGAAACCTTCCCCAAATGTCCCCCATGCATACTTTGGGGTAATGGCTAAAATTCGAATCCCCCCTCACCCCTACAGCACGCCCCAGAACCCTACCCGTATCCTGACGGATCTTAACATACAATAAAGCTCGCAGCACTCCTCCCACTCCTACCTGACCTCCACCCCCTTCGTGCCTCCTCATATAATGCTTTGCACCCCCTTCCCCCACCGCCCTTTCCACTGGGAAAACCCCCGCTTAAAATATATACATTAAACCCTTAATTTATATTATTAAACCCAATCCCCCTTTGTCGACCGGTAGCATAAAAAAACATTTTCCCCCAACCAATCACCCCCAGAACCCATAATATCGAAAAACCTTTTTTAGTTTTCTAGTTTTCCGGGTCCTCCCAAAGGATTTGCTGCCACATCCAGCCCATACTTAAAACACACATTCACCCTATTACCGTTGTGTATCGTCAAATGAAGGGCCCAAAAAATTTTTAAACCCTCCCCACCCCCTATCCACTGCCCCCAAAATTTAAGCTCCGTGCCCCCCCCCGGCATTCCCCTATAAATATCCACACCCCTTTAGTCATCCACCCACACAAACGCCAGCTTTTTCCCCCATCGCCCCCTCCCTACCCTTCCTAAGACCAACAAATTCGATTTTTCCACATTCACTTTTAAACCTGTAACCCTTCAAAACCACCAATTACTCCTCCACCTATGAAAAAATTTCCCCCCTGCTCATTGAATTTTTGTATACCACATCCCATATTCCCCTCCCACCCTTCTCCCACCAGTACCCCCTAAAATTGCCCCACTCCCCATAAAAAGGGCCTGTAACAAGCAAACAACAGTTTTTGGGCAGAGGACAACCCGCCCTTTTGCCCTACCCCATTGAAAACCCCCTACCCAATTTCCCATTCACCTGCACACGTACACCTACCCCCATTATCAAAATCTCAATCCAACGTACCATCTCTTCCCCCCAAAACCCCGCCCCCCCGTAAGATATGAAGTCCTTTCGTTTTACGCAATCTCCAGCCCGCCAAACCAAATTAAGACCCTCCCCCCTTTCATTTCCCCCCCCATACTTTCCACAAAATCTTTATTTTTTCCATGTCCCTCATAATCATCCTTCCGGCACCCCTTGACCCCTGCAAAAATCATCTACCGCACTTCAGCCGTTCCCCAAGATTTTTGCGAATATCTTTAATCAGACATAACGCAACGCCCTGTAGTTCGCATGTAGTGGGCCCTTTCCCCCCCTTTTGGAAACAAAACTATACGCGTACCCGGGGAACTCACCCATCCTCCCTACTTTTTTCACATTCATCAGGTTCACTAAAAAAACCCTTTAAACACTCCAAAGCTTCACTAAATCACAAGGTAACCCCATTAACCTGGCGCTTTTCCTCTCGCCTATTCTCCAAAACTCCCTCCCCCCCCTTAAAAATCCCTCCCAAAGCCAACGATCACTTTCCCTCAGCACACAAGTACATTCTCTCCCCAACTCTCTAAATCCTCACCGTTCCTCCCACACCCGCAAAATATTTTTCCCAAACCAAAATTCCATAAAACCACTAACCCCCAGTAGTTCTCAATCCTGACCCTTCTATACCCACCCAAATCCTCGGAATACCGCTTACAATTTCCATTTCCAACCTGCGCTCCACTGACCCCCGTAACAAAGGCTGACGGCCGTCCCCCAAATCGCCCCCTTAAAACCCCCTTGCACCCTCGCCTCATCAAATCTTCATTGTGCATATCCTTTTCTGCCCCTTTAAAGCTTAAATTTCCTCCCTTGGTACCACCCGTCACAGCACCCCTCTTTAACAACCCCGCAACCGCCCTCTAAAATGTTGAAACCATTGTCTCCATGCCCCATTCTTTTCCCCCTTTGAAAATATTGCCTGATCCTCGCCCTTCGCAACCCATCCCCCACCCAATAAATCGCTTGCACTCTTACCCCCACCCCATAAGTCCCCCCACAAATTTCAAAATCCCCTCCCTCCACCCCCCCCCAGTAGTCTTTCATTGGGTTCCGTACCCCAAATATCTTTAGGCAAACCGTCCCATTTTAAAAACTAAAAAGACCTATGATTGAATAAACGACATTCACCGCTGCACCCGTCACCCTCATCCCTTGTCAATACAACCTATCTAATCGTTTGCGCATAACCCCTTTTTAGAAATGTGTGCTCTATCTCGCAATCCCCTCCATCAAATATATCCCCAATCCCCCAACCCCTCAATAGATCCCCCAAACCCCCAAAAAAAAACCCGCCCCCTTTGGTTCCACATCCGCACCACACATTCCAGTCGCCACCAACTATTGTATACGGTAATGACCGCAAAATAATATACCAATACCCTTATTCACAAATTTATTCTTTACCCTTACATCATCTCAGCCGGCCATACACCAAAAAACTGCCATCCGCTCACCCTCCCCCACCCATCTATTTTAAAACACGACCCCCCCCCCCCCCTTTTACCCCAAGAACAAAAAAGGGCTCGTTCTCGGATCGGATTCCCCCCCCCCTCCCTTCATTCGCTCCGAATACATCACAAAAAACTTTGTACCCCTCCACCCCTTCCTTTCCCCCGCTTTAAATTATGTTCCTGCCAAAAAAAATGTTTAGATAACGTCTTAAAAATCCCTTTACCCACAAAGCTTTCACTCGCACAATCCATTAATATTCACTGTCATGCCCCCGGAAACCTACTATGTGATTTTACCCCCTGCCCTTTTCCCTTTCACTGCACGCTTTCAGTGTGTTGCTTCGTCCCTTTTCTCTCCACTGCCCACTGGTGGCTTCCCCCGATCCAACACCGGACCAGGGTACCTTTAGTGCTCCCACGCACCAATCAAACCCCGGCTTTTTTTCCCCGGGCTCTGTGCCGGGGTCAAAACATCATCCGAGTCGGGAAATGTCGCCGCCTTTAGGTTTCCAATCTGCATCCATTTTAACCACGGAGCCTCCCCTGAATCTCAGCATCACTCAATCACTTCCACCCTCCTGGGGAGTCATCGCCATGTTCGCCAAACTTCCAAGTTTCTCATCTTTAATCTGAACGTATCCTCACCATACTCAAATGATCCTCAGAAAACCGTTCTCAAAAGGTTTTTTTCCTCCCCGTTCACCAGTAGGGGCCCCCTCTACCCGCACGTCACCAATCTGCATTTTCCGTTCTCCAAGGCAGATGCCTCCCTTTTCCCCCAACTGTGACAGTATGGGCTGGCCCACCAGTGGCGCTCACGCTCCCCCCTCACTCCAGGAATGCCACTTCTATGTACAGGTGACTCACAGATGACCCCCCTCGGGCCCGGGTCTTTCACCATCTCCACCTAGGGCCTTTTTTTCCCCTGCCACTCCCCCAAAAGGGGGCCATATGGTCATTGCACCACATAATCAGTCTTTGCTTGCCCAGCGTAGTAAACCATTATTTGTGTCCCCAAATGCGCCCGTATGACGTAAGAGGGGTGGGATGCCTAACTCCTCTTGATCGTGAACGTACCATCCGGCAAGCGGATACGCCCATCAGTCCATTTACCCGCCAAGCCGGTTTTCAGGTCCCTACGTTCAAATAAATACCGCAGATCAGTCTCGTCCGCCTCAAATGGCACATTTCGGACTTTCACCCTTTGGTAAAGCTTAGACACGTCGATTAGGCGAACACGTATCGCTGAATTAACATCCCCGTCCTGTCCGGGTACTTGTCCCCAGCCGTTCATCACTCCAGCTGATCTCGTTTTGACGAAAATACGATGGCACCATTTAGTCCCACACCATACAGTTCTTGATCCGCAACACCATAGGTCAGGGAAAATTTGCGGTAAAAAAGCATTTTGTGCAGAGAGGGTTATCGCCCACGCAACACAATGACACCGTGTGCAAACGCCTTCTCACAGACTGCGCCATGTTGTGAAAATTCAATTCGCATCGCTATTGGGCCGTGCGGACGGACTGCGCAGTAGCCTCATTCACCTGGTTTCTGCGCAGTTTTCATGACAAAAACATGGCGGATACCCCGGAGGGGGTTTAAACCCAAAATTTTGCATTGGGGTTTTAAAGGGGGTTCTCGGGCCCCTGCTACGAGAAGTACTTCTTCCTGAAATTATTAGGGATCTATATGGCATCCTTAAGAGGAACTGTATGGTGGGGCCCTTAAGGGGATGAAAAAGATTTGTGAAGTTTTGAGGGCCATTTTTAAAGCAGTGTGGTGGAGGAGTCCAGGAACCCGAATTGCCTAACTCGACGATGGATGTGTGCATGCATGACGTGTTACTTACTATAGTGGGTCGTTGAGAAAATGTCCCCTTTGGGGCGATAAGTTTGGTATAGAAAGTTTTTAGAAATTTACGGGTCTTCATGAGGCTGAGGGGGGGTAGGGGCGGGATGGACCATATGGGGGGCCCCCCCGGAAGGTTCATAAACATCAAAAATGACATTAAAGAAGTCTTCCTTTTCGTAGTGATTGCAGGCAAAAAAACTCAGGTATATGTGTCTTATGCGGGAAAAAGGGGAAAGTGTCGTTTTTTGCAACTCTTATGAAAATAGCGGCGCAATGTCACGTCAGTTGCCCCGGGGGTCCCACCCCGTGGAGGGGGGCCCAGAACGAGTGGGTGGCGACGGCGAAAACTGGGACTCTCTTGGAGTGAGGAGGTGAGAAGGGGGGGGAGAACAGATGGGGACGGTGTCCCCCCCGGGTGGGGGAGGAGACCCTACTCCAACCCTGTGGGGTGGAGGAAGTGGCGGAGTCAAACCCAGGGGGTGCCCTTTGGGTCGGCCCCGGGAATTCTTGGGGGAGATTTTGGTAGGAGAGGACATGGATGGACGGACCAGTGAAGGCAGCGATTGCAAGGGGGTGAGAAGGGAATAACGGGGAAATAGTAAAGGATAACTTGTGGTGGCAGAGGTACACAGGGGATGTCCCTGAGGAAGGATGGTTTTGGGGGAGGGGCTTAGGAAGGGCAGGGGGTTGACTGAATTAGATGACTTTTAACCCCTGGCAAAGACCAGGAAAGAAGGCAGGGGCAGAGGGGGTTTCAAAAAATCCCTACAGGGGGGAGTCGGGAAAAAGGGGGGGGGGGAGGGACGGGGGGGTAGGGGGTCTTTTTAAAAAAGAGTAGAAGGAAATGTGGCCTTAAAGGGGAAAGTGTGAAAAAAAAGCCACAGGGCCAGAGGTAAGCCGCCTTTCCTTACCATTAGGTGTGTAACAATAAATGAAAGGGCCCCTAAAATGAAGTAAAAAGGGTAGGTTTGGAGGGGTTCCCTTTAAAAGGTATACTGGATTTTTTTTCCCCTAGGGGAGATAACCATAAGGGTGTTAGTTGCGATTGAAGGTAAAAGTTTTGTAACCCAGGGGCTTGCTTTTAAAGGGGGATGAGTGGCTGTTTTAGTAAAGGAGACCAGTCCATTGTGAGCCGGGGTGGGAGGAGGGGGGGGGGGGGGGGTTTTGGTGAGGGGGTGGGGGGGGGAGAGCGGGGTAGTTTTGTGGGAGTTTATATCCCGCGATTGGTAACGTGAGGATAAAAAAAGACTTTTTTTCGGGACGTTTTGTTAACTATCTCAGGGGTTTACCTGCATCGCGATAATTGGAGGTGATTGGAATTGTGGATTGGCTGCGCGTCAACCTAGGGGGGCGGGGGTGGTATTGGGTGTCTTACGGGAGCATTGCGTATGCCCGGGGTTGTGTGGTCGGGGGGGGGGGGTATCAGGTCGGCCACCTATGTACAGGGGGTTATGAGGAAGGTTGATGGATTTTGTGACCCCCCCCCCCCCCCAAAAGGGGGAAGGGGTGGGAGATTTAAAAAACAGTGAGGGGGTTTATCGACCACAAAACAGTTTTGGCTGACCTTCGGGTGGAGGGTTATTCGAGAATAATCGAGTTATTGGAAATTAAATGAAAAGGTTTTTTTACAGGGGGGAAGATCAAGGTTGGTCCTTTCAGACATGGGGGAAAAGGGGTTTTGGGGGCTGGGATGAGGAGGGGGATTTCTAGATTGGTGGGAGTTGCGGGCAAAGGTGCAGTTTTGCGGGTTTTTTTAAAGAAGAGGGGCGGGGAACGGGCACGCTGGAGGTTGCATTGCAAAATTATTTATAGGGCCAGTTGAATGATTGTTAGGGGGGGGGGGGTGGGAGGGTGTGGTGGAGTTATGGGGAACTTAAAATCGTTTAGGGGAATGATAATGAACGTTTTGATGCACTCAGGGTCGGGGCAGGATTGGGACGTACAAAAAGGTAATAACCAAACCCGGGCATGTACTCCAAAATTAAGGACAGACAGTTGGGGAAATAGTGGCACATTTTGCGTGGGGGGGAGGGGAGGGTTATGTGCGGGGACGGGGTCTCTCGACACAGTTCTTCAGTAGGTTATGATTTTTGGTTTAGGAGAAATGGAAGAGAAGGGGAGGGGTGGTTGGGTTAGAAAATTTGGCTTAGGGGTTCATCGGGTTTTTGGGGGCAGGGGGTGGGAATTGTTTGGAGGGAGGCTTTAGGGGGGCAGAGGGGGGGGAGGGGGGAAATGGGTTGGTAGGGGAAGGCCCCGGGGAATAGATGGGTTTCTAATGATTTTTACAGAGCACTTTTGGGAGGATCTGAGGGATCCCCTAGTGGCGGTTCGAATTTATGTTGAAACGGGGTAAAAGGGCGCAAACACAGAAAAATGGGGGTTGTTTTGGTGCCAAAGAAGGGGGGGGGGGAAAAGGGGTTTTGGGGAGATTATCGTCCGTTGTCTTTAAATTTTGTGTAGGGTTACAAAATTTTTGCAAAGGGTATTGGGGTAACAGGTTAAAGAAGGTAATTGGGAATAGCGAATGAGGGGCAGTAGGGAACCGGGAGGGACTATGAAGAAGGGCACAGTGGGATAAGGGATTTTTAGAAACTGCCGGGGAGGGGGCGCCCTTGGCTTGGATTGGGCTCGGGCCCTATGCTGCGTGAAGGGGGACTTTTTGTGGGGTTTGTTTGGAAAAATTTGGGGGTTTTGGGGGGGGGGTAGTGAGGGGGGTGGCCCTATATGAGGGGGCGTCTGAGGGGCGGTTAATGGAAAGCTGGAGGGGCGGTGATGAGGGGAAAACAGGGATTAAGGCGGGGTTGCCCGCTGTCGCAGTTTGCTCTTTGCATGTGTGCAAATCCTTTTTTGGGTGTGGAGGGGGAAATTGGGGGGGGTGGGGGGGGGAAGCAGGGGGGGAATGTAGGTTTGGGGGATGACACAACTGTGTTAGTTACGAGGGGGGGTTTTTTAAGAAGGGGGGGAGGGTGATAAAATTTTGGGAAGTTTTAGGAATGGTAGTTAATTTAGCAAAAATCTAGGTTATTGGGGTAGGAACATGGGTTGGGGGGGGGATTGGGGGAGGAATGGTGGGGGTTTGTGAAGAATTAGGGTGTGTGGGATATGGTATATGAAGCGTTGCAGGAATGTAGGAGGATTAATCAAACAGACACAGTGGGTTTAGGCAAGTTAAAAAGGTTTGAGGGTCGTGAAGTGGCGTTTTCGCAGAGGGCGTTGGGAATTAACTCGGTGGTGTATAGTAAAGGTCTGGAGTGTGGCGGAGGTGTTCCCTTTGGGGGCAGGATATACAGGAAATACAGGGGGGTGTTGAGGTTTGTGTGGGGGTTTGGGAAAGGGGCCGGTTGTCCAAGGATTGGTATGCGGAGGGGAAAAGGGGGGGGGCTAGGTTTGTTGGGCCCTTTGGGCCCGGGGTAAGGCATTATATATTTAAAAGAGGTATTAAGGGTGGGGGGGGGAGAGGGGGGGTGTTAGGTGGTAAAGGGGATGAGGGGTGCAGAAACTGGTGGTGTGGAGGGGTTTGAGAAAGTTTAAGATGTTTTAAAAAGATTCATTTGACAGTGGGGGGGTTAAAAGTTTGAAGAAACACAGTGGTGGGTGTGGTGTGGGGGGGGGGTATTGAGGGGGGCGCAGTATACCCCATGTATAACTGGGGGTCATATGGGGGGAGTTCAGGAAGCTTAGGATACCAGCAAAAGGGTTTGGGGGATGGTATACCCCTTTTCTCAGGGTGTGGTTGCATCTAAGCAAATGTTGCATAAGGGGGTTGGTGGAGAGGGAACATGTTTATTTTGTGGGGAGGAGGAAACTGCTATCAGTGGATATTTTTGTTCATTTTGGGCGTGGGGGGAGAGTCTGGATGGGAGGGTTTTAGGTTGTTGGGGGGGGGGGGAAATTTGGGCTTTTCTTGATCTTTGTCGATGGATGTTGGGGGTAGAAATGAAGTGGGAGGGCTTTGATGTATGTTATGGCAGATTATTTATGTTTCTTGGGGTATGAGGCAGATTAAAGGGCAGTTGAGGATAAAAACGTTTGCGCAAGGTTCTTTAGGACAAAGGGAGGAATAGATTAAAAATTGGGGGAGGGGAAACAGTTTTTGGAGGTTATCGTAATCCACTGTAGCACAATTCCAGGGGAAAAGGGGGGGGGGGAAGGGGGGGTCTCTTTAATGTGAGGGGGGGGGTGTAAGGTTGTGTAGTGGGGAAGGTGATGAGAGATGAGCTGTGGAGCATACATTCGTGACCTGGTTATGTTTTTGGAGGGTTTTTTTTATATTTGCGTTCAGTAACCTGGGGGTTTTTTTCAGTAACAACGGAACTCAACATTTCATATTTTGGTTGGGTAATTATTGCATCACTGCAAGGATAGGTGGCTTTGCGCGTTAGGTGTTTTATGTATGCAGTACTGAATGTACAAAAATGATATGCAGTGAATTCTAGTAACCTTTTTATTAATTGAGATGTGTTAAAAAATTAAAAAAAAACAAGGAAACCCCTTGGTAAGGTAGTTTGTTCGGATGATGCTTGTATTTTTTTAGTTTTAGACACGTAGCTGCAAGACTTTCCTTTTAGCCCTTTTGGCTTAGCCTTCTTTTTTATTTTAAAAAAAGAAATACTTTCCTTTTAAGCTGTACCCCCTATAAAAAAGGATGTAATACTTTTTCACACATTCATGTAGTGAATATTACAATGCAAGGATGTTTAATTTGTGTTTCAGTAGGGGGTTTAGGATTTCGTCCAGTCATCAACAAGTTTGATCTTAAGCTAGGATTTTGTTAGTTGAGGGGAGTACCTGTATAGTCTTCATTGAGGGGGTTTCTTTCCCGTCCCTTGTGTGGGGAGAAAAAAATTTTACATGTTTCAAAAATATAATTCTAGTCTTGGATTATATTAAATATTTACATAAGCTAGTTTTAAAGATGAGGTAGATGTAATGTATTCTTTATATTTTAGTGTAAATCCAGTTGACAATGTTGTTATGACAGTTTGACGTTCAGGTTGATGCTTTTTATTTCTGAATTTTAAAAAATTTTGGGTGTATATTCTTCCGCTTTACAGGTGTGTGTGTATAGCAATGTAATGCCATATCTGTTTTTTCCCATGTACTTTTATATTTTTTTTTTTTTGTTTTGTTCAGACATCACCAACTTCGGGAAATTCCCATTAAAGGTTTAATGAGGTAAGGGGATAAAACCCCAATTGTTAGGGTTTCTTAAGGGATTTTTAGAAAAAAGGTGCATGTAATATTTTTGTCTGCAAAATGGCATTTTTAATTATTGTAAAAGGAGGGGTTTTGTAGGAATATTGTTTGGTGTGTAACTGGTGGGGAATGGGGTATCGCTATAGTGTTTTTTTTAAGTACTGGGGTTGTTGATAGGGATTTTGTTAAATACCCGTTAGTTCTTTTTTATTAAAATCTTATACATTCTTTATTTGTTTGAAGTAAAAAGATTTTGGGCAATGAACTCGATTATATGAGAATGTCTTTGTATAAAAACTTTCATGTACAATGTAAAATAAGTGTGACATCTTTTTGGGTTATATTTCCTTTTGTGTTTAAAATTACTGGTTGTTTTTAGGGTATAATAAACCCACCTGTAGTTCAAATGTGGGGTTTTTCCTTAGTGTGTCCTGTATGTTTGGGGATTTTTTTTGGGGGGGACAAACATTTTTTGTTTTAACGTGTGTTTCTTTTGTTAAGATTAGTGCTGGGGTAGGGGAACGTGGGTTTGTTTTTTTTTTTAGTATTTTAAGGTTCACATGTCTTTGTTTATGTGACGATGTATAGCTACATGTAAATGTGTATTGTGTTTTTTAAAAAAAATATAAAAAAAAATAACATACAGCTGTGTTCCCCCCCCTCCATGCAAAAAGGGCAGTATCAAAATTTTTGGTGTACAACTGGTCAGTTTCAGAGTTGTTCTACCTAATGAGGTGCCAGCCTCCACACTCAAAACTACAAAATACATCCATATTTTGGTGTTAACACTAGTTGGCATCGTAGATGACTATTTTTTGGTTCGTGAGACAGGATATGGATACCCGCATATTGATTCATACACTGAGTCAGAGGGAAAATGATGATGTGACAAAAATTGTGTGAGAATATAGGTGACCATTTTCCTGTTCATGCAACGTATTAAAAGAGAACTTCTACAGTAGGTCATGAGAAGCTTCATGCATATCCTCTTTTTTTTGCTCGAATTAGGAAACAGTATTTTTTAAATAAATTTTTTGCCTAACCCCGGAGCAACAATAATTTCATGATGTGGGAAAACAAATGTTCTAATAATTCCTTTCAGGATTTTTGGAATTACCGGAATTTAACCCAAACAGATCAGTAGCTTCCTTTATACTAAACGGTCCCGTTTTATTGAAAGAATTCATATTTCTTTCGTTTTGTCAAAAAATATTCCCCCCCCCAATTTTCAAACAATCTTAACCCCCTTCTAAGAAAACCACAAAAATATAAAAATAGACTTGGGCTGGGGGTCGCAAATCCCCCCCAGATTGCCCTTTCCCGTTTTTGTACCCTCCATAGTCGAGAGTTAATAAAACAAGCACCATGGCTTGTTTTTAGTGTTTTAGAATTCAGGTTCAAGTGTTGAAGAAGGGGATTTACTTCTTCAGGGGAAATAAGAGGCTAAGCTTTCCCCAGATAGTTTGAGAGTGAGTGTGGATGGATTCATCTGGTAAGGAAGGAATGGGGCGCCAAAAGTGATAGTGGCAGCCGCTTAAGTGGCAAGTGGTTCACACTTCAGGAAGAAGGAAGATCAGGAGAGTTAATAGAGAAGATGTGAAGGTAGGAAATCGATTCTGTGCTCTCCAAGACGAGCGTACTTCAGTGGTTAGTGAGGTTGAAGGTACCACTGATTCCCCTGCTAATCAAGGTAAGAATATTTTAATAGTAGGCGATTCTCAGGTAAGATATATGGACCGTGCATTTTGTAACAGAGACAGAAAGGTCAGACAGAGAGAGTGTCTTCCTGGAGCTGGTGTTGGTGACATAGTCAGCAGGTTGGATAATATTATGGCAGGTAATGGGAACAAGCCCATTATCTGTCTTAGTGCTGGGGGTAATGACATTGGGAAGGGCAGGAGAGAGGAGCTGCAGGATAAGTACAGGTCAGCCATAGAAGTAGTAGGTCTAAGGGAGGGATCCCAGTGATATATAGCATCTTGCCTAGAAAGGGAGTGGGCAATGAATGGATGTCTAGGGCAATTGGTATAATTTTCTGGCTAGACAGCTACTGCAAGGAACTTGCAATCCCATTCATTGATAACTGGGACCTATTCTTTGACAAACATGATATGTATGCAAGGGATGGGGTTCATCTCTCTGGGGATGGAGTGGTTGCATTAGCCAATTCAATTGAGAGGGTAATTGATGACTTGTCTAGGAATTTAAACTGATAGATTATAGAGGTATGGGTGTTTGTGGGAAACAATCAGGCTGCAACATTAGGGTTAGAAACAGCAGTTATTACCGGGATACCTCAGGGATATGTTTAAAAGACAATATTCAAAATAAAGTTGCTAGTAATGGCAAATCAATTGATCAACAAACAAAGAGGGATAGTAGAGGGCAACGAGTGACTATCTCCCTTAAAGTTTACTATACAAATAGTAAAATTTCCCAAAGAAATAAATAGGGCTAAGATTATTTGCAAGTGTAGGAAAATATAGATTTATTGTTAAAGGACCGGGTTTAAACCCTGAAAAAGAGAAATGCCTTCTGAATGCAACATACAGGGTTTTAAATTTTCCCACAGACGGTCAACGGGAAAGGGGTGGGGGGGTGGCGATTTTGTGAGAGAAAATTTAAATTGTTGTCTTGAATGATATAAGATTAGAGACATCGAACACGAATCTTTTTGGCTCCAGTTTCTCGAGGGCATGACAAAAAATTTTTGGGTGTGTTTATAGTCCCCAAAACCTTTGATAGGGGGTGCAGAAAAGTGTTATGGGACGAATTATAAGGCTTAGATAAAAAATATTGTTAAAAATGGGGATTTTAACTTTAGACAAATTGATTTGAACAATATGACAGGAAACTTGGTTAGTGACTTTCTTGTACGGTTCAGGATTGCTTTTTAAAACAGGTTGTGACGAACCAATAGGGGAAAAAATCGCTTGATTGGTTTTTCCCAACAAAGATTCACTAATTAATAATCTGGGTTAATGAGGGCTTGGGGAAAGTGATCACAAATCACTTAGTTTTAATATACATGGAATTATTTTTAGATAACTGCATCAAATCTCTGTCCGTTTTCGCTTGGCCGACTTCATGTGACTGAAAATTTCCTGGGGGGTTTAAATTTGGGAAGCCCGATATGGGTAGGTAGGTGATCTTGGTTGCCAATATAATTTTTTCAGAGCTAGTTCTAGTTCCCCAGACAACTTTTGCTCGGTGGGGAAAATTAAAACTAACAAAAATGACCCAAAAAGGGATGAAAAATTAGATTAAAACATTTCCGGTCAAAAGAGAGCAATATAGGGTATCAAAAGAGGGGATGGGCAGTTAAGAAAAAAATGTATTAAATTTAAAAGAGGAAATAAAGAAAGGAAAAAGAAAAGAAAAAAAAGGGTTTTATGAGGCTAAGGTCGAAAGGGTTTAAAATAATTAACCCTAAAGGATTCTTTCGGTATACAAAAGAAGATTGGGGGACCCAAAAGGACGGGCCCCACTTAAGGTAATTGGTCAGATATGACAGTATAAGGATATGATTGAAATTCTAAATCCTATTCCTTCAGTTTTCCCCAGGAAAATACTAGCGAACCTGAAAAATAGTTTATGGGCCGGGATGATCATAAATATGTACGTTTGCTGTAATGTGAATGGCCTCAGAAAAATGAAAAACTAAAACCCCTAAAAAATCCCGGTCCGGATGAACTTTTGCAAGGGTGTTAAAGGAATGTAAAGGGGAAATTTTTACTTTGGCTAATTTTTTTAAACAATCACTAAAAATGGATAGTGCCTGAAAAGTGGAAAAGGGAAAAATGAAATATCTTTTACAAGGCAGGTAAAGGTCCTTGGCTTCGAGCTATAGCCAAAAAAGCCTTCCCCATAGTGCAAAAATTTTATGGAATCAATAATTGCCGAAGAAATTGTAGCCATCTTGAAGGCACAGATTGTTTAATGATTCTAAAAACCCGGTTTTACAAAGGGGCGTTCCGTCTTCGAATTTACTAATTTTTTTCACTAAGGTGTTTGAGGGGGTAGTCATGGTAATGATATGATATTGTGTATTGGACTTCAGTAAGGCTTTCGATGGGTTCCACCCCAGGGCATTGAAAAAATCAAGGCAAAGAATAGGAGGAGAAATTTTTTTCCGGGTTAGAAGGCAGGTGACAAATAGACAGGAGAGTTGCATAAAAAGGGGGGAAAACGAATGGGGGGAGTCAAAGCGGTGTTCCTCAGGGGTCAGTGTTGGGCCCCTTGTTCACAATTTACATAACGAATAGATGAGGGGAATAAATAGCGACATAAGCAAATTTGCTGTGACACCAAAATAGGCCGTCCCGTTCATTCTAATGGGGACACGAGAGCCCCAGGTGATTTGAATAGAGATGCAATGGTCGGGGGAAGTGGGGAGCAGTTTTAAAATTGCAAATGCAAAGTTTAAAAGTTGGGCAGGGGAAAAAAACCAGCTACATATAAAAATAAATGATGTAGATTTTAATATATATTGCGAAAAGGATTTAGGAGTTTGGTTTGCAGTAATTTAAAACCAAAACAAAGTGATTTGTGTTGCAATAAAGCTAAAAGAATTCTTGGCGTCATATCTAGAAAATATAAATAATAGAATCCCCCAGGTTTTCCCCAATCTTTATATCCTTTGGTTAGGCCCCTTTTAGACTTGCTGCTCAGTTTGGTACCGTATTACAGAAGGATTAAATGCTCTGGAAAAAGACAGAGGAGGATGACAAAAATGATCCATGTATCAAATTTCCCATGAGGTTATGAGGGCCCCAAATCTGGGCACTCTTCGAAAGGGGTAGAATTAGGGGGGATATGATCGAGGTGCATAAAAGGAAAACAGGAATAAATAAAGGGGGGGTAAAAAGCGTGGAAAAATTTTTCCCGCCAAGACAGGGGTCGCACAAGGTTTCAATTTTGGAAAAAAATTTAGTTGAAAGGTATAGGAAACCCCCCGGTTGGTAACAGGGTGGATGAGGGAACAAATCCGAGTACAGTTTTTAGGGTTAAAAAGTTTTGTAGTTTTAAAAAATAGGTTAGATTAATAATGGTGAGTGTGGGTGGGTGTGAGTTGGACCTGACTTGTTGTGTGCTGGGTTGGTGCGTGCTAATCTTTGGTGGAGATGATCAGACGGGGGGGTATTTGGGTAATCCGGGGGGGGGGGGGGGGTTTTTGGTTAATCCGGGGGGGGGCATGGACCCGCTCCGCATGGGGCAGTAGGGCCCGTTGCGTGTTCCTTCTTCTTTGTTCCCTTTTGTTCTAACCTTTGGTGTCTTTGCCAACGCCAAAGCAAAGGCAGCCTGGCCTACAAAAAACTCCCGTTGCGATGGCCCCCGCCCCTTTAAAAAAAGGTGCTTGACAACATGCTCGGGGGTGCACATCCAAAAGGGAGACTGCCCCTTTCCAAAAACTGTGGCATATATCACTCTCGGGATTCCTCCAAAACGTTTCCCATTCAGCAATGGGGGCACGCCCGACCCCCGGGGCCCTTCTCTGGCTGCAGTGGTTCTTGCCTCGGTGTTCCCAATTCACACGGATTTTCGTTGTTATGGCGATGTGAAGCCGACAAAAAAAGGTCTACATGGTCTAAATCCTCCAAAAACCCAAGGGTTGGAAAGCAAAAAACAATGAAGTTGATTTATAAAGAGATCCTTGTACGCTGTGTGCCCAGCTGAGGTCCCACCTAGCCAGAATACTCTTAATCTAGTAAAACGCCCCCAAAAAGGGTACCATTGTCTTGAAAAATGACGTTTTTAACGCCCAACTATACCGCTGTCGATTTTGACTTTCAACTAAATATGTTAGTGTTTGGCAAAGGAAGGTGCTGAAATCACAGAAAAAAGTACAAAATCGAGATACGAAACTAAGCATTAATTTCAATTTGTTTAGTGGATCAGGACATGGGGGTAAGGGTGAAGAAATGTACCATTTCCCCAGAGAACTGAGTTCAGACTCTTGACACCTCGGACCCCAGAGCGGCCCATTTTTGCTCCAGTCCCAGTGTGGCATGAGAGGGGAAATGTTGCCCGCATACTTTGGGTCGCATCAAAATTTTAAGGGTAGGGAGATTCATAAACTTTTATAAATTTTACTATTTATTGTGTTTGTTTTTTTTTATAAATAAAATTGACATGTTAATGAATTTTACGAAAGTGTTTTTGAATCATTAACGAACTGCGGTAGGGGGAACGGCCAAAAATATGCTTCTCTATCCCCTTGTATCAATTCTAAAACACCAGGGGTCGTGGAAAAGAGCGTTTCTTTCCCGGTGCGGCATTTGTGGGCGAACCCCACGACTAATTTCAACCCCGTCCCGTTTGGGGACCATCTTTCAAAATCATCAATTTTTGCATTAACTGTATTGAAAAAAATATATATCTTTAAATGTATAAGAGAAAATTTTAGAAAGGACTTAATATTAAGTGAGTTCTTGCTATTGACCAGTTTTACCTATTCGGCACGACATATATATATATATATATTATATATATATATATATATTATATATATATATAAATTTATATATATATATATATATATATATATGTATATATATATACATATAAGTATATTTAGAAAAAGATGAAGTGAATCATAGAATTGAAGAGGGGGAAAAAGGTGAGTGGTGCACTGAAGAGTTTGTGAAGACAAAGAACTTTATCCATGAAAGCAAAGAGGGGAATGTATGAGAGTATAGTTATACCAACGCTCTTAAATGGGTGTGAAGCATGGGTGGTGAATGTTGCAACAAAGAGAAATCTAGAAATAGTGAAGATGTCATGTCTGAGGGCAATGTGTGGTGTGAATAAAATGCAGAGAATCCGTAGTCTGGAAATTAAGAGGAGGTGTGGGATTACCTAAACTATTTTCCAGAAGGCTGAGGAGCGGTTGTTGAGGTGGTTCGGACATGTAGAGGGGCTAGAACGAAACAGAATGACGGATTATTATAATTATGGGGAAGCGCTAAACCCGTAGGATTATACAGCGCTTGTGGAAGGGGGGAATGGAAGGTATTCAGGCTTAATTTAGGGAACTGGAGCAAAGATCCAATTTCTTAGATCAAGAGCTCCTCACCAGCGTCAAGGAACCTCCCTAGAGGTGAGAATGACTTGAAGAGTGTATGTAACTGTAGTGGAGGAAGGTGGTGTAGGGGTCGGCCTAGGAAAGATTGGAGGGAGGGGGTAAAGGAGGTTGGTAAGTACAGTGTCTGCACTCTCAAGGAGGGGTGTTAATGTTGCAGTAGTGTGAGCGTGCCTCTGGCAAGACAGTGATGAAGTGAATAATGACGAATATTCTTTTTTTTTGGGGGGGGGGTCACCTTGCCTTGGTGGGACACACGGCCGATGTGTTATACACACACATACACACACACACAGGGTCTGCCTCGACGGCCGGTGAGTGTCCTTTTTCGTCTTTCCCAGGTCCGCGTGTCCAGGAGTCCGCCTGTGTCCCCTCAGGCATTCTCCCTTCCCACTCCCCGGGTCTCCTCGACGGGCCGGTGAGTATCCATTTTTCGTCTTTCCCAAGGTCCGCGTTGTCCAGGAGTCCGCCTGCGTCCCCTCAGGCATTCTCCCTTCCCCACTTCCCCAGGGTCTGCCTCGACGGCCGGTGAGTATCCTTTTTCGTCTTTCCCAGGTCCGCGTGTCCAGGAGTCCGCCTGCGTCCCCTCAGGCATTCTCCCTTCCCCACTTCCCCAGGGTCTGCCTCGACGGCCGGTGAGTTAACCTTTTTCGGTCGTTCCAGGTTCGGTGTCCAGGAGCGCCTGCGTCCCACTCAGGCATTCTACCTTCCCCACTTCCCAAGGTCTGGCCCTCGAAGCGGTGGTATTCATTTTTCGTCTTTCCAGTCCGCGTGTCCAGGAGTCCACCTGTGTCCCTCAGGCATCCTCCCTTCCCCATTCCCCAGGGTCTGCTCGACGGCCGGTGAGTGTCCTTTTTCGTCTCTCACCAGGTACGCGTGTCCAGTAGTCCGCCTGTGGTCCCCTCAGGCATCTCCATTCCCACTTCCCCAGCGTCTGCCTCAGACAACCAGTGAGTGTCCTTTTTCGTCTCTCCCAGGTCCGCGTTGTCCAGGAGTCCGCCTGTGCTCCACTCAGGCATACTCCCTTTCCCCACTTCCCCAGGGTCTGCCTCGAACAACCTGTGAGTGTCCTTTTTGTTCATCCCAGGTCCGCGTGTCCAGGAGTCCGCCTGTGTCCCCTCAGGCATCCTCCCTTCCCCACTTCCACAGGGTCTGCCTCGACAACCAGTGAGTGTCCTTTTTCGTCTCTCCTAGGTCGCGTGTCAAGGAGTCCGCCTGTGTCCCCTCAGGCATCCTCCCTTCCCACTTCCCCAGGGTCTGCCTCAGACAACCAGTGAGTGTCCTTTTTCGGAGTCACCTGTGTGAGGCCAGGTGCTCCCCTTCCCCCACTACCCCCACACCCCAACCTTGCACCCCCCCAGGGTCCATGGTTTCCGGAGGTCACGTGTGTGAAGGCCAGCGCTCCCCTTCCCATACCCCCACACCCAACCTTGCACACCCCTCCCTGGTCCGTGGGTTCCAGGAGTTCACCTGTGCGATAGGCAGGTGCTCCCCCTTCCCTACTATTCCTCCTCACCCCAACCTTGCACTCCCACCCGGGTCAGGGTGCCGGAGTCCACTGTGTGACGCCAGGTGTCTCCCCCTTCCCACTTGCCACTCACCCAACCTTGACTCCCCCACCGAGTCCGTGGTTCCAGAGTCAATGTGCGAAGGCCAGGTGCTCCCCCTTCCCCACTTTCCCCACAACCCCAACCTTGCACTCCCCCCCCCCCGAGTCCGTGTTCCAGGAGTCCACATGTGTGACGCCTATACCCCACTCCCAAAACCTTGCACGCACCATCCCCGGTCCGTGGTGCCAGGATTTCACCGTGCGAAGGCCAGGTGCTCCCCCTTCCCCACTTCCCCCACACCCCAACCTTGCACTCCCCCCCCGGGTCCGTGGTTCCAGGAGTTCACCTGTGCGAGGCCAGGTGCTCCCCCTTCCCCACTTCCCCCACACCCCAACCTTGCACCCCCCCCCGGGTCACGTGGTTCCAGGAGTTCACCTGTGCGAAGGCCAGGTGCTCCCCCTTCCCCATACCCCCACACCCCAACCTTGCACCCCCCGGGTCCGTGGTTCCAGGAGTTCACCTGTGCGAAGGCCAGGTGCTCCCCTTCCCCACTCCCCACACCCCAACCTTGAACTCCCCCCCCGGGTCCGTGGTTCCAGGAGTCACCTGTGTGACGCAACTACCCCCACACCCCAACCTTGCACACACCCTCCCCGGGTCCGTGGTTCCAGGAGTTCACCTGTGCGAAGGCCAGGTGCTCCCCCTTCCCCACTTCCCCCACACCCCAACCTTGCACTCCCCCCCGGGTCCGTGGTTCCAGGAGTCCACCTGTGTGACGCCAGGTGCTCCCCCTTCCCCACTTCCCCCACACCCCAACCTTGCACACCCCCCCGGGTCCGTGGTTCCAGGAGTTCACCTGTGCGAAGGCCAGGTGCTCCCCCTTCCCCACTTCCCCCACATCCCAACCTTGCACCCCCCCGGGTCCGTGGTTCCAGGAGTTCACCTGTGCGAAGGCCAGGTGCTCCCCCTTCCCCACTTCCCCCACACCCCAACCTTGCACTCCCCCCCCCGAGTCCGTGGTTCCAGGAGTCCACCTGTGTGACGCCAGGTGCTCCCCCTTCCCCACTACCCCCACACCCCAACCTTGCACACACCCTCCCCGGGTCCGTGGTTCCAGGAGTTCACCTGTGCGAAGGCCAGGTGCTCCCCCTTCCCCACTTCCCCCACCCCCCAACCTTGCACCCCCCCCCGGGTCCGGGGTTTCCCAGGATTTCCCCCTGGGAACCCCAGGTGCCCCCCCCCTTCCCCATACCCCAACCCCCCAACCCCGGGCCCCCCCCCCCAGGGTCCGGGGTTTTCCGGAGTTCACCGGGGGAAAGGCCAGGTGCCCCCCTTTCCCATTTCCCCCAACCCCCAAAACCTTTGGCCCCCCCCCCCGGGTCCGGGGTTTTCCAGGAGCCCACCTGGGGAAAGGCCAAAGGTGCCCCCCTTCCCCCCCCTTTTCCCCCACCCCCCAACCTTGCCCCCCCCCCCCCGGGTCCGCGTGCCGGGAATCCACCCGGGGGCCCCCCCAAATTGTCTCCCCTTCCTCATTTTCCCTTTGGGAAATATTTTTCCCAGCCTAAAGGCCTTTTTCCCCGGGTTTAATATCCCTCCGTGATCTGCCAGATGAAAAACGAGGCCTTTTTTTAGTGGTCAAAGGGAAAGGAAAACTGCCCCGGGTGGGGGGAATTACGGGAAGGGGAAAACACAGAAACTGCTCCGGGTAAATCCCACCCACCAAGACAGTCTAGACCGTAGAAAAAAGCCAGACGACCCAAATTTTTTTTTCCCCGCCCCCAGTTCGACCCCCCCAAAGGGCCTGGTCCTCTAAAAAATTTGGGGGGTTCTATTTATTTTTCCCCACAATTCATCAACTTTAAAATAAGTTTCATTTTTGTGTTTTAATAAGCAGCAAAAGTGCATTTGTGAATTTTTTTGGTTGTAATAACTGTTTTAAAAGTATTAAATTTCCCGTGTTTTTTTTTGGGTTTTGTCTTATGTTTTGGGGAAAAACGTTTCAGTTAAAAGGGCGGCTCACAATGTTAATAAGTCAAATTTTTCTGGGCTTTTTGGGTTATTTCCCGGGGAATTTTTCTATTCGTTAAAATGTATGATAGATTGTGTAAATGTTTTTTTTCCTGTATTTTACCTAAGTAAAATTACCTTAACTTACCATTTCAAATTGTTTTTTTTCACTCCCCTTACGCAATTTTTGTAAACGAAGCTTGTTGGTTCACCGTCATTCATACACTCGTAAAACTGCGCACATGAGCACACACACACACATACACACACACACACACACACACACACACACACCACACACACACTAACACACACACACACACAAAAAAAAACTGGAGGACCAAGCAGGGATAACAGGGAAGGCACTACAATGGATCAGGGAATACTTGTCAGGAAGACAGCTGCGAGTCATGGGTACGTGGCGAGGTGTCAGAGTGGGCACCTGTGACCAGCGGGGTCCCGCGGGGGGTCAGTCCTGGGACCAGTGCTGTTTCTGGTATTTGTGAACGACATGACGGAAGGAATAGACTCTGAGGTGTCCCTGTTTGCAGATGACGTGAAGTGATGAGAAGAATACACTCGATCGAAAAACCAGGCGAACTAAAAGGGGATCTGGACAGGCTGCAAAACCTGGTCCAGCAATTGGCTCCTGGAGTTCAATCCCACCAAGTGCAAAGTCATGAAGATTGGGAAGGGGCAAAGAAGGCCGCAGCGGGTACAGTCTAGGGGGTCAGAGACTACAAACCTCACTAAAGGGAAAAAAGATCTTGGGTGAGTATAACACCAGGCAATCTCCTGAAGGCACATCAACCAATAACTGCTGCAGCATATGGGGGCCTAGCAAAAACCCCAGAACAGCATTCCGACATCTTAAAAGGAATCGTTCAGGACCCCGTACACCATATACGTTAGGCCCATATTGGAGTATGCGGCACCAGTTTGGAACCACCCCTAGCCCAAACACGTAAAGAAACTAGAGAAAATGCAAGGTTTGCAACAAGACTAGTCCCAGAGCTAAGGGTATGTCCTACGAGGAGAGGTTAAGGGAAATCAAACCCGACGACACTGGAGGACAGGAGAGATAGGGGGGACATGATAACGACATTTAAAATACTGAGAGGAATTGACAAGGTTGGACAAAGACAGGATGTTCCTGAGATTAGACACAGTACAAGGGGTGGGACACTGTTGGAAGCTGAAGACCACAGCTGAATCACAGGGATGTTAGGAAGTTTTCTTCAGGCACGAGTAGTCAGTAAGTGGAATAGTTTATGGAGCGTGTGTGGAGGCAGGAGCCATACATAGCTTTAAGCAGAGGTATGATAAAGCTCACGGCTCAGGGAGAGTGACCTAGTAGCGATCAGTGAAGAGGCGGGGCCAGGAGCTCGGACTCGACCCCCGCAACCTCAACTAGGTGAGTACAACTAGGCGAGTACACACACACACACACACACACACACACACACACACACACACACACACACACACACACACACACACACACACACACACACACACACACACACACCACACACACACACACACTATAAACGTTATGGGATGAAAATATAAACTAGAATTAAGGTGGTGGTTCTTGCACACTGGACAGTACGACTCTGTCTAAGATACTGTGTTATGTTGTAATGTTCTGTGATGTGAGAATGTCAAGTAAAATGTAAAATTAATGTTGTGTTGTAATGTGTTGAGATGTTTAAATGTTAGCAGCATTATACCATGAATGTTGTGCCACACAATGGTATTTCTTCAGTCCTAATGTTTATGTTATAAATAATACTTAACGTTAATGTTTAGGTGATGTTTAACTCGTAGCTGAATATTATTCTGTACATAGTATTTAAAAGTAGTTAACTTCCATTTATGAATAACTGTTAACTTGATTATTTTTCAGTTAAAATTTTCTTAAAAGTTGTATTGATTCATAATTTAAATAATCTGGTTCACACATGATACCTTATAAATTATACCACACTGATTCACATTGAAAAACTTACTTATACTCACATGTAAACATTTTATGGCATAAT
>NC_069404.1:26274793-26277293 GCF_026875155.1 Cherax quadricarinatus
AAAGTAGAAGTGATGCAAGGAGGGAAGAGTAATGGGAGAAAAAAGAGAGGTTAAGAGAGTGGTGAAGCAATGTAAAAAGAGAGCAAATGAGAGAGTGGGGTGAGCTGTTATCAACAAATTTTGTTGAAAATAAGAAAAAGTTTGGAGTGAGATTAACAAGTTAAGGAAGCCTAGAGAACAAATGGATTTGTCAGTTAAAAATAGGAGAGGAGAGTTATTAAATGGAGAGTTAGAGGTATTGGGAAGATGGAGGGAATATTTTGAGGAATTGTTAAATGTTGATGAAGATAGGGAAGCTGTGATTTCGTGTATAGGGCAAGGAGGAATAACATCTTGTAGGAGTGAGGAAGAGCCAGTTGTGAGTGTGGGGGAAGTTCGTGAGGCAGTAGGTAAAATGAAAGGGGGTAAGGCAGCCGGGATTGATGGATAAAGATAGAAATGTTAAAAGCAGGTGGGATATAGTTTTGGAGTGGTTGGTGCAATTATTTAATAAATGTATGGAAGAGGGTAAGGTACCTAGGGATTGGCAGAGAGCATGCATAGTTCCTTTGTATAAAGGCAAAGGGGATAAAAGAGAGTGCAAAAATTATAGGGAGATAAGTCTGTTGAGTGTACCTGGTAAAGTGTATGGTAGAGTTATAATTGAAAGAATTAAGAGTAAGACGGAGAATAGGATAGCAGATGAACAAGGAGGCTTTAGGAAAGGTAGGGGGTGTGTGGACCAGGTGTTTACAGTGAAACATATAAGTGAACAGTATTTAGATAAGGCTAAAGAGGTCTTTGTGGCATTTATGGATTTGGAAAAGGCTTATGACGGGGTGGATAGGGGGGCAATGTGGCAGATGTTGCAAGTGTATGGTGTAGGAGGTAGGTTACTGAAAGCAGTGAAGAGTTTTTACTAGGATAGTGAGGCTCAAGTTAGAGTATGTAGAAAAGAGGGAAATTTTTTCCCAGTAAAAGTAGGCCTTAGACAAGGATGTGTGATGTCACCGTGGTTGTTTAATATATTTATAGATGGGGTTGTAAGAGAAGTAAATGCGAGGGTCTTGGCAAGAGGCGTGGAGTTAAAAGATAAAGAATCACACCAGGGTGGGAGTTGTCACAGCTGCTCTTTGCTGATGACACTGTGCTCTTGGGAGTTTCTGAAGAGAAGCTGCAGAGATTGGTGGATGAATTTGGTAGGGTGTGCAAAAGAAGAAAATTAAAGGTGAATACAGGAAAGAGTAAGGTTATGAGGATAACAAAAAGATTAGGTGATGAAAGATTGAATATCAGATTGGAGGGAGAGAGTATGGAGGAGGTGAACGTATTCAAATATTTGGGAGTGGACGTGTCAGCGGATGGGTTATGAAAGATGAGGTGAATCATAGAATTGATGAGGGAAAAAGAGTGAGTGGTGCACTTAGGAGTCTGTGGAGACAGAGAACTTTGTCTTTGGAGGCAAAGAGGGGAATGAAATGAGAGTATAGTTTTACCAACGCTCTTATATGGGTGTGAAGCATGGGATGAATGTTGCAGCGAGGAGAAGGCTGGAGGCAGTGGAGATGTCATGTCTGAGGGCAATGTGTGGTGTGAATATAATGCAGAGAATTCGTTAGTTTGGAAGTTAGGAGGAGGTGCGGGATTACCAAAACTGTTGTCCAGAGGCTGAGGAAGGGTTGTTGAGGTGGTTCGGACATGTAGAGAGAATGGAGCGAAACAGAATAACTTCAAGAGTGTATCAGTCTGTAGTGGAAGGAAGGCGGGTAGGGGTCGGCCTAGGAAGGGTTGGAGGGAGGGGGTAAAGGAGGTTTTTGTGTGCGAGGGGCTTGACTTCCAGCAGGCATGCGTGAGCGTGTTTGATAGGAGTGAATGGAGACAAATGGTTTTTAATACTTGACGTGCTGTTGGAGTGTGAGCAAAGTAACATTTATGAAGGGATTCAGGAAACCGGCAGGCCGGACTTGAGTCCTGGAGATGAGAAGTACAGTGCCTGCACTCTGAAGGAGGGGGGTTAATGTTGCAGTTTAAAAACTGTAGTGTAAAGCACCCTTCTGGCAAGACAGTGATGGATGTGAATGATGGTGAAAGTTTTTCTTTTTCGGGCCACCCTGCCTTGGTGGGAATCGGCCAGTGTGATAATAAAAAAAAATAAAAAAAACACTTAAACGAAATTTAAATAAAATAAGAAGTAAAGGAAATTAAGTTTATCATATTAGGGTAATAAAATTAACAAAAATAATTATGAAACATAACTAATACAAATATTAAATATAATATTAAGTGAATATATTTTATATTTATTATATTATGAAATATATTCATGCATTTCAGATTAATATGAATATATTGATATCATTTATTTCCTCGGTTTGATATTATTGCTCAAGTTAATTACAAAACAAATAAAATGAAACGCGAAATCAAAACACTTACAACGTCATATATGTGAGACCTGCTTGTTGCTGCTTACAAAGCTGTGCTTGTTGTAGACAAACACCTGAGACCTGCTTGTCTCTGC
>NC_069404.1:26284793-26359452 GCF_026875155.1 Cherax quadricarinatus
TGTCATCCTCCTCTGTACGTTTTCCAGAGCATTTATATCCATTCTGTAATACGGTGACCAGAACTGAGCAGCATAGTCTGAATGAGGCCTAACCAAGGATATAAAGAGTTGAAGGACAACCTGAGGACTTCTATTATTTATACTTCTAGATATGACGCCAAGAATTCTGTTAGCTTTATTGCGAACACTAATGCACTGTTGTCTTGGTTTTAAATTACTGCTAACCAGAACTCCTAAATCCTTTTCGCAATCAGTAGTATTAAGATCTACATCATTTAGTTTATATGTAGCATGGTTATTTACCTGTCCAACATTTAGAACTTTGCATTTGTCAATATTAAACTGCATCTGCCACTTCTCCGACCATTGCATCAGTCTATTCAAATCATCCTGGAGTGCTCTCGTGTCCCCATTAGAATGAACTGGACGGCCTATTTTGGTGTCATCAGCAAATTTGCTTATGTCGCTATTTATTCCCTCATCTATGTCGTTTATGTAAATTGTGAACAACGGGCCCAACACTGACCCTGAGGAACACCGCTTGTGACGTGCCCCCATTCTGATTTCTCCCCATTTATGCAAACTCTCTGCTGTCTATTTGTCAGCCATGCCTCTACCCAGGAAAAAAATTCTCCTCCTATTCTGTGTGCCTTGAGTTTCCTCAATAGCCTCTGGTGTGGAACTCTATCGAAAGCCTTACTGAAGTCCATATACACAATATCATATTCATTACCATGATCTACCTCCTCAAACACCTTAGTGAAAAAAGTTAGTAAATTCGTAAGACAGGAACGCCCCTTTGTAAAACCGTGTTGAGAATCATTAATCAATCTGTGCCTGTCAAGATGGCTACTAATTGCTTCGGCAATTATTGATTCCATAAATTTTCGCACTATGGAGGTAAGGCTTATTGGTCTATAGCTCGAAGCCAAGGACCTGTGACCTGCCTTGTAAATAGATATTACATTTGCCATTTTCCACTTATCAGGCACTATGCCAGTTTGTAGTGATATGTTAAAAAGATTAGCCAAAGGTATGCTATGTTCCTCTTTACATTCCTTTAACACCCTTGCAAACAGTTCATCAGGACCTGGGGATTTGTTAGGTTTTAGTTTCTCTATTTGTCTGAGGACCATGTCACTAGTTACAGCAATCGTACATAGTTTATGATCATCCTGTTCCACATAATCTATTATTTCAGGAATATCGCTAGTATTTTCCTGGGTGAAAACTGAGAGGAAGTAGGTATTTAGAATTTCAATCATATCCTTATCACTGTCAGTGATCTGACCAGAGTTACTCTTAAGTGGGCCAGTCTTGTCCCTAATCTTACTTCTGTATACCTGAAAGAATCCTTTAGGGTTAATTATTGAATCCCTTGCGACCTTAGCCTCATAATCCCTTTTTGCTTTTCTTATTCCTTTCTTTATTTCTCTCTTTAATTGAATACATTTGTTTCTTAACTGCCCATCCCCTCTTTTGATACGCCTATATATGCCTCTCTTTTGACCAGTGAAATGTTTTAATCTATTGTTCATCCATTTGGGATCATTTTTGTTAGTTCTAATTTCCCTACTCGGAGCAAAAGTTGTCTGGGCAACTAGAACTATGCTCTGAAAAACGTTATATTGGCAACCAAGATCACCTACCTGACCCATAGTCAGGACTTCCCAATTTAGCCCACCCAGGTAATTTTTCAGTCACATGAAGTCGGCCAAGCGAAAATCTGGGACAGAGATTTGATTGCAGTTATCTAGATAATTCCATGATATATTAAAACTAAGTGATTTGTGATCACTTTCCCCAAGCTCCTCATTAACCTCAAGATTATTAATTAGTGAATCTTTGTTGGCAAGAACCAAGTCAAGCAGATTGTTTCCTCTAGTTGGTTCTGTCACAACCTGTTTTAAAAAGCAATCCTGAACCGTATCAAGAAAGTCACTAGACTCAAGATTTCCTGTCATATTGTTCAAATCAATTTGTCTAAAGTTAAAATCTCCCATTATAACAATATTTTCTTATCTAGATGCCTTATGAATTTCGTCCCATAACAGCTTACTGCCTCCCTATCAAGGTTTGGGGACCTATAAATCACACCCAAAATTAATTTGTCATGTCCCTCGAGAAACTGGAGCCAAACAGATTCTGTGTTCGATGTCTCTAATCTTATATCATGTCTAAGACAACAATTTAAATTTTCTCTCACATACATCGCCACCCCACCACCCTTCCTGTTGATCCTGTCAGTGTGGAATAGTTTATAACCCTGTATGTTGCATTCAGAAGGCATTTCTCTATCTTTCAGGTTGAACCAGGTCTCTGTTATACCAATAATATCTATATTACCTACACTTGCAAGTAATCTTAGCTCATCTATCTTATTTCTTGGAATTCTACTATTTGTATAGTAAACTTTAAGGGAGATAGTCACTCGTTGCCCTCTACTATCCCTCTTTGTTTGTTGATCAATTGATTTGCCATTACTAGCAACTTTATTTTTGAATATTGTCTTTTAAACATATCCCTGAGGTATCCCGGTAATAACTGCTGTTTCTAACCCTAATGTTGCAGCCTGATTGTTTCCCACAAACACCCATACCTCTATAATCTATCAGTTTAAATTCCTAGACAAGTCATCAATTACCCTCTCAATTGAATTGGCTAATGCAACCACTCCATCCCCAGAGAGATGAACCCCATCCCTTGCATACATATCATGTTTGTCAAAGAATAGGTCCCAGTTATCAATGAATGGGATTGCAAGTTCCTTGCAGTAGCTGTCTAGCCAGAAAATTATACCAATTGCCCTAGACATCCATTCATTGCCCACTCCCTTTCTAGGCAAGATGCTATATATCACTGGGATCCCTCCCTTAGACCTACTACTTCTATGGCTGACCTGTACTTATCCTGCAGCTCCTCTCTCCTGCCCTTCCCAATGTCATTACCCCCAGCACTAAGACAGATAATGGGCTTGTTCCCATTACCTGCCATAATATTATCCAACCTGCTGACTATGTCACCAACACCAGCTCCAGGAAGACACTCTCTCTGTCTGACCTTTCTGTCTCTGTTACAAAATGCACGGTCCATATATCTTACCTGAGAATCGCCTACTATTAAAATATTCTTACCTTGATTAGCAGGGGAATCAGTGGTACCTTCAACCTCACTAACCACTGAAGTACGCTCGTCTTGGAGAGCACAGAATCGATTTCCTACCTTCACATCTTCTCTATTAACTCTCCTGATCTTCCTTCTTCCTGAAGTGTGAACCACTTGCCACTTAGAGCGGCTGCCACTATCACTGCTGGCGACCATTCCTTCCTTACCAGATGAATCCATCTCACACTCACTCTCAAACTCATCTAGGCGAAGCTTCAGCCTCTTATTTTCCTCCTGAAGAAGTAGAATCTCCTTCTTCAACACTTGAACCTGAGATTCTAAAACACTACAACAAGCCATGGTGCTTGTTTTATTAACTCGTCTGATGCTATGGAGGAGGATACGAAAACTGGTAAGGCAATCTGGGAGGATTTGCGTACTCCCAGCCCAAGTCTATCTTATATTTATGTGTTTGTGCATGTATGTAAGGCTCTAAGTTACTTCCGCTTCCACTGACCGATATGGACGACGCCCTGGTTGGGAATCATTTCTTTAGCCACAAAGACGAAAGCAATAGTGAATTCTTTCGAATGAAACTGGACCGTTTAGTATCAAGGAAGCTACTGAGTGCTGCTTGCGTTGAATTCCCAGGTAATTCCAGAAAATCCTGACAAGGAATTATTAGAACATTTGGTTTTCACATCATGAAATTATTGCTTGCTCACGAGGTTAGCATAAATTATTTAAAAAATACTGTCTTCCTAATTCGAGCAAGAAAACAGAGGAGTATGCATGAATGTCATCTGCTCATGACCTACTGTAGGAAGTTCTCTCTTATCATACGTTGCATGAACAGGAAAATGGTCACCTACTATATCTCACACAATGTTGTCACATCATCAGTCTTCCCTCTAGACTCAGTGTATGAATCAATATGTCAGGTGATCCATATCCTGTCTCACGAACCAGCAAATAGTCATCATACTGATGCCATACTAGTGTTAACACCAAAATATGGATGTATTTTGTAGGATTGTAGTGTGCGAGGCTGAGCACCTCATAGGTAGATACAATTCTCTGGAAACTGACCAGTTGATACACCAAAATGTTGAGCTACTGACCTTTTGCATGGAGGGAGGGAATCACAAACTGTATGTGTATTTTTTTTTATATTTTATTTAAAAAACACAATACACATTATACATGTATGCTATACATACGTCACATAAACAAAGACATGTGAACCATTAAATACTAAAAACAAAACAAATCCACGTTCCCTATCCCAGCACTAATTTTATACATAAGAAACACACGTTCAACTAAAATGTTTGATACCCCCAAAAAAATGCCGAACATACATGTGACTCCCATAAGGACAACCCACACTTGAACATACAGGTGGGTTTATTATATCCATAAAATACAACCAGTATTTTTATAACACAAAAGGCAATATAATCCAAAGAATGTCACACTTATTTACATGTACATGAAAGTTTATATACAAAGACATTCTCAATAATCGAGTCATTGCCCACTCATTTACTTACAACAAATATAAGAATGTATAAGAGTTTAATAAAAGAAGAACTATACGGGATATTAACAAAATCCTCTATCACACAATCCCAGTACTAAAATAACACTATAGCTGATAGCCATATTACCACCAGTTACACATCCAACAATATGTCCTACAAAACCCCTCCTTTTAAAATAATTAATAATGCCAGTGCAGACAAAAATATTTACATGCACCGTTCAAAAGAAATACCTTAAGAAACCCTAACAATTAGGGTTATACCCTTCCCCTCATTAAACCTTAATGGGAATTTACCAGAAGTGGTGATGTCTGAACAAAAAAAAACAAAAAAATATAAAGTACATAGGAAAACAGATATGGACATTACATTGCTATACACACACACCTGTATAAGGGGGAAGAATATACACCCAAAATATTTAATATCATAATAATAACGCATCAACCATGAACGGTCAAACTGTCATAACAACATTGTACAACATGGAGTTACACGTAAAATATAAGAGAATACATTACATGCTACTCATCTTTAAACTAGCTTATGTAAATATTTAATATAATCCAAGACTAGAATTTTTCATATTGAAACATGTCAAATTTGTTCTGCCCACACAAGGACGGGGCAAAAAACCCCCCTCAATAAAGACTATACAGGTACTCCCCTACAACTAACTAAATCCTAGCTTAAGATCAAACTTGTTGATGACTGGACAGAAGATCTAATCTCCCTATCTGAAACACAAATTAAACATCCTTGACATTGTAATATTCACTACATGAATGTGTGTAAAAGTATTACAATCCTTCTTCTATATAGGAGTACAGCTTAAAAGGAAAGTACTTCTTTTATTAAAATAAAAAAGAAGCGCTAAGCCAAAAGGGCTATAAGGAAAGTACTTGAAAGCTACGTGTCTAAAACTACAAAAATACAAGCTCATCCGATACTACGTACTCTTGACCTACAGGTTTTTCCTTGTTTTATTTTAATTTTTTAACACATTCTCATATTAAAAAAAAGGATTACTAGAATTCACTGGCAGAAATCTTTTTTGTACATGTTCAGTACTGCATGACATAAAACACCATAACAGCTGCGAAAGGCCACCTATCCTTGACAGTGAGTGCAATAATATACCCAAACCAAAATATGTAAATGTATGACGTTCCAGTTGTTACTGAATGAAACCATGGTACTGAACGCAAATATAAAATAACCCTCCAGGAACATAACCAGGTCACGAATGTATGCTCTCACTAGCTCACTCTCTCATCACCTTACCACTACTAGCACAACCTTAACACCCCCCCCCTCACATTAAAGGAGACCCTTCCCTTGCCCCCCCCCTGTTCCCTGGGGAAGTTGTGCTACAGTGAGATTACGATAACCTACCGAAAAACTTGATTCCCATCTCCCCCATATATTAATCTATTCCTACACCTTGTCCTAAAGAACCTTGCTGCTAACGCTTTTATCCTCAACTGCCCTTTAATCTGCCTCATACCCCAAGAAACATGCAAATAATCTGCCATAACATACATCAAAGCCCTCCCCACTTCACTTGCTACCCACTAACATCCATCGACAAAGATCTAAGAAAAGAACCAATTCCCCCCCCCCCAACAACCAAATAACCCCTGCCATCCAGACTCTCACCACGCCCAAAGATGAACAAAAATATACCACATGATAGGCAGTTTCCTCCTCCCCACAGAATAAACATGTTGCCTCTCTCACCAACCCCATCTTATGCAACATTTGCTTAGATGCAACCACACCCATGAGAAAACGGTATACCATCTCCCTAACCCTTGCTGGTATCCTAAGCTTCCTGAACTCCCCCATATGACCCTCCAGTTATACATGGGGTATACTGCGACCCCCTGCAATACACCCCTTCCCCACACCACACCCACCACTGTGTTTACCTTCAAACTTTTAACCTGCCCCACTGTCAACATGAATCTTATTACATCTTCACACTTTCTCAAATCCCTGCCACACCACCAGTTTCTAGCATCCCTCATCACCCTATCCACCCTAACACCCCTCTCCCCCCACCCTTAGATACCTCTGCTTAATAATATAATGCCATTACCCTAGGCCCTAAGGCCAACAAACCTAGTCCCCCCCGTTTCACCTCCGTCATGACCACATCCTTGGACAACCAGGCCCCCCCAAACCCCACACAAACCTCAACACCCGCCTCTGTATTTCCTGTATATCCTGCACCCTCAAAGGGAACACCTCCGCCACACTCCAGACCTTACTATACACCACCGAGTTAATTACCAACGCCCTCTGCTGTAACGCCACTTCACTGACCCTCAAACCTTTTAACTTGCCTATAACCCTACTCGTGTCTGTTTCTGAGTTAATCCTCCTACATTCCTGCAACTGCTTCATATACCATATCCCACACACCCTAATTCTGTCACAAACCGTCCATCCCATCTCCTCCCCCAATCTCCCCCCAACCCATGTTCCTACTTCCAATAACCTAGACTTTGCTAAATTAACTACCATTCCTGAAACATTCCCAAAACTTCTTATCACCTCTCCCACCCTTCTTAAAGCCTCCCCACTCGTAACTAACACAGTTGTGTCATCCACATAACCTACTATTCCCCCCATGCTTCCCCCCCTACCCCCGCAATTCCTCCTCCACAGCCTCAAAGAAAGGGTGTTGCACACATGCAAAGAGCAACTGCGACAGCGGGCAACCCTGCCTTAATCCCTGTTCCATCATCACCCCCCCCCTCCAGCTTTCCATTAACCTGCACCCTCATGACAGCCCCCTCATATAGAGTGCGCACCCACCTCACTACCCCCTCCTCCAAAACCCAATTTCTCCAAACAGCCCCACAAAAAGTCCCTCTTCACGCAGTCATAGGCCTGAGCCCAATCCAAGCCAAGGACGCCCCCTCCCCGGCAGTTCTCTATAAAATCCCTTATCCCACTGTGCCCATTCTTCATAGTCCGTCCCGGTATCCCATACTGCCCTCATGTACGCTATTCCCAATTACCTTCTTTAACCTGTTACCCAATACCTTCGCAAAAATTTTTTTTAATCCGTACACATTAACGACAACGGACGATAATCTCCCAAACCCTTATCCTCCCCCCCCTTCTTTGGCACCAAAACAAAACAACCCCAGTTCTCTGTGTTTGCGCCATTCTACCACGTTTTTAACATATAATTCAGAACCGCCACTAGGCACTCCCTCAGATCCTCCCAATGTGCTCTGTAAAAATCATTAGATAACCCATCTATTCCCGGTGCCTTCCCCTGACTCAACCCATTCACCACCTCCCCCACCTCTGCCCCCGTAATGCCTCCCTCCAACAATTCCCGATCCCCCTGCCCCAAACCCTGATGAACCCCTATAGCTCTAAATGTTTCTAACCCAACCACCCCTCCCCTTCTCTTCCATTTCTCCATAAACCAATAATCAGTATACCTACTGATAGAATCTGTGTCAGAGAGACCCTGTCCCCGCACATAACCCTCCCCTCCCTCCACGACAATATGTGCCACGGTATTCCTCAACTGTCTGTCCTTGAATTTTCGGAGTACATGCCCGGTTGGCTTATTACCTTTTAGTACGTCCTCCAATCCTGCCCTGACCCTGAGTGCATCAAAACGTTCATTATGCATCTCCACTAAACGACTTCTAAGTTCCCCCATAACTCCTACCACACCCTCCCTACCCCCCCCCCATAACAATCATTCAACTGGCCCTATAAATAATTTTGCAATGCAAACCTCCAGCGTGCCCGTTCCCTGCCCCTCTTCTTAAAAAATCCTGCAATCTGCACCTTTGCCTGCAACTCCCACCAATCTAGCAAATCCACCTCCTCATCCCTAGCCTCCCAAAACCCTTTCCACCATGTCTGAAAGGACCAACCTTGATCTTCCTCCTGTAAAAGCCTTACATTTAATTTCCAATAACTCTGATATATTCTCGGAATACCATCCACCCGAAGGTCAGCCAACACTGTTCTGTGGTCAGATAAACCCACGTCTACTGTTCTAACTCTCTCCACTCCTATCCCCTGCCTCACATAAATCCTATCCAACCTTGCCTCATAACTCCCCTGTACATAGGTGTGCTCGACCTGATACCCCCCCCTGCCGACCACATCTACTACCCCGACATCACGCAATGCATCCCGTAAGACACCCAATACGCACCCCGCCCCCCTAGGTATGACGTCTGCATGCCTAATCACACAATTCCAATCACCTCCAATTATCGCGATAGCAGGTAAACCCCTGAGATAGTATAACAATACGTCCCGAACAAAGTCTGTTTTTATCCTCACGTTACCAATCGCGGGCATATAAACTCCCACAAAACATACCCTGCTCTCCCCCCACCACCCATCCACCCGAACAACCCTCCCCCCTCCCCCTCCCTCCCACCCATGGCTCACAATGGACTGGTCTCCTTTACTAAAACAGCCACTCATCCCTTTAAAAGCATTGCCATGCTTACAAACAACTTATATCCTCTCAATCGCAACTAACTACCTGACTTATGGTTATGCTCCTGTAGGAAACAAACATCCACGTCATACCTTTTAAGGAACCACTCCAACCATACCCTTTTTACTTCAGTCTTTAGGCCATTAGCATTTATTGTTACACACCTGAATGGTCAAGGAAAGGCGGCTTACCTCTGTGCCGCTGTGGCTTGCTCACACTTCCCTTCAAGCTGCTCACACTTTCCTTACTACTCTTTTTAATAAGACCCCCTACCCCCCTGTCCCCCCCCCCCCCCATTTTCCCTGTACTCCCCCCCCTGTAGGGGATTTTCGAACCACCTCTGCCCATGCCTTCTTACCTGGTCTTTGCCCAGGTGTTGAAACGTCATCTAATTCAGTCAACCCCACTGGCCGCTTCCTAGAGCCGCCTCCCAAAGCCATCTCTTCCTCAGGTACATCCTCCCTGTGTACCTCTGCCACCACAAGTGTATCCTTTCCACTATTCCCTGTTACTTCCGTCTTCTCACTCAGCCCTTGCAATCGCTGCCTATCACTGGTCCGTCCATCCATGTCCTCTCCTACCAAAGTCTCCTCCAAGAATTCCTGGAGCACAGACTCCAAGGACACCTCCTGTGTCGACTCCGCCACTTCCTCCACCACCACAGGAGTTGGAGTAGGATCTCCATCCTCCACCGGGAGTGTGACACACGTCCCCATCTGTTCTCCCTCCTTCTCCACCTCCTCACTCCATAGAGAGTCCCAGTTTCGCCGTCGCCACCACACTCGTCTGCTGGACCTCCTCCACCGGGGCTGGCACCCCAGGGGCAACTGTACGTGCACATTGCGCCGCTATATGTTCATAAGAGTTGCAAAGACGACACGTTCTCCTTTGTCCCGCATAAGACACATATACCTGAGTTCTGTTGCCTGTCAACATCACATACGAAGGTATAGGCTTCTTTAATGTCATCTTGATGTTGTATGAACCTTCCGGGAGGCCCTCATATGGTCCATCCCGCCATACCCCTCCTCTAGCCTCATGAATGACTCCGTAATTGCTAAAAACTTCCTCTATACCAAACTTAGTCGCCTCAAAGGGTACATTTCTCACCCGTACCCACGTATAGTAAGTAGACACGTCATGCATGCACACATCCATCGTCGAGTTGAGGCACATTCGGCGTTCCTGGTACTCCTCCACCACACTGCTGTAGAAACTGGCCCTCAGAAACTTCACAAATACTCTTTTCATCCCATTAAGGGCCACACCATACAGTTCCTCGTTAAGGATGCCATATAGATCCCTAATAATTGCAGGAAGAAGTACGTTCATCGTAGCAGGGCTCAGAGAACCCCTTAACAGCTCAATGCAGACTGTGTTAATCCTCCTGCCGGTGTAATCCGCCATGTTTGATCAGTGAAAACTGCGCAGAAACCAGGTGAAGTGAGAGCTACTGCGCAGTCCGTCCGCACGGCCCAATAGCGATGCGAATTGATATTTTCACAACATGGCGCAGTCTGTGAGAAGGCGTTTGCACACGGTGTGCATTGAATTGTTGCGTGGTGCGATAACGCCTCAGTCTGCACAAGTGCTTTTACCGCAAATTATCCGTGACACCTATGGTGTTGCGGATCAAGAACTGTATGGTGTGGCACTAAATGGTGCCTATCGTATTTTCGTCAAGCTGAGATCAGCTGGAGTGTATGAACGGCTGGTTGACAAGTACCAGGACAGGAGCGTGGATGTTAATTCAGCGATACGTGTTCGCCTAATCGACGTGTCTAAGCATTACACATGGGTGAAAGTCCGAAATGTGCCATTTGAGGCGGACGAGACTGATCTGCGGTATGTATTTGAACAGTATGGACCTGTACACCTGGCTATGGCGGGTAAATGGACTGATGGGGCGTATGCCGGCTTGCCGGATGGTACGTTCACGATCAAGATGGAGTTGAGGCATGCCATCCCGTCTTACGTCATACTGGACGCATTTAGGACACAGATAATGGTGTACTACGCTGGGCAGCAGAAGACGTGTAGGTTATGTGGTGCATATGACCATATGGCGGCCCAGTGTGGGAGATGGCAGCGGAAAAAGGACCTAGGTAGTGAGATGGTGAAAGAGCCAGAGCCAGAGGTGGGTCATGCTGATGAGTCACCTGTACATAGAAGTGGCACTTCCTGGAGTGAGGAAGTGGAGCGTGAGCTGCCACTGGTGGGTACCAGCCCATCACTGTCACAGTTAGTGGGAAGTGAGGCATCTGCCTTGGAGAACGGGAAGACTATGCAGATTGGTGACGTGCGGGTAGAGGGAGGCCTACTGGTGAACGTGCAGGAAAAATCCTTTGAGAAGCAGGTTTCTGAGGATCACTTGAGTATGGTGAGGAGTACTGTTCAGATTGAAGATGAGCAACTTGGAAGATTGGCGAACATGGCAGATGACTCGCCAGGAGTGGTGGAAGTGATTGAGGTGACTGCTGAGATTCACAGGGAGGCATCCAGTGAGTTAGAAATGGATGCAGAGTGTGTCAACCGTAAGAGGGCGGCGACATATTCCGACTCGGATGATGTTTTGACCCCGGCACAGAGACCGGGGAAAAAGCCGTGGGTTGATGTGGTGCGTGGGAGCACTAAAGGTACGCCTGGTCCGGTGTTGGATCAGGGGAAGCCACCAGTGGGCAGTGGAGAGAAAAGTGGACGAAGCAGACACACTGAAAGCGTGTCAGTGAAAGGTGAAAAGGGCAGGGGGTGAAATCACATAAGTAGGTTTCCGGTGCATGACAGTGAATATTAATGGATTGTGTGCGAGTGAGAAGCGTCTGTGGGTAAAGGGATTTTTAAGACGTTATGCTATAGACATTGTTTTTGTGCAGGAACATAATTTCAAGCTGGGAAAGGAATTGGAGGTGGATGGGTACAAAGTGTTTGTGATGTATTCGGAGCGAATGAAGGGAGGGGTGGGAATCCTGATCCGAGAGACGAGCCCGTTTGTTGTTCTTAGGAGTGAAAGGGGGGGGGGTCGTGTGTTAAGAATAGATGGGTGGTGGAGAGGTGAGCGGATGGCAGTCGTTTGTGTGTATGTGCCGGCTGAGAATGATGTAAGGGTAAAGAATGAATTTGTGAATAACGTATTGGTATATTATTTGCGGTCATTACCGTCAGTGACAATAGTTGTGGCGACTGGAACTGTGTGGTGTGCAGGATGTGGAACCGAGAGGGCAGGGTGTTTTTTGGCAGGTTTAGGGGATCTATTGAGAGGTGTGGGATTGAGGGATATAGTTGATGGAGGGGATTGCGAGATAGAGCACACATTTCATAGAAAGGGATATGCTGCACGATTAGATAGGTTGTATGTGACAAGGGAGTGAGGGTGACGCGGGTGCAGACGGTGAATGTCGTTTATTCAGATCATAGGTCGGTTTATGCTGATTTAAATTGGGACGGTTTGCCTAAGAGATATTTGGGGTACTGGAAGCTGAATGTACGACTACTGGGTGAGGGGGTGGAGGGAGGGGATTTTGAAAGTTTGTGGGAGGACTTATGGGGTGGGGGTAAGAGTGCAAGCGATTTATTGGGGTGGTGGGATGGGGTTGCGAAGACGAGGATCAGGCAATATTATGTGCGAAGGGGAAAGAATGAGGCATGGATGACATATGGGCTTCAACAGTATTTAGAGGGGCGGTTGCAGGGTTGTTATCAGAGGGGTGCTGTGACAGGTGTGTATCCAATGGAGGAAATTGAAGCATTAAAGTGGCAGATAAGGGATATGCACAATGAGAGATTTGATGAGGCGAGGGTGCAAGGTGGGTTAGAGGAGGCGATTTGGGGTGACAGGCCGTCAGCCTGTGTGTTACAGGGTCAGTGGAGACGCAGGTTGGCAATGGAAATTGATAAGCTGGTAGTACACGAGGACTTAGGTGGGTATACGAAGGGTCAGGAGTTGAGAACTACTGAGGGTATGAGTGGTTTTATGGATAGTTGGTTTGGAAAATATTTGCGGAGTGTAGGAGTGAACGGTGAGGATTTAGAGAGATTGGGAGAGAATGTATCTTGTGTGCTGAGTGGGAAATGATCGTATGGCATTGGGAGGGGATATTGAAGGGGGGGAGGTATGGAGAGCTTTGGAGAATATGGCGAGAGGTAAAGCGCCAGGTATAGATGGGTTACCTTGTGAATTCTATGTGAAGCATTGGAGTGTGTTGAAGGATTTTTTAGTGAACCTGATGAATGTGATGAAAAGTGAGGGGAGGATGGGTGAGTTGCAGCGTACTGCAGTAGTAGTATTGATTCCAAAAGGGGAAGGCCTACTACAGTGCAGAACTACAGGCGTTGTCGTTATGTGCTGATTATAAGATATTCGCAAAAATCTTGGGGAACAGGCTGAAGTGCGTGATAGATAGAGTTGTTGCGAGAGGTCAGTATGGGGTGCCTGGAAGGATGATGTATGAGGGACATGGAATAATAAAAGATTTTGTGGAAAGTATGGAGGGGGAGAATGAAAGGGGGGGAGGTGTCTTAGCATTGGATTGGCAGGCTGCGTATGATTGCGTAGAACGAAAGGCACTGTGGCATATCTTACGGAGGCAGGGTTTTGGGGAAGAGATGGTACGTTGGATTGAGACTTTGTATAATAGGGGTAGGTGTACGTGTGCAGGTGAATGGGAAATTGGGTGAGTGGGTTTCAATGGGTAGAGGCATAAGGCAGGGTTGTCCTCTGTCTCAACTGTTTGCTTGTATACAGGACCCTTTTTATAGGGCAGTGGGGCGATGTTTAGGGGTGGTACGTGGTGTGGAGAATGGTGGGATGGGAATAATAGGGTATGTGGATGATACAACAATTCTAATGAGCAGGGAGGAAAGTTTACATGAGGTGGAGGATGTAATTGGTGGTTTTGAAGGTGTTACAGGTTTAAAAGTGAATGTGGAGAAATCGAAGTTGTTGGTCTTAGGGAATTGGGTAGGGAGGGCGCGATGGGAAACAGCTGTGCGTTGGTGTGTGGTGGATAGACTAAAGGTGTGTGGGATAATTTATATGGGGAATGCCGGGGAGGCACGGATGCTTAATTCTGGGAGGGCAGTGGATAGGTTGGTGGGTAGGTTAAATGTTTTGAGACCCTTGCATTTGACGATACATCAACGTGTAATAGTGGTGAATGTGATGTTATATAGTATGGTCTGGCATGTGGCAGCAGTATATCCGTTGGCAGGACCGGGCATAACTAGAATGCTAAAAAAGGTTTTTCGATATATATGGGGTTCTGGGTGTGATTGGTTGGGTAGAAGTGTTGTTATGCTACCGGTCGACAAAGGTGGATTGGGTTTAATAGATATAAGATTAAGGGTTAAGTGTATATATTTGAAGCGGGGGTTTCTCCGAGTGGAAGGTCGTGTGGGGAAGGGTGTGCAAGCATTTATATGAGGAGGCACGAAGGTGGTGGGTAGGATCAGAGATGAGAGAGTGTGAGGATGTGCTGCGAGCTTTATTGTATGTTAGAGATCCGTCTAGGATACGGGTAGGTGTTCTGGAGCGTGCTGTAGGGGTGAGGGTGATTGCGAATGTTGAGGCCATATACCCAATGTATGCATGGGGAGACATTTGGGTAAGGTTGCAGTTGGTGCGCATCAGACCAAGAGTGATTAGTTAGTTAGTTTAATATGTTTATTATGCACCCCATACCCATCCTGTGGGCGGGAGTCAAAAGATTACAGAGGTAATGTTTCGTTTCCTTCATGGAATATTGCCGTCTGGTGTGGTGCTTCGGGAGAGAGGGGTTTATGGTGGAGGACGTATGTAGGGTGTGTGGGGATAGGGAGACAGCTTTTCATGTAGTATATTTTTGTAAAAATTTGGAGTGTATACGGGAGTGGATGGGTGGGATTTTGAGGAGGGTGGGTGGGGGAGGGATATCGGTATTAAGGGCATTGAGTTTAGATGTGGAGGTGTGGAAGAGTCTGTGCAGCGTGCTTTGGTGTACATCAAAGCGGATTTTGTTTTCGTATCATGGGCCATGAGGGGTAATGGGGATTGGATGGTGCGAAAGAAGGTATATGGCTGCACAATGTACAAAACACTTAGTCGTAATAGGGGGATATATGGAAGTAGATGGGAAAGGGTTTTTCCTGAAGGATATCGAAGTATGAATGTCAGAGGTTTGTTGGCGGAATGAGGGAAAAAAAAAAAAAAAAAAAAAAAAAGGGGGGGGGGATGTTTGGATTTTCAGGGGTTGCACCGGGCTCGTCTCAGAATTTGGGAATGTATGAGGAGTTCCATGATATGGTGTGAAATGGCAGCGTAGTTGTGGAGTGTGTTTTAAGTAAGTTTGTGGTGGTTTGTAAGGGAAAAGTTAAGATTTTTATGGACATGGGAATGAGCAATATTTGTGTGCATGTGAAAAGTATACAGTCATACTCAGAATGGTATACTGATGTATGTTATGGATAAGTTAAATTTGGAATATGTTGTAATGTATTATCAGGATTGGTGGTTGTATTAAAGCAAAGGACATGAGGGCGTGATAAATATGTCTGTGTACCAAATGTACTGCTCATAATGAGATAATACAATGTGTGTGATTTTTATCATACATCAAGTGTATATAGCAGTATGTAAGAGAGGATTTCATGTACTCAGTATGGGTTGTATATTGGTATTTGGTGAAGTTCAATGAATATTATTGACGTGATGGGTATATAAGGACGTGTTCATGTACAATGTGTTAAGTAGGGTTAGGATGGTGAGGCAAGAAATGCTGCGGTCTGTAGAATAAGAATATAGTCTTGTTTAAGTTAATGTTTAATAGTAATGACTATGTATATTTCCTTATATGGTAGAAGAAGTTTGTTACTTAAAACTGGAAATTATATTTGAAAAATATTACTAAATATACGTGATTGTGTAAGTTCGCTTGTAGGATGATGTAGTGTATGGAAGTGAGGTGGGACGAATGTAGTGTATGGAAGTGAGGTGGGACGAATGTAGTGTATGGAAGTGAGGTGGGACGAATGTAGTGTATGGAAGTGAGGTGGGACGAATGTAGTGTATGGAAGTGAGGTGGGACGAATGTAGTGTATGGAAGTGAGGTGGGACGAATGTAGTGTATGGAAGTGAGGTGGGACGAATGTAGTGTATGGAAGTGAGGTGGGACGAATGTAGTGTATGGAAGTGAGGTGGGACGAATGTAGTGTATGGAAGTGAGGTGGGACGAATGTAGTGTATGGAAGTGAGGTGGGACGAATGTGTGTATGAAGTGAGGTGGGGACGAATGTAGTGTATGAAAGTGAGGTGGGACGAATGTAGTGTATGGAAGTGAGGTGGGACGAATGTAGTGTATGGAAGTGAGGTGGGACGAATGTAGTGTATGGAAGTGAGGTGGGACGAATCATTTGTTATATTGTACTGTGTTTAGTTTTTCTGTGGTGAGGTGTGGAGATTGTTATTTTCTAACCTTTATTTGTTTCGTAATTATTGAGGTGTTACGTATTATGTATTTGATATGAAGTTTAATATACAACAATAATAAGTGTGTAAAGAATTTTTGGATAATTGGAATGTCTTCGTACATACAGTTTTATGTAAAATGTCAATACCTGTGACATTCTTTGGGTTATATTGCATATTGTGTTTATGGCTGCAATTTTGGATGCACTAAACCCACCTGTATATGAAGCTGTGGGCTGTCTTTAGTTTAGTTCTTATGTATAAGTTTAGTGCTACGGTAGGGAATGTGGAGTTTTCTTTTGTTTATATATAATGGATACGTTTCATTGCTTACATTGTCTACATGTATAACTATGTATTGCGTTTTTCAATAAAATATAAAAAAAAAACTTCCCACCACATCTACCACTCCAACATCTCGCAAAACATCCCGCAGAACCCCCAAAACACAACCCGCCCCCTCGGAAAACACATCACCATTCCTAATGACACAATTCCAATCCCCACCAATCACCGTAAAAGCAGGTAAACCTCTCAAGTGATATACCAGAACCGCGCGTACAAAATCCACCTTCACTCTAGCGTTACTAGTTGCTGGCATGTACACACCTACAAAACTAACCCTCCTGGCCCCCCAAAACCCATCCACCCTGACAACCCTCCCCCCCCTCCTCCCAACCAACACCTCCTTTCAACCTCAATGCATCACATGTAAACAACCTATAACCTTTCAACAACAACTCACATCCTAACCTATGGTTATGTTCCTGCAAAAAACAGACATCAATACTAAATCTCCTCAAAACCCACTCTAACCATACCCTCTTGACCTCGGTTTTAAGACCGTTTACAATGAAAGTTACACACCTGAATTTTACAAGAATGGCGGCTTACCCCTGTGCCGCTGAGGCTTACTTGGTCCTCCTTTCATTGGTCTCGGTTCTTCTCTATCAATCCCTCGTTCCTGCCCTCCAACCCCTCCCTGTCCCTTCCACCTAGCTTCCCATTGCCCCCCCCCCCTCCTCCCGGAGTTGCCTTTGCTACCACAGCTGCCCACATCTTCTTCCCAGGCCTCTGCGCTGGTGTGAGGACTTCGTCCATGTCTGATGCCCCCGCTGATCTCTTGCGGAGCTACCCTCTACACACATTTCTTCTGCAACCACATCTCTTGATGGACCTCCACCACCACATTGCTCTCCTTTCGAACCTCACTCAAGTCTTCCTTACCCTGCTTCTGTTCATCCATCACCTTGTCATCACCTGACCTCACATCACTTTCCACACCATGCTCCGACTCTTCCAAAAAATCCTTCAGCACAGCCTCCAAAATCCTGTCCTGAGCTGACTCTGCAGTACCTAACGGTCTGTCTGACAGCGATATTCCCTCCCCCCCCGTTTCCACTGGTAGTGTAACACACGTCTCCAAAACCACCTCTGCCCTGTCGACCTCCTCACTCCATAGGCCTGTTCCCCGGCTTTCCACTTCACCCGTCATTACGTCCGCGGCTTCTAATGGCGTATCCACAGAAGCTGTCTCCTGACGCCTAGGGCCCTGTCTCCTGGGGCATTGTGCCACCATGTGCTCATAAGAGTCACATAAACGGCACGTCTTCCTCTGCCCCGCATAGTGTACAAAAACCTGTGTTCTATGGTTATGCAAAGTAACATATGATGGTATCGGCCTCCTCAGGGTCATTTTCAGTGTGAAGGATCTTTCCGGCATCCCCTCATAAGGGCCGTCCCTCCACATTCCATGCTCGTCGAGTGTACAGTCCCATAACCACTGAACACATCTTGTAGGCTGTATGCTGTTGCCTCAAAAGGTACATTCCTTACCTTCACCCAAGTAAAATACTTAGACACATCATGCAAGCAAACTTCCACTGCCGAATTGATACTCTTCCGCCTTTCTTGAAATTCGTCGACGATGGTAGAATAGAAGTCAGCCCTCATGAACTTCACGAAGACCCTTGACATACCATTCAGTGCCACACCATACAGCTCTTCATTGGGGATGCCATAACAGTCCCTGATAATGCTTGGCAGGAGAACGTTCATCGTGGCGTTGCTTAAAGATCCTCTAACCAGCTCAATGCAGACAGTATTTATGTGCCGGTACTGTCGGTCCGCCATCTTGGTGCTAATGCTATGTTTTCCTCACCAGGTGGCGTGCAAGAGAACCTGTAGAAGCGTCCTCTCTCCCGCAGGTCGAGAGACGAATATCTCATATATAGGTAGACATGTATAATTACAGGTTAAAATATGCTTATATACTAACATGCTTATGTACATCCTTACAAAACATGAAGGAATCCTTAGATAAATTATAATCATCGGTGTTCACAATAACACCAAGACACATTACATTGAATATCACATTGAATATCACCTCAACATCCTTTCCTCACACAATTCCACACACACTCACACAATCGTCCTCTGCAACACCCCCCCCCCTGGGAAGGCCAGCCCGTTCATTCCCTTGACCGCTTATAAAGACCACAAATCCCTCAAAAGAAAGTCCCTGTAGCCCTCCGAGAAATCCCTCTCCCACCTCCTACCATATATTTCCCTGTTGCGACACTTTGTTCTATAAAAGGATGCTGCAATGGCTATCCTACGTTCCTCCGCCCATTTGTCTCTCATTGCCCATGATATATACACAAAATCAACCATTAAGTAAGCCACTGCCCTTTGAACCTTTACCCCAACCCCACCTACATCTAAACTAAGCGCTCTCAAAACCGACAACCCTTTCCCCCCCACATACCGGATTACTTTCCCTAACCATTCCCCGCACAATCCCTGGGCTTTCACAAAAATAAACTACATGAAAAGCTGATTCATCTACCCACCAACCTGACACCCCCCCCCCCCCCCTTATTCGCCATTTCGTAAAACAACCCCAGACGGCAATATTCCTTTGAAGAAACCTATACTTTTCCTCCCTCACGCGTGGCCGGATGCGAAACCCCCTTTTAATCGGCCCCAAATGTCTTCCCATGCGTACATCGGGTACACTCCTTCCGTTGCCATTACCACCCTAGGCCATATCTTCCTCTCCATGGACCCTACCGCATGTTTCTCGGCTCTCGACCATCATCAATAGACGCAACAACTCCTCACCATCTCTCAAATCTTGTCCCTTCCACCATCTCCGAAGATCTCCCGCAGCATCCCCAACCCCCACTCCCTCCCCCCGAGCCCTTAGCAACCCATGTTTCACATATACACACTCAAACCTTCTTTCCAAAGAATTAACCCCAGCCCCCCAAGGCCCCCGGGAAGTGTTACCACCTCTCTTTTCAACCAATGGGCATCCCAAACCCAGATAAAACGGAAAACTCTGCTCAACAATCCCCGGGAAATTTCCCCATACACCAAAGGGTACAAAGTGCCACAGCCATATTTTACTGTACAAAAGCACATTGACCACAATGACCCTTGGTGTAGCATAAGATGTGTCGGCCTCAATCCTGAAAATCTTCCCAATACCCAATCTACCACACCCTTTGAATTATTCTCCCTCGCCATCTGAGCATTTACCCATATACAAAAACCCACAATTTTCACCCGGTCCACGACACCCAAACCTCACCCCCCCACCCCCGGCCCTCCTGCCCATCCCATTCACCCAATATCATGAGCTTTGATTTATGCACATTCACTGCCAAAACCTGTTGCCATCCCAAAAACATCTATAACTCTCTCCAGACCCTCCAATCCCTCCCTCCCCACTCACTAGGACAGTTGTGTCATCAACGAAAACCTATGATACTGGGACTCCCACCTCGTATGTCCTCCCTTACCCCCCTCCTGTATGCACCTTTCCACTGCCCTATAAAACGGTTTTCTGTAAACATGCAAAAAATATTGTGAAAACGGGAAAAACCTTGCCTCAATCCCCTGCCCATTTTCACATGCAACCCCACCCTCCCTTTTATCTGTACACCCCATCCCAGCTCCCCGATATAAAGTACGTGCCCAATTCACAATTTTCCTCCGAACCCTTGCCACTCCATGTTTCCCTCACAGAGCCTCCCTCTCGACACTGTCATTTTGCCGTTCTCCAATCCAACGCCACTTTTTGTTATATTATATGTGTTAGTTTTTCTGTGGTGAGGGGGTTTTGGGGATTGTTATTTTCTAACCTTTATTTGTTTCGTAATTTTTGAGGTGTTACGTAATTATGTATTTGTATGAAGTTTAATATACAACAATAATAAGTGTGTAAAGAATTTTTGGATAATTGAGAATGTCTTCGTATATACAGTTTTATGAAATGTCAATTTCCTGTGACTTCTTTGGGTTAAAATTGCTTATTGTGTTTAGGCTGCAAAATTTTGGGTGCACTAAACCCACCCTGTATATGAAGCTGTGGGCTGTCTTTAGTTTAGTTCTATGTATAAGTTTAGTGCTACCCGGGAGGGAATGTGGAGTTTTCTTTTGTTATATATAATGGATACGTTTCATTGCTTACATTGTCTACATGTATAACTATGTATTGCGTTTTTCAATAAAATATAAAAAAAAAAAAATAGCGATGCGAACAATGCTATAACGTTTTGTTCAATAAAAATAGCTTCACCAAGCAAACAACTCGATAAAAGATCTTGAGCAAATGTATAATAACTTCTTGTGCTGTCTTAAGTGTCTTTTTCATTCACCTCTCAACTAATTGACTCTTCTAGTTAATGTCAAACTTTAGAAAAACGCTAGTGGCTATTTTAATTTTCAGATTAAATTATTATGGTAAGCTAATAAGTGCTCCGAGAAAATGGTCGTAAAACCACACTTTTTTTCTTATTTTTTTTGTGAAAAGGTGACCGAAAATGTTTCCAGTAAATTTGCCTGAATACTTAATAATTTTGATATGCAAAAAATGCAGGAATATTTCATTTATTTCCGTCTATTAGGCATTCAGCTTAAAAAGTTTCCCTTTCTCTTTGCAAATGGTAGAAATTTCGCTAACTAACCTGAGCCAGTGCTTTACTCTGGATATGTGTAGCTTTCAGTACATTGTCCTCTTCGCTTTCGGGCTGAATGGACGCACTGCGCAAACAGCTCCTGCCTTTCTCTGGGGCGCAACTTCCTGTTTCACCAAGATGGCTGCCAGCTACCGCAGGAGGCAACCCGTGTGGGCTGACCTTTTTAAAGGGGCAATTTAAACCCCACGAATGCCTGTTTTATTACCAACGATTATACGGGACAACGTTTGGCAAATTTAAGTTGAAGACTTACACGGAATAGCACTTAATGGATCATCACGAATCTTCATAAATTCTGCACAGTGGAGGCATATGAAAGGACGGTGACTCAGTACCAGGAGGGAAAAACATCACCGTATCATCTGGTCTGGAGGTACGCCCCGCAGGATGCCTCAAAATACTACACCTGGGTGAGGAAACCGCAAAAGTTCCTTTCGAGGCAGACGATGTAGATATCAGAGAGACATTTCAAGATATGGTGAGGTGCATGATATAACTTTAGTTCGATGGACGGAGGGAACTATAAAGGGGTTGCCGCTGGATCTTACCCCGTCAAATGTTTTTAAAAGAAGACCTTTTCCACGTTGTTGTCCTGGGGGATTTTAGGACACAGCGTACGTGACCTACCGGGAAAACGAAAGCGTGTCGCCTGTGCGGCGCTTTTGACCACGGGGGCCGGATGTGGTAAAGCCAGGCCGCGGCCTTTGGGAACGGCAAAACCCGGTCCAGCGGAACCTTGCCGAAAAATTTGAGTGCAGAGGCAAAGGTTTGGGGGGGACGAAGGGGGGGGGGTGTTAAGAATTGTGTGCACACCAGGGGGCTTCGGAACTCCCCGAAAGGGGCCCGGGGTTAGCAGCACCTTGGGGTTGGGAGAACCGGGTGATCCCAGATTACCCACCCCCACAGGGATGTTTAAGTCTTTCCTGGAGTCCCTGCGGAGGAAAAACCCAGCACAAAGGAAATTTGACGGTTTGAAAGGACTTGATTGGCAATTCCAGAGCCTCGGGGGGTCAGAGCCGGGCATGTTGCTTTGCTACAGGGGAACGGGGTGCACAAGGGCAATGGAAATAGATAGGGAAAATTTTGAGGGCACATCAAAAAAGGGTGGGGGGCTGTCGGATGAGGGGTTATAACACCAGTCCGACGGGGAAAGAAGAGGGGGCAGGAGTGTTTAAAAAAAAAGGGGCAGGTAGTGCCAGGGGGGAGGGGGTACAGGCGGGAAAGGGTCCCGAGAAAAGACAGAAGCAAAAAAAGGGGAACAGACCCCCAAGGACATAGAGAAAGCCACCCTTTCTGAATCTTTAAGTGTAAAACAAAAACTGAATGGCCTTAGAGCTACGGAAACGATAGGGTTGGGGAGTTTTGGGGGCGTTTTAAAAAATAAAGTGTGTTTTTATTCAAAAACACAATTTAAATTTTGGAAAGAGGTTGAGGCTGAACGGTTTTGGGATGTATTTTGGGTTTCGGGGAAATTTAAAAAGGGTGGGGTCATGGCGGGGGGGGAGTCCACCCATTCCACGTGCTCAAAGGGGGGAAGAGGGGGGGGGAGGGGAGGGGGGGGGTGGAGGGATATGGGTGGTTTTAAGATTTTTTCTGGGGATATTATGCCGGCAGAAGTAACAAAAGGAAAAAAAGGGTGTTTTTTTGAAAGGGGAGGTTTTGCTTTTCTACGCGGGGTTTCCCAATGGTTTCTATAAAGGGGGGATTGAATTGTGTAATCAGGAATAAGGATTTGGGACCAAGGGGCGGGGTGTGTGCTTGGGTTTTTGAGGGATTTGTGAGGGATGCAGGGGTTTAGCTAGTCGGGGGCTGGGTGAAAGTGAGCCCTTTTATGTGGAGGGGTTATGCTGCCGGGTTTGGGAGTATATATAAACCGAGTAAAACAAGAACGTTAATGCGTTAATTTATTTTTTTCGGACCATCTCCCTTTTTTGGCGGATGGAGGGGAAGGGAGGGTTGTAGGTAGGGGGGTTTTTGGGAAAATGAATGTGGGGCATTTCGGGGAGAGGGGGGGGTTTTTTTTAAGGATGGTAAGCAAAAAATGGGAGGCTCGAAAACAAGAGGAAAAGGGTCTGGAATGGGGGGAGAAGCACGCAAATTTGCAGATTAGGGATATTACCAGCATAGAGGAAGGGTGGGGCGAGGTGGAGGTAGGGTTTACAAAAAATTTTTAAGGGCACAAAATGATTGTTATGAAGGGGGAGGAGGGGCTAGACAGGAAAAAATGATTTTTAAAAGGGGAAAGTTGAGGGATATAAAAAATTCTCGTTTTGATGCTAACGTGTGGGAAAGGGTTTAGAGGAGGTTCTAGGGGGTGACAAACTGTCAATGTTTTTGGGAGATTAGGAATGGGCAACGAGACCCCGATTAGGGGATTAGAGGTTGAAAGGGGGGTGGGGGGGATAAGGTGGGGCAGGTATTGTCCCACCGAGGGAATGGAATTATGGTTTATTGGGTTTTAAAGGAAAAATTTTTAAGCAGGGGAGGGAGGGAGAGGGGGGGAGAGATTCTGGGAGAAGGAATTCGAGGTTTTTTGGGGGAGGAGAGAGTGCGGTAATAGAGGGTAGGATCAGTGAGGAGGAGGTGGAGGGGGGGGAAAGGGGCGAGTAGGGGGAAAAGCCCCCGGGCATTGAGGGAATTTCCCAAAATGTTTCTATTTACACATTGGATTGTAGAAGGAATGTCTGTCAGGTTTTTTAAACTGTATGAAGGAAAGGGGGTTTGGGGGAATCGCAGGCACGGGGGTAGTAGTTTTGGGTCTATAAGGGGGGGGGGGGGGAAACCTTGGTGCTTTTGGGGCGATCCCCCTCATGTGTGCGATTAAAATTTTTGCGAAGGTTTTGGAAACCCGTATGAAAAAGGGCTTCCCCGAGCCCTACAAAGAACATTGGGTTTCCCTCAAGTATGCGGGGGGCATGGAAGAAAAAAGGTTTTTTGGGGAGGGTAGAAAACGGGGGGGGATTTTGGGGGGTTTGTTTGGAAGCAGCTTATGACAGGAGATAGACATATGTTTGTTTTTTTAAAAAAAAACGGGGTTTTGGTGATGAGATTGTGCGCTGGGCGACTACTTTGATACGCCTGCAACGGTCAGGTTCATTTTAAAGGTTTTTAGGGTGCCAGTGCGAGGGGGGATGGTTTGGACGGGGTTCCCTTGATCAAATCCTTTTGCAGATGCCGGACCCTTTTTAAAGGCTTATAGAGGAAGGAGTGGGGGAACGGGAGGGTGGGGGCCCCTGGGAGATTGGAAATGTGGGTTTTGGATGACACCAAAGTTTTGTAGGAGGGGAAATAGGTTTGGGGAATTGGGACGTAAATAGAGTTTTTGGTGGGCGAAGGGTGAGGTTAATGGAAAAAAGTCAAAGTTTTGAATGGGCCCGGGGGGGGGGGGGGGGTTTTTGGGGGAACAGTTGGGGGGAAACAGGGTAGAATTAAGATTTGGGGGGGTTGGTTTTTGGCGCGCTGGGAGGCACAGAGAAAAAAATTTCCAAGGAAGTAGTGATGAGCGATGGTGGGATGCGGGGGTGGGGGTGGGATGAAACATTGCAGCAAGGGTGGGGGGAGTAAAAAACTGTGTACAGTAAAGGTGGGGGCGTGGCAGAAATATATCCCCTGAGGTCGTGTGAATTCGGGAAACGGAGGGTGGTTTTAGGTATTGTGGGGTTATTGAAAGCCGGGCTACGGAAGGAGGGGGGATGAGGGCGTGCGGCAGGGGGGCGGGGTCTTATACCTTTGGACACACGAGTGAAGGCAGTTTGTGAAGCAGCGTATTGGGGGTGGGAGGGGAGGGGGGAGAAGGGTGGGAGAGGTCAAAAGGATGGCGAAAATGGGAAAGGGGAAAGGCACTAGGGATTTTAAAAGTTAGGTGCGAAATTTTTGGCAGTGGGGGAAAAGCAAAAAAAGAAAGGGGGTAAGTACTTGGGAGGACAGTTGGCAGGGACAGTGTACAGGGAGTAGCTCATACCCAAATTATGATTGGAGGGCTTTTGGGAAGACTTTCGGAAGATCGTTTTAAGCCGGGTTCGGAAGGGTTTATAATTTTTTTGGGGAATTCTAGCCAAGGTCATGCTATTAGAAGGGGTTTATGTATCTGGCACTTTTTTGATTGTGAGGAAGAGGAGACGGCTTTTATCCATAAATTTTGTGAAACCTTGGGTTTTGAAAGGGGCATGGTTAGGGGAAGTTCGGGTTTTAAGGGCGGGGGGGGGAAAGAAACATTTGATTTTGGGGTTTTGCATTTTGTTTGGGGGGGGGTTTCCAAGGCTTCGGAGGGCAGTGATGATGTAGTGGAAATTTTTTTGTATGTTCTTGGTGCTGCGGGAGGGGGGGTGAATAAGGGTGGGGGGCGCTTTGCGGCGAGTTGTATCGTACATAGCAAAATGGTACTTTTGGGTTTGTGGGTAAATAGTTTTCCCGGGGTTTAAACGTAATCTGTCGGTAGTGAAATGTTGGGGTTTGGATTATTTTAAGCTGGATTGGGCTGGTTCCCCAAAACTGGCTTTTTTCTTTTTTTGAGTTAGTGGAGGAGGGAAAGGTGAATAAAAGTGTGTGGGAGTGGAGCATAGGGGTGTAAAGTCTTAAAAGGGGGGGGGGGCGTAGGGGTGAACGGGTGACATTGGTTAAGAACAGTTTTTATACTTTCGATCAGGTACGAATTTAAGCGGAAAGGGAACGTGATTTTTGTGTTTTTTTAATACAGATAGCATGGGGTGGGGAGGCGGGGGGTGGCTTTCTGAAGTGTCTTTTGCCAGGGGGTTTTGTTAAGTTTGAGGTGTACTGCCCGGTAATGTTTTTTTGGGAGCCAAATTTTTATTGTGTAACTTAGTGCATGACAAGAATTTGTATTGCTCGGAACATTGTTAAAATATATATACTTTTTGAACAAACACAAAAAAGGGAAAAGTTTTAGTGAGTGAGTTACAATTTTCTAGGTACTGTTACCATTTTAGTTGGTATTCTTGCTTTGTCAAAAATTTACTATCTTATATTTTTAAGTTATTTATGTTAGTTTTATTTTTACTTTTTAAAAGGAACAAATTAAGGTGTTGGACTCTAGGAAAAGTGGCATTTATTTTGCACGGGGAAAAGGGGAATGAAATAATAGTTTGGGATCAAACGAATGTCTTTGGGAAAAATTGTACACTGTATTTAGAAGACGGAAGGATTGGAGGATTGCAATATAGTTTTAAAATTCTTATGTAAATTACACACCCTCCCCCGCTCCCGGGTGGGGGTGGACGTTTGCTACCCTCTTACAGGCGCAAGTGCTAGCCAGGTTGTCACAATGGGTTGGGGTGCGAGGAATTAACACTGTCGGCATAGAATTAGGAGGTAAAATTAATAAGATTGGGGCGTTGACGTTTTGCCTCATTTATTCGGACATATGGGATGAGGATTGGACCTTTACGGTGTAGCCTTAAATGGAAACTACCGAAGTTTGTGAAACTGCTGTCATCACACGTTATGAGGATTACTTGTCAATACAGGATGTTTCTACGAGGTTAACGAGGGCATCCTGGGAAAAATGGGCGATGTTTCGAGTCAATTTACGTATTAAAATTACGTAATGTGCCTTTCGAGGCAAATGAAGCTGCCACGTAATTGTTCGGGAAGTTTGGAACTGTAAACCCTAGCTCAACAAGGAAAAAGGAGGGGAGGGGGTTATGTGGGTTATCCAGAAGGTAGTTTTGCCTAAAGATGACTCTGAGGCAACCTAACCTTGATGTTTTCTTGAGGAATTTAGAAACAAATACTCGTAACTTTTGCTGGCCAACGTAAACTTGTAGACTGTGTGATGGTTTTGATCACTAGCGGTGAAAAGGGCGGCGGAGGACTGGCCAAGGAATTAGAGGCGGGACCCACAGTGCAGATAAACCCCGGATGGACTAGGGATGGTGGTTGTGGAGTGAGGAAGTGGAGAAATGCAACGTGAGGGGGGATGGGGTCGTGCACAATTGATGCGTCTGCAGAGGGTTTGCACAGGCGGACAAGGACGAAACCAATGACGTAGAAATTGACGTAGTGCTTGAGCAGTTTTGCAGGAGATGTTCCCCAAATCGGGGGAAGCCCTTTCAGAGGTAACGACGGGGGACCAGGACAGGGGCGAGGGGAAGCATGCGGGTCGAAGAAAGGAATGTAAGTCGGCTTGGCCCAATTGAGAAGGGGAATGAGGTGATAGAGTGGAGGTTTCACAAGAGGAAGGTCAGGAAATAGCATGGCAGAAGGGAAGTTCGAGGAACGGGGGCTGTCACTCTGACTCGATGACGTCCCACTCCAGCACAAAGACCAGGGAAAAAGGCGGGGATTGAAGGTGTGTGGAGGCCCGAGAAAAAGAAACGCCCCCCCAAAGGGGGTTTGGGGTGGGGGGGATGGGGTAGGCCAAGGCGTGTGTATGGGCTACTGGGCAGCGGGAAAAATTTGGGGGGGAAAAGGGGTGGAAAACGTAAGCAGGCCCAAGGTGTATGACAATTTTAAAGTTAAGGTTTATTTAAAAGTGGTAAGTGTGTATGGTTGCGAGACTGCTGTTCGTTACAAGGTAGATGTTCCTTTAAACAAGAGCATAACTTTTAAAAAAGGAAAAAGTGGGGGGAGGATAAAAAGCTTTTTTAAAATCCAACGACAGTTTTAAAAAGGGAGTAGGTGTTTTAATTTGTGAGGGGGAGCCCTTTGTTTTGCAAAAGGTTTTTTAGGGGGGGTGGGGAAGAATAATGTGAGGGAGGGGGGGGGGTGCGTGAAAGCGTGTCCTTTGTTTGGAAATTATGCTCCGGGCGAGAACGATCAGGGAAAAAACGGGATTTGTAAGGGGTGATTGGGGTATTTCTTGAGAGCGCTGCCCCGGGGGCATTGATTGGGGGAGTTGGAATTGATAAAACGGGGAAATTGAGGAGCCAGCGGGGGCGGGGTATTTTTCAAACGTGTTGCGAGCCTGTGTAAGAATTGGGGTAGAGATGCATTTTGGGGGGGGAAAGGTTTAAGTGCAACATACGTAGTAAGGAGGGGAATACGCAGCTAGAAAGGGGTAGAATCTATATAACCCCGGGGTTTCAGGGATTTTTAACACATAGAAACAATTTATTTAATCACAGGGGGTGGGGGTGGGGGTAGCGGGATCGTTGTGAAAAAGGTTGAAAACTGCTGGAAATTAAACACGCGACTCCTTGAGGATGAGGAGGGAGGAGGGGTTTTTTCCCGTGGAGGAAGCTAAGTGAGGAGGGAAAAAAGGGATAATGTTTACGTTGGTGGGACGTGGGCCCCCAGGAAGGGGTTCGTTGGTTTTACGGGTAGGGGGAAACGTAAACGACGAAGTATGGATTAACAAATTTTTTGGGAAAAAGAATAGGATACTATATGAAAGGAGTGCGGGGAGGGGTATTCCAAAAAAGGGAAATAGATGATTGAAGAGCGGATAAAGAGGGGCAGGAGGAAGATTTCATGCGGTGCGGTGTGGGGGAAGTGCTTTTGGGGGGACAAGCCATCGGATGTGTGTTGAGGAGACAACAGCAGAGGAGGGCAGCGCCACAATAGCAATTTGGAAAGTGCGCACTGAGGGGAAAGGGTTTACGGAGGGGGAGGTGTTAAAAACAAAGGAGGGGTTATATGTTTGCGGATGCGTGGTATGGGATTTTTGGAAAAATAAAGGAGTTAAATAGGGGGGATCTTGATGGGGTGGTGTGTAAGCCTGACTCTGGGAGAAAGGGTAGGGAAGCTTTGGGTGGTTTTAGATTAAGAGGGAGATATGGGGAGCGCTGAGCAGTCAGGGCAAGCACCAGGATTTTATGGGCACAATGAATTTTTCTTTAAAAAATTGGGATTGTTAAGGGGTTTTTTAGTACGCGTTCAAAAGAAAAAGACGGGGGGGGAATGGGGGAAAGCAAATCGGGGCGAGTGCTTGTGCCCCCAAAGGGAAGGGACAGATACCTTTAAAAATACAGGGCAATTACTCTCATGTGTGGGACTATAAATTTTTCGCGAAGATTTTTGGGGGGTGGTTTTAAAAGTTATGGGACTTGTTTGTTTCAAAAAGGGCAAAAGGTTGCCAGACGGCGTGGTCATGGGGCACGGAATTCTAAGGGGTTTGTTGAGAGTTTTTTAGGGGGCACAGGAAGAGGGGGGAAAGGGGGCGATTTTATGGAGGGTGCTTTTGATCAGGGGAAAAGGGGGGGTTAAGGAAAGATCCTTAGCAAACAAGGTTTTGGGGTGAATTGGGGGGGGGTTGAAAGGATAAAGGGGCAAAAGCGAGAATTCAGATCAATGGACGCGTGGGGGTGTGGTGAACATGGAAGGGGGTTGAGGAGGGTGCCCCCTATCCAGTTTTTTGCAGTGTGCAAGTCCATTTTATAGGTTGGGTTTGAGACCAGTTGGTGGTGGGGAAGTCGAGGGAGGGGTTGATTAGGGTCATGTTTGGGAGGACGTGGAGACCGACCTCCTAGCCGGAAGGGAACAAATTGAGAGAGTTGGAGGGGGGTTGGCAGTTTGGGGGGCGACAGGCATGACGGTTTAAAGTTTTTGAAAACAAAGAATGGGGCTAGGGGGGTGGAAAACAGAGTTGATTGGGGGGATGTGGTGAGAAGGCAGGAAGGGCTTATTAATATGGGCATTTCGTATGAGCGCCTACGGGAGGCTAGGGAGGCGAATTTGTTGGGAAAGGTGGAACGCTTTTGGGAAAATCGGTTGGGGGTGTTACGGCCTTATCACTTGACATTGTTTCAACGGGGATTGTTATTAACTTTATTGCTGTACAGTAAGGTATGGTATGTAGCAGCAGTTTTTCCATTGCTGAGGGCTGAGATTACTCGTATCCTTAGAAGTGTTTTTAGGTTCTTATGGGGCTCAGGATGTGAATGGATGAAGAGGGAGGTGGTGACTTTGCCGGTGAGGAAGGGAGGTTTAGGTTTGTTGGACCTGGGAAGGAGGGTGAAATGCATTTTCGTCATGTGGGAGTGGAAAAGATTAGGGGGACAGGGGGGACATGCATGCAAAGGTTACATGATATTTTGAGGGGAATGTATGTGGGTGGGGAATGGAGGGAGTGAGAGATTTTGTTGAGGGCACTTTTGTGGGCGCGCGAGCCAGACAAATTAAAGGTGAGGGATTTATATCGAATATTGAGGGTAGAGGAGACGGCCCCAGTTGAGGGGCTGTTCCCGATGTATGCATGGGGCGCTATATGGAGTCTGTTTCGGTAAACTAAAGCTAGGGCCCAGGGGCGAGAGATCATGTTTAAAATTTTTACAAGGGATTCTGCCTACTGGATCAGTCCTCAGAAACAGACATGTGGTAGAGGAGGGTTGGTGTGGGTTATGTGGGGAGTTGGAAACAGCCTATCACGTGGTATACTTTTGCAATTATTTGGGGAGTGTGAGGGAATGGCTGGGGAATGTGGTCAGGAGGATAGGAGGAACTGGGGTGTCAGTGTTGAGAGCGCTGAGTCTTGATATAGGGGGGGGGAGGGAGAATGTGGCACGGGAGTAGCTTATATCATGGTGGATTCGTGTACATTATCGTGGGAATGAGAGGGGTGGATAATGGGGAGACGAGGAAACGAGTTTTAGCGAGGATTTTTGTAGGACAATGAATAGGAATCGGGAAATTTATGGGAGGAGATGGGAGGGAGCTTTTACTGAGGGTTACAGGTCCATAACTGTTGGGGAGTTGCTAGAGTTGTGAGGGGGGGGGAAGTGGGTTTAAATTGTTGTGTAAAGCATTAGATAAAAAAAAAAGGGGGGGGGTATCAAACGGGCTTGCCAAACGAAAGATGTTGGTTTGGTGTGCATGTGCGTGGGTGAGTGATAAGTGCAAGAGAACGATTGTGTGTAATTGGGATGTGCATGGGAGTGCTGAGTTCACGCGTTCTTAGTAGTTATTTAATATTGTTAATTAATGCCTTCTGCTGAAGGCTATCGTAGTAGCGTATAAGAGTACAAGTCTGAGAATGCTGCATGGGACAGCAATAAAGATAGGATTTGACTCCCATTGTAAACTAATTCAGTTTCTAATGTATATATATATACATATGTATATATAAATAATATTAGGACAGCAGCTGGCGTTTTCACTACTGTAGAGTTATTGTTTTTAATATAATATGTTCTTAAGTTTAATTTAGTATGGTTAGTTTATAAGTTAAATAAACAACGGTGAAATGCTTACATTTTGGGGAGCTGGGGTAAATGTGGGGGGGGGGGGGTTATACGGCTTGCATTTTTGCGGCATGTAATTGTGTGTGGATATTGAAATTAGCAGTCGGGAAGGAGCAAGAGGATTCTTTATTTTGTATTACTTGAATAGTTATATTTTGTAGTAATGAATTGTGTATATATTTGACATATTAGTGCGTATTCCAGTGTATAGAAATTGATGAATTTATATTGTCTGTCGATGCTCTCATGCTGTATGCTTTTGTTAATGTATTGTATGTTATAAATAAAATATAAAAAAATAAAAAAAATTCTTATGTAAATTTCATGGAACTCAGGGTGATAATAATGTACACCTATTAGTCGGATGATAAGTATTGATATTATTATGCTTATTGTAATATAATTTGATTGATGAAATGTATGATCTGGTTTTTAGCTTTGGAGTAAAGAGATAAAAAGCATAGGGGATAGGGGATATTTTGTAAGCACAAAGATGAATCAGCAGGATGTATTTAGAAAATGTAACATTTTTATTTTTCTGTGGCGGAGACGATAAGGGGTTCTCATATTCCTTTGTTATTGTACCTTAATGTATTTTTAAATTCAATGACTGATGGAGGTTATGAGTGGTGACGGCAGACAGTTACTAGGCATGTGGGGGGGGGTGAATTATTATTATTATAATCAAGGGGTGCTGTATAGCCCTTGTGGCTTAGCGCTTCTTTTTGATTATAATAATAATAATATAATCAAGGGGGAAACGCTAAACCCGGAGGATTATACAGCGCCTGGGGGGGGGGGGGATGTGGAAGGCATTCAGGCTTAATTCGGGGAACTGGAGCACAGATCCAATTCCCTAAATCAAGAACCCCTCACCAACATCAAGGAACCTTCCTTGAGGGGGGGGGGTGAAGAGTCAGCGGTAGTGTATTAAATCCACCACCGTGCACGATATTGATTGTTATCATGGGGTATATGAGGGTTAGGGTGTGGATTGGTTTCTTTGGTGGATGTGTGCCATCATGTTCAGACTTTTCTTGTATTATAGTCAGCCTTTTAGATGGCTGGATTGTGTTTATACATGTTGTCAATGATAGCCTTAATGCTCTAATAAATGTATAAGAGATGTCAATGAGTATACTCAGGTGAAAGTGGTATGTTTTTCAAGGGGGGGGGAGTGTCAGCATTACTAAGTAGGACTATCGTTTTTAATTAAATAAGACCATTTTTTCACGTGAAGCACGGTACATAAAAGTAGTGTTTGATTGGAGTGCAGCAGCCAATTCTGATGTCATTATATAAGTGCTTCTTTGGTATTTGTGTAGTCACTGCAGATTTTTTTTTTTTTTATATTTTATTTAAAACAATACATTAAATAAATAAAAACATAATATCAGTTCTTACCCAGAATTATAAATTACATTGTCAAAATACACAAACATTTAAACTTTGTGCTGACACTAACTGTCCCTCATCCCCTATACATTTTTTTTTTTTTTATATTTAAAATACAGTATACATTATACGTGTAAGCAAACATGTTACGAAACCAATCAACATGTAACAACAAAATTAAAGTACAACATACGTATACACCATCAAAAAAGAAGAAGAAACTTCGCACAGGTATACCAACAACATATCCAGAGAATCTACTTCAGCACACTTAAACATCTTATGCCAAGTTTATATACAAAACAATTCTTAAAAGGTAAAAACCTCACCACATACCATTAAAACCTATACATCCACCCCACCAAAGGTCCATTTATAAAGTCGTACATATGTGCTCTGAAGTAAAAGGTAACCCCCCCCCCCCCATCAAATACCTACAAAACATCGCATACTATAAGAGCGTAGGATACTACTTACTCTAAGTAACAATTATGAAAACTTTCCCTAGCATACAAGGATAATATACTCTATATCTCAACACGGGTGCAATCCACCCAAGACTTCATACACTATATACCCTATAGCAGTATTAATACATAATATACACCGCTACTTTAACTCATATGCACACCTGATCCAACAAAGTCATCTGAAATTGCGTATTTACACAAAATCAATATACATTTTATATTACCTTACACATATTCTTATATGTGACTTTAAACATTAAAATAGCAAAGGGAAAACAACAGCGTGAACTTAAAATATTTAACACTACCCTACACAGTGTCACACGACATGTACTATATAATCTTAACCAGGCCGATGAAACATATGTTAGGCCTTATGTACCAAAATACAATCTCGCATAATATAAAACTGTACCACGTTACTCATTACAGCTATGTTAACTTCGAACCTTCTGATATACAGAAATTGTCTTACAGAATGCATCCTACAAGAAGGGAAACACCGGACTTTGTATCACAGCATACTCGATACAGTCTTATGGCATACCTTAGTAACACCATGTAGTATGTGCTTTCTATAACATCTTTGAAGGCACTCTCACAATAACGAACAGTCATTCTCACACACATTACCAGAGACTTTAGGCATATTGAGCCTCATGTGGTGAAAGTTGCATCAAGATCGTCCAATAAATAAAGTTATTAAAAATAAAAATGTGAAAAATTGGACATGGCAACACTTATAGCAACGCAAGTCAATATTGGCAATCTCGAAATCATTGTTGATAATCACAAATGATAAAGTAATGCCAAATTGACTATCTAATGGATATAAATAATGCAATAACATGTTATGGTACCCAAAAAAAAATAGTCTTTACTTTAATTTTTTTTTTTTGCACTTTACATCAATTTATGCAAAATTGAAGGGATTATTACCCAAGACAACTCCATTACAAAGTCAAACAGGCTCCCCTGAATAACTTTAGTAAAATTCAAAATGATCGGTTCATAAATAATGGTTTTACCTCAGAAAAATACAAATAAATGCACTTTTGAAAAAAATCAACAAATACATTGAACATTACTATACAGTGGGTAAAAATACTCATAGTGCCTTTATACGTTTATTGAGAGTAGAACTGGTTATATAGACATTATTCCTGAAGTTCCATGAAGATCCCTTTGTCCTGAAGTTCTCTGGTGGCCGGCCAATCTGAAAAATCCATCCCAATCAATCTGAAAAGAAATGAATTCTCAAAATCCTATTCCCAGTGATTATGTACAGATACATATAATTGCACCCATATATGATATTTATACACATACCAATATAAAAATATACCAAAAAAAACACTAATAATTACGTACCTATGACTGGATGTAGGTGGACACATGATTATCTAATGTCCTCCAGGCAGCAGTGGAGGTAGTAGTTGTGGTAGTAGCAGCAGTGGAGGTAGTAGTTGTGGTAGTAGCAGCCGTGGTGGAGGTGGGCATATTTGCGGGGCTCCTATATTTTGTCTAACTTGTTTTTGAACATGAAATATCCAATAGTTCAGTAGCAGTGAACAAGGACAGGTGTTGAGAGGAGGGTGGTGGTACTAGCATCGTGGCGGCGTCACCACGTGGTGGTACTAGCATCGTGGCGGCCCCCGTCAACCCACGTGGTGGAAACTAGCATCGGGCGGCGTCACCACGTGGGGGTACTAGCATCGTGGCGGCGTCACCACGTGGTGGTACTAGCATCGTGGCGGCGTCACCACGTGGTGGGTACTAGCATCGTGGCGGCGTCACCACGTGGTGGTACTAGCATCGTGGGGGCGTCACCACGTGGTGGTACTAGCATCGTGGCGGCGTCCCCACGTGGTGGTACTAGCATCGTGGGCGGCCGTCACCACGTGGTGGTACTAGCATCGTGGCGGCCGTCACCACGTGGTGGTACTAGCATCGTGGCGGCGTCCCACGTGGTGGTACTAGCATCGTGGCGGCGTCCCCAAAGTGGTGGTACTAGCATCGTGGCGGCGTCACCACGTGGTGGTACTAGCATCGTGGCGGCGTCACCACGTGGTGGTTACTAGCATCGTGGCGGCGTCACAACGTGGTGGTACTAGCATCGTGGCGGCGTCACCCCCCACAGCAGCTGCTGCTCACTTTGCTTGTATAGACCTTTCATTGCTTCTATGTGCCTTTTCCTCTTGTGGCTAATGTTCTTGGCAAACTGTTTCTTCTTTGCAGGCATTGTGTCCCAAAAATGTATACAATAAAAGGCAAAAAAGTAACGTCCCAAGGGTAGTCAGCTGTCAGACAAAGTGACATACCCACTCTCTTCAGATTTCCCAGTCGGCACTGACTTGATATGGTGTGAGCAGCTCCTCCTCACAGCTAACCTGATGGTTGCCATTTTACTGGCTTGGATTGGCGAGCTGCTTACGATGTGTGGAGAGGGATGCGTTATGGAGGTTCATGCGTTGGCAGGGATTCGGAAGGAAATTATATCTTGGGCGAAAACTTGTATCAGGGAGCACTATGAGAGTACAGGTTAATGGAAGGTAGGTGTTAACTTCAGATGGGAAGGGTTTGCGACAGGGTTGCCCTCTATCGCAAATATTTTTTGCGTGCCTCCAGGACCCCTTTTTTATAGGGCAGTTAGGTGGAGTATCGCAAGTTTTATGAAGCGAGTCGCGCTGGAGCACGTGGGTTTGTTATGACGTTAGCTGGGCCGCGCTGATGACGTAGTTACCATTGTTTATAATACGTAGCTTTATATGTAATTATCGTACAGAGACGAGGCGCACACCAAAATGTTGCAGATCTTTGCTCTATTTTTCGGTAAGATTAATCATTTTTCATATTTTTTTTGCCATCCACACTCTCCGTCAAGAATTATTATTATTTTATAATCAAAAAGAAGCGCTAAGCCACAAGGACTATACAGCTCCGCTCAAGAAACTAGCCCGTCACTTCCCATTTACACTTAAATCCCGTAAATCCTTTAACTTAAAACTCCGGTATCCCTCAGTAAACGCTGTCTCCCCCCCTTCCCTCATAAAGATCCTATTGCGACACCCTTAGTTCTATAAATGGTGGCCGCTAACACCTTTATTCTTTCATCCACACCCACCTCCCTCATAGCCCAAGACAAATAAAATCAGTAACCACATACGCAACCGCATTCGCCACCATCTGACTCATCCCACCTATATCTAAACTTAACACCCTTAACACCTGTACCCTTCCCCACCCACTAACCAAACCCCCTCCCCAAAACCTTTACCCTCACAGTTTTCAAAAACCCAATTTACAAAAATACACGCTTTAAAAAAATTAGCCCTCGGAACATCCACACGTTTTGCACTCCCCCACCCCCCTTTAAGTTCCTATTGAAAAAAAAACCCCAACGGCAATTTTTCCATGTAAAAACCTAAACTTTACCTCCCTTCCCCCGGGGTTTTTAATACGCAATTGCCGAAAAAATTTTTTCCAGATTTTCCCCCCCATGCATACGGGGGGTATGCCCCCTCAACTGCCCCCAAACAGAGACCCCCCCCCCACCCTCTCTAAAACCCAAAATTTTAAAGGGCGCTTCGGCCCCTCCCCGTCTTTAAAACCTAAAACATGGCCTCCCCTTTCTTTAAAATTTACCCCCCCCCCATCGTTGCATACCCACCCCCCGCAGTTTTTCTACCCCCCCTTTCCCTCGCCCCCACTTCCCCCAAATACCCGCGTTTTTTGGATAAAACAATCATTACGCTTTTCAAAATGTAAAAGGCCCACCCCCCGTGGTAAGGGGAAAGCGCCCACCACCCCTCTATTACCAGTCAAAAACCCGGGCCCCCATATAAATGGGAAAATTTCCCTTTGCTGCAACCTTGCACCTCTGCCGCCTCAGGGGGTTTATACTGCCCCCAGTGCCATATCTTATTTTTCCCCACCCGTTGGGTAAAATGACCCTCTGATGCAACTTTAAAGCGGCCCCCGCCCCAAACCCCCCAAATTCTTTTCAATCCCCCACCCAACGGTGTGCTTTCAAATTTTAAACCTCTTGGCGACCCTATCATTTTTGGTTTAAAATACCCCACAAATCAATAGCGGGTTCCACCCCCCACTCCCCCGGGCCCTCCAGCCCCATCTCTATTTAGTTTTTGGGCCTTAGGCCTTTATATTTTGCTTTGCCACTTTTAATTTCCCATCCCAGTAGCCTCTCCAAACACATTTTCCCCTTTCCCAACCTTGTTTTTAAACCCTTCTCATCCCTCCCCCAAATTACATTTTGTATAAACCCAACATAAACCCACAATACCCGGCCAACCCTTGTCATTACTAACCCCCCCCAATTTTGCGTTACCCCAACCTAACTGCCTTTTTAAAAGGGACCCTGGGGCACGCAAACAATTTTGCGATAGAGGGCAACCTGTGAAAACCCCCTTTCCCCATCTAAAATTGTTAACCCCTTTGCCTTCCTTTAACCTTTTACTCTCAAGATGCTCCCTGAAAACCAATGTTTTCGCCAAGATAAAATTTTCCCTTTCCCCAAAACCCCTCCCAACGCAAAAAACCTCCATAAGGGAATCCCTCCCCAAACCCCATCGAAAAGCAGCTCCCCCAAATCCAATGCCAACACCCCCCCCCCCCCCAACCCCCCCCCCTGTTCTTTTAAAAACTTCTGAACTCCTTTCCCCTTCTTATTGTCCCCCCGGTACCCCATTTTTGGTCCTCTTAAAATTACGTTACCTACCCACCTTTTTTTTTCTATTCCCTAATATTCTTTTGAAATTTAACTTATAATCCCCAAACAGAAGCGATATTTTGGGTTTAACCCCTTCTACCGTAGTTTTCCCAAACCTTTCGGAACTAATACCACGACAGCAGTCCTTTGCGCTCCCCCATCATCCTTCATTACTTTAAAAATTAAAAAAACAAAAAATCTCTCAAAAATTCCCCAATTTCCCAAAACGTAAAAATCATTAGGAAAACCCATCTACCCCGGCCCCCTTCCCTAAACTTGCCCCAGAAAAAGGGGTGTGAAATCTCCCCTTTCCGTGATGGACCTTCTAATGTTCCCCCTATCCATACCATAAATTCTCACTTTTCACGAAACCCCCCTTTTCCTTTTTTAAAGCCTCATCTCAAATACCTCCGTTTTTTTTTGGAATATGCCCAAAACCCTTTGCAAGCACTGCCCGATTTCGTTTTACTCCCTTTTATTTTTGGGTTCATATTGTTTATGTACCCATATTTTTTTTGTACCCGATTTTTTAAAAATAAAAATTAAAAAAAAGCTTTCATTTACGTGGTTAACCCTGGGAAAGTCCCGTAGTTTTAAAATCTGGGAAAGTACGTGGTTTTTAATTGGGTAAGTACGTAGTTTTGGATCGGTAAGTACGTAATTTTTACTCTGATTAAGTTTTTTCCCCAAAATAACTCTTTTCGCTAAAACCGTACAGTAAAGGGGGGGGGGGGTTTAAAAATTTTCCGTATTACAAAAACTAATTATGGCGATAAAATAAATTTCATAAAGACAAGGCCCGGAAAAAGAAGCGCATTTTTTTTTTTTTTTTTTTTTTTTTTATTTTGAACAAAACAATAAAGGATAGACAAGACAAAAACCCGTTCTTACACAGAATAAATCATTAACACCCCACAAACATGAAACTTTGGATAAACACTAAAATTTCCCCCCCACCCCCACATGAAAACCCCCCCCAAACCCTTTTATAACCCCAATTTTAAAGAAAAGTTCCAAAAAGCATTAAATTTTATGATTTAAAAAAAACACACCAAAGTTTTGCATATATTTCACTTTGTAAATTTTAAAAATAGGTACTTTGTACGTTAAATACAATTAAGGAATGTATTGAGTTAAGGGAAAAAAAAAAAATATGTTTCAAACCGAATTATTTAAAAAACAAATTTTCCAACACACTGACACCTCTACAAACATCTTTTAAAATGATTGGGAAAAACATACCCTTTGAACAAAAGTCCCACTGCAAAGTCAAACCAAAATTTAAATTACTGTCACAAACCCTGAATTTAAAATTTATACCCCCCAAATTCATACCCATTCACCCGTTACATCCAGGGGGGGCGGGCCCCCTTTTCCCCCCCTGACAGCCCATCCATAAAACTTTTTACCATCCCTACCCCGCCCCACCCCCCAATTTACAAAATTTTAAAAAAAACCCCTTTAAAGTAAGGTCTTCTATATCCCCAGGAAAGCCCCCCTCCCCTCCTCCCATTTAAAATTTTTATTACGGCAAAGTTTTTTAAACCGTTTGCAGCCCAAAACCCCTCTTCACCCCACTTACCCCCCTTTTCCCCCATTCCCCAATTATGTAAAAAATAATCTACCATAATGTACCCCCCACCCTAAAAATACTTTCATCCATACCCCCCACATCAAGAAAAAAAGGCCCCCAGGAAAAAGAAAAAATATTGAAAAAAAAATCCTATGCAACACCCTGGGTCAACCAAAACCCCGACGCCCCCCAACACCCCCCACAAAAAAAACCTTTCTTTGGGAAAGCGGGAAACCTCCCCGCCCCCTTTTTCCCCATACCCCCCCCCCAACCACCCGTCTAGCTGTAAGAACCCCTCCCATGGGAAAATCCCATGCCAAAAAACCGATACATTCCCCCCCCGTCCACGGGTTTTTAATCTTAACCTACCAAAAAATTCCATTACATCCCCAGTCATACTTTGGGGGAAATCCCCCCCTTTCCCGGGGCAAACCCTTTCCCTTAAAATTTCCCATCACCTTTCTTATTTTCACCTTAAAAAGTCCCTAAACCCTCACCCCTGCCCTTTAAAATAGTTTCAAAACTCCTCAACTCCGTCCCAGAAAAAATGCGTTTCAATTTTTGTGTACCTTTTAAACCAAAACCCCCATCCCCCACTCCCCACCCTCCCTCATATCCCTTTTTTAAAGAAAAATTCATTTGGCCCCCTTAAAAATTCTTTAAAAACCCAACCCCCCCTGACGCCCCCGGGAACATTTCTTTCATCCCCTTTTTGCCAATCCCCAAAACCCGAACCCCCCCAAAAATTTTAAAAAACCCCCCTTAAAAGGGGGGACGGGGACCCATTTCCAAAAAACCCTTTCTATACAATAAAACGTTAAATTTCAATGGCACGCTGCCAAGGGTTTAAATTTATTTAAGGGCCCCAATGCTCCCAATCGACCCCCGAAAACCTTTCTACCAAACCCGACCGAATTATTAACACGTTTCAACATAAAAGATCATTGCATTTGTTTTGACCCACAAATTTTTTAAAGACATCACCGCTTTTTTACGACGCACTACCCCCCCTAACCCTTCCCCCCCAAGTTCCTAAAAACCCCCTAAAAAATGGACTTCTCCGAATTTTTTCCCCATACCGTTGCAAATGCAAAGTGTAACCATCCATCTAAAGGGGTTTTGGACATCCCCCCCTAAACCAAAAAAGTGGTATCATCACATAACCCATGAGAACAGGCCAAACGCCCCCCCGTACCCCCCAAAACCCCCCACTAAAGCCCATTTGGCGCTCCACCCCTTCTATAAAAGGGGGACTGTATGTTTCAAAAAAAAGGGTGTTTACATAGGACCCCCTGTCTAAAACCCCTGGCCCCTTGCAATTTCCCCCCCCCTAATCTTCCCTTTAAACTTTTTCTCTCACCTTTCCCCCCTAATAACGGCCCCTACCATCCCACTATTTCTTCCCCATAGCCCCGTTTCCCCAAAGGGGTAGCTTTCGCCTCTGTCCACCCTATCATTTTGCTCTTGCCCGTTTTTAGTGCCAAAACCCCCCCCCCCCTCCCCTTTTCCCCCCCCCCCCTTTTTCCCTTCCCGAAAACTTTAAAAAACCATGCCCCACCCCATTTGACCCACCCGGCAACCCAAACTGGGTTTCGGATACAACCTCCCTACAACACTTAATCCTATTTCCTAAAATTTTCGCAAATAACTTATAATTCGCTGTTACGGTTCAAATCTTAATCTTTAGCCAGGTTAGTGCACTCTGTAACAACACACTTCATAGAATGAAAGGATATGGTTCCAAACTTAGAAATGTAAGGCACAATAATAGTTACTCAGTCTTTTCAAGTTTTTTTATTAAAAAGCTTAAATACTTTAGATATTCATAAATATCTATTAAATATCACTGTCAGAAACTTTCCTTACACAAGAAAACTCTTAAATAGAATGTACATGTCAATATGGTCACTACACTTGATAATGATCAGAGGAATATTACCGCTTCCTCAATAGTAACATTACTTGTGTGCAAGTACATATATTGAGAATTAACACTTTCACTGAGTAACTCCCTGGCATAAGAAATATATCACAAAGTTCTAAGCTTGACACTGGTCGTCACATCGTAACCTGAAGATAACAGTATATGATTGTCAGAAGACTTCTCAATAAACCACAAGCTGGATCAGGATTTTTCTATAAACCAATTCTCTATCCAAGTGAGAATAAGGCGGAGTACTAGGAGGGTAGCTCAGTCAATGCAACTCAGTCAGCAGAGAGAGTGAACTGCCATATACAGTAAATTCCTTCATGACATCAACTCGTCAAAAGGGGGAGAGGGTAGAGCGGTGCAAACTACCCACCAATGGAGATACCTTGTTATAAACCTTAGCCAGGTGTACCTATCTAACACATTACTCAAGATATATATATATACATCATACCCGGGTATATTCCTAAATCAGATAATATTATAAACTAGTGGAATCTTTAATTTAGCTAATATTAAAGAAACCCAGAGTATAATATTAAGTGGATAATACATTTTTTTTTTTTATATTTTATTTAAAAACTTTACAGCTTGATATTAAATTAAGATATAAAATGGATACAGTAGGATCCTCAATCCTACACAACATACACTAGCCAATTATTAACAACACATTGTAATTGACATAAAAGAGGTTACCCATATACACACAAACTTTTCCATATAACATACTATGATAAACAAAATAAACTATAACTATATAAACTATATAAAATATAAACTATATACAACTTTCAGATTTGTATAGTTAACATACTATGACGGACATATGACAAAGGTTCACAACCTTCACAGGAGATAAACAGAGTAATAACCTTACATCCCAATCTCAGTTAAAAACAATCACATACTCTTCCCAAAATTAACCCCTATACAATAAGAAGTACCTAAGCACATACATACGTGCCTCACTACAATCTCTTTTTAAGCATTGAAAAAAATCAAAATCAAATCAAAACAAATCAAATCAAATCAAATCAAAATCAAAATCAAAATCAAAATCAAAATCAAAATCAAAATCAAAATCAAAATCAAATCCTAAATCAAAAATCAAATCCTAAGCCTCACACTTATACTAAATAAATATTAACAAATATTACTAAATATTAATACAGCCTCTTCCACCGGCTGAGCACATTATATAAAGTAAGAGACTAAACCATACTGTCCCATTACAAACTTTTAACGAGGCATTACAAATTTATGGAAGTCATTATCGTTCCATCTAGCAGCAACTGGATGAGCACATTATATAATGCTAAAATAAAGACAGTACACTCGCTAAAACCCACAACACTCAACACAAACATAATTTAATAACCTCTCATTGCGATACAATTATCGCACATGATTTATGCCCAATAAAGGCTATAAACGCACACTCTACATAAGCCCTAAAGCTCTTCACGGTCTTAAAACTATAATCTTGACACCATTCACACTTAATTCATGAAGAAGGTCATGACGACCCTGACACATCAACACAGAATTTTCCATTCAGGTACTACGTAATTACTTGATATCATCTTTGGTTTCTGTGCCCACTTGCATGCTACATACATGTATGCCACTCATCTACACCTTCATATACCCACATACACCTACACTCACACCCCTCCCCAGGAGGCGACCCCGCTGTGTCCCCCTGAAAACCCCCTTCCGTATGTAATCCCCAACCCCCCCCCCTTACTCACTCAGCCCAAGTCGTAGATTGATGAGAAAACCTAACGTTAACATTCTATAACCCTTCCGAAAAATCCTTCTCCCACCTCCTCCCATACAGTTCTCTATTACGACACATCGTACGATAAACCGTTACCGCTAGTACCCGCCTCCGCACCTCACAATTCCCCCTCCCCCTCATCACCCACGATATATATATATAATCCACTATTATATAATCCAAAGCTCGTATAACACTCTCATCGAACCCTCCCACATCTAGGCTTAGTGCACGCAGAACCGACACCCCTCTGCCCCCCACCCCCTGTACTACCCTACTTAACCAATACCTAACACCCTCCAGTTCCCCACAAAAGTATACAGCATGGAACGCCGTCTCATCCTCCCCACAGATTCCACACCTTCCGCCCACAATTACCCCTCTGGTTCTTAAAACCTCCCCCGACGGTAGTATGCCATGCAAAAAACGATACATTACCTCCCTTACCCTAGGCTTTAACTTCAACCTGCTAAACCTATACCAAATACTCGTCCATGCGTACATGGGGAACAATCCCTCAACTGGTACAACAATCCTGTCTGCAAGCAGCTTACACAAAACCCCTACTCGAATTTTCCTGGGTTCTCTAACCAACATCAAAGCCCTCAAAATAGTTTCACATTCCCTCAACTCCACACCACCATACAACTTACCCAACCTATCATGTACTTTTCCCAGCTGCCCTCCACTCAACACCTTCGCGCAAAACCTCCCATTTAAGAAACACACATTTAATCCTCCTCCTCAGATCCATCAACCCCAACCCACCCTGGCGCACAGGTAACATTACAACCTCTCTCCTCAGCCAATCGCACCTTGAACCCCACAAAAAGTTAAAACACTCGTCTCAGAATTCCCACAATCGCCGTCCCTGTTAATGGGAACACGGCTGCTACGTGCCAAACCTTACTATACAATAATACGTTTATAACAATCACTCGTTGCACGAGAGTCAGATGATGAGGTCGCAATGCACCCAGACGCCCCTGAATCCTTTCCATTAATCTATTCGAGTTTTCCTCCCGAGCAGCTTCCAAATCACCCTTATAGGTGATACCACAAATTTTTAAAGACACCGTTTGTTTTCTCACAACGTTACATCTCCCCCCCCCCTCCACCCAATCACCCAACCCCATGATCATTGACTTCTCTCTATTTACCTGCATCCCTGTTGCATTTCCGAACTGTTGCACAACAGCATCCAAAACACCCAACGTCATCCCCTCCCGAACCAGGACTGTTGTATCGTCTACGTATCCTATTATTCCCGGCCACACTTTCCCTACCCCACCCCCCCCACCTCCACTCGTGTCACATACACAACGTTCAACCATTCTATAGAAGGGTCCTGAATGCACGCAAACAACATTTGTGACATGGGACACCCCTGCCTAAGTCCCCTACCCATTACAATCCCCTCCCCCAAGCATCCATTAATCTGTACCCTCATCTTGGCACCATTGTACAACGTGGTTACCCAATTTAACTATTTCATCCCCATAACCCTGCCTCCTAAGTATAGCTCCCAATGCTCCTCGTTCCACCCTGTCATGGGCCCCCCCTGCCAGTCTAAAGCCAACAACGCCGCCCTCCCTCCCCCCCCTTTTGACTCCACAAAACTTCTCAGTATTCCATGACCCTCAATCATCGACCTTCCAGGCAAACCATACTGCGTTTTCGAAACCACTCTCCCTACCACACATTTGAACCTATTACCCAAGACTTTAGCGAACAACTTATAATCAGCACATAACAGGGATATGGCACGGTACTCCTTGAGGGTGTGCTGCCCCTTACCCTTCGGGACCAACACTACAACTGCTGTTGCTTGCTTGTCCCCCATCACACCCTTTTCCTTCATCTGATTAAATAACCTACCCATGAAACCCCTTATCACCTCCCAATGTTGGAGATAAAATTCAGCCGGGAGACCGTCTATTCCCGGTGCTTTACCTTTCCTCATTCCCCTTAAAGCCAACTCTATTTCCTCCTCTGTTATTACCCCCCCTAAAGCCTTTCTATCACTATTCCCTAAATTACACGTCACATACTCACACACCTTCTCTAAATCCACATTTCCCACCTTCCCACTTGTCCAATACCCTTCATACCATTTATCCGCATACACACACATTCCTTTTGTAGTTAGTATCTCCTGACCCATTCTATAACCCCCCGCCATCTCGTGTACCTCTAACCTCGGAATAGCTGTAACCTGCTGTCTTTGTTTTTGACGTCGCAACACACACGCCGATGGTTTGTCACCCCAAAGCACCTCCTCTACCCCTGCCTGCACCCTTACCGCTTGAAACCTCTCATTTTGTAACTCCCTCAGTCTCCCCTTGACCTCGACAATTTCATCCGTAGGATAGTTGCCCCCCACAGCACCCTTCTCATAACAGCCCCTTAACCTGTCCTCCAGATAATTTGAAAGCCCATATTTAAAATCATTTATACGTTTGCCCACCCCCACATAATATTTCCTAATCCTTTCCTTGGCAACACAATCCCACCATTGTACGACATCTTCCACTCCCTGTGCCTCCTCACTAAGCTCCTTCCATAGGACAGAAAATCCCTCTAACCCCTCCTCATCACTCAATGCACTTATATTTAATTTCCAGTAACTCCTGTATATTTCTGCAAGCGCCTCCCACCCAACCTCCACCAACACTGCTCTATGATCTGACCATGCAACTTCAACAGTTTTGAAAGCTCTCACTACAACCCCGTGAGAAAGATACACTCTATCTAACCTCGCTGCATACCCTCTCCTAACAAATGTATGCTCTGTCTCCCACGCCCCCCCCTCGAATGCGTCTCTTAACCTAATATCCCTCAATAAATCTCGTAGGCCCACCGACACATAACCTGCCCCTTTTGGTTCCATATCAGCCCTCCTAATGACGCAGTTCCAATCACCTCCTACTATTGCCACCTCCGGCAATGCACGGAAAAAAAAACACAAGGTCCTCGCACACAAACTCCTGCTTCACCTGTACATTATTCTCTGCAGGCGCATATACACTAATAAAAGCCACACGTTTTCCCATCCACAAACCATCTACGCGCAACACCCTTCCCCCCCCCCCCCCTCACTTCTCTGCAAAACAAACGGGCTCGCCTCCCTAATTAAGATACCCACCCCCCTTTTAAACGGGCAGATGGCAGGGTTACCACCTGAAACCCCTCCATCTCCAACACCCTACCCTCCTTAAAATTGTGCTCCTGTAGGAACACAACATCCACTCTAAATTTATTCAGAAACTCTCGAAACCATTCTCTCTTTACACTATTACACAAACCATTAACGTTTACTGTCATACACCGGAGGCCTATTAGAGTTTCCACCCCTGCCTCCTCTCTTCACTCTTCCGATGGCCACCAGAACGTGTGGGACCACTTGTCACCTGCACACTTCCCTCTCTCCCCCCCCCCCCTTCTTTCGGTGCCTCCTGTCATGGCCACCACTACCTTCACCTTCTGCCCATATTTGCTTCCCAGTCCTCTGCGCCGGCGTTAGGACATCATCTGAATCCGATGCAGCGGCTCTCTTTCTTGTGACAGGCGCATCCTCCATGGCTTGGTCTGGGGATGCCTCACAATGTACCTCTACCTCCACTGTACACAGTGACAAAGATCTCGGTGACACCTCAGTCACGCTGTCACTCCCTTCGTCCGAAAAGTTCTGTTGTTGATGCCCCACAGCCTTCACCTCATCTTCTTCTACCCTGCCAGGAGCAGCCACCTCCTCAGGCGGTGACAAGGACTTCAAAACCTCGGCTAATTCCTCCTCAATTTCCAACACTTCCTCCTGTACTTTTTGCTCAACTCGATCCACTGGAAGTGTGTCTGGACCAGGTAACTGGTCAAGGGCCTCACCTCTCCCCCAGCCTTATACGCCTCATCCACTATCTCGCTCCATAGACGACCACGCCCTCCTTCACGTCGTTGATCAACACCTGCTTCCCCTGGTGTAGAAGCGGATGTCTCCGCCTCTGGGCCAGGAGCTCGTTGCCGCTTCCACACACTCCGCCGCTATGTGATCATATTCCCCACATAGTCGGCAGGTACGCCTTTGCCCCGCGTATGACACCATGACCTGTGTCCTGAATTCCTTTAGGTACACGTAAGACGGTATGGGGTGTCGCAATGACATTTTTAGGTTAAAAGTGCCCTCCGGCATACCTGTGTAGGCACCCGACACCCACTTACCATGCTGGGCCAAATGAACAGTTCCGTATTCCTCAAATACGTTTCTGATATCTGCCTCATCCGCTCAAAGGGGACATTACACAATTTAATCCATGTATAATGTCTGGATACATCGATCATCCTCACACGCACAGCTGGTGTTGCATCAAGACTTACGTCCTGAAAACGGTTGACCAACGACTCGTAAACCGTTGCTGAGAGCAGTTTCACAAAAAATCTACGTGCTCCGTTCAATGCTACGCCGTACAACTCTCCATCCTGAATGCCATACGTGTCTCTGATTATTTTAGGTAGTAATACCTGGGCTGAGGCTGGCGTTATTGCCCCACTGAGAAGTTCAACACCGACAGTGTTAATCCTGCGTCTGTAACTGCACGCCATGTTGACTAATAGTAGTTCTCCTGGTCTGACGACAGAGGCGCGACAAGCACCACCTCACACTACTGCTGTCAGGGAACTGAAGAGCGTTTGCGCAGGTCTGCACGGCCCAATAGCGATGCAGACAATCATATAATACATTTAATTTAATCATATATTCGCTGCCTGACCACGGTAGAGTGCGGTTTGTGCTCTGCACCCCTCTGCTGTTTCAGGCGAGCTACATCAGTTCGTCAACAGCCATTGAGTAGTGAGGACGTGTGCTGCTCATTTTCCAACATGGCGCTGCATAGCAACAGGCGCATCAACACTGTTTGCGTTGAGTTGACCCGTGGGGCTGTCACGGGAGCCACGATGGATTTGTTACTACCGGCGATTATCCGTGATACCTACGGTATCGCAAATGAAGAGATATGTGGTGTAGCACTTAATGGGACACACACGGATTTTCGTTAAAATGACGTCAGCAAATGTCTACGAAGCAGTGGTGGATAAGTATCAAGAGACCATTATAGCCGTCAATTCAGCTGTATCAGTACGTCTCATGATGTATCACGATACTACACATGGGTAAAAATCAAGAATGTGCCTTTTGAAGGATGATTTTGTATAAAAGATGAACTACGTAATTATGGTACGGTTCATATGGCCTCTGCAGGTCGGTGGGCCGCTGGGACCTTATGCTGGAATGTTTGGAGGGAACATATTCAGTCAAAATGACCTTACGTCATCCCATACGTCCATAATTATGTTGCAAGCATTTCGAACTCAAGTATATGTAACATATGCGGGGCAACGTCGTACGTGTCGGCTGTGTGGGTCGTATGACCACAATAGCGCACAGTGTGGTAACGTCGTGGGGAATCTCCAAATATCACAACAGCAACAATCGGAAGAGGTAGAGAAGTTGAGGGACGAGAACAGTCTTATGCTCATCCGTCTCTACAACGGTCATCTTGGAGTGAAGAGGTAGAAAAAGCGCAGGAGAATGCTTTGGAGGATGCAAAACAACGAGAAGAATCACCGTCACTGGACATAAATAAAAGTATTTGAAGAGAACTCGCCACTATGGGGGAAGAGGATGTAGCGGCGTCTTTAGTAAAGGCACTGGATGTTTTGTTAGACGAGTCGATCGTCAACCGTGTGGAGGATCCAGGTGCAATTTTGGGATCGTTGAAACATCATGGTGAGGCGATGGATGGAAGCATTGAGTCTAGTGTGTCGCATGGTATGACGGTAAATGTAGCAGAAGTGGAGGTGCATCACGATAGTACTAAAGAAATCCCAATGCAGGTGGAGGGTAGGACTCGAAAGCGAACTGCGGACCCCATCAGACTCAGACGACGTGCTTACTCCTGCCCAAAGGCCAGGAAAAAAGTCTTGGGCGGATGTACAGAGAACAGGGAACAGTGAATCCACGAAACAAGGGTTTTATCAAGGTGGTTCCCAAAAAAAGGGGGAGGGATAGAGGTGGTGTAAAATGTATAAGTGAAAAGTCTATACCTAGAACGAAAGGAAAACCCCGTTAATTGACTTTAAGGTTTTGACAATAAATATTAACGGTTTGAGATCTGAGCGGAAGCGAAAGTGGTTTAATGAATTTTTGGTGCGTCTAGATGTGGATGTGGTATTTATCCAAGAACACAATTACAGAATTGGATATGAGTTAGAAATGGATGGTTATGATGTGTATATGGAATATGCGACGAGGTTAAAAGGAGGCGTCGCCATTCTGGTAAAGGAAAATAGCCCGTTTGTAGTACGCCATAGTGAAAGGGGGGAGGGGAGAGTGATTAGGGTGGATGGTTTATATGGGGTAGAGCACACATAAGTTTTGTATGTGTATATGGGCCGGCCGAGGGAGATGTACGACTTAAAATCATTTGTACAAGATGTATTAGTATATTATCTACGTAGTTTACCAAATGTAGCGATAATAGGGGGCGACTGGAATGTGTAATACGACGAAAAGATGTGGAGCCTCGGAGACGGTTGTTGCTTGGGATTCCTGGGAGATTTATTGACGAGTGTGGGTTTAATGGATGTGTGTGGGGGGGGTGGCATGGTGGAGCATACTTTTATTAGACGAGATTATGCGGCGAGATTGGATAGAATGTACGTGTCTAGTGCGGTTACAGTGCGGAGAGTGAATGTGATAAATGTGGTTTTTTCGGATCATAGAGGAGTTGTAATGGATGTAGATATTGACGGTGTGCCTAGAAGGGGTCCATCTTTTTGGAAATTAAATGTAAAGTTATTGAAGAGGGAGGAAAGTCTTTTGTCTTTTGGGCATATGTGGGAACGCCTTGTGGTTGAAGCACCTGGAGATGTGGATTTGGTTAATTGGTGGGAAACGATAGCCAAAAAGCGAATTAAGGAATATTATATTAGTCAAGGAGTGAGATATAGTCAGTTACAATATGGTTTCCAACGATATTTAGAGGGGCAGTTGCGCGACTGCTATGTACAAGCGAATGCTAATTATCCTGTTATAGAAATGAAAGAATTAAGGAGCAACTACGAAATTTACAAAACGAAAGGTTGATGGGGAAAGGCTTAAGGTGGAATCGAAGAGGTTTTGTGTGGGAGATCGGGCCGTCGGCGTGTGTGTTTGAGGAATCAACACAGACGTCGCAAAGCAATGGAGTTAATGGGGTTGAATGTTCAGGTAGGTATGCAGGGGTATAGAGTAAATCAGGAGTTGACGACGACGGAGGGTATGAGTGGGTATATAGATGCTTGGGTTAAATTGAAAACGCAAAGTGTTGGAATAAGTGAAATTGCATTGCAGTCAATCGGTAGGTTTGTGTGTTGTGAGATGACGGAGCATGATCGTTTGATGTTGGGAGGACCGATAACGGAGTGTGAGACTTGGGAGGCTTTATCTGGGGCGCAATTGGGTAAGGCGCCAGGAATTGATGGGTTGCCCAGCGACTTTTATCTTCAAAATTGGAACGTTTTAAAGGGGTTTTTGGTACGTTTTATCAATATAATGAAGCGGGATGGGGTTTTAGGGGAACAACAAAGGTTGGCTGTGGTCGTCCTAGTTCCTAAAGGCGAGCCATTAACGGTTAAAGATTATCGTGCAATCTCGTTATTATGTGGTGACTATAAAATTTTTGGAAGGATCTTGGCTAACAGAATAAAAAAAGTCCTGGGCAGAGTGATTGACAAGGGACAATATGGGGTGCCGGGCAGGTCTATGTATGAAGGTCACGGTATGATTAGAAGTTTTATTGAAGAAAGAGTAAGATTAGGAAGGGGGGGGGTATTGGCTATAGATTGGGAGGCGGCATATGATAGTGTGGAACGGGAGACGTTATGGAAGATCATGAGATGGCAGGGGTTTGGGGGGCGGAAATTATATCATGGGCCAAATTAATGTATCAGGAGGCAACCTTGCGTGTGCAGGTGAATGGGAGGTTGGGAGATCGAATTCAGATGGGAAGGGTTTGCGTCAAGGTTGTCCCCTTTCAAAAATTTTTTTTGCTTGTTTCAAGATCCATTTTATAGAGGGATAAGGGTTTTATTGGAAGCAAAGGGGATGGGTAATGTAAGGGATGGGGAGCGGGCATTGTTGGATATGTCGACGATACGACGATTTTGGTGAGAGAAAACATGGATTTGATTCGAGTAGAAACGTTAGTGAAAGTTTTTGAAAAGGCTACTGGCATGACGATCAACATGGGGAAAACAAAGTATATGAATCTTGGAAAAGGGTCACGTGAGGACGGGGTGGTTGCTGAAAGGTGGAAAAGGGTGGACCAAATAAAGATATGTGGGATCGTTTATGTAAATGATATCAAGTAGCACAGCAAATAAATTCCGTGCGTATCGTTGATAGTGTTGTGAAGCGCCTCAGTGGTTTAGAGAGCTGCTAATTTAAGTTTGCAACAAAGGGTGATTACAACGAATGTGCTATTATATAGTAAACTATGGCATGTTACAGTAATATTTCCGATACTTCGTTGTGAGTTATAAAAGGCTACAAAAAAGTGTTTTTAGATTCATTTGGGGAACAGGGAGCGAATGGTTAAGTAGAGCGGTTGTCACACTCCCGGTTGGCCGTGGAGGGCTGGGTCTTATAGATGTCGAAAAGAGGATAATAAGTATATATTTAAAACATAGTTTATAAGCGGGAGGGGGGGGCGAAAGAAGACGGTCTTCATAGGATACATCAGGATATGCGACGGTGGTGGGGGGTGTCGGGAGTTCATGATAGGTGAGGCAATGTTACGGGTATTTATAAACGTGAGGGATCCTTTACATATTAAATTGAGAAATCTTGATAGGGCAGATGGTAAGGCTTTGGTAGCGCGGTAGAAGGAGTTTTATACCGATGTATGATTGGCGTAATATTTGGGGGCGTTTAAACAAATTGCATTTAAAACCTAAAGTCAGAGAAGTTATGTATAGATTTTTACATGGAATCTTGCCGTCAGGAATGGTTTTTTTCTATAAGAGAATACGAGAGGATGGGGAATGCAAGGATTGTGGAGGAATGGCGACTATTTATCATACGGTGTATTTTTGCGATTGTATTGAACTTATAAGGGTTTGGATGGGTAAGGTTTTAAGGTTAGTGGGGGAGGGGGGTTTGCAGGTCTGAGGGTTTTAAGTTTAGATATAACTGGGGTGAATAAAAGGGTTGAGAATGCGATTGGGTATATGATTACGGATTTTTTTTTTTTTTTTTTTTTTTTTTTTGCAACTGATGTGACATTTATTTTTTTTTTTTTATTTTATTTAAAACGTCATATAACAACATATTAAATATATAAAAAACCTCCATTACATTCATAGTAAGTATAATTACAATTGTCAATATATACACTAGAACGGTTATAAATATTCGTCAGTCCCCTATTCATTATGTACCTATCCTAAGGTAACACAAGAATATACAAATTCTTCGTTACCTTAATTAAAACCCTCTTATATACATTATAAACAAAGAGAAACTATTCATCAATAATATGCCTTAGTGTTTGATTTTATGTCAATAAAACCTTTGTAAAGACATAATACATAAACAAGTACATATATAACAAAATATCCAAAAACGAACGATATGTAATGAAACTGGTAGTCAATTTACTTGACAACTGCAAAGATACAAAAATATTCAGTACAGTACACAAAGGGTTCCACTTAAATAGCATGAGATAATTCTGAATTCCCAAACAAGTAACATTATGCAACATACACACACCCACATTCTTATCACATACACACACACATGAGAGATTATGTACACATAATACAAAAATTGTTACCTCATATCTGGTCATATTCCAAAACATATATCCCAGGAGACCCCAAGCAGAACGTTACCAGGTATCATCCACATGGCTGATACAAGGAAAATATAAAATGAAAAACTAAATATATAAGTTGCACAAGGTGCTTTTTACATAACACCTGTCATGCAGTTCATGACTTTGCTTCACAAGAGACCCACTCTCTTAATCACGTCAATTTAAGAACAAAAATTAGTTTCCAAGCAATAGTATATATATTTGTTTGAATAAAACATCATCCAAACTAACGATCATACCTATCATTTATACATTAAAACACACCCATACCAATCGTATGCCACCTTCACTCACACATATTCAAGAAGCCAGCCTCGTGTACCCTTTAAGGTATTAACTCCCATAAATCCCTGACCTGAATCTGCAATATCCCTTTGAAAATAAGAAAAACCATCTATTTCCCGTAATGTCTTTATTTCTCTGTTGTGTACCATAAAAATATCGCTACCAGTGCTCTGATTCTCTCCCTCACAGATAAATGCCTATATACCCATGACGTATATACAAAATCCGTCACTAAATATCCGATTGCATTCTGTACCGGTGTTTCGACACCCCCCCCACATCTAAACTTAAAGCTCTTAAAGACACTAAACCCACCCCCACCCACCATTCTTAACACCTTACCAAACCACAACCTTACGTGTTCCAATCTCTTACAGAAATAAACTGTGCATGAAAGACCGTATCAGGATCTCCACACACACAACACAGCCCCCCCTCCTGCACGCGCCTATTCGCTAAAACTTCCCCGGACGGCAGTATATTATGTAAAAATTTAAACATTATCTCCCTGACCTTGGCTCGTAACCTTAATGCTTTTAAACGACCCCATATGTCCTTCCATGCATACATTGGATATATTCCCTCCACCTTAGCCACTACCTCCCTGCCCTCTACCAGTGCCAATTTGCCGATCTTGATCTTGCGTGGATCTTTTACATAAATTAACATCCTCAACATGTCCTCACATCTCTTTACATCCGTTCCGGTCAACCAACGTACCAAGTCCCGTCTTATCCAGGTCAAACCCGTGCCGGCCATTCTAACCCTCTCTCAAGTAGCTATGCTTGACATACATGCCTAACATCCTATTATGCAGATTCATTAGCCCCAGGCCACCCCGGCCAACCGGGAGCGACACCACATACCTCGTTAACCAATCACAACCTGAACCCCAAATATAATCTATATACACGCGTTAACATACGCTTTTCATCATATGGATGTAACGGATAAATACATGCCACATGCCACAACTTGCTGAACAAAATCACATTCACCACAATTGCGCGCTGATGTATAGACAAGCCTCCTTCCCTCAAACCTGTTAAACGACCTAAAACCCTCTCTACAGCCTCACTTGAATTCACCTTCCTCGCATCCTGTATGTTATCCCTATGCACAATCCCACACACCTTAATTTGATTTACTAAAGGCCAGCCTTCCCTCTGGCCTAATACCACACCCGCACAATCCCCCACCTCCATAAGCATTGATTTTTCCTTATTAAACCGTCATTCCGGTTTGCTTTCCCGAAACATTCCACCCAATTCGCTCACTTTTCCTAAAACCTTGGCTCCACGAAATAAAACCGTAGTGTCGTCCACGTAACCTATAATTCCTGATTGTACCCCCACCCAACCTTGGCTTGTCATCCTGTCTTACAATCCCTCTCACGGCTCTAAAAACGGGTCCTGAATCAACGCAAAAAGAATTTGTGATATAGGACACCCCTGCCGTAATCCCCTATGCATCCTAACAACTTTTCCCAACCTACCGTTTACCTGCACCCTAAAAGTAGCCTGCTCGTACAAAACCTGTGCCCAACTAACAATTTCCTTTCCGAAACCTTGCCACTGCATAAACTTCCATAATGCATCTCTCTCCACGCAATCGTATGCAGCGTGCCAATCTAAAGCTAATATTCCACCCTTATTACCCCTCCCGCTTTCCTCAATGAACCTGCGAATAATTCCTTGTCCCCACACACATAGATCGTCCTGGCACACCAATATTGTCCCTCGTCCAGAACTCTCTCCAAAACCCGTTTTATCCTATTTCCTAATAATTTCGCAAAAATTTTATAGTCGCCACACATTAATGAAATTGCCCTATAATATATGTATATAATTCCCAGATTTTTTTTTCGGGACTAGAACAACCACCCCTGTTCTTTGTTGCTGTCCCATAATGCCACTACTTTTCATGGCATTAAATAATATCACCAAAAAATCGCGAATACAATCCCAATTGTCCTTGTAAAAAATCACAAGGGATTCCGTCAATCCCCGGCGACTTCCCTACACTCATACCCTCCACAGCTAACCTAATCTCTTCTTCACTTATAGGTCCATTCAAAGCCAACCTGTCCATGTACTCTAGATTACAACGAACATATTCACCACCATTCTCTCCCAGCGGCCCCCTTAGAAATCCCAGCATTTTTGTATTGCAATTCATACCATGCGTCTACAAAGGTATTCATAGCCTCCGTTGACCGAAGGACCTGCCCCCTACTAAAGTTTCCCAATGACTCCTGAAACCTCTAATCCCATTAATTCTGTCGCCTTACGGCGTCTGCCCTGCTCTCGCAAGACAAACGCCGAAGACGGTCACCCCATAAAACCTCATCAATTCCACTTGCTATCCGCGCCGCATCAAAAATACGATTGTGAAAGTCTCTAATTAAGCGTTTTAAATTTTCAATTTCAATCCACCGATACACTCCCCCACCCTTTGTATAACATGCTTGCAGTTGATTTTCAAGATAGTTCAAGAGCCCATACTGCATTCTCTTGTCTTCTTTTCCTTGCTGCTGATAAAAATTCCTCACCTTCACCTTACCGACAGTATCCCACCATTCGACTATATCAAATTCCCTCCTGCCATTCAGACCCACCATCCTCTCCAAGCACTCACAAAATCTTCCCTCACACCTCTTTTGTGCATTAAACCCACATTCAACTTCCAGAAACCTCTGTAACGCCTCGGTAATCCTACCCAGTCAACATCCACCATAACACCTCTGTGATCAGAAAAGCTCACATTTAGCACACGTACACTCCTGACGCTGACACCTCTAGAAACGTATATGCGATCCAGTCTTGCCGCATACTCCCTTCTAACGAACGTATGCATGACCCCACCCACCTCGTCCCCCCCCACATCCGTAACATTAACACCCGCAAAAGGTCCCCTAAATATCCTGAAAAAAAACCTCTCCCTCTCGTTCGACATCCTTGCGACGATCAATGCAATTCCAATCACCCCCAATAAATCGTGGACGACTGCAGTGATCTTAAATGGTACACCAACACGTCCCTAAAAAAACGCATTTTTTACACGCATGTCACCTTCCGCCGGTCCGTACACCCCCAGGAAGGCCACGCCTACCCCACCCCCACACCCCATAAACCCTAACAACCCTCCCCTCCTCTCCCACCTCATAGTTTTGCAAAGAAAACGGGCTAGCCTCTTTAACTAACACTGCTACACCACCTTTCAGTCTATTAGAACAGCCCATGTACAAAATATATTCAGGAATCAGCAATTCACCTAAAGATTTTATAATTGTGTTCTTGTAAGAATGCAACATCGGGTACATAATTTTTTAACAAAACCTCCAAATACTTACGTTTTTCAACAGACCGTAACCCATTTATATTTAAAGTAATACACTTGAACGTTTCATTGGAGGTTTACCCTTGGATACCTTGACATTCTTGGTTCCCTTGTGTGTATCTCCACTTCTTCCCCACCCCCCCCTTGTGTCGTTCTCCTTGACATGCTGAACACATGTAGATTTGCCCTTGTCTCTACGAGTCACATCGCACCATGCTTTGTTTCCCCGACCGTTGTCCCTGGTGTCAAAACATCTTGAGAGTCAGATATCACCGCAACTCTCTTACGAGAACTGCGGCCAGTATCCATCTCATCTTCAGAACTGTTGTTCCTATGAACTTCCACGACCACAACCTGATGTTCAGCAATATGCCCGGAGGATGCCCCGTCCTTCTCCTTCACACTTACATCCTCTAAACCACCGTGAAGCCCCTCAGATGTGGAAGCATCCAATAAAAACATTCAGAACTTCTTGAATAGATTGCTCCACGTCAACCTGAGTATGAACGAGATCTTCCTCTGTCGTCGCCGATACCACGCCCACGTCCTCCACTGCACCAGGGAGGGTTAGACATATCGGCGAGTCTTCAACCTCACCCTCTATCTCCTCACTCCATGATTTACGAGGCAATATATGTTGTTGTGTAGCAGCAGCATATGAACGCTGCTCCGTTGAAACATCAAACCGCCTTACTTCCGTCGTTTTATCACGTCTTGTAGGGCATTGCGCCGCCATATGGTCATACATCCCACAAAGCCTGCAACGTACGCCTTTGTCCTGAGTACGTAACGTACACTTGCGTACGAAAGTCCTCCATAACCACATACGACGGAATAGGGTGCTTGAGGGACATTTTCAGGGAGAAAGACCCCTCCAGCATACCAACTAGAGGACCATCATGCCACCGTCCCATAGTTGCCATAATGAACCGTGCCATAGCGTGCAAAAACTTCCTCAAATCACTCTCGTCGCCTCTAAAAGGAACGTTTCGTACCTTGATCCAGGTGTAAAAACGGGAGACGTCGTGAAGGCGAACAGTGACACCAGGATTAACAGTTTTGATCACATCCTGATAAGTGGCAACCATATTTTCGTAAGTACTATTTTGTCTGAATTTGACAAAAAGCCTCGAATTTCCGTTCAAAGAGACACCATAAAGATCTTCATTATTGATACCATAAGTATCTCGGAGTATCGCAGTAAGCAGTAGATGTGTATTCTGATTGTTGAACGAGCCTGTCACCAATTGAAGGCAGACGGTGTTGACTCGCCTACGTGCACCTTCCGCCATTGTGAGTGCACTGAGGAAAACTGCGCAGCAATCAACAGAGTCAGGAGCTACTGCGCAGCCTGTCCGTACGGCCCAAGAGCGATACGAACAATATGATTACGGATTATATATACATGATGTGGGCTATGAGGGAGGCGGACGTGCGTGCAAGAATTAATGCGTTGGCAGCAACTTTTTATAGGACACAGTGTAGGAATAAAGGGGTGTATGGAGGGAGATGGGAGAGAGCTTTTAGTGAGGGTTATCGAAATTTCACATTAAGGGATTTATGGGATTTGCAAAGTGGGTAAGGGGATACGACGGGCTATTTTCCTAGACATGGGTGTGAGCATGGAGTGCTGTTTATAAGGATGTATAATTGAGTTTTGATACTATGGGCAATATGGTTATTGCCCCGAGGGTTTCAGCAACTAAAAAGTTATCATTTAGAAATGTATTGCACTACGATTGCATATTATCATTTATCATGCATAAATCATTTCAAGGACTTTATGATGAAAATTTTCAATGACTCAAATATGTATAGGTGTCTTTAATGATTTTGATTCAATTGTAATTGTTAAAAAAAAAAAAAAAAAAAAAAAAAAAATTCCTAGCATAAGCTACTGGTTCTTATTTTATGTTATATTTTATGCTGTGTTACAGTGTGCTTTTCAGTAATATTATATTACATGTAACTACTTGCATCATCTTTTTCTTAGTTCCGCTGAGATGTAAAATTTCACACGTAGTTTTGTTTTGTTATATTGATGTTTTTATTGTGACTTTTAGTATTATCCCGTTTCCTTCTTTGTATCCTAAATACCTATGTATGTTAAGATCTTGTGATAATCGCCTAAATTATAATGTTGAGTATCGTGGTGCTCTGTTAAGCACCTGAGTTCTAGATTTAGTCTCGCATACGTGTGTGTTGACAGGCAGAAAACCTCACCTATGTGTGCTTGTGTATGTGTGTCATTGTGCGTGTTTAGTTTTTTTTTATATCTCTTGTTTTATTGTACAATCTTTATAATTTCCAGTGTTTGATGTTTTGTATAAGTAACCTTGTTAGAGATGTTCTTTAACAAATAAAACAATATCACTGTAATGTATAGTGTTGAGTGTGAGTGTGTATATTCACTGTAATATACGGTGTGTTGTGTGTGAGTGTATTACCATTGTAATATACAGTGTGTTGTGTGTGTGTGTGTGTATTACCACTGTGCAGTATGGTATCAATATTAGGTTTCGGGTTAAGTGAAATTCTAGTGCAGTAAGCTTTTGTCGTGTATCTTTTTAATATATTTCTGCTATTTGTATCGCACTGTTTTAAATAAAATATAAAAAAAAAAAAAAAAATTTAATCACATTATGACCTTGTCATAACATCCGCGCATAACAACGATATTGTCCTATAAGTCCCTGAGCGAACGCTGTTCCTTACCCTTCGGTACCAAAACAACTACAGCTGTTGCCTGTCTTTCACCCAACCTGCCCCTTACCTTCATCAAGTTTAGTAACCTCACCAAAAAACCCTTTATTAACTCCCAATGCTGTTGATAAAACTCCGCCGGCAGTCCATCGATTCCCGGTGCTTTGCCCTTTCGCATGGCACTCAAAGCTCTCCATATTTCCCCCTCAGTTATGTCCCCCCCCAAAGCTTCCCTATCACTGTGTCCTAACCTACATGGCACACTTCCACACACCCTCTCTAAATCCCCTAATCCTACCCCATCATATTCGTCGCTCAACCTTTGGGACGAGCGGACGTGAGCTGAGCCTGCCCTCTGCTGTCAGCCGGTGACAACTTGGTTTTCTCAAAATGGCGCAGCCGGCAAGAAGAAGGGTAAACACTATCGCATAGAAGTGGTGCGTGGGGCTGTGCATGGCCCACTCAGCTCAAGTTTTATTACCTGCCATCATCAGGGACACATACGGCATTGCCAACGAAGAGCTGTATGGTGTAGCCTTGAACGGGGCATATAGAATTTTTGTGAAGTTTCTCAATGCAAGTGTATATGGAGACATAGTCGCCAGGTTCCAAGATCTTTGTGTACCAGTGAATCCTGCAGTGACGGTATGGCTACATGATGTGTCCCGCCATTATACGTGGGTGAAGATAAGAAATGTACCCTTTGAGGCTAATGAGGCAGACCTACGTGCTGTCTTCGAGAAGTTTGGGACTGTTCATATGGCGACATTGGGAAATGGAAGGAAGGATCGTATTCTGGGATGCCTGAAGGAAGTTTTTCCTTAAAAATGACATTGAGGCATCCTATTCCTTCCTATATTTTCCTAGAAGACTTCAGGACTCAAGTAATGGTGACTTACGCAGGGCAACAACGAACCTGTCGATTATGCGGTGCCTATGATCACATTGCTGCGCAGTGTGTTAAACAACAGGGTACACAGGCGAAGGAGCAGCATAAGGAGGCATCAGAGGACCTTGAGACGTTGGATTTGGCACGACCTGAGTCGGTTTCCTTGAACAAGGCTTGGAGTGTGGAGGTCGAGGAGGCCTTGAGGGAGGAAGAGTGTGTAACTCTTCCGAGAGAGACATGCACTGCCGGGCAGGCACCGGAGACCAAAGATGTGGTGTCACTGGGTGAGAACAGGGCCGTGGAGGCTACCATTGATTCAGTCCTCCACGACCTGTTAGGGACCCCAGGAGAGGTCACAGTTGAGGGGCTTGTGGGTGCCCTGGATGCTGCTGGGGTTCCAGGTGGTGAGAGGGGGGGGAGCATGTCAGAGACCCAGGTTGAGGCTGGGTTGCAAATTGGCACGGTGTGGTGGAAGTGCACGGGGATGGCTTCCAGGTGGAGGCGGGGAGAAAGGCTCGAGTGTCACGAAGAGAGCGGCAGTGCCCTCGGACGTGGACGAATGTGGATGTGCTCACTCCGACACAGCGTTCAGGCAAAAAGGTGTGGGCTGAAGTGGTTGAGCATGGACCTGGGGGGTCCAGGGGCAAGGGGCATGTGAAAGCAGATCACAGAATGGTGATTGAAGATCATGGGCATATAAAGGGGAAGGGGGATAAAGGTGGTGCAATACGTAAAGGCAAACCTCCATTGACAAATTCAAGAGTCTCTCTATAAATGTTAATGGTCTGAAAAATTCTAGGAAGTGTGAATGGTTTCATGAGATGCTCATTAGGTATGGTGTAGATGTAGTGTTTGTGCAAGAGCACAACCACAAGCCGGGTTGTATGTTGATGATTGAGGGGTATACTGTATATACGGCACACTCAACGAGATTGAAAGGAGGAGTGGCTATTTTGGTGAGGGAGGCTAGCCCGTTTACTGTACATCATTGTGAGGAGGGGGGTGAGGGGAGGGTTATAAGAGTGGATGGAACATGGGGAAGAGATAAGATGTCTTTTGTGTGTGTTTATGGTCCGGGCGGAGGGGACAGTCGAGTGAAGAATGAGTTTGTACGTGAAGTGTTGGTGTATCACTTAAGGTCGCTTCCAGCATTAGCTGTGGTGGGAGGGGACTGGAATTGCGTTATACGCCGCAAGGATGTGGAACCTAGGGGAGCAGGATATTGTTCTGGTGTTCTGAGGGACCTGTTAACCGGGGTGGGGTTGGTGGATGTAGAGGGGGGGCGGCGTGGGAGGTGCAGCACACCTTTGTGAGGCAGGGGTATGCTGCACGGCTGGACAGGATATACGTGACAAGGAAAGCTGTGGTGCGGAGTGTAAGGGTTTTGGATGTCTTTTTTTCTGATCATAGAGGTGTTTTGGTGGATTTGGGATGGGAGGGTCGGCCGAACAGGTATAAGAGTTATTGGAAATTGAATGTTCGGTTGCTTCAAGATGTTGAGGGGAGGGTCCTATTTGCACAATGGTGGAAAGGCTTATGGGAAGGGATGGAAGTCAATGGGGAATGTGTTGAGATGGTGGGATGTGACGGCGAAGACGAGGATTCGAGAGTTCTATGTCCGACAGGGAAGGCACGAGAATCAGTTGGCTTATGGGCTTATTAGGTATCTTGAGGGGCAGTTAAGGGAGTATCATTAGAGAGGAAGGGGGGGATGGGAGCCCCTGTGGCTGACATAGAAGGAGTGAAGGAACGCCTAATGGAAGTGCAAAATGAGAGGTTTGATGCGGCAAGGGTTTTAGGGGGGTTGGAGGAGGTCATGTGGGTGATAGACCATCGGCGTGTGTCCTGCGAGGGCAGGGCACCGGCGCGTTGCAATGGAAATGGTGGGTTTGAGAGTTCTTGAGGACATAGAGGGTATAGGGAGGGACAAGATTTGGTGACAACGGAGGGGATGGGAGGGTATGTTGATTCTTGGCTTAGTGCACATATGAGGAGTGTGGGTGTGAGAGAGGGGGCTTTAAGAGAGACAGGGGGATGGGTGCGGAGTGTGCTGGACAGGGACGACAGGGAACAGTTACAGGGGCCTATTGTGGAGGAAGAGGTGTGGACGGCTCTAATGAGTATGAGCAGGGGTAAGGCACCGGGGATAGATGGGCTGCCTGCGGAGTTTTACATACAGCATTGGGGAGTATTAAAAGATTTTTTGGTGCAATTATTTAATATCATAAAAGAGAGGGGTGCGTTGGGACCTTTGCAGGCGACAGCACTAGTAGTTTTGGTGCCAAAGGTGTGAAAGTTCAGTGCACAGTGAGAGATTACCGGATGATATCACTCATGTGTGCAGACTACAAACTTTTTGCAAAAATTTTGGGTAATCGTATAAAAAAGGTCATTGGAAAGGTAATAGTGAGGGGTCAATATGGGATTCCGGGGAGATCAATGTATGAGGGGCATGGGGTTATTAGAAGGTTTATTGAGGGTCCACAAGAGGGGGAACGTGGGGTATTGGCGTTGGATTGGAGAACGGCATATGACAGTGTCGAGAGGGAGGCTCTGTGGAGAATCATGGAGTGGCAAGGGTTCGGGGAGGACATTGTGAATTGGGCACGTACTTTATATCGGGGAGCTGGGATGTGTGTACAGATAAATGGGAGGGTGGGTTTGCATGTGAAAATGGGCAGGGGATTGAGGCAAGGTTGCCCGTTGTCACAAATATTATTTGCATGTTTACAGAATCCGTTTTATAGGGCAGTGGAAAGGTGCATACAGGAGGGGGTAAGGGAGGACTTACGAGGTGGGAGTCCCAGTATCATAGGTTACGTTGATGACACAACTGTCCTAGTGAGTGGGAGGGAGGGATTGGAGGGTCTGGAGAGAGTTATAGACGTTTTTGGGATGGCAACAGGTATGGCATGAATGTGCATAAATCTAAGCTCATGATATTGGGTGAATGGGATGGGCAGGAGGGCGGGGGTGGGGGGGTGAGGTGGAGTGTCGTGGACCGGGTGAAAATTTGTGGAGTTGTGTATATGGGTAATGCTCAGATGGCGAGGGAGAATAATTCAAAGGGTGTGGTAGATAGGGTATTGGGAAGATTGTCAGGATTGAGGCCGACACATCTTACGCTACTCCAGAGGGTCATTGTGGTCAATGTGCTTTTGTACAGTAAAATATGGCATGTGGCAGCTTTGTACCCTTTGGTGTATGGGGATGTCCGGAGATTGTTGGAGCAGAGTTTTCCATTTTAATCTGGGGTTCGGGATGCGATTGGTTGAAAAGAGAGGTGGTAACACTTCCGGTGGCCTTGGGAGGGCTGGGGTTAATTCATTTGGAAAGAAGGTTGAAGTGTGTATATGTGAAACATGGGTTGCTAAGGGCTCGGGGGAAGGGAGTGGAGGGTTGGGGATGCTGCAGGGAGATCTTCGGAGATGGTGGAAGGGACAAGATTTGAGAGATGGTGAGGAGTTGTTGCGTCTATTGATGATGGTCAGAGAGCCGAGAAACATGCGGGTAGGGTCCATGGAGAGGAAGATATGGCCTAGGGTGGTAGTGGCAACGGAAGGAGTGTACCCGATGTACGCATGGGAAGACATTTGGGGCCGATTAAAAGGGTTACGCATCCGGCCACGCGTGAGGGAGGTAATGTATAGGTTTCTTCACGGAATATTGCCGTCTGGGGTTGTTTTAACGAAATAGGCGAATAAGGGAGGGTGGGGTGTGTCAGGTTTGTGGGGTAGATGAATCAGCTTTTCATGTAGCTTATTTTTGTGAAAGCCTAGGGATTGTGCGGGAATGGTTAGGGAAAGTAATCCGGTATGTGGGGGGGAAAGGGTTGTCGGTTTTGAGAGCGCTTAGTTTAGATGTAGGTGGGGTTGGGGTAAAGGTTCAAAGGGCAGTGGCTTACTTAATGGTTGATTTTGTGTATATATCATGGGCAATGAGAGACAAAGGGGCGGAGGAACGTAGGATGGCCATAGCAGCATCCTTTTATAGAACAAAGTGTCGCAACAGGGAAATATATGGTAGGAGGTGGGAGAGGGATTTCTCGGAGGGCTACAGGGACTTTCTTTTGAGGGATTTATGGTCTTTATAAGCGGTCAGGGGCATGAACGGGCTGGCCTTCCCAGGGGGGGGTGTTGCAGAGGACGATTGTGTGAGTGTGTGTGGAATTGTGTGAGGAAAGAATGTTGAGGTGATATTCAATGTGATATTCAATGTAATGTCTTGGTGTTATTGTGAACACCGATGATTATAATTTATCTAAGGTTTCCTTCATGTTTTGTAAGGATGTACATAAACATGTTAGTATATAAGCATATTTTAACCTGTAATTATACATGTCTACCTATATATGAGCAATGTAACTTGTCATAATAATGAGGTTTTCATACCTGTTTTTTTAACTAGTGGAACGTTTTGGTATTGTATATAATGTAAGATCTTGCCTGAGGTGTTTTTGCTTATATATTGTTTACAGATTGTTTTTTTTCACATTTTCATTATATATGTTCAAGTGAATGAGTTTTTGATCTTGTGTATTGCCAGGTGAAACTGGTCAGTTTTTTTTTTTTTTTTTTTTTTTTTTTTTTCATTGGGGGGAGGGGGGGTAGGAGTTTAAGTAATCTCTGCAATAGCAGGTCATGTGATACACATGTCATATTTTAGATGTCTAATGTTGTCCATTCTCTGTAGGATATGATGTATAGATTATCTCCGGCAGTGTAAATAATCTGTCTGCAGGAGGGAATAATGTGTAAATTTATTTATTATTGTGGTAGGTTTGTGTGTAGCGTGTTTTTAGGGTGATATATAAGATGCTAATTACTATCAAGGACTGTTGGTGGTTATGAGTGGTGACGGCAGACTCAGTTACTAGGCATGTGGGGGGGGGGGTTGAAGTGTCAGCGGTAGTGTCTTAAACCCACCACCGTGCACGATATTAATTATTACCATAGGGTATATGAGGGTAGGGTGGATTGTGTTCTATGGTGGATGTGAGCCATCAGGTTCAGACATTCCTTGTATTATAGTGTCAGCCGTTTAGCTGGGTGGATTGTTTATATATAATTGTCATTGAAGTTTTTAATGCTTTTGCAAATGTGTATGTATAAGAGTTTTGTCACTGTGTATTTAAAGTGAAAGTGGCACGTTTTCATGGGGGGGGGGGAGTGTAAGCTTTACTGGGTGGGTTGTATGTGTAAAATGTATGTATGTGTATATGTGTATATATATGTAAAATATATGTATATATATGTATATATATATATATGTATATATGTGTGTATATATATATATATAATATATATATATATATATGTATGACCACCTTTTCATGTGAAGCACAGTACGTACAAGCGGTGTTTGATTTGAGTGCAGCAGCAGACAGTTCTGTCATTATAATGTGCTTCTTCAGTATTGTGTAGTCACAGTTGATTATTGTTCACTGCCTGTATCTTGTTACATAATTGATTATGTACCCATATATTTATTGTACCTGAGTTTTAAATAAAATATATAAAAAAAAAAAATCTACCCCCTTCCTCCCGCCAATTTCTTTTCGTACCACTTATCCGCAAACAACCCCATCCCCATCTGTAGTGTGGATAACCTGACCCGCCCTATACCCTCCCACCGAACTCAAGAACCTCCAAACATGGAATAGCTGTTGCCTGCTGACGTTGTTTTTGTCTGCGCAACACACACGAGGACGGCCTATCTCCCCATAACACCTCCTCCACCCCCGCCATTAATCTCACCGCTTGGAACCGCTTTGTCCTGGATTTCCCGCAACCTCTCTTTAAGTATCATAATGTTGTCCATCGGATAGATACCCTCTACTGCCCCTTTTACATAACCCCGTAACCTGTCCTCCAAATAATTAAGCAACCCAAATTTTAAAGAATTAATCCTTTTCCCCTCCCTCACATAATAATGCCGAATCCGGTCCTTAGCCACACCATCCCACCACGTCACCCTCCTCCACACCTTGTACCTCCTCAGTTAATCTCTCCCACAGCTCTGTAAAACCCCCCAACCCCTCCTCATCTTCCAACAGACTCGTATTTAATTTCCAATATCCCCTAGAGATACTAGCTAGGGAATCCCACTCTACTTCTGCTACAACCGCCCTATGATCCGAAAAAGCTAGTTCAATAGTACGGACAGACTTTGACAATACCTTATGAGATATATACAACCTGTCTAACCTAGCTGCATAACCTCGCCTCACGAAAGTATGCTCCACCTCCCACGCTCCCCCACCTACCACATCCCTCAACTGAACGTCCACCAAAAGATTGTGTAATGCTGTCAACATATGCCCCGCCCCTCGTGGTTCCACATCCGCTCTCCTGATCACACAATTCCAGTCCCCACCAACGATGGCCACTGCAGGTAAACCACAGAAAGCAAAAACTAGATCATCACACACAAAATCCCTCTTTACTTTCATATCATTTTCAGCTGGTGCATACACACTTACAAAGGTTACCCTCTGCCCCATCCACCACCCATCCACACGCAACACTCTCCCCCCCCCTCACTTCTTTGCAACACAAACGGGCTCGCCTCCTTTATCAATAAACCCACACCACCTTTCAAACGTGTCGATGGCAGAGTCAACACCTTATACCCTGCCACCTCGAGCACTCTACCCTCCCTGAAATTATGCTCCTGTAGAAAGACTACATCCACTCTGTATCGACGTAAGAGCATACGAAAGCATTCCCTCTTCACACCAGTACACAGTCCATTCACATTCACAGTCATGCACTTAAGGCCTTTCTAAAGCTTCCAACCCTTTCTCCTCTCAACCTTCCCAGGGCCTCCTGCCCCAGGGTCAACATGTGGTTTGTCACCATCCACCCCCCCCCCCTTTCCGATGCCTCTTATCCTTGCTGTCTCGAGAATATACATCCTTCCTCCCAGACCTCTGCGCGGCGTCAGGACATCATCTGAGTCTGACACAGCCGCCCTCTTCCTCGTGACACCCTCTACCGCCATATTTTCTTCCGAAGATTCCTCACAGTGAACATCAACCTCTACTGTGACCTGTCGCGCAGAGCACGGTGACTCCTCTCTGTGCCTGCAGTTGTCCTCCTTCCTTCTCGTGCCTGTCCCGCCACACTCTCCTTTCAACTCAGGCACCATTTCACGGACCAAGCAATTATCCCTCGCCCGAAGAAGGTAAAGTTTTCTATATCTCGTCGAGCTCCTCCTCCAGCTCCCGCACCTCCTGCTGAATTAGCACTTCTCCCCTGTCACCGGCAAAGTGGCCATTTTTGGCTCCACACAACTCGTGCCTCGCCCATCATGCACCACAAGAGACTCTTCTACAATTTCACTCCACAGACGGCCATCTCCTCATTTTCCTTTGGAATTCTCCTCAACGACATCCACACCTGTAACTGGTGCTCCACCTGTTTGCGCCGGCGCCCTCCACTGCCTCCCACACGTCGCCGCCATATGATCATACTCCCCACACAACCTGCATGTTCGTCGCTGCCCAGCATACGCCACTAGAATTTGGGTCCTAAACTCCGGCATCACGACGTATGATGGGATCGGGTGCCTCAGTGTCATTTTGAGGAGAATGTACCCTCCGGACGTCCCATGTACGCACCTGACCGCCCATTGCCTTGGGTTGCCAGATGCACGGTACCATAAGCTGCAAACACCTTTCGTAAGTTCTCCTCGTCAGCCTCCGAAGGGGACATTTCGCATTTCACCCACGTATAGTGGCGAGAGACGTCTATGAGCGCACTTTGACAGCTGGAGTTTACATCAATACTCACATGCTCAAATTTCGTCACTAACGACTCATACACAGCCGTCGAAATTAACTGACGAACAGACGATAGGCCCCCATTCAGGGCCACACCATAAAACTTCATCATCCTGTACTCCGTACATTTCCCTGATGATTGTCGGAAGTAACACCTGCCGTAGAGGGGGAAATCGCCCACGAAGCAGCTCAACGCCGACAGTGTTCACCCTACGTCGGATACTCAGCGCCATATTGTTGCTATGAGAGCTCTCCTGACAAACAGCAGAGGGGTGCCGAGCACAACCGCGCTCCACCGCAGTCAGGCAGCTAATGCATTATTTGGTTAAGGTAATTAAATTTGCCAAAATAAATTAGTGGTTCATTAAAATTGGGTAGAAGTTTTTTCTTTTAAAAAAAATTTCTGTAGTTCATAGTTGACAGCCATTGTGTGAACATTGTCTTTGGTAAGACAACGTTCTAGGTTAATGTTTCAGGTTTAAGTTTCCGTAAGCAAAATTTTTATAAATTTGCATCAGGAAAAAACAAATGATTGTTTTTTTTTTTCATTTGGGCGTCTGGATCTACCTCTTTTAACATCGATTTAATCCTGTTAATATTGACATTTCATGAGTGTGAGGGAAAAGTTCAATAGATAGGAGTAGAGATATAGTAACGATAGTTTCATTACCGGCTACTAGTTAAGGTAGGGTGAGTCATGCTCCCGTTTTTTCCCGCCTTTTCTCCCCCACCCCTAAAGTGATAGTTTGATTGCCGGCTGCTTGTTAAACGTAGGGTCAGTCTAGCTCCCACTATCCCTTCCCCTCCCTCTTCCACCCCCCCCTCGAAAGGTGACGTGTGGGGCTCTGGTCAAACAGTAAATCACTCGACTCACAGCTCCCAACACTACTGAAGTACATGCCTGCCTTGTATTCTAGTGGATTTATTGGTTAAAAGCTTCACTTTTGACCAATAATAAACTTAGTCCTTAGTCTTGCTCTAGGTTGACTGTTGTAATAATCACCACGTCTTTTGAATATTGTACACTACCATGGAGAGTGATTATTTAAGCAGTGGGTTTAACCTGTCTATCTTTCCAGCTTGGATGTCAGAGAGGGTCACCTGGCAATCAACGAGCAGAACAGGAGAAGGACTAACGTCCAAAGACTTCTCCATTTGTATTGAAGTACCTGTGCACCTGTATGAAATTGCAGGACATAACTCCACATCATTGCAGCGGTAAAGAACCTGCTTTCCTGTCATCGGCATATTATACTCACGGCAATAATCTGTTAAGATCTAGCCAGTGGTGGTCACCAACACCTGCGACCCCCCCCATCATCAGCAACGGCTACGATTTCCACAACAGGGGTCACCAACACCAGACACTCACGTTTTATATACATTTAAATTAGCGTTGAATTCATACATCATTTATATTTTTTCATTTTCATTTTCTTTAGTGTAGGATTAATATTTCATATTTAAGTGTTTTATATTTTCTATATAATAAAGTGTTTATGTTTGTCTGTTATTATTTCTTTTTCTATTCATTAATTTTCCTGAGGAGGAGCCAGCCTTGGTAATACTGTCTGAAGTTGTTACAGGGCTGAGTAAGCCTTCACATGAGAAATATTAAAAAAAAAAAAAAAAAAAAAAAAAAAAAAAAAAAATTTGGGAAATTTGAGCGCTGGGCAATCCAATTAGCACATTTTTAAGATTTTTTTTTTTTTTTTTGGGTGGGGGGTATTTTTTTATTTATGGTTCGTGTATTAAGCTTCAATAAAGGGCAGGGCACATTAAGATATTCCTGCACTGCGCTAAGACCTGAATTTTTCACGTGTGATCCGTGCCGAGATATATGTCGTGCCGAATAGGTAAAACTTGCGATTTTTGGCTTAAATAGCAACACTCTTCTTGCCGAATAAAGCAAGCGAAAATGTGTATGCAATAATTACGCAAAAATCATTCTGAACCTAACGATAGCAAATAAAGACGTAGCGAACACGGAGCTTTCACTGTAATCCTATATACGTTACTTTGTCACCCTCAACTGTGAACTCTTGATTAAGAGTCTCTTACTAACCCCTTCTTCGTTCTCCATTTCACTGCTTTTCCCTTTTCATGGTGTTGCCCCTACTGTTCTCCCCCTTTTTCCTCTCTACTTTCAATTTACAAGTATCCGGGGAGCTCTAAATATGAAAGAACAGATGATCACACTTATATTATCCAAAAGAAATATCCCAAAAATATTTTCGAAGCTGTTAAGGAATTATGAAATGTGTTCAGACCATCGTCCATATTTTCTATATTACACTCTTATTGCATAGATTCCTGTATACATATATTTGAAGTGGAATCTTTTTCTAATGATGTAGCGAGACTATCATTCGTGGCTGGATGATGATATCACACTGGATACAATTCACATGTGGTTTTTACGTATGTCTGTTATTACGTTTGGAGTTTGGGGTTGATTGATGACACGTGTGCATCTCTACGCTTTTTTGGAAATTAATGGTATAAAATAACCGACACAATGGTAATTAAAACTACATATGCAGTATAATGTTGATCCTTTATTGACTACGTTTCGCCACAACAGTGGGCTTTTTAAAGTCACAAACAGGATAGTTCTGTTTGTGACTTGAAAAAGCCCACTGTGTGGGCGATACTTAGTCAATGAAGGTTCACATTATTCTGGCATATGTTTATATTTCCACTACGCATTTTTTTGAAAAACGTTTCGCTGCTTCTGCAGGTTTCATGGAACTCACCCTTCCCCAGCAAATGCGGATCGTTTTATCAATATCGATAACTAGTGTTGTTCACGAATTTAAATTATAACGAACCTAATGTTGCACACGAATCTTACACATAACGATACCTAATGTTGCACAGATTCTTACAGATTTAACGATACCTAGTGTTGCACACGAATCTTGCACATTACGATACTAGTGTTGCACAGAATATTACACATTAACGATACCTAGTGTTGCACACGATTCTTACACATAAACGATACCTAGTGTTGCACTCGAATCTTGCACATTAACGATACTTAGTGTTGCACACGATCTTACACATTAACGATACCTAGTGTTGCCTCCGAATCTTACAACATAAACGGATACCTAGTGCTGCGCACGAATTTTCTTTACACATTAACGATATCTAGCATTGCACCGAATTTACACATTACGACACCTGGTGTTGCACACCGAATCTTAACATTAACGATACCTAGTGTTGCACCGATCTTACCACTTAAACGATACCTAGTGTTGCATCACGAATCTTACACTTTAACGATACTAGGTGACACGAATCTCACACATAATGTTACATAATATTGCACACGAATCTTACACATTAACGATACCGGGTATTTACACAGAATCTTACCATTAATGATACACTGTGTTGCGCACGAATCCTACAGACTAACTTGTCGGGTATTTGTTGCCATTTGCATAATACCTGTGTGACGTAGCAACACTATAGTGTCTTGGGACATGGATGTCATCAACATATTCTATTGCTGAGAGCTATTTAACATTGACTATTTCCACTTGGGCCATAGTCACATGTGACCTCTCTCCAAGATGTCACAACCTCATTTTCCATTTGGATTAGTTAAGAGACCGATTATTTACCCATAATTTTTGTGGGGAACTGATTACCTCCAGGACGTCGTGTCCACTTCATTTACTGGCCTCGGGATTGAAATTCTATACGTATTCGATTAATTAGAACACCTGTTGCTTTGAGCCAGTATGAAGATGAATGATGATAAATCAGGAGTTAGTGTAATCTGTCCCTCAGCTGGTGTTAATGTTAATTATATCATTAATCTTGAAAGAATACAGGCATGTGCGCTAAGAATGGTCGGGGTTTATATGCTATGCTCTTTTCAAAATTGATGGACTAATACATCGACTTTGGCTGTGGGGGACTGGAGTACCCCAAAACTCTTCTAGTTGTTCATCATTCTTTTGCATTTAGTCTGAAGCCACTGTGGGCCAAACGCTTCTACAGTTAAGATACCAAGAGTTGCACACGTGTCAAAGTTATCAACTTCTCGGTTCTCTAATCCATTTATTTACATTCCTGTATTTGACTGATTGATGACTGCATGGTGGAGGTGGAAATGATTTGTCATAAGACTCTAGAGTTTCATCGTATGATACTCTCGATGTTAATTGTCTGTACTGTATACAACTTCATATATATTTTATATATTTATATATATACTTTATATATATATATATTTATATATATATATATATATTTGTCAGTTAAAAATAGGAGAGGAGATTATTAAATGGAGAGTTAGAGGTATTGCAAAGATGGAGGGAAATAATTTTGAGGAATCCTGTTAAATGTTGATGAAGATAGGGTAGCCTGTGATTTCGTGTATAGGGCAATGTGGAACAACATCTTGTAGGAGTGAGGAAAGAGCAGTTGTGAGTGTGGGGGAATTTCGTGAGGCAGTAGGAAATGAAAGGGGGTAAGGCAGAGGGATTGATGGGAATAAAAGTTAGAAATGTTACAAAGCAGGTGGGGGATATAGTTTGACGAGTGGTTGTGCAATTATTTAAAAAATAAGTATGGAAGAGGGTAAGGTACCTAGGGATTGCAGAGAGCATGATAGGCCTTTGTATAAAGGTCAAAGGGGATTAAAAGAGAGTGCAGAAAATTATAGGGGGTAAGTCTGTTGAGTATACCCTGCAAAGGTGTATGGTAGAGTCCTATTATTGTAGGAATTAAGAGTAAGGACGGAGAATAGGGACAGCAGATGAACAAGGAGGGCTTTAGGGAAAGGTGGGGGGTGAGTGGACCAGGTGTTTACAGTGAAAACAAATAAGTGAACAGTATTTAGATAAGGCTAAAGAGGTCTTTGTGGCATTTATGGATTTGGAAAAGGCGTATGACAGGGTGGATAGGGGGGCAATGTGGCAGATGTTGCAGGTGTATGGGTTAGGAGGTAGGTTACTGAAAGCAGTGAAGAGTTTTTACGAGGATAGTGAGGCTCAAGTTAGAGTATGTAGGAAAGAGGGAAATTATTTTCCAGTAAAAGTAGGCCTTAGACAAGGATGTGTGATGTCACCGTGGTTGTTTAATATATTTATAGATGGGGTTGTAAGAGAAGTAAATGCGAGGGTCTTGGCAAGAGGCGTGGAGTTAAAAGATAAAGAATCACACATAAAGTGCGAGTTGTCACAGTTGCTCTTTGCTGATGACACTGTGCTCTTGGGAGATTCTGAAGAGAAGTTGCAGAGATTGGTGGATGAATTTGGTAGGGTGTGCAAAAGAAGAAAATTGAAAGTGAATACAGGAAAGAGTAAGGTTATGAGGATAAAAAGATTAAGTGATGAAAGATTGGATATCAGATTGGAGGGAGAGAGTATGGAGGAGGTGAATGTATTCAGATATTTGGGAGTGGACGTGTCAGCGGATGGGTCTATGAAAGATGAGGTGAATCATAAAATTGATGAGGGGAAAAGGGTGAGTGGTGCACTTAGGAGTCTGTGGAGACAAAGAACTTTGTCCTTGGAGGCAAAGAGGGGAATGTATGAGTGTATAGTTTTAACAACGCTCTTATATGGGTGTGAAGCATGGGTGATGAATGTTGCAGCGAGGAGAAGGCTGGAGGCAGTGGAGATGTCATGTCTGAGAGCAATGTGTGGTGTGAATATAATGCAGAGAATTCGTAGTTTGGAAGTTAGGAGGAGGTGCAGGATTACCAAAACTGTTGTCCAGAGGGCTGAGGAAGGGTTGTTGAGGTGGTTCGGACATGTGGAGAGAATGGAGCGAAACAGAATAACTTCAAGAGTGTATCAGTCTGTAGTGGAAGGAAGGCGGGGTAGGGGTCGGCCTAGGAAAGGTTGGAGGGAGGGGGTAAAGGAGGTTTTGTGTGCGAGGGCTTGGACTTCCAGCAGGCATGCGTGAGCGTGTTTGATAGGAGTAATGGAGACAAATGGTTTTTAATTCTTGACGTGCTGTTGGAGTGTGAGCAAAGTAACATTTATGAAGGGGTTCAGGGAAACTGGCAGGCCGGACTTGAGTCCTGGAGATGGGAAAGTACAGTGCCTGCACTCTGAAGAGGGTTGTTAAGTTGCAGTTTAAAAACTGTTTGTGTAAAGCACCCTTCTGGCAAGACAGTGATGAAGTAATATGGTGA
>NC_069404.1:26359952-26372452 GCF_026875155.1 Cherax quadricarinatus
AAACCATATCTAACATGAAAACCTTTCACACATCAAACACTAAAACCACCCACACATAAAAACACTAAAACCCATCCATATAAAAACACTGAAACCATCACACTTTTCAAACTTTAAAACCCTTCACCCCTCAAGTATTAAAAAACCCCAACACACCTCAAACACTAAAACCAAATCCCCTTCAAATAATGAAAACCCCTTTTCACACTTCAAACAAGGGAAAACCATCACATTTCCCAAAAAATTTGAAACCATCCACATCAAACCTGAAACCCCCACACTTTAAACATTAAAAAACCATCACACCTCAAGTATTAAAACCCAAACACCCCTTTCAAACACTAAAAAACCATCACACATCAAAAAAATTAAAAACCATCACACCTCAAGTTTTAAAAACCAACACCCCTAAAAAAACTAAAAACCATCACATTTAAAACCAAGGGAAACCATCCACTTCAAAAATAAAAAAAAATTCCAAAACACACTTCAAATAATGAAACCATCACACTTCAAATAAAAAACCCTAAACATTTCAAACAATAAAACCATCAACTTAAAATAATGAAACCCATCCCCACTTAAAAATATAAAACCATCACCCCTTCAAATAATAAAACCCCATCACACTTAAAATAATGAAACCATCCACTTCAAACAATAAAAACCTTTCACACTTAAAAACAATGAAACCATCACAGCTAAAAACAATAAAAACCATCACATTTTAAAATAATAAAAAACCTTTCACACTTCAAAATAAAACCACCAAATCTGAAACACTAAAAACCATAGCACTTCAAAACTAAAAAACCAAACCCACCCCCTCAAACAATGAAAACCCACAACCCCAAAGATTAAAACCCTTTTAAAATCATAAAAAACCTAAAAAACCATCACCCCTTTCAAAAAAATTTAAAAACCACCAAAAAACTCAAACATTGAAACCATAAATTTCATCAAACACTGAAACCACAAAACCTAAAAAATTTAAACCTTCCAGTTTTCAAACACAGGTTTCATGTACCTTTTTTGACTTATTCAATAGGTGGATTATGAGGTGTGGCGGGTGAGGTGTGGCTGTGAGGTGTGACGGAAAGGTTTGAGGGTGAGATGTTACGGGGGTGGGGTTGTGAAGTGTGGCTGTGAGGCTTTTATGTGAGGTGGGGGGCTGTGAGTTTTGGTTGGGCTGTGGGGGTGGACTGTTGAGGTGTGAGTGGGGCTGTGGCTGAAAAGGTGTGATTTATGGGGTGTGGCTGTAAGGGGGTTGCGGGGATGTGTTTTCTGTGTGGTGAGGCGTAAGGTTTTGCGTGAGGGGTTGCTGTGAGGTGTGGTTGAAAGGGTTTGTGGGTGGAGGTTTTATTGGGAGGTGTGGCTGTAAAGGTGTTTTGTGGGTTTGTGACTTTTGGAATGTTACTGTGAGGGTGGGGTTTGTTGAATTTGGCCGGGAAGGGTTTTGTGGGTGTGAGGTTTGATTTGTGAGGTGTGGTGGGGGAGGTATGACTAAAAACGTGTGTTTGTGAGGTTTTTAGCAAATAAAGTGTGGATGGGAGGTGCGGCTGTGGATGTGGCTGTGAGGTGCGGTTTTTTGGGTGTGGCTGTGGGGTTTCGGCTTTTTTGGAGGTGCGGCTGTGAGTGTGGCTGTGGGTGTGGCGTGAGGTTTTGGCTGTGAGTTGGGGGCTGTAGGTGTGGCTGTGAGGTGTGGCTGTGGGGTGCGCTGTGTGGTGTGAGGTGGGCTGTGGGGTGTGGTGTGGGGTTTCCCAGCTGTAAAGGGGGGGCGTGAGGTGTGGCTGTGAGGTGTGGCTGTGGGGTTTGGGGCCTGTGGGGTTTGGACTGTGAGGTGTGGCTGTGGGGTGTGCTGTAAAAATGCGGGCTTTTAAAGGTTGGGGCTGTGGGGTTTGTGGTTGTGAGGTGTGGTTTCTGAGGTGTGGTGTGGGGTTGTGGCTGTAAAGTGAAAACTGTGAGGTGTGGCTGGGAGGTTTGGAAAGCTGTGGGGTGTGGCTGTGAGATGTGGATTTGGGGGGGGGTTTTCTGTGGGTTTGTGGCTGTGAGGTGGGTTTGTGGGGAGTGGTTGTGGGGTTTGGGGCCCTGTTAGTGTGGGCTTTTTGGGGTGTGGCTGTAGGTTTTGCCCTGTGAGGTGTGGCTGTGATGTGGGGGCTGTGGGGGTTGGCTGTAGGTGGTGGCTGGGGGTGTGGCTGTGGGGTGTGGCCCTGTGGGTGTGATTGTAAATTTGGGTGGCGGTGAGGTGTGGCTGTGAAGTGTGGTTGTGGGTGGGGACGTGGGGGTTTGGTTTGTGAGGTGGGTTTGTGAGGTGGGGCTAGGGGGTTTGTGGTGTGAGGTGTGGCTGTGGGGGTGTGACTATGAGGTATGGAAATGGGGTGTAGCTGTGAAGTGTGGCTGTGGGGTTTGTGGCTGGGGAGGTGGGGGCAATGGGGTTTGTACCCTGTGAGGTGGGGTGTGAGGTGGGCTGTGTGGCGTGAGGTGGGGCTGTGGGTGTGGCGGGTTGAGGTGGGGGCCTTTTGTGGCTTTTTGGGTGGGGGCTGTGAGGTGTGGGTTGGGGGAGGTGTGGCTGTGAGGTGTGGAAAATTGGGGGTGTAGCTGTGAGGTGGGGGCCCCCCTGTGAGGTGTGGCTTTTTGAGATGTGGCTGTGGGGGGGTGGCTGTGAGGTTGGGGCTGTGGGTGTGGCTTTTTGAGGTGTGGCATTGGTGTAGCTTGGGGTGTGGCTGGGGAGGTGGGGGTGTGGGGATGTGGTTTGTGGGGTGTGGCTGTGAGGTGTGGCTGTGAGGTGTGGCTGTGTGGCTGTGAGGTTTTGGCTGTGAGGTGTGGTTTGTGAGGTGGGGGGCCAATGTGGTGTAGCTGTGAGGTGGGGGCTTTTAAAGGTTGGCTGTAGGTGGGGCTGTGAGGTGTGGTGGGGAGATGTGGCTGTGGGGGTTTGGGGCTTGGGTGTGGCAATGTGGGGGAAAGCTGTGGGGGTGTGGCTGTGAGGTGGGGCTTTTGAGGTTTTGGCTGTGGGGGTTTTTAAGCAATGTGGTGTAGCTGTGGGGTGTGGCTGTGAGGTGTAGCGTGAGGTGGGGCTTTTGAGGTTTGTGGGCCTGTGGGTGAAAGCTGTAGGTGTGGCTGTGAGGTGTGGCTGTAAAGGTGTAGCTGTGAGGTGTGGTGTGAGGTGTGGCTGTGAGGTGGGGTTTGGAGGTGTGGCTGTGGGTGTGGCTGTGAGGTGTGGCTGTGAGGGGGGTGGCGGGTTGAGGTGGGCAATGGGTGTAGCTGTGAGGTGTGGTTGTGGGGTTTGTAGTGTGGGGTTTGGGGCTGTGAGTTGTGGCTGTGATGTTGGCTGTGAGGTGTGGCTGTGAGGTGAAAGCTGGAGGTGTGGCTGTGAGGTGGGCTGTGAGATGGGGGCTTTGGGAGGTGTGGCTGTGAGGGTTTTGGGCTGTGAGGTGTGGCTGTGTGGCTGTGGGTTTTGGCTGTGAGGTGGGTTTTGGAGGTGTGGCTGTGAGGTGTGCCTGTGAGGTGGACTTTTGAGGTGTGGTTTGTGATTTTTGTGGTGTAAAAATGCGGCTGTTTTTTTTTCCCCCCTTTTTGAGGTGTGGTTGTGAGGTGTGGGCTCTGAGGTGTGGCTTTTGGGTGTGGCTGTGAAGTGAAAACTGTGGGGTGGGGCTGGGGGTTTGTAGCTGTGAGGTGTGGCTTTTGAGATGTGGATATGGGGGTGTGCCCCGGGTGGGTGGGGTTTGTGAGGTTTTGGGATGTGAGGAGTGGTTGTGGGGTGTGGCTGTTAGGTGGGGCTGTGTGGTTTTTGGCTGTGGGGTTTGGGGGGCTGTAAAGGTGGTGGCTGGGGAGGTGTGGCTTTTGAGGTGTGGCTTGAGGGGAGGGGGGCCCCGGGAGGTGTGGCTGTGAGGTGGGGCTGTGAGGTGGGGTTTGTGAATTGGGGCCCGGTGAGGTTGGCTGTAAAGTGGGGGTTGTGGGGTTTGTGACTGTAGGTGGGGCTGGGGGTGTGGCTGTGAGGTGTGGCTAGGAGGTGGGTGTGGGTGTGGCTGTGAGGTGTGATGTGAGGTATGGAAATTTTTGGTGAAAGCTTTTTTTTGAAGTGTGGCTGTGAGGTGGGGGCTGTGAGGTTTTGGGCCAATGTGGTTTTTAAAACTGTAAAGAGTGGGCTGTGGGTGGGGCTGTGGGGTGGGGCCCTTTTGGGGGCCAGTGGGTGTGGCTTTTAGGTGGGGCTGTGAGGTGGGGCCCTGTGTGGTGTGAGGTGTGGCTGTAGGTGGGGCTTTTGGGGTTTGTGGCTGGGGAGGTGTGGCTGTGGGGTTGTGGAAAATTTTTGGGTTGTACCCTGGGGGTTTTGGGGTTTGTGAGGTGTGGCGGGAGATGGGGTGTGGGGTGTGCTGGAGGTGGGGCGTGAGGTGTGGCTGGTGGCTGTGAGGTGTGGCTGTGGGGGTTGTGGCTGTGAGGTGTGGCTGTGGGGTTGTGGAAATGGGGGTGTAGCGGTGAGGTGTGGTGGAGGTGTGGTGTAGGTGTGGCTTTTAGGTGGGGCTGTGAAAGGGGGTGTGAGGTGGGGTGTGAGGTGTGGAAAGTGGTGTAGCTGTGGGGTGTGGCTGTAAAGGTGTGGCTGTGAGGTGGGGCAATGTGGTGTAGCTTGAGGTGGGGCTGTGAGGTGTGGCGGGTGAGGTTTTGGCTGTGGGGCTGTGAGGTGTGGCTGTGGGGTGTGGCGTGAGGTGTGGGCTGTGGGGTGTGGTGTGGGGTGTGGCTGTGGGGTGTGGCTGTGGTGGGGGCTGTGAGGGGGGGCTGTGAGGTTTTTGGCTGTGAGGGGTGGCTGTGGGGGTGTGGCTGTAAAGGGTTGTGGCTGTGAGGGGGGGCTGTGAGGGTGGCTGTGAGGTGTGGCTGGGGAGGTGTGGCTGGGGAAGGTGGGGCTGTGAGGTGTGGCTGTGAGGTTTTGGAAATGTGGTTTTGCTGTGAGGTGGGGCTGTGGGGTGTGGCTGTGGGGTTTGTAGCAATGTGGTGTATTTTGTGGGGTGTGGTTTGTGGGGTTTGTAGGGTGGGTGTGGCTGTGAGGTGTAGCTGTGGGGTGTGGGTGGGGGTTTGTGGCTGTGGGGGTTGTGGCTGTGAGGTGTGGCTTTTGAGGTGTAGCTGTGAGGTGTGGCTGTGGGGTGGGGCTGTGGGGTTTGTAGCTGTGAGGTGTGGCTGGGGGGTTTGAAAGTGTGGGGTGGGGGGCTGTGGGGGTGGGGCCCTGTGGGTGTAGCGGTGATTTGTGGTGTGAGGTGGGCTGTGAGGTGGGGTTTGTGGGGGGTGGCCCCCCCCCCCCCCCCCCGGGGGGCTGTGAGGTTTTAAATAATGTGGTGGAAAAGGGTAAAAGTTTCTCACAAAAATGTTTTTTAAATGTTGTTTTTAAGTTGTCTTTTTTTTCCTTAATTTTTTTTTTTTCGAGTCTTTTGAAACTTTTGTTTTTAAAAAGTGATGTTAATAATTGATTTTTAAAAACGTGATGTAAATAAGTGATGTTAATAAGTAAATGTTAATAAGTGATGTTAATAAGTGATGCTAATAAGTGATGTTAAAAAGTAAATGTTTAATAAGTGATGTTAATAAGTGATGTTAATAAGTGATGTTAATAAGGGGATGTTAATAAAGTGATGCTAAAAAGTGATGTTAAAAAGGTGATGTTAATAAGTGATGTTAATAAGTGATTTTAAAATAAGTGATTTTAAATAAGTGATGTTAAAAAGGTATGTTAATAAGTGAGGGTTAATAAAGTGATGTTAATAAGTGATGTTAAAAAGTGTTTTTTAATAAGTAGGGTTAAATAAGTGATCAAATAAGTGATTTTAAATTTATTTAAATGTTAATAAGTGATTTAATAAGTGATTTTTAATAAGGGTTGATGTTAAAAAGGGGATGTTAATAAGTGATGCTAATAAGTGATTTTAATAAGTGATGCTAATAAGTGATGTTAATAAGTGATTTTTAATAAGTGATGTTAATAAGTGATGTTAAAAGTGATGCTAATAAGTGATTTTTAATAAGTGTGTTAATAAGTGATTTTAAAATAAGTGATTTTAAATAATTGATGTTAATAAGTGAGTTTTTTAAGTGATGTTAATAATTTGATGTTAATAAGTGATGTTAATAAGTGTTTTTTTTTAATAAGTGTTTTTTTAAAAAGGGGTGTTAATAAGTGATTTAATAAGTGGGGTTAAAAATTTTTTGATGTTAAAAGTGATGTAAAAAGGGTTGATGTTAATAAGGGGATGTAAAAAGTGATTTTTAATAAGGTTGTTAAAAAAGTAAATTTTAAAATAAGTGATGTTTTTTAAGTGGAGGTTTAATAAGTGATGTTAATAAGTGAGGGTTAAATTAAGTGTTTGTTAATAAGTGATTTTTAAATTTAAGTGTTTGGTTAATAATTTGATGTTAATAAGTGTGTTAATAAGTGTTGTTTAATTTAAAATTTGATGTTAATAAGTGTTTGTTAATAGTGTTTTTAAATAAGTGATGTTATAAATTTGATTTTAATGGGTGATTTTAATAAGTAAATTTAAATAAGTGATTTTTAATAAGTGAGGGTTAAAAATTTTGGGGTTAAAAAAAGTGTGTTAATAAGTGTTTGTTAATAAGTGATTTTAAAATTAAGTGAGGGTTTTAAAAAAGTAAATGTTAATAAGTGATTTTAAATTTAAGTGATTTTAAATTTAAGTGTTGTTAAAAGTGATGTTAATAAGTGTGTTAATAAGTGTGTTAAAAAGGGTGATGTTTAATAAGTGATGTAATAAGTGAGTTAATAAAGTGATGTTAATAAGTGTTTTAAATTTAAGTGATTTTAAAAATAAAGTGATGTAAAAAGGGTGATGTTAATAAAGTGATGCTAATAAGTATTTTTTAATAAGTGTTTTGTTAAAATTGATGTTAATAAGGGGATCTAATAAGTGATGTTAATAAGTGATGCTAAAAAAGTGATTTTAAAAGTGAAATGTTATAAGTGATTTTTTAATAAGTGTGTTAATAAGTGAGGTTAAAAAGTGATGTTTTAAGGGGATGCTAATAAGTGATGTGTAATAAGTGATGTTAATAAGTGATTTTTAATAAGTGATTTTAAATTTAAGTGATGTTAATAAGTGATGTTAATAAGTGATGCTAATAAGTGATGTTAATAAGTGATGCTAATAAGTGATGTTAATAAGTGATGCTAATAAGTGATGTTAATAAGTGTTGTTAATAAGTGATGCACAGTTTCTGTATAAGTTACATGTGACTTGTTATTAGTATATTGTTTAAGAAATGTGTGTGTGTGTGTATGTGTGTGTGTATATGTGTGTGTGTGTATGTGTGTGTGTATATGTGTGTGTGTGTGTGTGTATGTGTGTATGTGTGAGTGTGTATGTGTGTGTGTGTATGTGGTGTGTGTGTGTGTGTTGTGTGTGTGTATGTGTGTGTGTGTGTGTGTGTTGTGTGTGTGTGTGTGTGTGTGTGTGTGTGTGTGTGTGTGTGTATGAGTGTGTGTGTTTGTGTGTGTGTGTGTGTGTGTAGTGTGTGTGTGTGTGGTGTGTGTGTGTGTGTGTGTGTGTGTGGTGTGTGTGTGTGTGTGTGTGTATGTGTGTGTGTGTATGTGTGTGTGTGTATGTGTGTGTGTGTATGTGTGTGTGTATGTGTGTGTGTGTATGTGTGTGTGTGTATGTGTGTGTGTGTATGTGTGTGTGTGTATGTGTGTGTGTGTATGTGTGTGTGTGTGTGTATGTGTGTGTGTGTGTGTGTGTGTGTGTGTGTGTGTGTGTGTGTGTGTGTGTGTGTGTGTGTATGTGTACTCACCTAGTTGAGGTTGCGGGGGTCGAGTCCGAGCTCCTGGCCCCGCCTCTTCATGATCGCTACTAGGTCACACTTCCCCGAGCCGTGAGCTTTATCATACCTCTGCTTAAAGCTATGTATGGATCCTGCCTCCACTACATCGCTTCCCAAACTATTCCACTTACTGACTACTCTGTGGCTGAAGAAATACTTCTAACATCCTGTGATTCATCTGTGTCTTTAGCTTCCAACTGTGTCCCCTTGTTACTGTGTCCAATCTCTGGAACATCCTGTCTTTGTCCACCTTGTCAATTCCCCTCAGTATTTTGTATGTCGTTATCATGTCCCCCCTATCTCTCCTGTCCTCCAGTGTCGTCAGGTTGATTTCCCTTAACCTCTCCTCGTAGGACATACCTCTTAGCTCTGGGACTAGTCTTGTTGCAAACTTTGCACTTTCTCTAGTTTCTTTACGTGCTTGGCTAGGTGTGGGTTCCAAACTGGTGCCGCATACTCCAATATGGGCCTAACGTATACGGTGTACAGGGTCCTGAACGATTCCTTATTAAGATGTCGGAAAGCTGTTCTGAGGTTTGCTAGGCGCCCATATGCTGCAGCAGTTATTTGGTTGATGTGCGCTTCAGGAGATGTGCCTGGTGTTATACTCACCCCAAGATCTTTTTCCTTGAGTGAGGTTTGTAGTCTCTGACCCCCTAGACTGTACTCCGTCTGCGGCCTTCTTTGCCCTTCCCCAATCTTCATGACTTTGCACTTGGTGGGATTGAATCCAGGAGCCAATTGCTGGACCAGGTCTGCCAGCCTGTCCAGATCCCTTTGTAGTTCTGCCTGGTCTTCGATCGAGTGTATTCTTCTCATCAACTTCACGTCATCTGCAAACAGGACACCTCAGAGTCTATTCCTTCCGTCATGTCGTTCACAAATACCAGGAACAGCACTGGTCCTAGGACTGACCCCTGCGGGACCCCGCTGGTCACAGGTGCCCCACTCTGACACCTCGCACGTACCATGACTCGCTGCTGTCTTCCTGACAAGTATTCCTGATCCATTGTATGTGCCTTCCCTGTTATCCCTGCTTGGTGTGTGTGTGTGTGTGTGTGTGTGTGTGTGTGTGTGTGTGTGGTATGTGTGTGTGTCTGTGTGTGTGTGTGTGTATGTGTGTGCGTGTGTGTGTGCGTGTCATGTGTGTGTGTGTGTTATGTGTGTGTGTGTGTGTCTGTGAGTGTGTGGGAAACTCACCAAGCTGTGGTTGCATGGGTCGAGTCATAGCTCCTGGGCCCCGCCTCTTCACTGGTCGCTACTAGGTCTCTCTCCTGCCACCATGAGCTTTATCATACCTCTGCTTAAAGCATGAATGGATCCTGCTCCACTACATCGCTTCTCAAACTATTCCACTTCCTGACTACCCTGTGACTGAAGAAAATACTTCCTAACATCCCTGTGATTCATCTGAGTCTTCTACTTCCAACTGTGTCCCCTTGTTGTTGTGTCCCATCTCTGGAACATTCTGTCTCTGTCCACCTTGTCAATCTCTCTCGCATTTTATATGTCGTTTCATATCGTGACCCTATCTCTCCTATCCCCAGTGTCGTCCGGTCGATTTCCCTTAACCCTTAGCTTTGGACTAGTCTATGTCAAACCTTTGCACTTTCACTAGTTTCTTTACATGCTTGGTTAGGTGTGGGTTCCAAACTGGTGCGCTACTCCAATATGGGCCTAACGTACACTGTGTACAGGGTCCTGAACGATTCCTTATTGAGATGTCGGAATGCTGTTCTGAGGTTTGCTAGGCGCCCATATGCTGCAGCAGTTATTTGGCTGATGTGCGCTTCAGGAGATGTGCCTGGTGTTATACTCACCCCAAGATCTTTTTCCTTGAGTGAGGTTTGTAGTCTCTGGCCCCCTAGACTGTACTCCGTCTGCGGTCTTCTTTGCCCTTCCCCAATCTTCATGACTTTGCACTTGGTGGACCTGTCCAGATCCCTTTGTAGTTCTGCCTGGTCCTCGTCCTACTGATACTTCTCATCAACTTCACATCACCTACAAACAGTGTGTGAGTGTGTGTGTGTGTGTGTGTGTGTGTGTGTGTGTGTGTGTGTGTGTGTGTGTGTGTGTGTGTGTGTGTGTGTGTGTGTTGTGTGTGTGTGTGTGTGTGTGTCTACTTAACAGTAATACCTGTTTGTTGCTGTTATAGCAACAGTTCTATGCTCATGGTGTACCATTTTCAAAACTTTTTTTCATCATACACTATTTATCATTTCCAATAGTTGTAATTCACTCCGCTAGTCCACAATTCTGTTTGAAAAAAAAATCAAGTTACCTCTCGGCTCCACCTTTTTTTTTGTTAACTCTGTTACAGTTGCTAAAAATCTGAGCTGTTCACTCGCGTCCTTTAATAACCGTGTATGTTGTTGTCATATCTCTCCCATCATCCAACGTGGCCAGGAGAGCAATATTTTGACACCTCCGATAAATTAAACGATTTAGGTTAGGTTAGGTTAGGTTAGGTTAGGTTAGGTTAGGTTAGGTTAGGTAAGGTTTGTCTGGAAATAGGACAAGTGTTTCTTGACGCGGGTCTTAGTCATATGACCCGCAGCTGCAGCTTTTGGTCATCTGACCGAGACCTTCGGCTGGCTTACCTCTTTAAAAATTATAGTTATTATTACAACCATTTTGCGTCTTGTCATCATACTCAAAAATAAATAGAAAACCGAACGTAAACTTGATGGAAAAGTTTAGACAAAAGTATATAAAGAAAAGCCATGTGTTAGCCAGCATATATTATCTACTTCTCTGTCATGACCAACGAGCTAAATGCTTGTAATATTATCAATAATTCTAAGAGTTTATCATACGTATCTTCCATATCACACGAGTGTTCCATCCCGTGTGCATGGAACCATAACAGAAAATGAAAAGAAAAAACGGCAATAAAAAAAACTTTTATTCACAGAACGTGTTCAGAATGCTCACCATTATTACTGATAAATGAAATCACAAAGAGAAATCTAGTCAGCAAGAACAGAGTGAATGGTGATTGCAGCGGTGGTGTTGTATGCATCAATGATGTACTCTCGTAAATGTGCAACACTGAATTTTCTCCTCGTAGACCAGATTCCTTAATTCAAGTAACCCCAGAGAGAGAAATCCAGCTGAGTGAGACAGGGACACCTCGCTGGCTACTCACAGACCGGTGAAGAATAGCCGGGCCTCTGGTAACACTGATCAACAACCAAATGCTTCTGAGATCAGAGTAGCCATTTCCAACTAATTTTAGGTCATGTAATGAATATCATGGTTAAAATTGCTAGCTTTACTTTTTAATATAGACCTACGTGTCACAAACAGGTTCCAGCAAGCTTGCGGCAGCTTGTTTCTTACCAGACCCACAGTCTCATTCACCTTCATTATTGTTCACAGCAGTCATGGAAGGTGGTTGTGCTGTGCAGGTTTATATTTTAAGATGAAAGGTATGTGATTTTCTTAGCCAAACACTTTGGTGATGGGCTTGCAGGGGGATTCACCAAGTATTGCTGCTTTCTTTGTGAATGAGAGGTCCCCACTACATCAGGAGAGACTGGCCACCTCGTCAGTCATTGGAGTCTGGGATGAAAAATGTTCAACATCCACCTCTCATTGAACCAAACAAAATTTTGCTACCACCCCTGCACATAAAACTGGGGCTCATGAAAAACTTTGTAAAGCTATGGACAAATCTGGCCAGGGATTCAGTATTTAACATCAAAATTCCCCTCACTGAGCGACGCTAACATAAGAGAAGTCCTCAATGGTCCTCAGATTCGAGACCTTAAAGATGATGACTTGAATCAGACCTTCATGGGGAGAGAAAGCTGCTTGGGAAGCATTCAAGTTAGTGGCGAAGGGATTTCTCGCAAACAAGAGGGAAGGTAACTATGAAGAATTGGTGGAAAACCTCATCAAGGCTTACAAGAACATGGGATGTAATATGTTACTTAAAATCCATTTTTTGGACACATTTTTCCAGCGAACTGTGGAGCAGTTAGTGACGAACATGGTGAAAGGTTTTCACCAAGATATTTCAATCATGGAAAATGGTACCAGAGCAAATGGGGCACAAGAATGCTTGCAGACTATTGCTGGACATTGGCAAGAGATGATTCTTCAGCCCACTATAAGCGTCAAGCAAAAAGGCAGAGAGTAGGTACTGGTTAGAGCTTCAAACATACTGACACATATTGTACGTTATAATAAAATAATCAAAATATTACATGTCTCGTATCTTTAAACCTGTAGTTAATAAACATTTTTCAAGTTGATATTTGGATTCAGGACATGAAAATACATAAGAATTAGTAATCACATTTAAGAAGCATACAACTTTTCAAAAATTGTTGACCAGTGTGGACCATAAAATATCTTCATACTTAATATTTTCGAGGATTTACATACTTACGCTGAATTATTTCACAAGCTCATTCTGCCGCTAAAAATAAAATATTATTTTATGAAGGGTAGTCTAGTAAACTGAAAGAAATCAAGCACATATGATCGCCTAATAATGGTTATAATTATAACCATATTTTTGAAGAGGTTGACCGGTAAGCCAGCGGAAGTCCTCGGTCAGATGACCAAAAAGCTCCAGATGTTGGTCATCAATATGACTAGACCCACGTCAGGAAACACTTGTTTTGTTTCCTGACAAACAATTAGAGCATTCCATCAAAAATATGTCATAGAGCCAA
>NC_069404.1:26377452-26456340 GCF_026875155.1 Cherax quadricarinatus
TAAGGCAGCTGGATTGGATGGATAAAGATAAGAAATTTAAAAGCAGGTGGGTATATAGCTTTGGAGTGTGGTGCTATTTATTTAGTAAATGTATGGCAAAGGGTAAGGTACCTAGGATTTGCAAGAGCATGCATATTTCCTTTGTATAAAGGCAATGGTGCCAAGAGAAGAGCGCAAAAATTATAGGGAATAAGTCTGTTGAGTATACCTGGTAAAGTGTATAGTAGAGTTATTATTGAAAAAAATGAGAGTAAGACGGACAGTAGGATAGCATAATGAGAAGACAAGGAGGCTTTAGGAAAAGGTAGAGGGTGTGTAATGACCAAGTGTTTTTATCACAGCGATGACATATGGGTCAACAGCATTTAGATAAGGGTAAAGAGGGCTTTGTGGTATTTATGGATCTGGAAAAGCGTATGAACCAGGTGAATAGGGGGGCAATGTGGCAGATGTTGCAGATGTAAGAATAGGAGGTAGTTACTGACTGAAGGCAGTGAAGAGTTTTTTTACGAGGATAGTGAGGCTCAGGTAGAGTATGTAGGAGAGAGGGAGACTATTTCACAGTAAAAGAGGACCATAGACAAGGATGTTGAAGTCCACCATGGTTGCTCAATATATTTATAGAGAGTGGAGGGAAAAGTTCACATAGATAAGAGTAGCGATGGAGTATATAGTAACAATAGTTTCATTGCCGGCTACTTGTTAAGGTAAGGTAAGTCTAGCTCCCACTATTCCCGCCTTTTTTTCCCCCACCCCGAAAGTGATAGTTTGATTGCCGGCTGCTTGTTAAGGTAGGGTCAATCTAGCTCCTGCTATGCCTTTCCCTCCTTCTTCCCTTCCCCCCGAAAGGTGACATGTGGGGCTCTGGTCCAAACAGTAATCACTAGACTCACAGCTCCCAGCACTACTGTAAGTACATGCCTACCTTGTATTCTAGTAGATTTATTGATTGAAAGCTTCACTTTTGACCAATAATAAACTTAGTCCTTTCAGTCTTGCTCTAAGTTGACTGTTGTAATAATCACCACATCTTTTAGGTACTGTACTTATCATGGAGAGTGATTTCTTAAGCAGTGGGTAACCTGTCTATCTTTCCAGCTTGGATGACAGAGAGGGTCACCTGCCAATCAACGAGTAGAATTTATGGAGATGGACTAACGTCCTGAGACTTTCCCTTTTTGGATTTAATTACCTGTGCACCTGTATGAAATTGCAGGACGTAACCCCTCATCATTGCAGCGGTAAAGAACCTGCTTTCCTGTCATTGGGATAGAATACTCACGGCTATACTGTGAAGAACGAACCGGTGGGTTGCAACCAACACCTGCGACCCCCTCCCCCCATCATCAGCAACTGCTACGATTTCAACAACACGCAGTGTCACCAACACCAGACACCCCAATATATATGTATTAGTGTTGAGTTCAAATGTTATTTTATTCATTTCATTTTTCATTTTTCTTTCAAATAGGATATACCTTTCATGTTTTATTGTTTTTTTGTTTGCTTTAAAAATAATAAAGTGTTTATCTTTGGAATTATTATTTCGTTTTCTATTCATTAATTTTCCTGAGGAGGAGCCAGCCTTGGTAATACTGTCTGAAGTTGTTACAGGGCTGAGTAAGCCTTTACAAGTGGCGACCTTGCCAGGATCAACTCTACTGAATCAAGATTCAACTCCATCTCGAATCTACCATTGGAACTTCAACGCCACATACCACAGACGGTTACCACCAGCCATGAGTAATCATTCTCTATGGTAGGACTACGGTACAGGTATTTAAAAGATTTGGTGATTGTTATAGTCTCAATTTATTGTAAGTCAAGTCAGGCAGGATATATTATTTAATTCTGCCACCTTTTTGTTCGAGCTTGAAACACTTTGGAGGATTAGACTCTAGGGACCAGAGATTTTCCAGTGACAATTTGTTTCATTGAGCTCTTTATTATATCAAGGGAGCTGTTGTAGGACACTTTTGATTTGTTGGTGAGAAGATTGGATGGTCAAGTGACCCCATTCTACTTACTGTTTGCTCAGAGCCGGCATAGAACCCTTCGTTTTCATTAATACATATTGTTTAATTGAAGTAGGGATCGAGCCCTCTGGTTTATTTACAGTTTGAGCAGAGGGGGTATTGAACCCTCCGTTTTCTTTAATATCCGTTTCATTTCCCCTGATAGTTTAAGTTATTCTTACTAGCATGGAGGAATACCAGTTTTGGATGAATGCTGGAAGTAAGTTAGGAATAACAGGGAAAAATTTAGAATCTTTCATTAGTGCTAAAATCCAGGAAAGAATTGAAAAGGAGAGATTGAGAATCGAAAGAGAAGAGGAAAAGGAGAGATTGAGAATCGAAAGAGAAGAGGTAAAGGAGAGATTGAGAATTGAAAGAGAAGACAAAAAAGAGCGAGATAGACTTGATCGTGAGGAAAGAGCTAAAGTACATGAGGAACAAGTTAAATTAAGGAACTTGGGGAAAAAGAGCAAAGGATAGAGAATATGAGTTAAGGGAGAGAGAAAATGATCACGAGCTCGAACAAGCTCACCTTGAATTAGAGAATAAAAAGTTAACTTTCTCACAACAGCAATTAGATGAATGAGTAATGGAACAACGTGCAGCTAGTGCACATATTCCAACACCTAATTTACCTCCCTTCACAGAGGGGGAAGACATAACTTCATACATTTATCAGGTTTGAAAATACTGCTACCCTCTGTGAATGGCCTGCTGACAACCTGGGCAAACCAGGTAGGAAGTTATTTTCTGGTACCGCTTTGAATATCTATGCAACTTTGTCGCAGGATATCATATGAAATTATAACCTACTGAAGAAGGCAATCCTTAAAGCATATCACTAAACCACTAATTCTTACAGGAAAGATTTCAGGTATGCCACCTTACAGCCTGGCCAGAACTTTCAGCAGTTACAGGTTTCTTTCGTTTGTTCGACTTTTGGATAGAGAGTTCAGGAATTGATCGCAGTTATGAATCTCTTAGAGACTTCATGGTTGCTGACCGGTTCCTGACAGATCTTCCCCATCAGATACGAACATTCATCAGAGAACGTAACCTGATTAAAGCTGAGGAAGTTGCTGAGGCTGCTGACCTGTATGCTGAGGCTCACAATTCCTATAAAGACCTAATGGGATCGAACCCTAAGGGCAAGGGTTCATCAGAGCTTAAGAAATCAAAGCCTCTAGTGGAAAGTAAAATGGCTTCTTTTATTCCTATTTGTCATTTGTGTGGTGTTAAGGGACATAAACGTCCAGATTGTCCTTCTAAGAAATTTTCCCAAAAAATTGGAAGATGTTTTAAAGACTGTAATGATCAAGCACCCTTCTGTTCAGGAACAGTTATGGACTTAATGTATCTACCATTTTTACGAGACACTGGATGCACATGTATAGTCATTTCGATAAGCTGTTCCCTAACCTTAAAGAAACTCATTCCTCTGCAATCTTTCAGACTACTTGGGCCATACAGACACTTTTCCTACCATCCGTTTTTTACATTAGGTCTAAATGGTTCACAGGGTTTGGGCTAAAGCCCTACTAGCTCCCATCATTTCTTGCTCCGTACTAATAGGTAATGTAAAAGGTGCCATTCTTCCTTCTGAGGTTGACCTTTCATCACCAAAGGTGGACATAAGCTTTTCAGATCCTCTTCCTGTAGAGTCAGAAAGCCCTCGAAAGTTCAGATGAGACAATGTCTCGCGAGATTCAAGTGGGATTAAAAACCAGTGATGCTACTCTCGAAAGCGAGGAAGTAGGATCACTGGTTCACTTGTTACATGAAAGAGAAGATATCACCTCCGATACCATAAATGTCTTGACTAGGGCTCAGACCAAAGCCCAGGCTTCTCCTACTGTCCATCCTTTGATTTTTCCCTGACTTTAAGCTTTTAGATGTATCGAAGGACTCCTTTGTCTATTTACAACGTAATTGCCCTTCTCTTCAGAATTGCCATTATGCCGCTAAACAAAATCAAGTTATCCAAAGGAAAAACTTTTCATATAAATATGAATACATAAAAGGTATCTTGTACAAGTCAGTATTCAAAGTAAATTCAGATGAGATAGACTATTCCATCTTAGTTATTCCAAGTCAATGCAGAGAGACTGTTCTTAAAATGGCTCATGACCTGCTAGTGGCCGGACATTTCTCGCATCGTAAAACCTTAAATAAAATTAAAAGGGAAAACCCATTTTGGCCAAAAATGTCCTCAGATGTCACACCTATTGTGATCGTGTAAAGTTTGCCAAATGTCATCCTCCTGAGGTACCAGCGAGACCTAGGTCACAATGCCTACTTTACGGTACCCTTTAAAAAGTCATTGACATCGTTTGGGCCTTTTTCTCCACTTTTGTGATGAAGGTTCAGAGAACCCCACCTGTTGAAAATTCGACACATATGCAACTCTTGGGTACTTTTTTGAAAACGTTTTGCCACACAGTGCTTCACAGTCCTTTTAAGGAGAAACGTAGGGCCCACTTTGGGGTGAGAAGCCCCTGTTGGGGGGAAAAAGTTTCCTCAATAAAGATCCCAAAAAGTTGCATAGGTCTAATTTTTCCCACTTTCATTGGGGGGGATAGATATATATTAACTTTTGTTATTTGCTTTGGTTTCCCCCAAGCCTTCCCTTAAAGACCTAACTACACAGTGGTTTGGGTGAAGCCCTTATGCCATCTTTTCCAGAGTGGGCATCCCCCGAAAAATTTTGTCTGACCGTGGGACCAAATTTACTCTGCTTAATGCAACATCTCACCAACTTCTGGGTGAAGCCTCCTTCACCACCCCCCTATCATCCCACTGTAATGGGGGATTGAGCGCCAGCATTTATTCTCAATCATTTTAAGGAATTTTCCCCAAACAAAAAGGGGCATCTTCCCCCTTTTTTGGGGTGAGGGGGTTTTCCAACTTTTCCCCGGGGTTTTCCCTTTTCCCAAAAACACCCGGGGAGGGCCATTTCTACAAAAAAAAAGGGGAAATGTGAGTTTTTTTGTCTTTTTGCCCAATAAATTGGGGGGAATCACAAGTTTGAAAAAAACCCCAATTTTAAAATAAAAACCCAATTTTATTCCAAAAGCGGGAAAAATTTTAGTAGGGGTAAATTGGTACTTTTGCCCCAAATCAAAAAAATTATAATTTAAAAACCCCTATAATTTAAAAAATTTTAAAGTTTAAAAACAATCGAAAAAATTTAAAATAACACCTGAAATATTACCAAAAAATTTTTTAAACCCTTTTTATAAAATATTTTTTTTAAAGGGGAAACTGGTTAAAAATTGGTTTTTTTAACACCCTTAAACCTTTGGAAAATTGTTGGTGCCCTTTTCCCCGGGGGCAAAAAAATTTAACGGTTTTGGAAACCAAAAGCAGAACACTTGGGGAATTTTCACCTTTTTACAATAATAGGTTTAATCCGGGGGCCCCCTAAAATTTTGGGGATTTTTAAAGAAAAAAACCCCGTTCAGTTCCCCTTAGGGATCATTTTAAAAGGGGTAGTTAAAAAAAAAATTGAAACATTAAACCATCCCCCTTATCTGTTTGGGGGAAAATTCAAAAAACTTTTTTCCCCAAACCCAAGGTTTAAAACTCGTGGAGCCTACCCCCCCAATGATGGACTCAAAATTTTAGTTCTTTTTCAAATTTTTTGGGAATATAAAGAAGGGGTTTTTTTTTTAAAAGCAAACCATTTTTTAAAAAAAAAAAGAAAAAAATCCCTTGGGGAAAACCCGTGCAAACAGAGACTAAAAAAAAAAAGGGGGGAAATTAAAATTTTAAAAATTTTTAAAAATTTAAATACTCCAGGGGGAAAATTTTCCCAAAAAACCATTTTCAAAAAAAGCCACAGGTAGCCAAGGGAAAAAAAAATTTTTTAACAAAAAATTTTTGGACTGATCTTTTCAAAATTTGTTTAAACCCCCAAAGTCAAATTTATTAAAAAACCCCCAAACCCAAAAGGGAATGTACCTTTTTGGGTTCGAAATTTTATCATTTTATCCCCCTTACTTTTAAACTTACCCGCTTTTTAAAAAATTTTGAAAGGGCCCCCTTTTAATTTTGGGGGGGAAAAAAGTTTATAAATTTAAAAGTTTTTTTTTAAAAACCCTAAACTTAAGTTCCCAGATTTAATAAAACAATTTTTTAAAAACTGATGCCTCCAATACGGCTTAGGTGCAGTGCTATACAATACCAGATGGTACTCCTTTTTCCCTGTTGTTCCAAAAACCGGAAAACTCCTTCCCACAGAAAAAATACTCCCCCATAGAAAAGGAAGTTTGGCTCTTGTTTGGGTACCCCAAAAAATTAAATTTTTTTGCTGGGAAAAGAATTCATTTTAGAAATGGCCCACAAACCTTTTAAACCTAGAAATTTTTTAAGGGGAACCCAACAAGCCTTTTGAGGTAGACATTGGCACTAAAGGCTTTTAAGTTCCATATGGTTTATAAAAGGGTTCATCCAATTATTTCTTGACTGGTTAAGTATGCAGTCAGTAGAAATTTGTTGCCTTACGCGATTTCCCACATTTTAAAACTTTTTCCTCGCTTTTCTTCTTAAATTCCTTGACTATAAGTCTTGGTATGGGGGAGGGGGAAGGAAAATTAAATAGAAAGGAGTGCGAGGGGTTACAGAAACAATAGTTTTATGTCGGCTACTTTTTAAGGTAAGGTAAGTCTAGCTCCCACTATTCCCGCCTTTTTTTCCCCCCCCAAAAGTGTAGTTTTTATTGCCGGCTAAATTGTTAAGGTTTGGGTCCGTCTAGCTCCCCGCTTGCCTTTCCCCCCTTCTTCTTCCTCCCCCGAAAGGTGACTGTGGGGCCTGGGCAGAAAAAGTAACACTAAATCAACAGCTCCCCGCACTACTGTAAGTCACCTGCCTTTATTTTAGTGGTTTGTTGGTTGAAAGCTTCACTTTTGACCCAAAAATAAACTTAGTCCTTTCAGTCTGCTCTAAGTGATTTGTAATAATCACCACATCTTTTTTGGTACGTACTTTTCATGGAGAGGGATTTTTTAAGCATGGGGAAACCCGTCTATCTTTCCACTGGGGTGACAAGAGGGTCACCTGCCCAAACAACGGGAAATTGATGAGAGGAAAACGCCTGAGACTTTCCCTTTTGGATTTTAATTACTTTTGCACCTGTATGAAATTGCAGACGAACCCCTCATCATTGCAGCGGTAAAGAAACCCGCTTTCCTGTCACGGGGTGAACACTCACGACTTACTGTAAAGAACGAACCGGGGGGTTTAAACCAAAACCCGCAACCCCCCCCCCCCCATCATCAGCAACTGCTAGATTTCAACAACACGCAGTGTCCCCCAACACCAACACCCCAATAATATGCATTAGCGTTGGTTCAAATTTTTTTTTATTCATTTATTTTTTTATTTTTCTTCAATAGGATAACCTTTTATGTTTTATTGTTTTATGTTTGCTTTAAAAATAATAAAGTTTTATCTTTGAAATTTTTATTTGTTTTCTATTCATTAATTTTTCCCGAGGGGGCCCGCCCCTTGGGAATACTTCTGAAGTTGTTACAGGGCTGAGTAAGCCTTCACAGCTTTATAGTGGAAGTTTAGCAAGGAAGCAAAAGTACTAGGTCAGCTTTTCCTTTATGTGCTGGGGGCAGTGAGGGGGTAGGAGGCTGTGGCATCTTCAGATTACTTTTGACCCTACTGGGAGTCACACTGATGCCAGGATAACCAACAAAGAACACTGATCCATGCGTTACTGTGAACAAAGTGTCTCACAAAACACGATAAACACTTACAGAGAAGTGTGATCAGCTTCTTTAGTGACATTATGGTGTGAACAATTATTGATGACAAGTGTAAGAATGAGTGTTGCAATCCAACAGAGTGTAGTGCGACATTCTTCAAAGAACACTATTCTTCAATCAACTCAGTGGATATCTGGGCATAACTACGGGTCAGATACATATACCAGGTAAAGTGTTCTAACTCATGATGTACTACTATTGACTGCGCACTTGAGTCAAAGTTACGAGTTAGTCACTTATCACAAACCCCGGTGATAAGCGGACTCTTAAGTTCATACAAGTATGTAAATCAGCCATCAGTGAATAAAATATGCTGACATAACACCCCCTAGGGGTAATTTATGATTAACATAATATAATCTTTTTCAGCCCGTTGTGAAGTGGATGATACAGTAATTCAAGACCTCGTCTGCAGGGGCAGCTGTGTAGACGATTTGCTATCTTATCAGCTAAGTATTCCTATATTTAATCAACTTTAGTTGGTAAACCATTTCGCAACAATTGGTGTTATCAGAGTGTACACTGGTGTTAGCAGGGTTTTATGCTGATGTTAGCAGGGTGTACACTGGTGTTAGCAGAGTGTACCCCTGGTGTTAGCAGGGTGTACACTGGTGTTTGGCAGGATGTACACTGGTGTTAGCAGAGTGTACACTGATGTTATCATAGTGTACACTGGTGTTATCAGAGTGTACACTGGTGTTAGTTAGAGTGTACACTGGTGTTAGCAGGGTGTACACTGGTTTTTAAGAGTATACACTGGTGTTAGCAGGGTGTTTACTAGTGTTAGCAGAGTGTACACTGGTGTTAGCAGGGTGTACAGTGGTGTTAGCAGGGCATACACTGGTGTTAGCAGAGTGTACACTGGTGTTAGCAGGGTGTACATTGGCACAAACAAACAAAAATTACACAAACCATACCACGATGGGGATAGAACCTGCGATCAGAGAGTCTCAAAACTGTGGATCAAAATTATGGAACCTCATATGTAATTATTGAAGTTATCAGTAAATAAGCAAGTTCCTGAAAATGGACTCAATGACAAGGGCATAAACAATAGCAAAATGCAATACACATAGGTGAATAGACACAGTTAAGAACATGGAATAGGTGTGGAGAAAATAAATGGAGACACAGGAGAAAATTCAAATGGCTAGACACAGATTGTATCACTGCAGGCTGAATAAACAAACTGACACTTAAGAACTTGGGAATTACACTTTAAAACACACTTTATAAATCAGAACTGTGCAGGGTTGTCAACAATTTGTGGCTAGCTTGCAGGTGCAACTATCAAAATAATAGCACACAGGAATTACTTGCGAAACTGTATTTTAAAAGGGAAAATGTGTAAATGGGTAATACTGAACAATTTAAGTAATGGCAACTGAGGTGCGAGATGCGAATAATATGTTGGATTTAAATGTGCAGAAGTGCAAAAATAAATGTACAAAATGCAACAATACTGCAGATAAATGGCAAAATGTACAAAGTGTACACTGATAACTGACACTACTGACTCACTGAAAGTTTGGCTTCAGCGATGATTGTATTGGTGCAGGACAGTTAAATCTTGTCATAATTATTAGGAAATGCTAGGTAAGTCACTGTTAACTTTGGTTGTTGGAGATGGACGAAGATACAGGTATGAGATGCTGAAGGTGCTGAAACTTTCAGTGGTACACTGGTAAAAACTACGCGCCTCGTAGCATTTGTACACTGCAATGGGGCTTTAATGGAGTAGAAAAAAAATATCACGGTATGCTTGGGAAGAACAGGGAAAAACGCAGGACTCTGCGAAAATGGTGTGGGTGAGTAAAATAACGCTAACTCTCCGTCAGCTGTAGAGCGTGATTTATTTACACGCGGTTTCAGCACTTGGAGAAGAGCAAAACACTTACTGCACTACATAAACGGGCAAAAAAAAAAAAAAAAAACTTTGGTGGGGCTATGAAACTGATGCAAGGACGTTTTACTGTAACTTATGCACTGGGAAAAATCAAGAACTGGTGATGAAACGGGAGTGGAACAACAAGAAAAACAAAATATATGACTGGGGCAACACACAAAAAACTGCACTGGCTGGAGAATACGTAGATGGTTGAGTGGCTTGTAGACACGATGATGAATCACGAACCGCTGTAGACGATGTGGAAGCTGAACTTGGCTAGCTTAGGGGGTAAGCCAACTGGGTTCCATGTGGGCAAGCCGGGTAGGACTTCTTGGAGGAAAACTGGTAGAAACACAACACACACAGATGGCGAGCTGAATGCAGGAGCGTAGCAGGGAGGGTAGAAGGAGGAGGCGGATGTGTACTGGTGTAGTCTAGGGTATCAATCAAACCCAAGAGTTGCCTCGTGGTCACGCGTAAAGCCACGTGAAGCCAACGCATACTAAAACGACCTTACCTCTACTTCTTGTAGCTGAGAAGGGCATAGGGACGCTCTAGGAGGCATGAGAAATGTGGTGGACAACGTTGAGGAGCTGTAGAGCGGGCGATGAGGTGAACACGTGACTGCTAAGGCAGAAGATGATGCAGTCACGCCTATGTCCAGATTTTGTGGGAGAAATCGAGGGACGAAGATCTATCTCAGGCACCGTCGAAACGCTGGGAGTAATAGATAACTCTTTATTTAGGCCAGCAGGTGCGTTGGATGATGCTGGATGATGCTTTCTGGCATTGACCCCTCCACCCCGAGAACAAGGCTCACTGCTGTTGACTCCTTTGTCACCACTGTTAGAACATAAGACCATAAGAAAGAAGAAACACTGAAGCAGGCCTACTGGCCCATGTGAGACAAGTCCAAGTCTCCTACCGGCTTAAGCCAATGCCACAACCTAGTCAGGTCAGTAGATGAATGGTTCAGAGAAGGTCAGGTCAGGTCACATTCACTTAAGGTAGGAACACGGCAACTGACCTAGTAGCACAAGCTAATCAGGTCCAACTCACACCCACCCACTCCCACTCGTGTATTTATCTAACCTGTTTTTAAAACTACACAACGTTTCAGCCTCTATAACTGTACTCGGGAGTTTGTTGTTCAACAGCGGTTTAGTGCTGAAGGGGTAGCGTAGGTAGCAAAGATACGCCACAGACTAAATTGGCTTTTATTGGAGAGAAGTGAGTACACAACCGGCGAAGTGAGGGAATGACCAATAGCCAGTCTATGGAGGGGAGCTTGTTGAACCCGTGGGGGGTATGCGGTGAAGAGAGGACGAGTGGGACTAGCGTCCCACTGACCTGGCCAGGCCTAGAGAGGGCAGCACCAGAGTGCGGTGGGTTATGAAAGTAGCAGACAGAAATGGCTGTCTACATTAGAGAGGGAGCAGAGATGCTGTGTGTGCCAATAACAAGAATCTTGAACACATCCATTGAAACTGGACAACTACCTGAGGTATGGAAGACGGCAAATGTAGCCTCAATTTTTAAGAAAGAAAACAGACACGAGGCATTAAACTACAGACCAGTGTCACTGACGTGTATAGTATGCAAAATCATAGAGAAGATTATCAGGAGTAGAGTGGTGAAGCACCAAGAAAGGAACAGGCTTATAAATGACAACCATGACTGTTTTATGGAAGGAAAATCCTGTGTCACAAACCTACTGGAGTTTTATGACAAGGTAACGGAAGTAAGACGTGAGAGAGAGAGGTGGGTTGATTGCATTTTCTTGGAATGCGAGAAGGCCTTCGACACCATTCCTTACAAGACATTAGTGCAAAAGCTAGAAGATCATGCACGTTTAATAGGAAAGGCACCGCAATGAATCAGAGAATAACTGGCAGGGAGGTAACAACAAGTCATGGTATGTAACGAGGTATCCGTGTAGGCGTCTGTGACGAGCGTCTGTAGGACCAGTGCTGTTTTTGGTATATGTGAATGACATGACGGAAGGGATAGACTCAGAAGAGTCCCTGTTTGCAGATTGTAAGAAGTTAATGAGGAAAATTAAATCAGATGATGATCAGGCAGGACTACAAAGTACAGGCCAGGAGGTATGAATCGATTCATGCAACCACAATTAGGTGAGTACAATTAGGTGACTTCACACACACACACACACACACACACACACACACACACACACACACACGCACAACACCACACACACACACACACACACACACACACACAACACACACACACACACCACACACACACAACACACAGAAAGGATTCACAGTTGGAAGTTGAAGAGTCAGATGAGTCAAAGGGAAGTTAAGAAGTATTTCTTCAGTCACAGAGTTGACAGGAAGTGGAATAGTCTGGTAAGTGACGTAGTGGAGGCAGGAACGATACATAGTTTTAAGACGAGGTTTGATAAAGCTCATGGAGCAGGGAGAGGACTTATAGTGATCATGAAGAGGCAGGGCAGGAGCTATGGATCTAAACCCCTGCAACCACAAATAAGGTGATTACACACACTCATACGCAGACAGACGCCACTACCTGTTAATTCCATTGGAAGAGGCTGACCTCATCATAATGTTTAGTAATGTCTGTACCTTTTAACCCACTACCCGCCTCCATACCACTACCCGCCTCGTATACCCACTACCCGCGTTGATCATAAAACTCCAGGACAAACCACTCGTTTTATGCACCCCATCCTAAGAACACTTAAACTAAGATCACTAAAAAACTAAAAACACGAAAACTAAGAAAAAACATAAACACAGGAACATGAGCACTCAAACTAAGAAAACTAAAACTAAGATCCTGAAAAAAAAGAACACTAAAACTAAGAATACTAAAGCTAAGAGCTCTAAAACTAAGAAATTTAAAACTAATATCACATAAACACAAAACATGAACACTAAAATCTAAGAACACTAAAACCCAAGAACATTAAGCTAAGAACACTAAAAAATAAGAATGGCTAAAACTAAGAATACTATAAACATGAACACTTAAAATATGACATCCAAAATCTAAGACATATACACCAAAAAATATAACACATGAACACAAAAAACATTATCACCTAGAAAAATTTTAACCCTACGATCCATCTTGATATTGGAAAGAGCGTGTGGGTGGTGTTTAAGAGCGTGTGGGTGGTGTTAAGAGATTGTGGGGGGTGTTAAGAGCGTAGGGTGGTGTTAAGAGCGTGTGGGTGGTGTTTAAGAGCGTGTGGGTGGTGTTAAGAGCGTGTGAGTGGTGTTAAAGAGCGTGTGGGTGGTGTTAAGAGGGTGTGGGTGGTGTTAAGAGAGTGGGGGTGGTGTTAAGAGATGTTGGGTGGTGTTAAAGAGTGTGAGTGGTGTTATGAGAGTGTGGGGGGTGTTAAGAGAGTGTGGGTGGTGTTAAGAGTTGTGGGTGGTGTTAAGAGCGTGTGGGTGGTGTTAAGAGTGTGATGTCTTCTCTCATTCCTAGCATCAAGATGGTTCGTTGGGTTAATTGTTTTCTCTAAGTGATAACATAAAGATGAACACGAGCGAGTAAAGGAGGAGTGTTTGTGGATGTGGGGGTGAAAATGTGATATGAAACAGGATAAGAATGAAAATGTGTTATGATATTCAAGAGACAAGTGAAATGTGATATTCAGGTGTATGTTAAAGTAAGACTTTTGGTTGTGTAAAGTGATCTTATTTTAGTGTTCTTATTCATAGTGGTCTTGTCTTAAGTCCTCATTTACTCCATTGCAGAAGGCTCGAACCTGTTCCTCCCATGAATGATAAAGAAATAAAAAAGGATCCTATTTATCTCGAACCTGAGCAACTCGACATAAATTCAAACACCTTAATAAAGTGATTGAACGCTGGGAGAAAATTTAAGCAAGAACACTATCTCAACTAATTGAGAGAACACTTGTATGGAGCTGGTGTTCTGGAAAATCATATATCCTTAAGACCCGGTGACATAGTGATTATAGACAATGATGGTCAAAGGTCTCAATAGCCTCTTGGAAAATAGTGACCATACATCCTGATGCAAATGGAACCATCAGGACAGTTGAAGTTTTGAGCAAAGGTGTAGTGAATAAGCAGACAATAGATTAGCTAGTGCCACTAGAATTAACACAATGTTAAAAACAAACTTAGAGATTCTCCAGAAACCCCACAGACTAAAGTTGTTAAGAAAGGACAATCAGCAGTGGTGACAAGTGAGAAAATCAAAATGATGTTACGAGATGAATAGTTCACCTACGGCGAACTTTCGCCCACTTCCCAGTGTGGAGAAAATTCTCCAGTAAAGCAGGTATCTCTCAGCCCTCAGCCCCTCCCCCCCCCAGCCTTCTGAGGTCTTAACCCTCTTGGAAGGGGTTAAGTGGACTCTTCCTCGCAAACAGCTTTATTAAAACAACATGTATATACCATAGCATACGAGGCGCTCCTTCCTTTCCTTGCTAGTGTTCCTGATCAAGGTTAAATGAGAGTAATTAGTCTTTTCTCCATAACAGGAAAATTAAGGGAAAACCTGCACCCCACTTTATCTACAAGTTGGGACTATTATCAATTCTTGTCTATAGCTTGATAACAAGAAACCTACCCTCTTGTATTGAATACTGTTGCAATGTATAATAAGGAAGAGATATAAAGCTGAACTCAGCAGTTCTTTTGTGCAGAGGGTGACTGTGGGCTTTTGGGCAGATATCAGATATCAGAATGTGAAAACACATCACTTACCTCCCGCCGAAAACAAAAAAATACTGACTTTGTGAGGTATACTCTGAAATACTGTCAATATCGAGTAAGAAGACTAATGTTAAAAAGAAACATGAGTGTATCATCCGCGGTATAAACCCGATAAGTAAAAGTTTGTGTCGTGGTATGCATTCAAGTATTATGACCGAAGTAACTCCCTGTCAAAGAGTGAGGATATAACTACGCATCTGTAGCAGCCCTACTCAGCACAACGATACCGGGATATACTTTCCCTACCAGAAACTAGGGAAAATTGGGTTCAGTTACAATATCCAAGTAAGTCCAGCCATACCCACACCTAATTACGTTAGCTGCAGCTAATAGATTGAGGCGAGATTTGACTGGTTTTTACCAATAATCCTGTGACATGTGGGTGTTTCCCCAAACCCAAGCATCACTAAGCATTTCAGAAATGAAATGCTGAGATATACACTCCATTGGGCAATTATATGAAACAACAAAATTGTTAAACCCACAGCCACTGTGGACTTGGGATGGCACCCCGAAGGATGTCCGGGGAGAGGCTGCTGGACATCGTGCTGTTAACAGATAAATACCGATTGGTTAATATGTTTTTTTTCATGGGAAAATGTACCTATCTAACCGGTTTTTTCACATCAGCCCACTCACCATCTGAGCCTCATTTAAAATCAAGGAGCGCTCTTTGGCCTTCTTGTAACGATAACGGCCCCACTTAGCAGTTTCAACGCACTGCACGAGCACAAGCAGGAGACCACCATTTACACGCTTTTCTGAGAAATGCCTGCCCCAGGTCTGGGGGACCCGCATCGGAATCTGCGGTTAATACAGAGGCCGTAAATAAGTGTAACAACTCATCAAGGAAGAAAAAAAGGAGAAAGTTCCTGTCCAAAAGTGGTTGAACGCGAGTAAAAGCCCAATTTGCACGTTCAGACTGCTACTGTGACTACGTGGAGGTCGACCATATGTATGGAAAGTAAGGCAGATTGGAAAATAATCGCTGTGATGTAAAAACAGGGGCCACAGACAAGTTATTTGAAGAGGAGCAAATAGAGACCCTATACAACACAGAGTTTAAGTGCGAGGGTTAAAAAGTTTGTATTTAAAACAAGGGGGGAAAAGAAGTGAGAAAAACCTATAACTGATCACTATGAGAGTCATAATAAGACCATCCAAAGAGAAAATGATGAACATTATCTCAGTAATAGAAGAGGCAGAGGGAGGGAAGAAAAGTTTCACCAAGCTATTGTCTCATACAAAGCTTTAGCTGAGCTTCAGTCTCCCACACAGCTTCACCTGAGTTTTGGTCTCCTACAAAGCCTGACCAGAGCTTCAGTTTTCTATACAGCTTCAGTCTCCTGTACCTGGAGTTTACCTGGAGGTTATTCCGGGGATCAACGCCCCCGCGGCCCGGTCCATGACCAGGCCTCCCGGTGGATCAGGGCCTGATCAACTAGGCTGTTGCTGCTGGCCGCACGCAGTCCAACGTACGAGCCACAGCCCGGATGATCCGGCACTGACTTTAGGTATCTGTCCAGCTCTCTCTTGAAGGCAGCCAGGGGTTTATTGGTAATTCCCCTAATGCTTGATGGGAGGCTGTTGAACAGTCTTGGGCCCCGGACACTTATGGTGTTTTTTTTCTTAGTTTATATCTTCTTGGAGGTTAACCGCGTCCTCAGCAGATGACAGCCTCATGCAGATCCTAGTATCATCCACAAAGGATGATACGGTGCTGTGGTGTATATCTCTATCTATGTCTGATATGAGGATGAGGAATAAGATGGGGGCGAGTACTGTGCCTTGTGGAACAGAGCTCTTCACTGTAGCAGCCTCCGATTTAACTCTGTTGACCACTACTCTTTGTGTTTGATATGTTAAGAAGTTGAAGATCTATCTCCCCACTTTCCTAGTTATTCCATTAGCATGCATTTTGTATGCTATTACGCCATGATCGCATTTGTCAAACGCATTTGCAAAGTCTATGTATATTACATCTGCATTCTGATTTTCTTCCAATGCATCTAAGGCCATATCATAGTGATCCAGTAGTTGTGAGAGGCAGGAGCGACCTACCCTGAACCCCATGTTGCCCTGGATTGTGCAGATTTTGGGAATCCAGGTGATTTGTAATCCTGCTTCTTAGCACTCTTTCAAAGATTTTTATGATGTGGGACGTCAGAGCTATTGGTCTATAGTTCTTAGCTAATGCTTTGCTGCCACCTTATGGAGTGGGGGCTAAATCCGTTGTTTTAAGTGACTGGAATTTCACCATGTCCAAGCTCCTCCTCCATAGTGTACTTAGGGCATGTGTGAGGGGTTTCTTGCGGTTCTTAATGAATACAGAGTTCCACGAGTCTGGACCCGAGGCTGAGTGCATGGGCATGTTGTCAATGGCTTTTCCGAAGTCTATCGGAGTTAGAGTAATGTCGGAAATCTGGTATACATTTATGGAGTTATGGGGCTCATTCATGAAGAAATCTTTTGGGTCGTCGATCTCAGACTGATTAGTGGCTCACTAAACACAGAGTCGTACTGGGATTTCAGTATTTCACTCATTTCCTTGTTGTCATCTGTGTAAGTCCCATAAAAACAATCTTTGGTATAGATGTATCCTAAAATAATAAATAATCTTTAATATAACAATATTAGATATTAAAACATATATAATCTTTGGTATTACCTGGAGTTTACCTGGAGAGGGTTTCGGGGGTCAACGCCCCGTGGTCCGGTCTGAGATCAGGCCTCATGGTAGATCAAGGTCTGATCAACCAGGCTGTTACTGCTGCCGCACGCAAGCTGACGTACGAAACACAGCCAAGTTGGTCAAGTAATGACTTTAGGTGCCTGTCCAGTGCCTTCTTAAAGACAGCCAGGGGTCTATTGGTAATCCCCCTTATGTATGCTGGGAGGTAATTGAACAGTCTTGGGCCATGGACACTTATTGTGTTGTGTACTCGTGGCATCCCTGCTTTTTATCAGTGGAATGTTGCATCTCCTGCCAAGTCTTTTGCTTTCATATGGAGTGATTTTCGTGTGCAGGTTTGGTACCAATCCCTCCAGGACCTTCCAAGTGTATATTTTTCATGTATCTCTCTCGCCTGCTTTTGAGGGAATACAGATTAAGGACCTTCAACCGTTCCCAGTAGTTTAGGTGCCTTATCGCACTTATGTGTGCCGTGAAAGTTATTTGTACACTCTCCAGGTCTGCAATGTCGCCAGCCTTGAAGGGGGCCTTCAGTGTACAGCAGTATTCCAGCGATTTGAAGAGAATCATCATGGGCTTGGCATCCCTAGCTTTGAAGGTTTTCATTATCTATCCTATAATTTTCCTAGCAGATGAGGTAGATACATTGTTGTGGTCTTTGAAGGTGAGATCCTCTAACATTATCACTCCCAGGTCCTTCACATTACTTTTCCGCTCTATTGTATGGTTAGAATTTGTGGTATACCCTGAAATATTTTTAATTTCTTCAAGTTTTCCATATCTGAGTAGTTGAAATTTCTCCTCGTTGAACTTCATATTGTTTGAGTGGCCCACTTGAAGATTTGGTTGATGTCTGCTTGGAGTCTCGCAGTGTCTTCGATGGAGGTCACTGCAACTGCAAAGGAAGACACAGAGCTATGGCTTACATCTCTGTCTATGTCAGAAATGAGGATGAGGAATAGAATTGGCGTGAGTACTGTCCCTTGTGGAACAGAGCTTTTTACCATGGCTGCTGGGACTTTACTCTGTTTACTATTACACTTTGTGTTCTATTTGTCAGGAAGTTGTAGAACCATCTACCAACTTTTCCCTTTATTCCTTTATCCCGCATTTTGTATGGTATTACACCATGATCACACTTGTCGAAAGCTTTTGCAAAGTCTGTGTATACTGCATCTGTATTTTGTTTATCCTCTACACTGCAGTGGTATTCATTGCGTGGCTTGCGAGCCGCAAATAACAAGATATGCAGGCTAATATTACCATGTCTAATTTTTCTCATTTACTATATTTCACTAGCAGCTCAGTACTACTTAATTTAGTTGAGTTACGCTAACTTGCAGTAGCTGCGGCTCTCTCAATCAATGTGTTTAACCGAAGTGGCTCTCTTTCAAAAATTAGTAAATAACACGGCTCTACAGCAACCAGGACCTTGTCATAGTGGTCCAGTAGCAGTGAGAGGCCGGAGCGACCTGCTCTAATCCTGTGTTGTCCTGGGTTGTGTAACTGATGGGTATCTAGGTGGTTGGCTATCTTGCTTCTTAGAACCCACTCGGATTTTTATGGTATGTGTTATGTTGTTGTCCCTTATTACTTTGACAATAAGGTTCTCACTACATGTTCTAGTGTAGGGTAGCTTTTTACTTAATGGCCTTATCTGTCTAGGGTAATACTTACATCATGGCTGATCATCCTCAGTGTCTCTGATATCCTTTCACCAGCCCTCTTCACAGGTTATGTAAACTACTACTATAAAAATATAACTGTATTCTAAATAGATATGTACAGAATATACATTTACAGCATTCACATATTCAAAACATAAGCCTGCGCACTCCTTAGCTGCTCTCCCACATGGTGCATCTCAGCAACTTTGCCCTTCTCTCTTCTTGACTAACTCTGGGCTAACCATTGTTTTGACACACTTTAGTCACCCTGGGTATGGTGGCCACAACTTAAGTTATAAAAACTCACCCCTGGAGCACACATAATGCCCAAAAAAATAGAAGAGGAACCCAGGGTCCTGCCAGTTTGAAGTTCAGCAACAGAGAGAGAGAGAGAGAGAGGGAAGGAGAGAGGGAGGAGCCTAGCTAAGCTCCTCCCACACCCTCCAATACAAAAGACTGTTGCTAAGCACAATTCTCAAGTTACCACAATTCTACCACACCTTAATTTTACTTTCACAAAAAGAATTACAACTTTATAAACTACTTATTTAAATTGTGTGTTTGTGTGTCTATAGTATAACCTATTATATTAAAAAAAATAGGCTTGACCCAGCTGCCTCTCAGTCATAAGAGTGATCTGCCCTTATGACATTTAGAGCTGAGTCCCGATCAATTCAATGTAATTAGGTATTCCAGAGTAACTGTTACTTATAAATACATGTTGAGTCCTATAGCCCCATTGTGTGTTTGTGTGTCTATAGTATAACCTATTATATTGAAAAAATAGGCTTGACCCAGCTGCCTCTCAGTCATAAGAGTGATCTGCCCTTATGACATTTAGAGCTGAGTCCCGATCAATTCAATGTAATTAGGTATTCCAGAGTAACTGTTACTTATAAATACATGTTGAGTCCTATAGCCCCATAACAGTATGGAATGTTAGCGCTATCAGTCTGTAGTTCTTTGCAATTGCTTTACTGCCACCTTTATGGAGTGGGGCTATATCTGTTGTTTTTAGTGTGTGAATGGGCATGTCATTAATTGCCTCTTAAAAATCTTGTAGAGTTATAATAATATCCGAGTTTTGGGATGACCAGATTTTGGGTTTCATTCATTAAGAATTCATTTGGATTGTCGATCCTTAGAGTGGGCAGTGGATCGCTAACACTGAGTTACATTGTGACTTTATTATCTCACTCATTTCTTGGCTATCATCTGTGTGTGTCCCATTCCGCCTAAGCAGGGGCCCAATACTGGTTGTTGTTTTTCCCTTAGATCTGGCATACGAGAAGAAGTACTTTGGGTTTTTTTCAATTTCCTTCATGTCTTTTAGTTCTGTGTTTTTTTGTCTCTTATAAGATTCATTCGGCTTAAGTTCGATATTTGCAATTTCATTGACTAGTGCTTCCCTTTGTATTTTAGATATATTGACCCCACTCAGCAGCTCTGTGACTCTTCGCCTTCGTCTGTATAGGGAGCATCTCTCTCTTTCTAGTTTACATTGTCTCTGTCTTTTTCTTAATGGAATGTGTCTTGAGCATATCTCAAGAACCACAGAATTCATTTTTTTCAAGGCAGATGTTTGGGTCCGTGTTGTTTAGGATATCTTCCCAGCTTGTTTCATTTAGGACATGGTTTACTTGATCCCATTGAATGTTTCTGTTACTGAAATTGAATTTCATGAAGAGACCTTCATGACTGCTCACATTTTGCTGGTCCGGAGCCCTGTGCATACATGTCTGTACATCTATTATGTTGCGATCTGAGTGAATTGTTCGTGATACAGTTATATTAAGTATCAGATCGTCATTGTTAGTGAAGATGAGGTCCAGCGTATTTTCTAGCCTTGTAGGCTCAACTATTTGCTGGGTTAAGGGGAATTTGTTGCAGAGATTTAGTAGTTCGTGTGTGTGTGAATTTTCATCTGAGCTGTTTCCCGGGGTGATCTCTGCTAAAACATTGTTTGCTATACTCCTCCATCTCAGGTGTCTCAGGTTGAAATCTCCTAGTAGTAAGATGTTTGGGGCAGGAGTTGGGACAGTTTCCAGACAGTGGTCAATTTTCTCAAGCTGCTCCTGGAACTGCTGAGTATAGATATATCGTATATATTACGTTAATTATAATTTCCACATGTGTCACCTGACACTCACAGGGTACAAACGACACCCTTTTCAGGGTTATAACATACCTCTACCGTGTCATACGACACCCTTGTCTCTGCAGTATAACGTACCATCTCTGTTGTGTCCACAAGACACCCTTTTCTCCATGTAAATCTACACACCTTCTCTACCCTGTCACATGACACCCTTGTCTCTGTGTTATAACACACCTCCTCGTCTGTGTCGACACACCATCTCTCCTCACTATAGCATTCCTTTCTCTCAGTATCACACACATAGCGTCTTTCTCAGAGGCCAGCCTGGCGATGCATGCCGGTAGAATCAGCCAGAGGCCAGCAAGGTCCACTGAGGCCAGTGAGGCACGCAAGTTTATTGCGCCACATTCTCTTCATTCAGGCCGACAACGACCACAAAGTAACATACAGTTTCTGTCACATGACACTATTCTTTAGTGTCACACTACAACCCTATCTTCCTTCAATGTCACATGACACTATCTTCTCTCAGTGTCGCACTATGCCCTATCTTACTTCAGTGTCACACACTCTCTCTTCCTCCAGTGTCACACTAAGATCCCATCCTTCTTCAGTGTCACACTCCGACCCTATCTTCTCTTAGTGTCACACTACACAATAGCATCACCACACATAACTTACAGGTGACACAGTAACACGGCCAAATATAAATGAAATTATATAAACATCCATTGAAACGAAACCTTTTAGGTTTATATAGTTAACCTAATATGACTGTGACATAGGACAAAGGTTCACAACCTTTATATTAGTCAATAAGAGGAATGACCTACATCATAATCTCATTAAAACAAGTACATGATCTTCCACAACTAACAACCTATACAAGAAAATTGTCTAAAAACATACATACGCCTCACTACAATCCCTCTTTAGTCATTGAAAAATAATGAAAATCTTATGCCTCCACTTATACTTAATAAATATTAATCGCCCTCTTCCACAGGATGAGCACATTATATAAAGTAAAGAGACAAAACCCCATTTGTCAGGGTAATGCGTGAAGGACAAGCACAATATAACAAACAAAATAAAAAAGGTGTTTATCCTAACATAAACCGCCATAACACATGTCATAAATAACAACAAATTAACTCCTCAAAACGCGATACAAATATCTCAAAACAAAATAACATTAAAAAGAATGGGTAAACTTGACCATTACATAACATACAGATAACACTCAGTACCAGGGTCAGTATATAAACATCCATTGAAACCAAGCCTTTAGTGGGCAGTAGGGCAAATTTCCGCGCGCGCTCACCGAAAAATCGAAAAAATATGGAAATTGAGTTATATATACCGAAAAATAGCTCAACTCTTTGGCAATACAATGGTACCAGAATGAATGTTCTACGACGTTTCTACAAGAAATTATAGTCATTTATATCAGGTATGGTGACGGCGATGTTGGTAGCGAGTCTGCTCACGGCCCATATATTTTTTGGAGTTTTTTCCTTGATTTTTATCGTTTTTTCTTGCATTATTCTTTCTAATATAATAACTGACTATTTGACATCATAAAACAGTAGGTGAGACTTATCCGTAGACTTAGAGACAACCGGGAACCAGACGGGGGACGCTCGGCAGTGTTCCCGCTCCCAAGAGTGCCAGCAGGAATCAATCATTATTACGCTTATATATCAACTCTACGGCTTATTTGTCTATCAGAATTGATCTAATATGATATAATAAACACTCTAAATAACATACAAACATGTTATGTACTCTAGACTGAATAAAATAGGCCGTAGTATGGCGAAAGACCACCGGGAATATTTCGATATTATTGGAGTTACACCTCTCCATACCGTATTCTTTGGACTCTGAATAAGAGAAAACGGTGTTTTGAGGATAACTGCACTAGAAAACATCAGTTTACTAAGAAATACACCCAAACAAACGCGATTTTCCCGATTTTTTTTTTTTTTGAGACGGGGGCCGGCCGGCGCTCCCGGCCGGCCCCCAAAATTCTTCCTTTATTACTTAATTAAATGCTCACAGAAATTGTAGAATAATGATTTCTCTATTTTCCGGTGACCAAATTTTGGAAATATTCCAAATACTTTGGGAGTTATGTGGGAGTAAATGGCATATTTTTTTGCAGTATTCCAGGAACTAACAAACTTTATTTTTTTGTGGAATAAAGATAAGTTTATTTAGAGAAAAGGACTCACCGAAAATTAGTATAAGCATTGTTCTCTCGGCACCAAGTGTCCAAAAACAACCTTACGTAGTCCCATATAAGAGAAAATTTGGCCACGAGGGCATTTTCAGTAAATCAGTCTTTTCTCAGTTGTTGTTTGAGGTATATTTTTGATAAATATTTTCAAGAAAGAGTGAAAACACTTTGTCTTGTGTACCAAAACTGGAGAAAATCGGACGGTAAACAAAAGAGTTACAGATTTTGCCCTATAGCACCCTTTAGGTATATATATATAGGTTACATAATATTACTGTGACAAAGGTTCAATTCAATATTATTATTATAATCAAAAGAAGCGCTAAGCCACAAGGGCTATACAGTGCTGCTCAATTCAATAGAAAGATGTTCACTATAAAATATATCCGTTAATCACCACCTCCACATTAGTCATATAAACAAGTGATCTACATCATAATTCCGTTAACACAAGTATGTATTCTTTCCCAACTAACCCCATATACAGGAAAATTCTCTAAAACATACATACATTCCCCATTACAAAACTTTAATGAGTCATTACAAATTTATGGAAGTCATTAGCCTTCCATCCCTCATCAACAGGAGGAGCACATTATATAATGCTAAAATAAAGTCAGTACACTCACTAAACTCCAACAAAAAACACAAACAACAAAACAATTTAAAAACCTCTAATTGCGATACTATTATCGCACATGAAACATGCCCAATAAAGGCTACATACGTACAATCTACATAGACCCAAAAGCTCCTGCAAGGTCTTAAACCTATAATCTTAACATCATTCACACTTAATATATTAAGAAAGTCATGACGACCCTGACATATTAAACACAGAATTCTCCATACCTTACCACATAATTACTTGATTTCATCACCTTTGCTTTCTGTGCCAACTTGCAAGCTGCAAACACTTATGCCACACATCTACACCTATACCCACATACACCTCACTCTCACCCCCCCAGGAGGCAACCCCGCTGTGTCCCCCTGAATTCCCTCTTCTCATATGTAATCCCCAAATCCCCACCCCTTACTCACTCAGCCCAAGTTGCAGATTCATGAGAAACCCTAACGTTAACATTCTATAACCTTCCGAAAAATCCTTCGCCCACCTCCTCCCATACAGTTCTCTATTACGACACATCCTACGATAAACCGTTACCACTAGTACCCGCCTCCACACCTCACAAATCCCCCTCCCTCTCACCTCACAAACCCCCCTCCCCCTCATCACCCACGATATATATATATAATCCACCATTATATAATCCAAAGCTCTTGTGACACTCTCGTCGAACCCTCCCACATCTAGGCTTAGTGCACGCAGAACCGACACCCCTCGGCCCCCCACTCCCTGTACAACCCTACTTAACCAATACCTAACACCCTCCAGTCCCTCACAAAAGTATACTGCATGGAACGCCGTCTCATCCCCCCCACAGATTCCGCACCTCCCGCCCACAATTACCCTTCTGGTTCTTAGTACCTCCCCCGACGGTAGTATGCCATGCAGAAAACGATACGTTACCTCCCTCACCCTAGGCTGTAACTTCAGCTTGCTAAACCTATACCAAATACTCTTCCATGCGTACATGGGGAACAATCCCTCAACTGGTACAACAATCCTCCCTGCAAGCAACCTACACAAAACCCCTATTCGAATTTTCCTGGGTTCTCTAACCAACATCAAAGCCCTCAAAACAGTTTCACATTCCCTCAACTCCATACAACCATACAACTTACCAAACCTATCATGTACTTTTTTCAGCTGCCCCCCCCCCCCTTACTCCTTCACGCAAAACCTCCCATTTAAAAAACACACATTTAATCCTCCATCTCAGATCCATCAACCCCACCCACCCTGGCACACAGGTAACATTACAACCTCTCTCCTCAGCTAATCGCACCTTGAACCCCACAAAAAGTTAAACACCCGTCTCAGAATTGCCACAATCGCTGTCCCTGTTAATGGGAACACAGCTGCTACGTGCCAAACCTTACTATACAATAATACATTTATTACAATCATTCTTTGCACAAGAGTCAGATGATGAGGTCGCAATGCACCCAGACGCCCCAGAATCCTTTCCATCAATCTGAGTTTTCCTCTCGAGCAGCGTCCAAGTCATCCTTATAGATGATACCACAAATTTTTAAAGACACCGTTTGTTTCCTCACAACGTTACATCTTCCTCCCTCCACCCAATCACCCAACCCAATGACCATTGACTTCTCACTATTTACCTGCATCCCTGTTGCCCTTCCAAACAGTTGCACAACAGCATCCAAAACCCCAAACGCCATCCCCTGTTGTATCGTCTACATATCCTATTATTCCAGGCCACACTTTCCCTACCTCCCCCTCACCCTCACTCGTGTTACATACACAACATTCAACCATTCTATAGAAGGGGTTCTGAATACATGCAAACAACATTTGTGACATGGGACACCCCTGCCTAAGTCCCTACCCATTACAATCTCCTCCCCAAAGCATCCATGAATCTGTACCCTCATCTTAGCTCCTTTGTACAACGTGGTTACCCAATTAACTATTTCTTCCCCATAACCCTGCCTCCCAAGTATTGCTCCCAATGCTCCCCTTTCCACCCTGTCATAGGCCCCCTGCCAGTCTAAAACCAACAACGCCGCCCCCCTCCTCCCCCTTTTGACTCCACAAAACTTCTCAGTATTCCATGGCCTTCAATCATCGACCTTCCAGGCAATCCATACTGCATTTTCGAAACCACTCTCCCTACCACACATTTAAACCGATTACCCAAGACTTTAGCAAACAACTTATAATCTGCACATAACAGCGATATGGCACGGTACTCCTTGAGGGTGTGCTGCCCCTTACCCTTCGGGACCAACACTACAACTGCTGTTGCTTGCTTGTCCCCCATCACACCTTTCTCCTTCATCTGATTTAATAACCTACCCATGAAACCCCTTATCACCTCCCAATGTTGGAGATAAAATTCAGCTGGGAGACCATCTATTCCCAGTGCTTTGCCCTTCCTCATTTCCCTTAAAGCCAACTCTATTTCCTCTTCCATTATTACCTCTCCTAAAGCCTTCCTATCACTATTCCCTAAATTACACGTCACATACACACCTTCTCTAAAGCCACATTCCCCAAACTCCCACTTGTCCAATACCCTTCATACCATTTATCCGCATATACACACATTCCTTTCATAGTTCGTATCTCCTGACCCACCCTATAACCTCCCGCCATCTCATTTACCTCTAACCTCGGAATAGCTGTAACCTGCTGTCTTTGTTTTAGACGTCGCAGCACACACACACCGATGGCTTGTCTCCCCAAAGCACCTCCTCTACCCCTGCCTGTACCCTTACCACTTGAAACTCTCATTTTGTAACTCCCTCAGTCTCCCCTTGACCTTGACAATTTCATCCATAGGATAGTTGCCCCCACAGCTCCCTGCCCATAACAGCCCCTTAACCTGTCCTCTAAATAATTTGAAAGTCCATATTTTAAATTATTTATACATTTACCCTCCCTCTCAAAATATTTTTCCTAACCCTTTCCTTGGCTACAAAATCCCACCATTGCACGACATCTTCCACCCCTTGTGCATCCTCGCTAAGCTCCTTCCATAAGACAGAAAATCCCACTAACTCCTCCTCATCACTCAATACACTTATATTTAATTTCCAGTAACTCCTGTATATTTCCACAAGCACCTCCCACCCAACCTCCACCAACACTGCTCTATGATCCGATCATGCTACTTCAACAGTTTTGAAAGATCGCACTACAACCCCGTGAGAAAGATGCACTCTATCTAACCTCGCTGCATACCCTCTCCTAACAAACATATGCTCTGTCTCCCACGCCCCCCCTCAAACACGTCCCATAACCGAATATCCCTCATTAAATCTCTTAGTGTCACCGACACATAGCCTGCCCCTTTCGGTTCCACGTCGGCCCTCCTAATAACGCAGTTCCAATCACCTCCTACAATTGCCACCTCTGGTAATGCTCGGAAAAAAAACACAAGGTCCTCACACACAAACTCCTGCTTCACCTGTACGTTATTCTCTGCAGGCACATACACGCCAATAAAGGCCACACGTTTGCCCATCCATCAACCATCCATGCGCAACACCCTTCCCCCCCCTCACTTCTCTGCAAAACAAACGGGCTCGCCTCCCTAATTAAAATACCTACCCCTCCTTTCGAACGGGCAGATGGCAGGGTTACCACCTGAAACCTCACCACCTCCAACACCCTACCCTCCTTAAAATTATGGTCCTGAAGGAACACAACATCCACTCTAAATTTATTCAGAAACATTCTAAACCATTCTCTCTTTACACTATTAAACAAACCATTAACATTTACTGTCATACAACGGAGGCCTATTAAAGCTTCCACCCTTGCCTCCTCTCTTCACTCTTCCGATGGGCATCAGAACTCATGGGACCACTTGTCACCTTCACACTTCCCTCTCTCCATCCCCGCTTCTTTCGGTGCCTCCTGTCGTGGCCACCACTACCTGCACCTTCTGCCCATATTTGCTTCCCAGGCCGCTGTGCTGGCATTAGGACATCTTCCGAATCCGACGCAGCAACCCTCTTTCTTGTGACAATCGCATCCTCCATATCTTGGTCTGGGGATGCCTCACAATGTACCTCAACCTCCACTGTACACTGTTGCAATGATCCCGGTGACACCTCAGTCACACTGTCACTCCCGTCGTCTGGATAGTTCTCCTGTCATTGATGCACCACAGCCGTCAACTCGTCAACTCGTCATCTACCACCTTTCCAGGTGCAGCCTCCTCCTCAGGCGGTGAAAAGGACTTCAGCACCTCAGCTAATTCCCCCTCAATTTCCAACACTTCCTCCTGATCTTTTGCCATCTCTATCCTCTGGAAGTGTCTCTGGCCAGGTAATGGTCAAGGGCCTCACCCTCTCCCCCAGCCTTATGCGCCCATCCACTATCTCGCTCCATAGACGACCACGCCCTTCTTCACGTCGTTGATCATCACCTGCTTCCTCCGGTGTAGAAGCGGATGCCTCTGCCACTGGGCCAGGAGCTCGTTGCCGCTTCCCCACCCGCCGCCGCTATGTGATCATATTCCCCACATAGTCGGCATGTACGTCTTTCCCCGGGTTTGTACGAAACCATGACCTGTGTCCGAATTCCTTTAGGTACACGTAGGAGGGTTTATGGGTGTCGCAATGTCATTTTGGGTTAAAAAACTCCCTTCCCGGGCAGACCTGCATAGGCACCCGTCACCCACGTACCATGCTGGGCCAAATGAACAGTGCCATATTCATCAAAAAACTTTTTGATGTCTGTCTCATCAGCCTCAAAGGGCATTACGCAGTTTGATCCATGTATAATGCCTGGATACATCTACCATCCTCACATGAAAGCGGGTGTAACATCAAGACTTACGTCCTGAAAACGGTTGACCAACGATTCATAGGCAGTTGCTGAGAGCAGTTTCACCAAAAATTCTATGTGCTCCGTTCAAGGCTACCCCATACAACTCTTCATCCTGAATGCCTACGTGTCTTTTAAAGATTTTAGGGGTAATACCGGGTTTAAACTGGCGTTATTGCCCTCGGAAAGCTCAACGCCGACAGTGTTGATCCTGCGTCTATGACTAAGCGCCAAGTTGACTAATGGAAGTTCCCCTGGTTTGACGGCAGAGGCGCGAAAAAGCACCACCTCACACCAATGCAGTCAGGCAACTGAAGATCGTTTGCACAGGAGGTCCACACGGTCCGAGAGCGATGAGGACAATGCAGGCCAGTAAGGACTTATTCCAAACTTCATACTCTGCAGCAATATGACAGATCTCGGATCCAAGCTGGTAACTCCAAAATGGTACGATCAAGTCGAGGTATGTGAGATGTGTGAGGGTAGATGTGAGGTGGGGGTGTGTGAGTAGAGGGTGGGGGTAAGTGTGTATGGGTAGGAATGTGAGGGGTGATGTGTTTATCTATTGTGAGTGTCCTCGGCTAATGGCTTTGTGTATGTGTGTGTGTGTGTGGTGTGTGTGTGTGTGTGTGTGTGTGTGTGTGCACCATGTGTGTGTGTGTGTGTGTGTGTGTGCACCATGTGTGTGTGTGTGTGTTGTTTTGGTGTGTGTGTGTGTGTGTGTGTGTGTGTGGGTACACACCTAATTTCGGATGCAGGGGTCGAGTCATACTGCATGTGCAGTGTGTGTGTGTGTGGATATTCTCTAGTTGTACTCACCTATTTAAATGGTTGCATGGGTCGAGTCACAGCTGCTGATCCGATTCTTCACTAGTCGTTAATAAATCACTCTTGCTGCTCCATGAGCTTTATCATCCCTCTTCTTAAAGTTATGTGTGGATCCTGTTTCCACTACATCACTTCCAGACTATTTCACTTTATGACAACTCTGTGGCTGAAGAAATACTTCATAACATCCTGTCAATCACCCCTGTGAGACTTCAACTTCCTTGTCGCTTTTGCCCATCTCTGAAACATCCTGTCTCTTTCCCACCTTCTCGATTCCTCTCAGTATTTTATATTCATTATCATATCCCCCCTATTTCTCCTGCCCTTCAGTGTCATCAGGTCGATTTCCTTTAACCTCTCCTCTTTAGAAATGCCCATTAGCTCCAGGACTAGCCCTTGTTGCAAACCTTTGCACTCTCTCTAGTTTCCTTATGTGCTTGGGTAGGTGTGGGTTCCAAACAGGTGCGGCATACCCCAAATTTATAGGCCTAACATACACGGTGTAAGGGTCCTGAATGATTCCTTATTGAGATGTTGGAATGCTTTCTTAGGTTTGCTAGGTGCCCATATGCTGCAGCAGTTATTTGGGTGAGTGAGTCTCAGGAAAATTTTACTGGTGTTAACTCGCCCCAAGAGCCTTTTCCTTGAGTGAGGTTTGTAGTCTCTGGCTCCGCCCTAGGCTGTACTCTGTCTGGGGTTTTTTTGCCCTTTCCCAATCTTCACGACTTTGCACTTGGTGGGGATTGAACTCAAGGAGTCAGTTGCTGGACCAGGCCTGCAGCCTTTCAAGATCCCTTTGTAGTTCTGCCTGGTACTCGTCTGATTGAATTCTTCTCATCAACTTAATATCATCTGCAAGCAGGGACACTTTTGACTCTATTCCTTCCACGATGTCGTTCACAAATACCAGAAACAGCACCTGTCCTAGGACTGACTCCTTTGGAACCCCACTTGTCAAAGGCGCCTACCCTGACACCTTTCCACCTACCATGATGCACTGTTGTCTTCCTGACAGACATTCCCAATTCCATTTCAGTGCCTTCTTTTTATCCCTGCCTGGTCCTCTAGCTTTTACACTAATCTCCTATGTGGATCTGTGTCAAATGCTGCTATCACTCTGTCATAGAACTCCAGTAGGTTTGTGACAGTATTTCCTATCCCTGAAACAGTGCTGGCTGTTGTTGATAAGCTCATTCTTTTCCAGGTGCTCCACCACTCTTCTGATAATCTTTTTCATGACATTGCATACTATACATGTCAGAGACAATGGTCTGCAGTTTAATGCTTCATGTTTGTTTCCTTTTTTAAAAATTGGGACTACATTTGCTGTCTTCCATACCTTAGGTAGTCACCCTGTTTCAATAGATGTATTGAAGATTGTTGTTAGTTGTACACAAAGCACCTCTGGTCCCTCTCTCAGTACTCATGGAAGTGTGCCCTGAGAATCTACAGTGTGGTTATGGGTGGGGGCTGTAAGTGTGGATTGTAGTTTGTGTTGTGATGACGTGTTTGGTTATGGGGTTCTGGGGGGGTTCTGTGTGTGCTTGTGCCTGTTCCTCTGTTCTGCTCTGCTTGTTCTCTACTGACTCTGCCCTTGTTTCTCTTCCTAGCCCCACTCGTTTCTGTGTCCTCTTCTTCAGCTGCTCTCATTCTGTTCTTGTTCTGTCTCGGTCTAGGAACACCTTCTTGTATGTTGACTTGGTTTCTCTTGCAGGACCCTATTCCACACCATTTCTGTTTTGGAAATCAGTTAGGTATGTGGGGGTAAGTGTGTGTGGGTAGGAATGTGAGTGGTAAATGTGTTTATTTACTGTGGGTATCCTCTGCATTGTTTGTGTGTTTGAATGCATGCACACACCATGTGTGTTTGTGTATCTGGGAACTCACATAATTTTGGTTGCAGGGTTTAAGTCTTATGTGAATGTGTGTGTGTGTCAGTACTCACCTAGTTGTGGTTGCAGTGGTCTAGTCACAGCTCTTGGTCCCTATTTTTCACTGGTTGCTACTAGATCACTCTTCCTGCTTCATGAGCTTTATCATATCTCATCTAAAAATTATGTATGTTTTCTGCCTCCACTATATCTTTTGTTGGACTATTTCACTTCCTGACAACTCTATGACTGATGAAATACTTCCTAACATCTCTTTGACTCATCTGAGCCTTTTACTTTGAACTGTGACCCCTTTTTTCTGTGTCCCCTCTCTGGAACATCCTGCCTCTGTCCACCTTATAATCTTGTTTCGTTCCTGGTGCTACACCACTCTCCTCCTGATAATCTTCTCCATGATTTTACATACTATACATGTCAGTGACACTGATCTATAGTTTAGTGCCTCTTTTCTGTATCCTTTCTTAAAAATGGGAACTACATTTGCTGTCTTCCACACATCAGGTAGTTGCCCAGTTTCAATGGATGTGTTGAAAATTGCGGTTAGTGGCACACACAGAGTCTCTGTTCCCCTCTAAGGACCCATGGAGTGATGCTATCCGGACCCACCGCCATTGACGTATCAAGGCCACTTAGCAGCTTCTTCACCTCCTCGTCTGTCTCCATATAAGTTCTTCCTTAACTCTCATGTTGACCTCCCCACCTTCTTTCATCAGCCTGATTAACTGGCCTATCCCTGCTGGACTCGTCAAGGGGAGGAGGGAAGTTCTGCATAGTTGCTTGTGTATTAATAGTGTCATCATCTTCACTAGAATTGGTAATATTAACAGAATCATTAGAGTCATTAGAGTCATCAACAGAAAACTGAGGTGTCGTATTCCCAGTTACAGGAAGCAGAGGCTCGTGAGAGTTAATGGGAGACTGTGGAGGCTCCAAGAGAAAATTTGGTAGGCCAGGTGATTTACCCCGGGGGAAGTTCCTATTCAACAGGATCAGCTGCAATAGCGGAAGAGTAAGCACCAATCTCTGGGGCATCGTTAGGGTCAGGTATTGACTCATCGGGTTGAGGGGAGTTGACAACTTGGTTATGCGAGGTGGGTGATCCCTGGACAAGGGATGAATTAGACTTATTTGAAGAAGTAGAGTAGGGAACATACTTCTTGTTATGAGAAGGTTGGGCCATAATCGTCTTAACATTTTCAGGGAAAAGTAATGGGAGTGATCCATTTGCAATAACAAATCATTTAAACTTAGAGCAAGATGAATGTCACCTGCTATGTCTTTGGCCAGCAATACATTACTTGCGCTCTAGTCATATCCCCGGCTAAGGGTACCTAGGGCATGGGAGGTGAGTTGAACCTTGTTGTTGCGTTTGTGTATGTTTAGGTGAGGGTTAGACTGGAGTGCCCCAATCTAACCTCACCTACCAATTTTTCCTTGGAGCCTCACAGTCTCCATTAACTCTCACGAGCCTCGCTTCCGTAATGGGGGAATACAACACCTCAGTTTTCTGATGATTTACTCTAATTGACTCTAATGATTCTTTTTAATATTACCAAATTTTAGGAAGATGAAACACTTTTAATAAAACCAAACAACTACACAGAATTTTCCCCCCTCCCCTTGACGAGTCCAAGCAGATAGTTGTATACCAAACAAGACATTACTTGCAGGCGTTAGACCGCAGTTTCACGTGCGAGTGCAAGAAAATTTTGGGATTACAAAATTTTTCCCAAATTAATGTTTAACATGTCCCTTTTAATTCCCGTACCCTTGAAGCTGAACTACATAATAAAAATCTCGATGTTTATACTTCTGAACGAACTGCTGCAAGAGTTATCAAAAATATAAAATTACGTGTTACTCTCACTTTTGGAGAAATCGAGAGGACCCTATAGTGGCGTAGCCCATCTAGTAAATTAAGGGAAAACATTTTAAAATAATCATGTTGATGAAGATAACATTCTTGCAATAAAATTACAACGTCTCATGGCCAACTAGTGATTTGAAACTGGATATTTTTCCCCAGGAGACAACAATTAAGAGTCAATTTCATCTACATAGGATATTAAGCAGAAATATTCACAATTCTAGCGGGAGATTTTTTGCTTTCAACCCTGGCCCCTTCAACTTGGGGCTGGTATTCCATGGGTGACTTAAAAGGAAAGCAACTCTTTAATATCATGACAGCTAGAAATTGTCATTTCAAGGCCCATTTTTAAATGTACATTGGACCCATCCAGGAACACAGATATAGAGACAAACAGAGACCCGTGACATCTTCCACTGTCGTATATTCTCCTGGTGGAAACGTTGATCTGACCATAAACCCTGTTATAATACAACTACAACCCTTCTCATTTAGAATACCTTTTTACCTCCTTTAAAACCCCATCTTAACACCCTAGGATTTGACCCCTTCAGGGCATTTCTGGGTGAAGTTGAAATTGTGTCACTGGAAAATCAATATTCCACTGCAATTGATGATGCAATCAGGTCCCTTCACAATAGAATAATTGAAGCTACTAATGCAACTTGCCAATTAGCTTCCACAAAGATCTATCAACAACATAAACCTACTAGGGAAATTAGAGACGCTTTAAGAAATTATCAAGCAGAATATCGAAGGCATCTTCAAACGCGGCAACCACCAGTAGCTACATTGCACAGATTGAGGCAAGAATTAATTAACATGATTAGTCATCACAAAAGGGACTTATGGAAATTGCTAGTCCTTCAAGTTAATCAGTATAAACGTGAGCCAACAAAATTTTGGAGTAAGATCCGACAACTGATAGGGGCAAAGCACAAGGCTCCTAACTACCTAATTCATACCTTCACTGATGAGGATGATGAAGATGTTGAGATTAAACTTGATGATCCACAGGACCAGGCTAATTTGATGGGTGATGTATGGGAGAAAATTCTCTCCTACAATAATAGTCGTCGATTTAACAATAATCACTATCAGTTGGTAAATGAATGGAGAGATGAGAACTTAGATGATCTACAACCACTACCTTCTGTCGATACATCAACTCTTTAAGACGCCCACCCGCTTACTAGACCTAAATTTCATTAAATCGAGATGGTCAGGTTATTGGAAAAATTGCGAATAGAGCCCCTGGTCTCTCTGGAATAAACAATGAAACAAATAAAGTTCCTACCCAGAAATTGTTAAAGTCTTTGGTTAATTTTCTTTAATGCCATCTTGGCCTCAGGACATTTTCCAGTGGTTTTTTTTAAGACTGCTAGGATGATCTTTCTTGCTAAGCCCCAAAAAAGACATCCACCAACCTGAGAACTATAGACCCATATCTTTACTTAAGCACTGGAAAAGTTCTTGAGAAGATAATTTCCAACAGACGAACTGCTGTATGGAGTTTAAACACCTTTTTATGAAAAACAAATGGGCTTTAGAAAAACATAGAAGTACCAATCATGCAATAAATGTTATTTTCGATACAGTAGCAAGTCTAACATCAGGGCAATCTTGCCTTATGCCACCAAGATGTTCATTTAAAGCTTTTGATAGCTTATGGCATGATGGTCTTATATACAAACTCATTGACCTACCAGACCATAACTGGACTTTTCTCAGATTAACATATAATTTCTTAACTTAAAGAAAAATCATTCCCACCTTTCATGGCAGGTCGACAGACCCTTCTATACCAACAGCTGGTGTCCCACAAGGATTTTGTCTTAGTCCAATTCTGTTCAACATTTATGTGAATGACTTTCCTCAACCAGAGTTTAATGATACAATTATAACACAGTTTGCAGATGATGTTATTCATGTCGTCTCATCAACTCCGGTAACAGGAAAATACAAGTATGAGAGAGTCATAGAAAAAATGAATATTGAACTTCGTCGAACATCTAATTGGGAAAAGAAATGGAGAATTACGACTAATCCTGACAAAGTCCTTGTTAGCACGATAGGATGTTTTGCATCAACAATCGAAGATAAAGGGGATATCTCCATCAGAGGTACACCTGTAACCATTAGAAACCCTAGCAAGATCTTGGGATACAAAATAGACAGGCTGCTCCACTCAACATCTCATGTAACTGAAAAGATCAACATAGCCAAAGCCGGTCTTAGCAGTCTCTTTCGATTCAATCAAGCCCCTCCACATGTCAAAAAACATCTGTATAAAATGATAATAAGATCTATACTCGAATACCCATGTGTCCCAATGTCATTAACAACAAAGACCAACATGCCACGGTTACAACGGGTCCAGAATAGAGCTCTTCGCTTCATTACGGGCACCAGGAGGAGAGACAGAGTTAAAATGGCAGATTTACACGTACTACAAGATATAACTGCCTTAAATGTACGTTTTGACACCCTGAAAAAGAAGCAACTCTATACAATGAAAGAATAGAGAACATCTTATACAAGTTGTAAATACCACAGATTATGTCATCAATACTCCTCCTCACAGGACTCAAAGAATGACTCTCCCACAGAGGGGCCGTCGTTTTATCCATAAAGTCGATTACCATCGACCCATGATATTGAGCAACCTCCCTGAAGAAGAAGATTGGGTAACACCAGAACCCTTCCATGTTTACTGAGAAAATCATCGCCCCCAATTAGGGAGACATCTTATATAACAATCTACTGTAAAAATTATGCTATATTTACTATGGCGGGACACCACCTGTAAGAAGCCATTGTCAAGTAATTCTTTATAAACTGGCCAGGAAATTATTGCCTTCATTGTCGCTTAAAAAATCCTTTGTGCAATCGCAAAAAAAAAAAACCGGCAATTGCAAAATTGTATATTTAATACCATTCAAAGTATGTACTTTTTTGTTATATCTATGTGATTGTGGGTTTTTATTTTACCCCCTTTTAAAATATTTTTTATTATCAACACAACACACTTTTTCTGGGAATGCTTCTTCTTTGTGGTAGGTGGTATTGGTACCAGGTAGTGACAGTTAGGAATGATTCGGTCTGGCACTTCCCCCACTGGCTGTTGTTGTGGTTGGGGGTCAGGTTGTGGTGTGACAGGTCGCTGTTGAGGGGCAGGTATAGGTGTGGTACAAAACTTTTTTGCTATCTGCTTCACGACATTCAGGGGGAATTTTGCAAAACGTTGTCATTTTCCAGTCTTTATTTCGTACATATTGAATGCATTGAGCACTGCAACGTCTACAAGGTGGAAAAACAGTTTTTTATGCTACTTGCGACTCTTATGTACACAATCAACAAACCCTATCATTATGTCACACTTGTCAACTAGTCGCATGTTGTTCGGATAGTCGACGGCTGGCTTGACAATACTTTCATTGGTGTTCCGGTTCACTTTGTCTGTTTGTACCATCTCGTTTCTGTGGATGGTTGACAGCAATGTCACCTCCCGTTTGTCATGCCATGTCAGTGCCATGATGTCTTTGGCATGAAACGCTTGCACTGCACCTTCAACACTGCCTCCACTGAACCTTGGCATATGTTTTCTATTCCTTCTCACTGTTCCACATATATCAGCATTGTTCACAAGTAGGAATTCAGCAAGCATAGGGCTTGTATACCAGTTGTCTATTACCTGGAGTTTACCTGGAGAGAGTTCCGGGGGTCAACGCCCCCGCGGCCCGGTCTGTGACCAGGCCTCCTGGTGGATCAGAGCCTGATCAACCAGGCTGTTGCTGCTTGCTGCACGCAAACCAACGTACAAGCCACAGCCCGGCTGGTCAGGAACCGACTTTAGGTGCTTGTCCAGTGCCAGCTTGAAGACTGCCAGGGGTCTGTTGGTAATCCCCCTTATGTATGCTGGGAGGCAGTTGAACAGTCTCGGGCCCCTGACACTTATTGTATGGTCTCTTAACGTGCTAGTGACACCCCTGCTTTTCATTGGGGGGATGTTGCATCGTCTGCCAAGTCTTTTGCTTTTGTAGCGAGTGATTTTCGTGTGCAAGTTCGGTACTAGTCCCTCTAGGATTTTCCAGGTGTATATAATCATGTATCTCTCCCGCCTGCGTTCCAGGGAATACAGGTTCAGGAACCTCAAGCGCTCCCAGTAATTGAGGTGTTTTATCTCCGTTATGCGCGCCGTGAAGGTTCTCTGTACATTTTCTAGGTCAGCTATGTATGACCCTTCCCAAGGTATGGTTCCATCATTTTGCGAACAACATCACCAGAAATGCCCAACATGCGCCTGGTATCGTCGAATGTGTTTTTCCCTGTGTAGACAGTGACATCCAACACTAGACCACTCTTACAGTCACACATAGCAAAAAGTTTTATACCAAAGCGATGACGTTTGTTTGGTATATATTGCTTGAATGACAGTCGTCTCTTGAACAGAATCAAGGACTCGTCAACAACAATGTTCTTGAAGAAATAAAAGTATGCACTGAATTTGTGCTTCATATAGATAAACACTTCCCGGATTTTGTATAGAAGGTCATTTCTGTTGGGCCTATTCCTGTCTGAGAGGTGCAACATTCGTAGCAACAGAGTGAATCTGTTGCAGGGAGGGAGGTCACAGAAGACAGGAGTACTGATATAGTAGCCTGTGGCCCAGTAGTTACGTATATTGTTCTTATAGGTGTGTGGCATAAGCATGACAGTGGCAAGGAATAAATACATTTCAGCCAGTGATGTATCTTTCCATTTGCGCAGCCGAGACGGTTCCCCAACCTCTGCAGTATTGTCCACCATACAGCGGTAATAATTGTTCGTCTGGGTCACTATCAAGTTCATTATAGGTACGTCAGAGTATAACTGGGAAAAATCCAACTCTGTAGACTCATTCGTTATGGAACATTCTGACCGGATGCTACTTCCACTCTCATCAAAATCAAAAGGCTGTGGCACGAATATACTTTGTGTCCAGTTCAACTCTCGGCCACATGGTGCAGGGTGGACCTCTGGCATGGAGCATGCAGGAGAATGAGGGCAAACAGGGGTGGAGGCAGCACATGGTTGAGGGGGTGCCTGGCGGTCCTTTGTCTGTCCATCCACCACGCCATGTGGTCCAGGCACCGTGCCACCCACCATTACTTCCTCCATCCCCGCATATTCACCTTCATGGTCACTTTCACTATCAGTGGTCGGGGTTGGTCGTGACCTGCCATTTGCCAACTGCAAATGGCACACTACCTGAATGTAGGCGACAACGCCTAAAAGTACGCTTCACTGGTGAATAATGATCACTGTCACTAGATGAATCCTCTAATGGCATAAAATCAATCTCATCGTCATTTACATCAATTTCACTGTCACTAAAACACCGGGAAAATGATAGTTTCCTCTTGCGTAGTTGCCTATGGATAACACTTGCCACTCCAGAGGTGCTTGGCCCAGGGTCTGGTGTGGCCACATTGGCCACCCCAGAGGTAATGGGCTGAGGGTCATCTGGGTTATCGTCGATATTTTCACTAATTCCTTAGTTATTAGTAGCCACATCTGTGTCAAATCCACTACACTGACGTTCTATATCACTTTCCTCGAGTAATGGAGTGCTAATACGACGATGCGTGAGTGAATCACCAGGATGTGCGATGATGTTGACCCAAGATGAAGCTGAATGTAACTGATGCAACCATGATGTACCCAGGCATCCCCCGATTTTTTCATAAGAACATAAGAACATAAGAAAGAAGGAACACTGCATCAGGCCTACTGACCCATGCAGAGCAGGTCCATGTCCCACCCCCCGGATTAGACCAATGACCCACCCCCCGGATTAGACCAATGACCCACCCCCCGGATTAGACCAATGACGCACCCAGTCTGGTCATCCCCACTCAAGGATGGAGCACGGCACCAGACCCAGCAGCACAAGCTAGTCAGGTCCAACTCACACCCACCCACACCCACTCATGTATTTATCTAACCTATTTTTGAAACTACACAACGTTTCAGCCTCAATAACTGTACTCGGGAGCTTGTTCCTCTCATCCACAACTCTATTACCAAACCAGTGTTTTTCTATATCCTTCCTGAATCTGAATTTTTCCGACTTGAAACCAATGCTGCGAGCCCTGTCTTGGCTGGAAATTTTCAGCACACTATTTACATCCTCTTTATTTATTCCTGTAAAGTGAAAGGACACAAGTGCAACTAATGTGACATTTTATTGTGGCAATGTTTCGCTTGATAAAGCTCCTGGAGAGCGAAACGTTGCCACAATAAAATGTCACATTAGTTGCACTTGTGTCCTTTTACTTTACATATTGTCGGTAATTCTACCTACTTTATTACAATCTGTCGGACACCGCAACATAATGGACATTTCATGCAGATATTATTTGGACACCCTTCTTCGTGCTCACAGCTATCGCAACAGACACAACTTCCTACAAGATTGCCTGGCAGAGAAGGTGATCCCTAAGTCTACTCCTGCACAACTCTCCAACTCCAAGCACCCCTTCTCTCCAGCTACCCAAGCTTACTTAACTGAATGTGCCAATGAACTTTCTAACATCGCCAAGGAAACCTTTGAAACTGCAAGGAATATGAGGGCCAATCTTCAGATTGACCAACACACTGCTGAGCATATTCTCAGCACAGTCACCACAGCTAACCTCCAACAGAAGATCAAACTCAGTCGCAAACTTCAGTACCTCTGCACTAACAGTCGATGGAAGGAAATGGGACGCGAATCCCTGATAAACAACTTATCGTCACGCACCTTAACCGACTACGAGAAACAAGCACTGAGTGTGGGACTCAAATTTACCACCAACATATGCAAACCTAACTATCAACTCAATCTAGTTACCAGGAACCATAGACACAGTGACAGCAACTTCCAGAAGGGTTATATACAGGGCCTTCTCACTGCACCTTGGATACCCATCAGCTGAATAACCCAGGGAAGTATGGGTTTAGAGCAGATTGCTCTTGCCTCTCAAAACTACTGGATCACCATGACATGGTCTTGGATACGCTGAAGGGCAATCAAAATGCAAATGTAGTATACACTGACTTTGCGACAACCTTCAACAAGTGCGATCATTGTGTAATAGGACACAAAATGCGTGATGAAGGAATAACAGCAACAGTTGGTAGATGGATCTGTAACTTCCTAACAAACAGAACACAAAGCGTAATAGTAAATAGAGTAAAGTCAGAGAAGGTTACAGTCAAAAACTCTGTTCAAGAAGGTACAGTACTTTCCACCATCCTTTTCCTCATCCTAATATCTTACATAGAGATGCAAAACACTGCACCGTGTCCTCCTTTGCTGCTCATACCAGAATTTGCATGACAGTGTCACCCATTGAGGACACTGCAATTCTTCAAGCAGACATTAACCAAGTCTTCAAATGGGTGTCAGAAAACAATAAGAAACTCAATGAAGACAAATTTCAATAACTCCGATATGGAAAACTCGAGGAAATGAAAAAAAATATATTGTTGTATAAAACACATTTCTACCACACGGTTGAGCGTAAGACATTAAATGTGAAGGACCTAAGAGTGATCATGTTAGAGAGTTTCACTCTCACTTATGAAACATTTAAAGTACTAAAATAGAATTTAATGAAATATGGGGTTTTACTGAAATTAAAGGTATTGTGTGAATGTATTTTAAAAGAATGGATTGAGTAATCGTATCTAGGCTTAAATTCTCTCTATGGTAGAATTGAGTGTTGTTGTTTTGAGGTAGAGAGAGAAGAGTTACTTGGTGAGTCTGACCTGAGATCTGTATCTGAGGTAAGTCAGATAAGACTCGCCAACTGCGTTCTCGCTCGGCATATTTGTGCTGATGTCTAGACTTGAGGAGAGGGACATGTGAATCTTTTGTTGTATTATGTAAAAAAAAAAATTGTGGATTGTTGTGGGTATTAACGAAAATGGGGAATTATTTGGGTTATCCTGAGTTAAGAATGAAAAGGTGTATTAGTGTCATTAAACATTTATGAAAAAAATTGCATCGAAAGGGGAAAAATTGTGAAATAAAATGGTAAATGATGTGGGTTGTGGGAGTTGTTGTTGAACTAGAGATGCCGAAAAAAGGTTATGGTGACAGACCTGATTCTGCTTGTGTGTGTGAGGTCATCATGTGACGTCACTGACCGCTGAGTAAACACAGGTGGGGTGACGTCATGCATTCGAGGAAATTACTTGTTTAGACTTTCACAGGGAGGACCCAAAAATTTGATCCAAGAAAGTGGAGGGAAAATCTTTGTATTATTGATATCGAGAAAAAAGTTGTTGCAAGGAGATGGAGAATACAAGAAAATGGATTTTGGGGGGGGGGGGGGGGAGATGGAGAGGGAGGTCTTGATCCAAGGAGATGAAGCAGAAATATTTGGGCTTAGAGGGTATGGGAGATGGAAGTGGGTGGTGGGAGGTGTGGGGAGGGAGATGGAGGGTAAGCCTTGATCCGAGGAGATGGAGCAGGAATATTTGGACATAGAGGGTGATGGTGTATGGGAGGATGATCTTGATCCAGGGAGATGGAGAATACAAAAAAAATAGAAATTTTGGTTGGAGATGGAGAGGGAGGTCTTGATCCAAGGAAGCGGAGCAGGAACATTTCGGCATAGATGGTATGGGAGATGGAATTGGGTGGTGGGAGGTGTGGGGGGAGATGGAGGGTAGCTCAAATCTTTGTATTATTAATATCGAGAAAAATTTGATCCAAGGAGATGGGGAGCACAAGAAAATGAAATTAAAAAAAATTGAAAAAAATCAGAAAAAATTCGAGGAGCAGGGACGAGCCAGACGATGCTGCAGAAGGCGCTGCAGGTGCATCGCGGGTCGGTGCGGGTGCAGCACGGTAGGGTGTGGGCATGGGAGGGCATGGGCGCAGGAGGGTGTGGGCGAGGGTGGATACGGGTGGGCAGCATGGGACCAGAAGGGTCATTAGCAGATAGGTGCGATTTTTCACACCTAGGTAGGAGTGAAGGTGGGTGGGGGACCACCGCCACTTTGCGTCGCTCTGGCATTTTCTTCGCTACTTATATATGTACATATATATATATATATATATATATATATATATATATATATATATATATATATATATATATATATATATATATATATATTATATATACATATATATATATATATATTTTTTTTTTTTATTATCACACCGGCCGATTCCCACCAAGGCAGGGTGGCCCGAAAAAGAAAAACTTTCACCATCATTCACTCCATCACTGTCTTGCCAGAAGGGTGCTTTACACTACAGTTTTTAAACTGCAACATTAACACCCCTCTTCAGAGTGCAGGCACTGTACTTCCCATCTCCAGGACTCAAGTCCGGCCTGCCGGTTTCCTGAATCCCTTCATAAATGTTACTTTGCTCACACTCCAACAGCACGTCAAGTATTAAAAACCATTTGTCTCCATTCACTCCTATCAAACACGCTCAAGCATGCCTGCTGGAAGTCCAAGCCCCTCGCACACAAAACCTCCTTTACCCCCTCCCTCCAACCCTTCCTAGGCCGACCCCTACCCCGCCTTCCTTCCACTACAGACTGATACACTCTTGAAGTCATTCTGTTTCGCTCCATTCTCTCTACATGTCCGAACCACCTCAACAACCCTTCCTCAGCCCTCTGGACAACAGTTTTGGTAATCCCGCACCTCCTCCTAACTTCCAAACTACGAATTCTCTGCATTATATTCACACCACACATTGCCCTCAGACATGACATCTCCACTGCCTCCAGCCTTCTCCTCGCTGCAACATTCATCACCCACGCTTCACACCCATATAAGAGCGTTGGTAAAACTATACTCTCATACATTCCCCTCTTTGCCTCCAAGGACAAAGTTCTTTGTCTCCACAGACTCCTAAGTGCCCCACTCACTCTTTTTCCCTCATCAATTCTATGATTCACCTCATCTTTCATAGACCCATCCGCTGACACGTCCACTCCCAAATATCTGAATACGTTCACCTCCTCCATACTCTCTCCTCCAATCTGATATTCAATCTTTCATCACCTAATCTTTTTGTTATCCTCATAACCTTACTCTTTCCTGTATTCACCTTTAATTTTCTTCTTTTGCACACCCTACCAAATTCATCCACCAATCTCTGCAACTTCTCTTCAGAATCTCCCAAGAGCACAGTGTCATCAGCAAAGAGCAGCTGTGACAACTCCCACTTTGTGTGTGATTCTTTATCTTTTAACTCCACGCCTCTTCCCAAAGACCCTGCATTTACTTCTCTTACAACCCCATCTATAAATATATTAAACAACCACGGTGACATCACACTTCCTTGTCTAAGGCCTACTTTTACTGGGAAAAAATTTCCCTCTTTCCTACATACTCTAACTTGAGCCTCACTATCCTCGTAAAAACTCTTCACTGCTTTCAGTAACCTACCTCCTACACCATACACTTGCAACATCTGCCACATTGCCCCCTATCCACCCTGTCATACGCCTTTTCCAAATCCATAAATGCCACAAAGACCTCTTTAGCCTTATCTAAATACTGTTCACTTATATGTTTCACTGTAAACACCTGGTCACACACCCCCTACCTTTCCTAAAGCCTCCTTGTTCATCTGCTATCCTATTCTCCGTCTTACTCTTAATTCTTTCAATTATAACTCTACCATACACTTTACCAGGTACACTCAACAGACTTATCCCCCTATAATTTTTGCACTCTCTTTTATCCCTTTGCCTTTATACAAAGGAACTATGCATGCTCTCTGCCAATCCCTAGGTACCTTACCCTCTTCCATACATTTATTAAACAATTGCACCAACCACTCCAAAACTATATCCCCACCTGCTTTTAACATTTCTATCTTTATCCATCAATCCCGGCTGCCTTACCCCCTTTCATTTTACCTACTGCCTCACGAACTTCCCCCACACTCACAACTGGCTCTTCCTCACTCCTACAAGATGTTATTCCTCCTTGCCTATACACGAAATCACAGCTTCCCTATCTTTCAACATTTAACAATTCCTCAAAATATTCCTTCCATCTTCCCAATACCTCTAACTCTCCATTTAATAACTCTCCTCTCCTATTTTTAACTGACAAATCCATTTGTTCTCTAGGCTTTCTTAACTTGTTAATCTCACTCCAAAACTTTTCTTATTTTCAACAAAATTTGTTGAAAAACATCTCACCCACTCTCTCATTTGCTCTCTTTTTACATTGCTTCACACTCTCTTAACCTCTCTCTTTTTCTCCATATACTCTTCCCTCCTTGCATCACTTCTACTTTGTAAAAACTTCTCATATGCTAACTTTTTCTCCCTTACTACTCTCTTTACATCATCATTCCACCAATCGCTCCTCTTCCCTCCTGCACCCACTTTCCTGTAACCACAAACTTCTGCTGAACACTCTAACACTACATTTTTAAACCTACCCCATACCTCTTCGACCCCATTGCCTATGCTCTCATTAGCCCATCTATCCTCCAATAGCTGTTTATATCTTACCCTAACTGCCTCCTCTTTTAGTTTATAAACCTTCACCTCTCTCTTCCCTGATGCTTCTATTCTCCTTGTATCCCATCTACCTTTTACTCTCAGTGTAGCTACAACTAGAAAGTGATCTGATATATCTGTGGCCCCTCTATAAACATGTACATCCTGAAGTCTACTCAACAGTCTTTTATCTACCAATACATAATCCAACAAACTACTGTCATTTCGCCCTACATCATATCGTGTATACTTATTTATCCTCTTTTTCTTAAAATATGTATTACCTATAACTAAACCCCTTTCTATACAAAGTTCAATCAAAGGGCTCCCATTATCATTTACACCTGGCACCCCAAACTTACCTACCACACCCTCTCTAAAAGTTTCTCCTACTTTAGCATTCAAGTCCCCTACCACAATTACTCTCTCACTTGGTTCAAAGGCTCCTATACATTCACTTAACATCTCCCAAAATCTCTCTCTCTCCTCTGCATTCCTCTCTTCTCCAGGTGCATACACGCTTATTATGACCCACTTCTCGCATCCAACCTTTACTTTAATCCACATAATTCTTGAATTTACACATTCATATTCTCTTTTCTCCTTCCATAACTGATCATTTAACATTACTGCTACCCCTTCCTTTGCTCTAACTCTCTCAGATACTCCAGATTTAATCCCATTTATTTCCCCCACTGAAACTCTCCTACCCCCTTCAGCTTTGTTTCGCTTAGGGCCAGGACATCCAACTTCTTTTCATTCATAACATCAGCAATCATCTGTTTCTTGTCATCCGCACTACATCCACGCACATTTAAGCAACCCAGTTTTATAAAGTTTTTCTTCTTCTCTTTTTTAGTAATTGTATACAGGAGAAGGGGTTACTAGCCCATTGCTCCGGCATTTTAGTCGCCTCATACGACACGCATGGCTTACGGAGGAAAGATTCTTTTCCACTTCCCCATGGACAATAGAAGAAATAAAAAAGAACAAGAGCTATTTAGAAAAAGGAGAAAAACCTAGATGTATGTATATATATATATGCATGTGCGTGTCTGTGAAGTGTGACCAAAGTGTTAGTAGGAGTAGCAAGATATCCCTGTTATCTTAGCGTGTTTATGAGACAGAAAAAGAAACCAGCAATCCTACCATCATGCAAAACAATTACAGGTTTTTGTTTCACAGTCATCTGGCAGGACGGTAGTACTTCCCTGGGTGGTTGCTGTCTACCAACCTACTACCTATATAATATATATATTATATATATATATATAATTATATATATATATTTATATATATAATATATATATATATATATATATATATATATATATATATATATATATATATATATATATATATATATATATATATATATATAGGGAGGTACCACCTCTAGAACTGTTGTAGGGACCCCTCATCCTCAGAGAAAAGAATAAACTTGCTTCAGGGAAAACTCAAGATTCTCCCTGAAGCTTTTTGAGAATTTTCTCAAGCTACACGACCAACAGCCACGCTGTTAATGCTGTTGCAGATTGACCCAGTTGAATGTTACCAGAACGTTTGACGGACCTTACAGCAGTAAAATACTTTCTGGGATCACGTTTAGAGCCCAGATAGATGACAGAATGATTTGTCAGATGCCTGTCAAGTTGAACTCGAGTATGTTGCGTGGTGCGCAGCTCAAGGGTAAAGCCTTTAGATATCTGGTCCGAGGCATTTACCCGATACTGACACAAGTTACAGAACTGCAAAAAAGAACCAATTAGAAAGACATGATTTGGCACACTGAGGAGATAAGGTTGCTTCACTTTATTGGGTTGTTGGATCTAGAGGCTTGCCGGACAATGACCGTCAAAGTCTAGAGAAGTTCCGTTATTGAGTTATGAGCTTGACCGCGTACGAGATTTGCATGATGAGAATGATTCAAATGGATCCTTACTCCAGGTGATTCTAGATGGGAAACTGGCTAGCACGAGTGCATGAGTTAGACTTAAACAATCGGACGAATAGGTTTCACATAAAACCAAATGTATGACAGGTGTTTAGAGGTGATTCATAGTCTCACTCTGAGCATATTGAATCAAGTGGGCGAAGAGACATTCAACCCTACCATAGGAGACAGTCGTCTCGACTTACCCCAGACATTCTGGGAGAAGATGACCTAAAACCACCTTCCCACGAAAGTAGGGCACGTGTTATGCCCAGGATGCCAGAACCCTCCACCCCACAGGGCCAAGGGAAGAGCCACATAAAGTGGCCAGTATGAGGACAGCTGTGCGTGTTTTGTGATGAAGAACCGCTAGTTCCGGTCGTATTTCAAGGTTCACACCTATATCCAAAAGGGTTCAACGGCTAGAGATTGAGACTTTGTTTCAAGTGTTGTTGGAGAGACTATTTTGTCCAGGGGACTGTAACTACCATGACTCAGTGGTAGTTGGTTTTTTTATCGGGGCTGCCGGAAGGGAGAAATGCACACATTGCACTGTTTCCTAAATGATGCAGGATTAGCACAAGTTAATGAGAGCAAACCGCAGAGAAAGGGCGACTTGGGTGAGAGCCAAAGAACAAGTCGAAGTTAGCGATGATGTGTTTCTTTTTTAAAACTTGTCAATCTCTAGGACAAAGACCTGGTGAGTACGGTCCACCGATTGGATTTGTTCTAGGAGAGCAGTTTCCACAGGCATCGGTGAGGCCTTGCCCACCATAATGGCAGTGTCATAACGCCGAACGGGAAGAAGTCTAGAAACCAACACCGTTTGTTCTTCGACAGTGCGGCGCTCAGAGATCTTTCGCATAGACGATGAGAGTTCTAGCCATAGGTTGAGCTGGTGACAGTTTGGTTAAAGTTGACAGTGAAGGTGGAAAAGGTTTGGTGGGGAGTCCACGCAGTGCTCTTATTCACGGTAGTCTATGTGACGGTCAGGTTAGCGGGCATCGACGCTGGAAATTTCAGCCCTTGAGATGATGAAGAGGCTGCCATTATCATACACTAGGGGACTACACACGATCGGCTGCAGCAGTCTAAACGTACAGACATGTTAGTAATGTAGGCATCTTGGTAGGGGGGGATTACCTAAAGACGAGTTCGTTGTCTACGAGAGAGGGTTATCATAGGAACTGACGTGTGGTGTCTCTGTACAGGGACTTCCAGGGGGTGGTACATCGTCAGGATGCAGAAATACCAGCTCACTTCTGCGACCCCCCCGGGGTTAAAGGAGGCTGCTTGGTATTACAGCGACTGTAGGCTGTACTGGTGATGCGGATGGTGTGCACGAAGCCTGTCAGAGGCGCAAGTTGCATATACGTACAGTGATGCCAGTTCCATAAACTTGCGGACTCTGGATGTAGTAGTTATTAAAAGTGTGACCAGCCAGCCCCCCAGAACACGAGAGTACGTCAATCGAGATTACTTGAACCATGTGCAGTTCAGGGAGTTTACGGACAGTATTGTGGGTTTATTAGCGACTCTCATGGAACCGGGCCCCCACGCTGCTCCTAAATTTCAAGATTGGGCAAGATGGTCAGTTGAAATTCATTGAGTGATATACCTGACCAAGAAGGGTCTGTAGGGGATATATGATGATAGTATTGAGGTACGCTCGGCCTTGGGGTTCATCGAGAAAAGTGCCCAATGCCAGCCTGGGGTAGAAAACACCCATTATCCTTCCACACTATCATGGCAGTCAACCAGAGGAAGTCCGGTAACCACCTCCATAGAGTAGTCTCAACTGCCAGTCGCAGGCGAATGCTCCCTGTGATGCGAAGAAGCCGGACTGTCTGCTCACAGGCCTAGCCCTCCCCAGAGCAGACATTAGCAGATGTCTAGTTGGAGATCAGGATCGGTAACAGTACGCCTATGCGGCAGACACTTTAGCAAAGCCTCCTACGTTATTGGTTGCAGCCACTAGTGATAGGGACGCTACACAAGGTTCTTGTGGTTGTGCTAACGGGAGGTGCCCAGCAGGGTTATGATACCAATAGATTTCAGGGCAGTGTGTTTTGGTGCACTAGTTCTACCATTCCTATTACAGGCAACGCATACGACTACCCAACTATCCTTGTAACAGCCGTTTAAAGATAATTACTGAAGACCCCTTATGTATGTAAGAGACAACATTGCAGGGTACACTCAGATGAACGGCTGTGATGGATTATTTATCGAGAGTCTTATATCAGGAGATGCTCTCTGGCTAACATTGCCATTGCAGAGACTGGGCTGAATCATAACCAAATAACGTTGTGGGCATGGTGGGAACGTGACTTATACTGGATAATCAGTGCCTGAGGTAACATCGCGGGTTGGGATGGAGTGTAAATCAAGGCAGAGACCAGATTAGGCTAAAGAGGAAGCCTGAGTATGGGAAGGGAAAAGTCTACCAGGAGGTCTATTCTTCAAGTGCAGACTGCTTCGATCTTTGGGTTTGTGGACACACCTCACCATCGAGGGAGGATGCTGGAAGCAACAGATCCTCGGGACAGCTGAAACCTAGGTTGGACGAACCCACTGCCAGAAAACTCAGTTGCAGGAGTGGGGATTGGTTAACAAAGACATAGCGGAATTAGCACGAGTAGTATCACATTCCCCAGGTCCATCGGGTGCGTTCACACACAGAACAAAGACTTGCACGTCTTTGTGATTCTCCCTCCAGGGGCCTATGGGGCAACAGGCCAGCTAGGTATTTGTGGCGGAGGGGACCAAGTCTAATTCTGGTCCCTATCTCCTCGTAACCACGGTCGCGCGGGTGTACTCTGAAGGATGGCCTCGATCCCAAAGCTAGATGTCTCACTGGTGGACTGTGCGCGGGAGCATAGATCTGAGGTAGGTCACTGTAGAGGAGGTTGTTAAGTAATCTTGAGGGTGACACAACACTCTATGTATGGACAGACTTCGGAGGGTGCCTTACAGTGGGTCCAGAATGACAGGTCTAAGCTCCCCTAGTCAGGAGTAGGGTAAAGGCAGGATACCCGCGAGAACTTTCGGTCAACGTCATACAAGTCTGTACGTGCCTACAGATCCCTTAACCCTAGCCGGACTCTCGATAAAGCCGAGGGGTGCAGCACAGAAAGCTTGAGTAAAAGCGTGCTTTGGTCAAGGCCCAGACTGGTTACCTGGCAAGGATTGCTGGGCCGGAGCAGAAATTTCGTGGAGACAATCAGAGCATAGGCTACATTTTGCGTGGGGACCCACGACACTGAATTATTATGACCCCCAGGCGTTACTCCTCCGTGCGAGAATAACTTATAGGAGTCACGGAAAATAGGTATTCGTATTCTGAGAAGTGCATTCATGAAAAGCGAAAGCCAGGTCGACAGAAATTGTCTCTAGTGATAAGGGCCCAGAGAATATTGGATAGAGGCAGTAACCAAAGGGTGGATAATGGTTTCAGGAAAGTGTGGAAGTACTTGCGACCGGCAGCAGAGTTATGGTTGTCAGGACGCGTGTCCAACGATGACACTCAGGGAACATGCTCAAATTTGGTTCACTCATTGGTATTGAATTAGATAATCGCGTGGAGCTATATAGAAGATGCAGGAATGAAGAATATACAAAAACTCTGGGATCAGCCTAATGGGCCAGAAATCATCTCCGTGGCTACTGGCGAAGAGAGGATGGGCGACAGAGCTATTGATACAAGATGCTGTATCAAGGACCTTACATGGGGTTTGGAGATACCCTCACCTGCTACGTCAGAATTAATGGGTACTGAAGGGTTCGAGTGCTCCGTCAAAAGAGTGTGCTAATGAGTTTCACGCGGTCTGCACGGTGGTACGATTGGAGAGGGACCCTACCCTACCAGGTGCCACCACCGCTGACGCTCAGGATAGCAGGGTACATAGTGACAGGCCCTTATGACAGACTGTAGGATAGACTATACTGAAGGGCTATCACATGAAGACCAGTAGCGTTAAGGATGGGCTCAGAAAGTATCATGTCTGCCTGTTTACCTGTGTCCACTATCCCGAGCGGTGCATTTGAAGTTGGTCAGGAGAATATGACGACAGAGGACTTTCGTGACGTTGTTCGTGAGTTTACTGCTCAGATTCTCGTGCTGGATTGTTTATCTTCGTGACAATGGCACTAGCTTTAGTGGCGTGCCGTAAGATTAAGTTTTAGGATCTTAGGGACAACGGATGAAGTACAGAATGGTAAGAGACCTTGAGAGAACTAGAGTGCGAGTGGAGGTTATGAGTTCATAGTTCCCAGGGCACCCTGGGCAAGTGGTGATTTTAACTGTAACGCTAATGGTGAGCCCACAGACCCCAGGTGCATTCGGCGAAGGTTTTGCACGGCAGCGCCAGGGTGAGCTGATGTGAACTGAGGAACAGTGTTAGTTGACTAGATGGCAAGAGTTATAACAGGCCTCTGACCTACGTAAGCAAAATGGATCTTGCGCTCGCATCGCCAACCCCCCCCCCCAATCCACATGCTGTTTGGAAGAAGGATTGAGCCCTTCCCCGCAATTTGAGTCAGTCTTACAAGGAGCTGATTATATTATGGGCCAGTTGCCGGCATTTTTTTTTTTCTCTTATTAAATTTTTTTTCGTTCTGGGAAGATGGTCCCGCATAATTGAAGAACTGCACAGGAGATCACAAGCAGATCTCGGTGCAACATCTGGATCCCCCCATGGACCAGGTTGCTGTGGCGCAGGGATTATTGACAACTTGCGGAACAATTATCTATGGAGCTGCGACCCGAGGCGAATAAGATGTTGCTAAGTGAAGGGGACCTGGTGCTGGTGAATCCGAGGCGCCGAAGGGCATACTCGGCTCTTGGTCGCCCTAGGGTAGTGTCAACCCCCCAGACAAGTGGAAGGTTGAGAATGGTGAAACGTGAGAAATGAACGGTATGTACCTGACTTCAATCTTGTCGAGACTTTAAGAACCCATCAAACAGGCTTTTGCCTCTTCGAAGGTCCTACACGTGGGACGGTGCCATGAGAAATCAGATCCAGAGAGGTTGATGCTTGAGCTGACGCGGTTCAGACGACGTTACGAATCGGGCTCGAGTCGCAGGGCCCACTGGGGGGAGTCCTGGGGGGCTAGACGTTGATCTAGACTTAGCTGCCTACCTTCGCCGGCGGTCTGAAAGTGACTGTGGAATTTATTGCGTTCCAATAGTAGTTCCACAGCTCAGATCCAGCATATGGTGGTCTGGTCGTCTGAGATACGAGCGAGGCTCCTTAAACCCTCCCGCAAACATTGCATTCTCTGGTTAGCGCGAGTTTGGTACGCTTATTTTTTATAGATTTACTCTTCATGGGAAGGAGTAGGTAGGTTTACTGGTAGTACACTCATTATTAGGCTTCCTAAGACATCTGTAGATAAGAATAGAGTTTAGGACCTCAAGACCTTAACATAGGTAGTTAAGGTCCGATAATGCTAGGCAAACATTAGGAACTAAGTTAGCTTAGGGAGAACTGGCAGCCCTAGGCTTGTCAATGGACGGAGGCGCAGGTCACAAGTAGACAGAATGGTTCCTTCTTTACGATTAGACACGACCTCGGACGAGACGTGCCAGTGAACATGCCAAGGCGCGCGCTCCACGTGTCTTCATCATCTGAGACCTGGGGAAATTTCTGGTAGAGTGCACCTCAAGTACCGTAGTTGATTCTATCTCATCAAGGCCAGACTCAGTAAGGACGAGTAATTCACCTTTCCGTGTTAGATCTGGCCAGTGACTTAGGAGATTGTGTGTGTGAGTTACTGTGGCTCGGTCGTGCTCTACAGATAGAGATGGAGCATGCCCAGTAAGTACAGTGACCTCAGAGCGATTTGAGCTAGCGTCTGAGTCTGTATAGTATATTACTTTGAGGGATAACACTACCCTCTTGGAATATGGGAAATTTCTGAGGTGCAGGCCAGGACACCTATATAAACGAGTTGATTATTGCAGAATTTAATGCTCGGTTGCAAACGTGGTTCCCAAGGGTGAAGTCCAAGGGGGGCTAAAGATAGGGTTAGGTAAGTGAAGATAAGGATGAGATATATGCTGTACAACACTAATGTAAGTTTTTCCTTTTTAGATACGTGCGTGCAGGTGAGGTTTCTTGCAATACCATCATTTGTGCGAAAATCTAGTTCCTATAAGTCCACTTGTGAGGCTGATGAGTACCCACCTCAGAGCTTCGCGTTGTCGCAGAGTTTGCCAGGAGTAGGCGACTTCACTGGAGGCTGTAGTCCACACAAATTTTCACATACATTATTTACATATATTATATATACAAAATATATATATAATATATATATATATTATATATATATATATATATATATATATATATATATATATATATAGTATATATATATATATATATATATTGTTCAACATATGTCGGCATCTCCCATCGAGGACTGTGGTGACGCCAAAAAGAAAGAGAAATCTCCCAAAAAGAAAATCTTTCATCAATCAGTATCAACACTATCACCTCACGTCACACTAAATAAAAGAGCGCAGGCTTAATAGGTAAGAGAATGTAGCTCTTTATTTATCTCGTTTTTTTATCTACTTATTAGTTTTGGGAGTACGTAAGAAGTATCCTTCATCATAACATTGTCCAAGTTTCAATAAGATAGCCCAACAAACAACTGAGAAAAAAATATATACCCTACAACATCATATATGGCACACGCCATGTCAGGGTATCTTGAAATAAGCCACTTATGTCTGACTTTTTTGGGTGATTCCAGGTTTCTCTAACTTATGTTGCTGTGTGAAAATCTATGTAAGAAATAGCGTTTAATGTTTCAGTTTTATTGTGCTAGTACGAGTGTATATCACAGTTAGACCTGTGCTGTAATCTGTTTTCTCGATTATAAACCCCTAGGACAGGTATAGGGAATGGTACTTGTAGTCAATTATCTTTCATACCACCGTCGAAACTTCTCCAGGTATTTATGCCAATTGATTATATATTGTGGAGTATTGTGACATGTTTTTGATGTGATACTTATTGGTATTATGTGTCATATTAGATCAATTGTTATAGACAAATAAGCTGTAGTGCCTTGATTATTAGCGTAATAATAAAGCATATTCCCCCGTCATCACGAGATGAGCTCATGGCAAACTTGACTGGTTTTCAAAGTTCACTTTATCTTAATGCAGAAGTAAAGTGTGTTGTAGGTGCTTTACACAACGAGAAGCGTTTCTTATAACCGTTAGGACACATTGCCTATGGCTGAACAATGTAAGCAGGTCTATGAGCAGAATAAGATAAGATAATGATAAGGCATTTCCCGTTGTGATTTTTAACCCCGGAGGTTAGTCAACAGGAAGTAACCCAAGAAAGTCCGGCATCATCGACGGACTGCCTAACTTATTTCCATTGGGGCTCGCTTTAATCTCTTGTCCCAGGATGCTACCACACAAGTGATCTTAACACCCATGGTACTACTTGTCTGTAGGTGAAACAGGCAACAGTGTAGGAACGTGTCGAAATGTTTCCACCGCCGGGAATCGAAACCGGCGCCCTCCGTCTGTTGTAAAGCGGGGCGCTCTATTAGCCAACCAGGCCACTGGCAATGACTAATACAGCAAGTAGCTGCCACCAAACAGTATCAGCAGGTTGGTGTGGCGACCCCTGGAAATTTGAAGAATTAACTTTGCTAACCAAAATTTATGTGCCAGATAATAGAAGTCTAAGGAACGAATAACTGATTGCTTGATTTGTTGTATGGGAAATCCTGATGTGATGCAAGGAGGGTGGAGTTTATGGCAAAGAGAAAAATATAGAGAGAGAGTTAGAGAAGTGGGAAGCATGTATATAAAAGATGAGCAGATGATGTGAGGTGGTTGAGATGTTATCCAACAAATTTTTGTCGAAAATAAGAAAAAGCTTGGAGGTGAGATTAATAAAATTGAGGATAATAGAGTGCGAGAGTTACTAAATGGTGAGTATTGCGGAAGATGAGGTGAATTGTTTTGATGGAACTGTACATGTTGATGAAAAATAGGAGGCTGTGATTTCGTGTTTAGTCGCAAGAAGGAACAACATCTTGTAGGAGTGAGGGAAGAGCCAGTTGTGAGTGTGGGGTAAGTTCGTGGGGCGGTTGTACAATGATTGGGGTAATTGCTGCTGGGATGATAGGATTAAAGACAGAAATGTTAATACGCAGTGTGGATTTAGGTTTGGGGTGGTTGGTGCTTTTATTTTTTCAATGTATGAAATAGGGCATAAGTTGGGGAGAGATAGAGCCACTTAGGAGGTAACTTGGTCAGATCTCTGGACAGTGATAAGGCTATGTGTGAAATTCTCAATACCACTTCCCCAGTTTTCACCTAGGGAAAATATCTGCGGATATTCCTGAAAACAATAGATTATGTAGAAACAGGTATGATTAATAAACTATGTACGATTATGGTTAACTAGTGACCTATGACGTCTCAGGACAGATAGAGAAACTAAACTAACATATATCGCCCAGGTCCTGATGAACTGTTTGCTACGGTGTTAAATGAATGTAAAGAGAACTTAGCATACCTTGTAGCTAATTTTTTTAAAATCATCACTTAACAAACTTAGATAGTGCTGATAATATTCCTCTCTACTCTAGACACCTCTATTTATAGGCAGGTGAAGGTCCTTGGCTTCGAACTATAGACCAATAAGCAGTTCTCCATAGTGGGAAATTTATGGTATCAATAATAGCCTGAAGGCAATTTGTAGCCATCTTGATAGGATACACCAATCATCCTATCCATCCTTGTTTTACTCAAAGGGACGTTGTGTCTTCGACATTTTACTAACTTTTTTCACTAAGGTGTTTGAGGAGAGGTAGATCATGGTAATGAATATGATATATTTATGTTATATGGACTTCAGTAATTAAGGCTTTCGTTGAGAGTCCACACCAGAGCTATTGCAGGATAACTTAAGGGGGTCACACGGAATAGAGGAGAATTTTTTTCTGGGTAGAGCATGCTGACAAATAGGCCCAGCAAGGATAGTTTGCGCATAAATGGGAAGAAATCAGAATGGGTGCCACGTCACGGTGTCCTCAGCGGTAAGTGTTGTCCCTTTGTTGTTCATATTTACATAATACGACATAGATGAGGGAAATACATAGTGACATAAGCAGAATTTGTGTATGACACCAAAATAGCCGATCCATTCTCATTTTAATGAGGACCATAGACGCATCTCCAGGATGATTTGATAGGACTGTATGCAAAGGTCCGGAGAAAGTGGCAAATAACTAAATTATGTAGCATCTTAATGCTACTGTTTGCGAAAAGGATTTAGGAGTTCTGGTTAGCAGTATCTAAGAACCAAGACCAAAACAGTGCGCATTAAGTGTTCGGCAATAAGCTAACAGATTCTTGGCCTTCAAATCTAGAATAAGGGTGGTAAATATAGAATCGTCCTCAGGTTGTACTTCAAGTCTCTATTATATCTTGGTTAGGCCTCATTTTAGACTAGGCTGCTCCGTTCTGGTCACTGTATTACAGAATGGATATAAATGCTCTGGAAACATACAGAGGTAGGTGTGATAAAGATGATGACTTAAAGAGTAGGAATATCGTATTGACACATTGCTAAATAAACTCATACCCGGCCGGATGAACCCGCGGTCAATAGAGTCTCAAAACTCCAGCCCGTCGCGCTAACACTTGACCAGCTAGCCACAATAAGATTCATCCAAGACTATGGTATATTCGTACACCATAGGAAGTTAGCACAAGAGCACCTCTGTGACACAATGCAGAGATATTTTACTGACGTATCATCAGTAGTGGTTAGCGCGACGGGCTGCGAGTTTGAGACTTCTATGACGCGGGTTTTCAATCCCGGCCTGGGGAGTTTAATTGGTTTATGTGCAATCGTGTCATTAGAATTCTTACAGTCATGTTGACGGCAGTGTAAGTGACTTGCAAAGCTAGAGTTCGTCCGGCCACGCTAGCTGGAGATTCGTCTGTAAAAAAACTTGCATTTGTGGCGTCACAGACGGTGACTGTGCTAACCTTCCTATGGTGTAGAAAATATAGCCTAGGTTGATGTATCTTATTGTGGCTAGCTGACGGTCTAGTGGTTAGCGCGACGGGCTGAGTTTGAGACTTCTATGACCGCGGGTTCAATCCCGGCGGGGGCTCATGGTTTGCGCAATGTGTCATTACGATTGGCTTAAGTCATGTTGATCGGGCAGTAAAGGACTTGTAGCTAGAGTTCGTCACGGCACGCTGAGAATCGTCTGTAAAAATACTTGCGTTAGTGTATGGTCAAAGAGGTGCAGTGCCTTGAACCTTCCTAGGGTGTAGAAGAATCTATATCCTAGTTGGTGATGAATCTTATTGTGGCTAGCTGTCGTAGTGGTTAGCGCGACGGGCTGGAGTTTTGAGACTCTAGACCGCGGGTTCAATCCGGGCCGGGGTTATTATTATGGTTGATAAAGATGATCACATGTATCAGAAATCTGTCCCTATGAGGACAGATTGAGGAAGCGTGAATCTGCACTCTCTCGAAAGGCATAGGGAATTAGGGGGTTATGATCGAGGTGTATAAATGTGAAAACAGGGAATAAATAAAGGAGATGTAAACAGAGTGGTGTAAATATTTCTCAGCCAGGACAGGACCTCCGCCCCCCCCCCCATGGTTTCAAGTTGGAAGAAATTCAGATTCTAGGAAGGAGATATGCGTAAAGCATTTGGTTGGAATAGAGTTACTGGATGAACGAGGAATAAGATCCGAGTACAGTTATTCAGGTCTAAAAATTGTGTAGTTTCTAAAAATAGGTTGATAAATACAGACGTGGGTGATCTGGTGGGTGTGAGTTGGACCTGACTAGCTGCTGCTTGGGTCTGGCGTCGTGCTTCTTCTTGTGGGCAGGTTGGCAGACTTGGATGGGTCATTGGCTAATCCGAGACACGTGGCTGGGTCATTGGGTTAACTTAACTCACTGTCCGGAGCGAGGCGGCGAATTGCGACCTGCCGAGCATGGGTCAGCTAGGACTGTTGCAGTGTCCTTCTTTCTTATTTTCTTATGTTTTCTTATATTATATATACTATATAAAATATATATATATATATATATATGTATAATTATCTTATATTTTATATTATATATATCACATTCACCATATTATATCTATATATATTATATTTATATATATATATATATCATATATATAGTTATATGGTAATATATATACTATATTTATATATTTCTATATATATATATTTATATATTTATATATATAGTATACTATATATTATATATATATATATATATATATATATGTTATATCTATAATATATATATATAATATATCTACTATATATATTTATTTCTTATATATTATATATTATATATTATATATATATGTACTATATATATATATTATATATATATATATGATATTATTTATATATATATTATATATACTTATACTTAGGGTAGTAGGATGGTAGACAGGCTAACGCCCAGGGGGGTACTACCGTCCTGCCACAGTGAGTGTTAAACGAATAGAAATTCGCCTTGTAATTGTTTTACATGGTGAGTAGGATTGCTGGTGTTTTTGTCTGTCTCATAATTATGCAAGATTGCAGGTAAGTCTTGCTACTTCTTACTTACACTTAGGTCACACTAAAACTGTAATGTACAGCATATATATACACACCCCTCTGGGTTTTTTCTATTTTCTTTCTAATTCTTGTTTCTTGTATCATTTCCTCTTATCTCCATGGAGGTAAGTGGACTATCTCAGAATTCTTCCTCTGTAAGCCATGCGTTTTGTCGCCTAAGAGGCGACTAGACTGCGAGAGCAAGGGCTAGTAACCCTACTCTGTATATAATCGTCCCAAACAAAAAACCCCGGGAGAAGAAAACTTCAGTGTTTATTCTTTTGCGGCCAACCCCACCTCAGTGGGATCGCTGTTGTACGAGGAAAGAAGAAGTAAAATGATATATATATATATATGATATATTATATTATATTATATATATTTATATTATATATATTATATATATATATTATATATATATGTATAATATATTATTATTAATTATTTTTATTATCACACTGGTCTCGATTCCCACAAGGTCAGGGTGGCCCTGTAAAAAGAAAAACTTTTTCACCATCATTTCACTACCTCATCACTGTCTTGCCAGAATGGTGCTTAACACTACAGTTTTTAACTGATAACATTTACACCCTCCAACAGAGTGCAGGCACTGTCTACCTGTCCCATCTCCAGGACTCATAAGTCGGCCTGCGGTTTCCCTGAACCTTCATAAACGTTACTTTAGCTCACACTCAACGCACGTCCAAGTATTAAAAACCATTAGTTCCATTCACCTAACGAATCACGTCACGCATGCTGTCTGAAAGTCAATGAGCCCCTATGCACCACAACCTCCTTTACCCCCCTCCACTCCAACTCTTTCCTAGGCCGACCCTCTACCCTCCGTGCTTCCACTACAGACTGATACATCTTGAAGTCATTTGTTTCGCCTCCATTCTCTCTTACATGTCGAACCCACCTCAACAATAGACACTCCTCAGCCCCTCTGACAAACAGTATTGGTAATCCCGCACCTCTCCTACACTTCCAAACTACGAATTCTCTGCATTAACTACACCCCATTGCTCTCAGACATGACATACCCTGACTCCCCCCCGCTTGTTCCTCGCTACAACATTCAATCAACATGTTCACACCCATATTAGAGCATTGGTAAAACTATACTCTCATACATTCCCTCTTTGCCTCCAGGACAAAGTTCTTTGTCTCCACGCTCCTAGGTGACATCCACTCACTCTTTATCCTATCTCAACAAATTAAGATTCACCTTCATCTTTCATTGGACCCATCCGCTGACACGTCCACTCCCAGAACATATCTGAAAACATTACCTCCTCCATTACTCTCTGCCTATCCAATCTGATATTCAAGTCTTTTCATCACCTAAACTTTTTGTTATCCTCATAACTCTTACCTCTTTCCTGTATTCACTTTAATTTTATCTTCCCCTAAAGCCACCACCTAATTCATCACCAATCTCTGCAACTTCTCTTCGATATTCCCAAGAGCCACAGTGTCATCAGCAAAGGGGGTGGAGAAGCTGTGACAATCCCACTTTGTGGTGTGATTCTTTATTTTTAACTCCACGCCTTTGCCAAGACCCTCGCATTTACTTCTCTTACAAACCCCATCTTATTAATATATTAACAACCACTGGTGAATTCCACACTTTCCTTGCCTTCTTAAGGCCTACTTTACTGGGGATAATTTCCCTCTTTCCTCATACTCTACATACTCTACCTTCTACAATACTCTACCTTATATATATAATATATTATATTATCTTTTATAGATATATTATATAATTATTTATATATATATATAATATATTATATATCTTATATTTATATATATATATACATTATGTATATAATTTATATATATTATATATATTAGTATATAATATTTATATATATATATATATGCTATGATATAGTATGTTATATATATATATATATTATATATATATATTTATTTATAATATCATATGTATTATATATATATTTATACTAAATAAATACTTATATATATATATATAATATATATGAATTATATATATTTATGATATATATATCTTAGATAATTATATATATATAGATATACATATATATTATACATATACATATTTATATACGCATGATTATATAATACAATAGCTCGCATAGTGTTGGAATTTATTTGGTCCAAATAGTTACACAGCTCAGAGCTCAGCCCCTGGGCGTCTGGTCGTCTGAGGTTCCGAGCTAGGCCCCTAAACCCTCCAAACACGGCATTCTCTGGTTGCGGTTGGTAAAGCTTGATTTAATTTATAGATTTACTTTCAGGTAGGAGTAGTGGTAGGTTTAACTGGTTGTACACTCATATTAGGTTTACTAAGGCAATCTGTAGATAATGATAGAGTAGACGATAAGACCTTAATCATAGGTAGTAATTAGGCCGATAATGTAGGCAAAAATTAGGATAAGTTAGCTAGGGAGAAACTGGCAGCCTAGCTGTGAATGGCCGGGGGCAGGTCCACAAGACAGAATGTGGTCCTTCTTAGATTAGAACACGATTCTTCTTTACATTCATTCGCTGGCGAAGGACGTGCTCGTTGATAAACAGCAGCGGAGGCCGAGCGGCGGCTAGTCGGCATTGGCGTCCACACGTGTCTTCACATCTGAGACCTGTGGGAAACTCTGGTAGAGGCACCTCGAGGTACCGTAGTGATCTCCTTCAATCAGCCCTTTACGTAAGTACGAGATATTCACATTTTCCCGTAGGATCTGGCAAGTGACTGTAGGGAGATGTGGGTGGAGTTGAGTTACTGTGGGCTCCGGCGTTGCATACAATGAGGAGCTAAGCCCAGTAAAGTTCAGTGTTCAGAGCCGTTTGTGCCGAAGGATCTGAGTGCTGTTTAAGTTATACCTAAGTGGATACAATACCCTCTTGGATATAGGATTCTGAGAGTGCAGGCAGCGACGCACTATACGATTGAATATTGCCAGAGAATTTAATGCTTCCGGTTGCAACGTGTGTTCCCAAGGGGAAAGTCCAAGGGGTTAAGCCGTCCCTTAGGCTTAGGAAGTTGTAAAGTTCAGTATTGATGTATATGCTGCATACACAACGTAAAGTTACGTCCTTTTTACGTGCATGTCAGGCAGAGGGTTTCTTCGCAATACCAAATCATTTGTGAAAATCTGTCTATAGAGGCCCCTTGTGAGCTGACGGTACACCTCGAGCTCGGTGTCACGAGGTTTGACCAGGGTAGTCGTACTCACTTGGAGGCGTCCACACAAATTTTCACAAAAGTGGTCCTTCGCGGATGGAATGAGCTAGGTTAGTATCATAGCTAGGCTACAGTTAGGAACTCAGTTTACAAAGATTGTTAAGCTATCATAGCTAGGACAGCAGTTAAGAACCAGTTTTTACAGATGTTACGTTAGCTATAATAGAGTAGGCCCAGTTAGGAACCAGTTTAAAACGTTAGTTTAAGATATCACACCATAGGTCAAAGTTACTCTCAGGGTAGGCCAAGCTGTTTTACATACATTATTCTATTTATTGTTCACAAGTTGAATTTGTTGAGATTTACTTGTGTTAACCAAGTGATTTTAATTTGCTTATACTGCCACTTTTATGTGATTTTCAATCATCTTTGATTATGTTAATGTGGGATTTGTGAAATATACCTAGAGAGCTTAGTGCTTAAGGTCCATGTAATATTGTGGCCATTGTACAGTTGAGTGTAGTTCGATTAAGCTTTCACATCGCTTACACATTTAGCAAGGGCAAAGAAGCGCTACAGTGTACATTTTTGATTCAGAAGTAGAGTTCAATATAATAAAAGGGAATTGTTAAGCCTTTGAAAGAAAGCTTGAGACCCGTTAATTCTCACCTAATACCGTTTGGTGCTGTGGGAGGTGCTAATTGAAATACAAATTAGCACCGGTGGATCTTGAACTAGAACCACAACTATGTGTAGGTGAAGATTGCAGTACCAGCGTCAGCTCTAAGGGGTGGGGGTCCAATTAAAAGCGAGTCTATGGGAGCCTATAAGGGCGCCTGTGCCAAAGCATGTAGGAGGTGTCGTATGGCCAGGGCAAGATCAGGACGTAGGAACCTGTCATGGCAGCGCACGAGAGAGTTGCCTGAAACTTGATGAGAAGACAAACGACTAGGAGGGCTGTGAGAGATCTATTTATACTTGTATGAGACAGAGGCCGTATTCTACAGTGTGAGTCTGAATATATGGTCGAAGTGCACGGACAGACTATGTCGAACGACGGGCAGAGTTGTTAAAGCAGATGAGAGCTCTGCATGCGCGTTAATAAAGACTTTGAGGCCGGTACAGCTGGGCAGCAAATGTTTCTCAAGCTACACGACCAACAGCCACGCTGTTAATGCTGTTGCAGATTGACCCAGTTGAATGTTACCAGAACGTTTGACGGACCTTACAGCAGTAAAATACTTTCTGGGATCACGTTTAGAGCCCAGATAGATGACAGAATGATTTGTCAGATGCCTGTCAAGTTGAACTCGAGTATGTTGCGTGGTGCGCAGCTCAAGGGTAAAGCCTTTAGATATCTGGTCCGAGGCATTTACCCGATACTGACACAAGTTACAGAACTGCAAAAAAGAACCAATTAGAAAGACATGATTTGGCACACTGAGGAGATAAGGTTGCTTCACTTTATTGGGTTGTTGGATCTAGAGGCTTGCCGGACAATGACCGTCAAAGTCTAGAGAAGTTCCGTTATTGAGTTATGAGCTTGACCGCGTACGAGATTTGCATGATGAGAATGATTCAAATGGATCCTTACTCCAGGTGATTCTAGATGGGAAACTGGCTAGCACGAGTGCATGAGTTAGACTTAAACAATCGGACGAATAGGTTTCACATAAAACCAAATGTATGACAGGTGTTTAGAGGTGATTCATAGTCTCACTCTGAGCATATTGAATCAAGTGGGCGAAGAGACATTCAACCCTACCATAGGAGACAGTCGTCTCGACTTACCCCAGACATTCTGGGAGAAGATGACCTAAAACCACCTTCCCACGAAAGTAGGGCACGTGTTATGCCCAGGATGCCAGAACCCTCCACCCCACAGGGCCAAGGGAAGAGCCACATAAAGTGGCCAGTATGAGGACAGCTGTGCGTGTTTTGTGATGAAGAACCGCTAGTTCCGGTCGTATTTCAAGGTTCACACCTATATCCAAAAGGGTTCAACGGCTAGAGATTGAGACTTTGTTTCAAGTGTTGTTGGAGAGACTATTTTGTCCAGGGGACTGTAACTACCATGACTCAGTGGTAGTTGGTTTTTTTATCGGGGCTGCCGGAAGGGAGAAATGCACACATTGCACTGTTTCCTAAATGATGCAGGATTAGCACAAGTTAATGAGAGCAAACCGCAGAGAAAGGGCGACTTGGGTGAGAGCCAAAGAACAAGTCGAAGTTAGCGATGATGTGTTTCTTTTTTAAAACTTGTCAATCTCTAGGACAAAGACCTGGTGAGTACGGTCCACCGATTGGATTTGTTCTAGGAGAGCAGTTTCCACAGGCATCGGTGAGGCCTTGCCCACCATAATGGCAGTGTCATAACGCCGAACGGGAAGAAGTCTAGAAACCAACACCGTTTGTTCTTCGACAGTGCGGCGCTCAGAGATCTTTCGCATAGACGATGAGAGTTCTAGCCATAGGTTGAGCTGGTGACAGTTTGGTTAAAGTTGACAGTGAAGGTGGAAAAGGTTTGGTGGGGAGTCCACGCAGTGCTCTTATTCACGGTAGTCTATGTGACGGTCAGGTTAGCGGGCATCGACGCTGGAAATTTCAGCCCTTGAGATGATGAAGAGGCTGCCATTATCATACACTAGGGGACTACACACGATCGGCTGCAGCAGTCTAAACGTACAGACATGTTAGTAATGTAGGCATCTTGGTAGGGGGGGATTACCTAAAGACGAGTTCGTTGTCTACGAGAGAGGGTTATCATAGGAACTGACGTGTGGTGTCTCTGTACAGGGACTTCCAGGGGGTGGTACATCGTCAGGATGCAGAAATACCAGCTCACTTCTGCGACCCCCCCGGGGTTAAAGGAGGCTGCTTGGTATTACAGCGACTGTAGGCTGTACTGGTGATGCGGATGGTGTGCACGAAGCCTGTCAGAGGCGCAAGTTGCATATACGTACAGTGATGCCAGTTCCATAAACTTGCGGACTCTGGATGTAGTAGTTATTAAAAGTGTGACCAGCCAGCCCCCCAGAACACGAGAGTACGTCAATCGAGATTACTTGAACCATGTGCAGTTCAGGGAGTTTACGGACAGTATTGTGGGTTTATTAGCGACTCTCATGGAACCGGGCCCCCACGCTGCTCCTAAATTTCAAGATTGGGCAAGATGGTCAGTTGAAATTCATTGAGTGATATACCTGACCAAGAAGGGTCTGTAGGGGATATATGATGATAGTATTGAGGTACGCTCGGCCTTGGGGTTCATCGAGAAAAGTGCCCAATGCCAGCCTGGGGTAGAAAACACCCATTATCCTTCCACACTATCATGGCAGTCAACCAGAGGAAGTCCGGTAACCACCTCCATAGAGTAGTCTCAACTGCCAGTCGCAGGCGAATGCTCCCTGTGATGCGAAGAAGCCGGACTGTCTGCTCACAGGCCTAGCCCTCCCCAGAGCAGACATTAGCAGATGTCTAGTTGGAGATCAGGATCGGTAACAGTACGCCTATGCGGCAGACACTTTAGCAAAGCCTCCTACGTTATTGGTTGCAGCCACTAGTGATAGGGACGCTACACAAGGTTCTTGTGGTTGTGCTAACGGGAGGTGCCCAGCAGGGTTATGATACCAATAGATTTCAGGGCAGTGTGTTTTGGTGCACTAGTTCTACCATTCCTATTACAGGCAACGCATACGACTACCCAACTATCCTTGTAACAGCCGTTTAAAGATAATTACTGAAGACCCCTTATGTATGTAAGAGACAACATTGCAGGGTACACTCAGATGAACGGCTGTGATGGATTATTTATCGAGAGTCTTATATCAGGAGATGCTCTCTGGCTAACATTGCCATTGCAGAGACTGGGCTGAATCATAACCAAATAACGTTGTGGGCATGGTGGGAACGTGACTTATACTGGATAATCAGTGCCTGAGGTAACATCGCGGGTTGGGATGGAGTGTAAATCAAGGCAGAGACCAGATTAGGCTAAAGAGGAAGCCTGAGTATGGGAAGGGAAAAGTCTACCAGGAGGTCTATTCTTCAAGTGCAGACTGCTTCGATCTTTGGGTTTGTGGACACACCTCACCATCGAGGGAGGATGCTGGAAGCAACAGATCCTCGGGACAGCTGAAACCTAGGTTGGACGAACCCACTGCCAGAAAACTCAGTTGCAGGAGTGGGGATTGGTTAACAAAGACATAGCGGAATTAGCACGAGTAGTATCACATTCCCCAGGTCCATCGGGTGCGTTCACACACAGAACAAAGACTTGCACGTCTTTGTGATTCTCCCTCCAGGGGCCTATGGGGCAACAGGCCAGCTAGGTATTTGTGGCGGAGGGGACCAAGTCTAATTCTGGTCCCTATCTCCTCGTAACCACGGTCGCGCGGGTGTACTCTGAAGGATGGCCTCGATCCCAAAGCTAGATGTCTCACTGGTGGACTGTGCGCGGGAGCATAGATCTGAGGTAGGTCACTGTAGAGGAGGTTGTTAAGTAATCTTGAGGGTGACACAACACTCTATGTATGGACAGACTTCGGAGGGTGCCTTACAGTGGGTCCAGAATGACAGGTCTAAGCTCCCCTAGTCAGGAGTAGGGTAAAGGCAGGATACCCGCGAGAACTTTCGGTCAACGTCATACAAGTCTGTACGTGCCTACAGATCCCTTAACCCTAGCCGGACTCTCGATAAAGCCGAGGGGTGCAGCACAGAAAGCTTGAGTAAAAGCGTGCTTTGGTCAAGGCCCAGACTGGTTACCTGGCAAGGATTGCTGGGCCGGAGCAGAAATTTCGTGGAGACAATCAGAGCATAGGCTACATTTTGCGTGGGGACCCACGACACTGAATTATTATGACCCCCAGGCGTTACTCCTCCGTGCGAGAATAACTTATAGGAGTCACGGAAAATAGGTATTCGTATTCTGAGAAGTGCATTCATGAAAAGCGAAAGCCAGGTCGACAGAAATTGTCTCTAGTGATAAGGGCCCAGAGAATATTGGATAGAGGCAGTAACCAAAGGGTGGATAATGGTTTCAGGAAAGTGTGGAAGTACTTGCGACCGGCAGCAGAGTTATGGTTGTCAGGACGCGTGTCCAACGATGACACTCAGGGAACATGCTCAAATTTGGTTCACTCATTGGTATTGAATTAGATAATCGCGTGGAGCTATATAGAAGATGCAGGAATGAAGAATATACAAAAACTCTGGGATCAGCCTAATGGGCCAGAAATCATCTCCGTGGCTACTGGCGAAGAGAGGATGGGCGACAGAGCTATTGATACAAGATGCTGTATCAAGGACCTTACATGGGGTTTGGAGATACCCTCACCTGCTACGTCAGAATTAATGGGTACTGAAGGGTTCGAGTGCTCCGTCAAAAGAGTGTGCTAATGAGTTTCACGCGGTCTGCACGGTGGTACGATTGGAGAGGGACCCTACCCTACCAGGTGCCACCACCGCTGACGCTCAGGATAGCAGGGTACATAGTGACAGGCCCTTATGACAGACTGTAGGATAGACTATACTGAAGGGCTATCACATGAAGACCAGTAGCGTTAAGGATGGGCTCAGAAAGTATCATGTCTGCCTGTTTACCTGTGTCCACTATCCCGAGCGGTGCATTTGAAGTTGGTCAGGAGAATATGACGACAGAGGACTTTCGTGACGTTGTTCGTGAGTTTACTGCTCAGATTCTCGTGCTGGATTGTTTATCTTCGTGACAATGGCACTAGCTTTAGTGGCGTGCCGTAAGATTAAGTTTTAGGATCTTAGGGACAACGGATGAAGTACAGAATGGTAAGAGACCTTGAGAGAACTAGAGTGCGAGTGGAGGTTATGAGTTCATAGTTCCCAGGGCACCCTGGGCAAGTGGTGATTTTAACTGTAACGCTAATGGTGAGCCCACAGACCCCAGGTGCATTCGGCGAAGGTTTTGCACGGCAGCGCCAGGGTGAGCTGATGTGAACTGAGGAACAGTGTTAGTTGACTAGATGGCAAGAGTTATAACAGGCCTCTGACCTACGTAAGCAAAATGGATCTTGCGCTCGCATCGCCAACCCCCCCCCCCAATCCACATGCTGTTTGGAAGAAGGATTGAGCCCTTCCCCGCAATTTGAGTCAGTCTTACAAGGAGCTGATTATATTATGGGCCAGTTGCCGGCATTTTTTTTTTTCTCTTATTAAATTTTTTTTCGTTCTGGGAAGATGGTCCCGCATAATTGAAGAACTGCACAGGAGATCACAAGCAGATCTCGGTGCAACATCTGGATCCCCCCATGGACCAGGTTGCTGTGGCGCAGGGATTATTGACAACTTGCGGAACAATTATCTATGGAGCTGCGACCCGAGGCGAATAAGATGTTGCTAAGTGAAGGGGACCTGGTGCTGGTGAATCCGAGGCGCCGAAGGGCATACTCGGCTCTTGGTCGCCCTAGGGTAGTGTCAACCCCCCAGACAAGTGGAAGGTTGAGAATGGTGAAACGTGAGAAATGAACGGTATGTACCTGACTTCAATCTTGTCGAGACTTTAAGAACCCATCAAACAGGCTTTTGCCTCTTCGAAGGTCCTACACGTGGGACGGTGCCATGAGAAATCAGATCCAGAGAGGTTGATGCTTGAGCTGACGCGGTTCAGACGACGTTACGAATCGGGCTCGAGTCGCAGGGCCCACTGGGGGGAGTCCTGGGGGGCTAGACGTTGATCTAGACTTAGCTGCCTACCTTCGCCGGCGGTCTGAAAGTGACTGTGGAATTTATTGCGTTCCAATAGTAGTTCCACAGCTCAGATCCAGCATATGGTGGTCTGGTCGTCTGAGATACGAGCGAGGCTCCTTAAACCCTCCCGCAAACATTGCATTCTCTGGTTAGCGCGAGTTTGGTACGCTTATTTTTTATAGATTTACTCTTCATGGGAAGGAGTAGGTAGGTTTACTGGTAGTACACTCATTATTAGGCTTCCTAAGACATCTGTAGATAAGAATAGAGTTTAGGACCTCAAGACCTTAACATAGGTAGTTAAGGTCCGATAATGCTAGGCAAACATTAGGAACTAAGTTAGCTTAGGGAGAACTGGCAGCCCTAGGCTTGTCAATGGACGGAGGCGCAGGTCACAAGTAGACAGAATGGTTCCTTCTTTACGATTAGACACGACCTCGGACGAGACGTGCCAGTGAACATGCCAAGGCGCGCGCTCCACGTGTCTTCATCATCTGAGACCTGGGGAAATTTCTGGTAGAGTGCACCTCAAGTACCGTAGTTGATTCTATCTCATCAAGGCCAGACTCAGTAAGGACGAGTAATTCACCTTTCCGTGTTAGATCTGGCCAGTGACTTAGGAGATTGTGTGTGTGAGTTACTGTGGCTCGGTCGTGCTCTACAGATAGAGATGGAGCATGCCCAGTAAGTACAGTGACCTCAGAGCGATTTGAGCTAGCGTCTGAGTCTGTATAGTATATTACTTTGAGGGATAACACTACCCTCTTGGAATATGGGAAATTTCTGAGGTGCAGGCCAGGACACCTATATAAACGAGTTGATTATTGCAGAATTTAATGCTCGGTTGCAAACGTGGTTCCCAAGGGTGAAGTCCAAGGGGGGCTAAAGATAGGGTTAGGTAAGTGAAGATAAGGATGAGATATATGCTGTACAACACTAATGTAAGTTTTTCCTTTTTAGATACGTGCGTGCAGGTGAGGTTTCTTGCAATACCATCATTTGTGCGAAAATCTAGTTCCTATAAGTCCACTTGTGAGGCTGATGAGTACCCACCTCAGAGCTTCGCGTTGTCGCAGAGTTTGCCAGGAGTAGGCGACTTCACTGGAGGCTGTAGTCCACACAAATTTTCACATACATTATTTACATATATTATATATACAAAATATATATATAATATATATATATATTATATATATATATATATATATATATATATATATATATATATATAGTATATATATATATATATATATATTGTTCAACATATGTCGGCATCTCCCATCGAGGACTGTGGTGACGCCAAAAAGAAAGAGAAATCTCCCAAAAAGAAAATCTTTCATCAATCAGTATCAACACTATCACCTCACGTCACACTAAATAAAAGAGCGCAGGCTTAATAGGTAAGAGAATGTAGCTCTTTATTTATCTCGTTTTTTTATCTACTTATTAGTTTTGGGAGTACGTAAGAAGTATCCTTCCATCATACATTGTCCAAGTTTCAATAAGATAGCCCAACAAACAACTGAGAAAAAAATATATACCCTACAACATCATATATGGCACACGCCATGTCAGGGTATCTTGAAATAAGCCACTTTGTCTGACTTTTTTGGGTTATCCTAGGTTCTCTACACTTATGTTGCTGTGTGAAAATCTATGTAAAGAAAATAGCGTTTATGTTTCAGTTTTATTGTGCAGTACGAGTGTATATCACAGTTAGACCTGTGCTGTAATCTGTTTTCTCTATTATAAACCCCTAGACAGGTATAGGAGAATGGTACTTGTATCCAATATCCTCTTCATACCACCGTCGAACTTCTCGGTATTATGCCAAATATTATTATTCATTGTGGAGTATTTGACATGTTTTTATGTGATACTTATTGTTTATTGTGTCATATTAGATCAATTGTTATAGACAAATAAGCTGTAGTGTTGATATTAGCGTAATAATAAAGCATATTCCCCCGCATCACGAGACTGAGCTCATGGCAACTGACTGGTTTCAAAGTCACTTTATCTTAATGGAGAATGTGCTGTGTAGGTGCTTTACACAACGAGAAGCGTTTCTTATATCCGTTGGAACAATGGCTATGGCTGAAAATAAGCAGGTTATAGCAATAAGATAAGATAAGATAAGATTTCGTTTGGATTTTTAACCCCGGAGGGTTAGCCACCCAGGATAACCCAAGAAAGTCAGTGCATCATCGAGGACTGCCTAACTTATTTCCATTGGGGTCCTTAATCTTGTCCCCCAGGATGCCACCCACACCAGTCGACTAACACCCAGGTACCTATTTGCTGCTAGGTGAACAGGACAACAGGTGTAAGGAAACGTGTCGAAATGTTTCCACCCGCCGGGAATCGAACCCGGGCCCTCCGTCTGTGAAGCGGGAGCTTTAGCCACCAGGCCACTGGAATGACTTATACAGCAAGTAGTGCCACCAAACAGTACCAGCAGGTTGGTGTGGCGACCCTGGAAATTTGAAATTATGCTAACCAAAATTAGTGCAGAATAATCTAAGGAACCGAATAACTGATTGCTGGATTTGTGATGGCGGACCTGATGTGATGCAAGGAGGGTGGAATATATGGAGAGAAAAAGAGAGTTTAAGAGAGTGGGAAGCAATGTAAAAAGAGAGCAGATGAGAGAGTGGTTGAGATGTTATCAACAAATTTTGTCGAAAATAAGAAAAAGCTTTGGAGTGAGATTAATAAATTGAGGAAATAGGAGAGGAGAGTTACTAAATGGTGAGTATTGGGAAGATGGAGGGAATGTTTTGAGGAACTGTTACATGTTGATGAAAATAGGGAGGCTGTGATTTCGTGTTTAGAGCAAGAAGGAACAACATCTTGTAGGAGTGAGGAAGAGCCAGTTGTGAGTGTGGGGGAAGTTCGTGGGGCGGTTGGTACAATGAAAGGGGTAATGCAGCTGGGATTGAAGGAATAAAGACAGAAATGTTAAAAGCAGGTGTGGATATAGTTTTGGGGTGGTTGGTGCTTTTATTTATTCAATGTATGAAATAGGGCAAGGTACCTAGGGATTGGCAAAGAGTGTGCATAGTTCCTTAGTATAAAGGCAAAGTGGACAAAAGAGAGTGCAAAAATTATAGGTTAATAAATCTGCATAGTAGGGTTATTATTGAAAGAATGAGAGTAGGATAGAAGGTGAGCAAGGAGGCTTTAGGAAAGGTAGGGGGTGTGTAAACCAAGTGTTTACACTGAAACATATAGCTGAACAGTACCATACCACGGGTGGGATTTGAAACCGCGGTCAGAGAGTCTCAAAACTCCAGACCGTCACGTTAGCCACTGGACCAGCTAGCCATAATAAAATTCGTCCAACTAGGTATATTTCTACACCATAGGAAGGTTAGCACAGGCACCACTGTGACCACAAATGCAAGTTTTTACAGACGAATCTCCAGCTAGCGTGGCCGTGACGAACTCTAGCTCAAGTCCCCTCACTGCTGTCAACATGAGTCACGAAATTGTAATGACACGATTGCAAACGATTGTTTGCAATCGTGTCATTACAATTTCGTGAGTCAAGCTGAACAGTACGTGGACCCCCGGTTAACGATATTTTTTCACTCCAGAAGTATGTTCAGGTGCCAGTACTGACCGAATTTGTTCCCATAAGAAATATTATGAAATAGATTAGTCCATTTCAGACCCCCAAACATACACGTTCAAATGCACTTACATAAATACACTTACATAATTGGTTGCATTCGGAGGTAATCGTTATGTGGGGGTCCACTGTATTTAGATAAGGGTAAAGAGGCATTTGTGGATTTGGAAAAGGCGTAAAACAGGGTGGATAGGGGGGGTAATGTGGCAGATGTTGCAAAAAAAATATATGAAATAGGAGGTAAATTACTGAAAGCAGTGAGAAGTTTTTACTGGGAAAGTGAAGGTCAGGTTAGAGTATGTAGGAGTGACGGAGATTATTTCCCAGTAAAAGTAGGCCTTAGAAAAGGATGTGTGATGTCACTGTGGTTGTTCAATATTTTTATAGGTGAGGTTGTAAAAGAACTGAATGCATGGGTATTGGCAAAAGGTATGGGGTTAAAAGACAGAGAATCTAACAAAAAGTGGGAGTTGTCAGTTTCTCTTCTCTGATGGCACTGTGCTTCTGAAAGATTCTGAAGAGAAGTTTCAGAGGCTGGTGGATGAGTTTGGTAGGGTATGTAAAAGAAGAAAAATAAAAGTGAATATAGGAAAGAGTTAGTTGATGAGGATAACAAAAAAAATTAGGTGACGAAAGCCTGGATATCAGATTGGAGGGAGAGAGTATGGAGGAGAGAATGGAGCTTTACCTATTCGGCACGACATATACAAAGATTCTCCTCTTGGGAAGCATATACATTGCAGGATCAATTAAAACCTCATTGATATCACCATTTTTATTTCGTTTTAATAATTTTAATTGTTAATAATGGAAATATAAAAGTAGTTTATCAATAAATCACTAAAATGAAGGTTTTAAGGAACAGTTATATTTCAAGAAAAATACAATGTAAAATCTTGACCATTTTTAAGAAGATAGAGCATATTAAATAAAATTGTACAAAATCACGAAGGTTAATGCTAACATTCAAGTGTAATATATAGGTAAAAATTATTTTAATTACAGTCTTAATTTTTAACGGGGTGGACCGGTAAGCCAGTACAAGGCCTCCGTCAGATGACCTAAAGCTCCAGCTGCGAGTCATCATATGACTAATACCCGCGTCAGGAAACACTTGTCCTGTTTCCTGACAAATCTTACCCAACCTAACCAGTTGCAATGTATATATATATATAGGAAATCAAAATTAAAACCAGGGTTGTTTGGTAGGGATAGAAAACTTTGGAGAGAACCTCACCTTGAGCAGTGAATCGGACTTCACCCAAAACACATTGTGTGAGCAACTAACCTAAACCTAAGTCCCTCAATCTCGAGTTGTTGAGAATAACATATGATAATAAATGATCTGGTTGAAACGAACGACTCTGCTTTTCTTTTTTTTTTTTTTTTTGCAATTCTCACTTTAAGTACTGTTTGATCTCACCTACAAACTCGAAGCTGCATTATACAAACTAAAAATAAGTACACAGATGTGGGCTGTAGATCAATAGTTATGGGATTTTTACATATCTATTAAGGAAACTACTCGTAATAATATCTGGCAGTAAAATTGATTCCACACTCGAACCATTTCGTCTCTTATTGATAATTTCAGGGACCTTGAGTAGATAACTAAATGGCAGCTCTTCCAACTTTGCATTCTTAATTAGGGAAGTAATCAAAGCAATTGTTCAGGAACTTAGGTTAGGTAAGGTTTGTCAGGAAACAGGACAAGTGTTTTCTGACGTGAGTCATCTGAATTTGGGTCATTTGGCTTTCCGATGTGTTCAGGAGCTGTTACTCATTTGCACGATGAATAAAATAAGTCATTAGGCAATGCCTATTCAGAAAAATTGAAACTTAAGATGGGCAGTGTCCTCAGAATGTGACCCAAGAACTATATATCAACTCTCTTAAACAGAAAAAGTTTGTGTGCGGTGTCTTAAGCATGTTATTACCCTTACCCCACTTCATAAAGTTATTTAAGTGAGTCGTAAACAAGGTAGTAACTATAAGCTGACCACTGACTTCATATAACTTTTATTCACTGCGATGCCAGGATGGATCATTCACCAAAAGGAATGATGAAGTTGCCAAAGAGTTATTACCCAATTCAGCACTACCTACCAGACTTGGCAAAATATAACTGAAAAAGCTTATCAGACAAAATGGACTAATCTTTAACAAGCCATCGGTTTATTTTTTTTTCTGAAGAAGCAACAACTGATGGTAGTCAGTTTACAACAATTTCACATATCAGAAATGAAACCTGGAAGATACTTCAGTCCTTTCAGAACTTTACTAACTCAAGTATCCTCACTATTTTATTTTCAGATTTTCGAGCTTCTTTTAGTTTGATCGAACCAAAACATTGTTACTTTAATTTTTCAATGAATCAGTCTTTCATCACCAGTCATTTGCTATGACTGCTGATCATTACGCTCGATTAAAAATTTTGAAGTAATCGTAAACAGTATGATTAGGGGTTATCGTTTTTCTTAAGTGATTCCAGATATTCCAGGATTCCGCACACAGATGAATCATTTCCATGAAAGTCTTCATCTTTCTTGTGAACCCATTTTCCTGATTCTTTTATTACTGCTCGACTATAGACTGACATAACTCGATCAAACAGAGATTTCTTGTCCCATTCTGTAGATGTGTTTTTTTCGTCTTGGAATAGTTGTTTAAGGATTCTTTCTTCCAGACCTTCAATGCCAACTGACCAAGTATTCCATGACTGTGTGAATCTCATTGTATTGAATCTTGGAGCAAACCAAAGTTGCAGAGTAATTTTTCTGAGAAGGCGGCAAGCTAACCAAACTTTTCTGTCATCTTTTGAAAGATGTTTGAAGTATCTGGTTTCTTCTGGGTACTTACGAAGTATCCACTTATCATAGATATTGGTAATTAATACAGGCTCAAATCTGTTTTCTTCCTCGTTAATGAGTAGTTCAGCTTCCAGTGTTGGCACGATGTAAGAAGTCAGCAGACAGAAATACTGATGGCTCCAAACCCAGCCTATGATCACACCTTTATGTGTGTGAAGCAGAAACGGTGGTGCAACTGATATATCAGATATACCTGATGATTTACTTACATAATTTTTAATTGCTTTCTTTAAATGTTTTGCAAATTCTTCTCTGAATGTAGATCCTTTCAATAGAGAATCATCTGAGATTATATTGACTTCTCCATGCTGTCCAGAACTTTTGCACATGATGTCCTGCTTCGGAGAAACTTTATACATGAAGTCAACATAGTTGATGTGAAAAATCTCATTTCCTTCCACAAGAGATCCAGTGAGAACGGTTTTACCTTTGAACTTCTTGTCTTCAATACTTTCAACTAGTTTGTCTGTTTCTATCTTTATTTTATCCTTTATCTCGCTAACTTTCTTCTCCTCACACACGTTATAAACTGCAATATCAATCAAGTCATCTGGTTTGGTTATTTTTAGATAATTTCCTTTAATGTACAGAAGTTCATGTGCTCGTTTTCCATCTTCAGTTTCATTTTTGACATGAAGTGCCTCTTCACGAGTCATCAAGGGCAACTGACAATTGGAACAGAATTCTTCATATTTTTTCATTAAATCTGCAGCTGTTAGTTGAATGTTACACTTCATTTCCTTTTGAACATCATTCATTCTTGCTAAAATATATTGGTAACATTCTTTGTGTCGACGTGCAACATCGTACAGTCAGAAAATGACTCTACTACACTATTTATATCCATATCTTCAAAAAATTTCTCGTAAAGTATATAAAGTATGTAAACAAGGTCATGTTTAGCTAAAAGATATAAGAAAAAGTCATCAGGACGCTCCAGGGTAATGTCTATAGATTTCAAATCTTCGTCTGACTTCACTTTACTGAGTTGTTCAATGTACTTCTTAAGAATATTTGTTTCATCTTCGTTGAGTTTCGTTCGGTCATGTTTTCCTGAACAAATATCCTTAAGTACTTTTCTTTCATTCACCCAATATTCTTGCAGTAAATCTGAAGGCAAAATTGCTGAAGGTGGCAAAGAAAAGGTAAATGGAACCATATTCATGTCTCTACACAGAGTGACTTGTGTATCAAAGTGATTTCCAAGGAATGCCAACTTGAAAGGATTTTCTTCATTTCGTAATGGGTGAATACAAACATCTTCTAAGCCCAGTAGAACACAAGTGAGGGAGAGGCCATACTTAGCTGCAGTACACAGTAAATCTCTCGCTTTTCTACTTCGTTCGTCATAGTTATTACCCAGTATGAATTTTGAAAAATTTCCAGAGATTTTGAAAGTTTATTGATAAGATTCCATAACCTGAAAAAGTTCCTCCTCCTCTTTTCCTGAGGTTCTGGAGTCTTTTAATATTTGTATCTCCATCTGTATCTTCTCACTGTATGCCTGGTGAAAAATAAAAATACATAAATATTAATACCTTCAATTTACATTAAAACAAGTTGCAATTGGAGCAAAAATTGTACTAAATACAAATAAAATAGAGTAAATAATACTTAGATGTCGTGACTTCGTTAACTGACAAAAACTTTTCGCTGACATAGATGGTTTTATTCAACTGGTGCAGAATAATGATATTGAAAAAGAAAGGTGAGGAGCGTGGGAAAATTTTGCTGCTAGAGAACACTAGAGAGAATATATATACAGTTACATTATGTTGTCTACCTGATGTCTGGATAAAGTTGTAAATATTTCTAAAAGTTTGAGACTTAGTTTACGTGAAGTAATCCACATTCTGCTGATAAAAGCAGAGTGTATTCACCTTACTATTTTTCTTTGGTTCTTTGATAATGTACTATTTGTGTGTTTTGAGAAGAGATTCTGTCTCTATTAACAACAAAAACTATGAATAATTCATGTTACTGTTCTTTGCCCCAAGTAACAATGACCCGTAAATTAGTCTCCTACAATATTGTGGTAATGTTTGGCTCTAGTTAGTAAACTTATGATGAAAGTGAAAGTAACGACTGAGATATTGATGTTTCTCCTGCACAGCCTAATGACCAGATAATGATCAGATAATGACCAGATAATGACCAGATAATGACCAGATAATGACCAGATAATGACCAGATAATGACCAGAAAATGACCAGATAATGACCAGATAATGACCAGATAATGACCAGATAATGACCAGATAATGACCAGATAATGACCAGATAATGACCAGATAATGGCCAGATAATGACCAGATAATGGCCAGATAATGACCAGATAATGACCAGATAATGACCAGATAATGACCAGATAATGACCAGATAATGGCCAGATAATGACCAGATAATGGCCAGATAATGACCAGATAATGACCAGATAATGGCCAGATAATGACCAGATAATGACCAGATAATGATCAGATAATGACCAGATAATGGCCAGATAATGACCAGATAATGACCAGATAATGACCAGATAATGACCAGATAATGACCAGATAATGGCCAGATAATGACCAGATAATGACCAGATAATGGCCAGATAATGACCAGATAATGACCAGATAATGATCAGATAATGACCAGATAATGACCAGATAATGGCCAGATAATGACCAGATAATGACCAGATAATGACCAGATAATGACCAGATAATGACCAGATAATGACCAGATAATGACCAGATAATGACCAGATAATGACCAGATAATGACCAGATAATGACGATAATGACCAGATAATGACCAGATAATGGCCAGATAATGACCAGATAATGACCAGATAATGACCAGATAATGACCAGATAATGACCAGATAATGACCAGATAATGACCAGATAATGACCAGATAATGATAACATAAAGCTCATCTAGGTGACGTTTTCCTTAGAAACTATAATTATTTTATTTACATCATAAGTTGAAGCGTAAAAATGTTGAGTTATCTTTTACAATTAATTTTATTTGTATTCTGGAATCGAAATTCAGTATGTTATTGTTTTACAAAGAAATTAGATCACAACTTTTCTTTAACGAGATATGGACGAATACATATATATATATATATATATATATAAATATATTATATATATATATATATATATATATATATATATATATATATAATATATATATATATATATATATATATATATATATATATATATGTATGCATGTATATATATATATATATATATATATATATATATATATATATATTATATATATATATATATATATATATATATATATATATATATAATATATATATAATTATATATATATATATAATATATATATATATATATATATATATGTATGTATGTATGTAAAAAGAGAGCAAATGAGAGAGTGAGTGAGATGTTATCAACAAATTTTGTTGAAAATAATAAAAAGTTTTGGAGTGAGATTAACAAGTTAAGAAAGCCTAGAGAACAAATGGATTTGTCAGTTAAAAATAGGAGAGGAGAGTTATTAAAATGGAGAGTTAGAGGTATTGGGAAGATGGAGGGAATATTTTAAGGAATTGTTAAATGTTGATGAAGATAGGGAAGCTGTGATTTCGTGTATAGGGCAAGGAGGAATAACATCTTGTAGGAGTGAGGAAGAGTCAGTTGTGAGTGTGGGGGAAGTTCGTGAGGCAGTAGGTAAAATGAAAGGGGGTAAGGCAGCCGAGATTGATGGGATAAAGATAGAAATGTTAAAAGCAGGTGGGGATATAGTTTTGGAGTGGTTGGTGCAATTATTTAATAAATGTATGGAAGAGGGTAAGGTACCTAGGGATTGGCAGAGAGCATGCATAGTTCCTTTGTATAAAGGCAAAGGGGATGAAAGAGAGTGCAAAAATTATAGGGGGATAAGTCTGTTGAGTATACCTGGTAAAGTGTATGGTAGAGTTTTTATTGAAAGAATTAAGAGTAAGACGGAGAATAGGATAGCAGATGAACAAGGAGGCTTTAGGAAAGGTAGGGGGTGTGTGGACCAGGTGTTTACAGTGAAACATACAAATGAACAGTATTTAGATAAGGCTAAAGAGGCCTATGTGGCATTTATGGATTTGGAAAAGGCGTATGACAGGGTGGATAGGGGGGCAATGTGGCAGATGTTGCAGGTGTATGGTGTAGGAGGTAGGTTACTGAAAGCACTGAAGCGTTTTTACGAGGATAGTGAGGCTCAAGTTAGAGTATGTAGGAAAGAAGGAAATTATTTCCAGTAAAAGTAGGCCTT
>NC_069404.1:26456840-26529340 GCF_026875155.1 Cherax quadricarinatus
AAATAATAATAATAAATGATAAATGGTTAATTGTATTACCTTTTGTAGCATTACGAAAAGAATTAGAATCACCATTAGAGAAAATTTCCTTTACATTTTTTTAATTTTTTTCTATAATATATAAGAATTTTCAATTGTAATATTAATATTAAAAAATGAATTCAATCGCAACAACATCTTATTATAAAGCTTTGCAACAGCAACAACAACAAATGCTACCTCCTCCCTCTCCTTCTCAATCACATCAATACCATCAAAAAAAACAACAACAAATGTATTCTCTTCCAAATTCAACACCACAACCACCACAATCTTGGCTTCAACAAGAACAACAAGAATTATTTTATAATACTTTACATTTAGTGAATAAAGAAGAGGATGTTTTAAATATGGTCGTAGAAATGTTAGATAAAGCAATAGAATCTCCTTATGCATTACTCCCCGAAGAACCACCTAATTATAATCATGATACAGTGACTACCATTCAAGAATTAGAAGAAAATTATCACAAACCTAAAATTTTAAAAATTTTAAAAGATTTTGAAGCTCAGTATAACAATGATACAAATTATACAGTTCTTTCTGAAAGGATAATAAAAACCCTAAAGTTGGAAATCTTAGACGATTTAAAATTAATGATGAGTATTTGAAAAGGTTACAAATTAGGTTGATAGAAGTTAAATGCTACTTAGTTTCAGGTGGATCTGAAAAAGCTTATCAGACTGTGCCTAATAAAATATCTGGTATAGAGTTTAATGAAAGTATTAATACAATTTTTGAAGAATTTTTAATATTACCTTTAATAAAAGATTGAATGCCAATCATAAAGCTAAAATAAATATAGATGATAAAGGTAAAGGGAAATGGAGTGCTGCTATGTATGTCGAGCCTCATAAGAATAAACAATGTACTATAAATTGTCGAAAAATTTTAGCTACAAAATATTATGGTGATGATGGAAAGATTTTTATTAATGAATGTTTAATGCAACGTATTTCACTTGGAGTTCAGTTTTGTCCATTTGTAGCTAAAGAAACTGTTGCTAGTAATGGTAAATTATTCACAACCCCTTTAGGTAATTTATTTGTAAAAAATTCTAAATTATACGGTATTGGACTTCATCAAGTTCCATATGATAGTGAAACTTTTATAGATACAATAGAAAGTAAAATACCTGTTAATGCCATAATTTCATTTGATATAGCTGATTTGGGAGTAATTGAAGGAAAATTGATTCTTTATTTACGCAATCTTGATTCGGTTTTTTATTCGGATATTCCAGCAAGTAATATACAAAAGACTGCACCTAATGCTATAAAAAATTTATTATCAACTACAAATATATGTAATAAATTAGGTGATAAGTATAAAGAAATAATTCCTAAAGTAATTAATAAAGATATTTATGATAATGTCTACAATAAAAATAATAGTAATTTTAATAAATGTCATTGTAATAATGAATCGTCTTTAAAACGGAAAAAAATGGACAATGGTGATGAATGTAAAATAATAAATGATAACAATGATATTTTTAATCATTCAGATATAATAGCAGCATCATCAGCATCAGTTTTAATGGGGAGAATAAACACAACTACTACTACTACTACTGATGCTGCTTCTGCTACTAATATTGATAATGATAATGTTGCTGTTAATGATTATGAGAAAGATGAAAATGATGCAATAAATTTTCTTAATAATATCATTTAATTTATTTTAATAAAGGATATATTGTAATAATAAATAAATAAAAAAAAAATGACTACACCTAATATTGTTTCATTAAAATTTTAAAAAAATTTAATTTTTTTTAATATATTGGATCGGGAATTTCCGAAATAAAAAGAGAAAAGAAATAAAAAAATTTTTAAAAAAAAATTTCTGACAATATCAATAATAATAATAATGATCAAAAAACTATTTTACTTTTAAATAATACCTTTTAAAAATGTTTGAATTTACTGATCGATATATACTAATGACTGAGTAACTTTTCCAAAAAGAATGAAAAAATTTTATAAAAAATTTTAAAGGATGAAAATAAAAATTTTTTAAACAACCCATTTTGAAAAAAAAGAAGAAATAAATAAAAATAAAAAGTTTACTGCCGATAAAAATTGAAAAAAGAATATAAAAATTGTTTACAAAAAAATTAAAAAAATTTAAATAAATGAAAAAAAAAAAAAATTAACAAAGATTTTGAAGTTTTAAAAAAAAAAAAAAATTATAAAGATTAAGGCTCTTTTAAATTAAGTCAGAAAAAAATTTTAAAATTTAAAAGTTTTAGAACAAAAAGAAAATTTAAATAAAGAGATTAAGGAAAACTAAAAAAGACCAAGAAAATAAAATTTGGCTTATTTTTTTAAAAGAAAAAGAACTCTTTAAAAAGTGATAAAAAGATTTAAATAAATTTTAATTATCAATTAACACAATTAAATTCTAAAAAAATAGAAATTTAAAAATTCAACTTGATAAAAAATTTAAGAAATGAAAAATTTTTAAAAAATAAAATAGATAAATTAAATGATAAAAAATTTAAAAAATTAAAAACAAAAAAATGAAAAAATTTGACAGTGAAAAAATAAACTATCATTTGGGGGGAAAGAAGACTTTTTAAAAAAAAAATATTCAAATGCAATGAAATTTAAATAAAAAAAATGAAAGAAAATTTAAAAAATTTTAAAAAGAGGGAAAAAAAAAATTTTGAAAGAGAAAAAAAATAAAAAATTCAAAAAAAAATTTTTTTAAAAAATTAGAAAAAAATTTAAAAATAAAAAAAAATAAATTTTAAAAAAAAAATTGAAAAAATTAATAATAAAAGTAAAATGTCTTTAAATTTATTACTGGGAAGTGGGGGAAAAAAAAAAAGAAGAAAAAAATGAAAATTAAAAAAAGGGAAAACTTTTAAAAAAAAAAAAAAAAAACAAAATATGGATATTGAAATTGATTTAAAAAAAAGAAAAAAAAAAAAAAAACAAAAAATTAGTTTATGAAAAAGAAGTATGTAATAGGAAAAAATTAAATTTTTTTATGAGAAAAAAAAAAGAAGAAAAGTGAACATTATTTAAACTGAAAAAGATTTATTTACAAAAAATAAAAAAAAAAAAAAACAAATATGTACCAAATAATTTAACTTTAGAAAAATCTTCCAAAAAAAAAAAAAAAAATTTAAAGATTCATTAATTTCGGGAAAAAGAAGACAATGAAAAATTTTTTTTGACGAAAATTTTTAAAAAAAAAGGGAAAAAAATAAATAATTTAAGTAAAAAAAAAACAAAATTATGAAATTTATGAAAACAAAAAATATGGGGGTTAGTAAACTTTAGTAAAATTGAAAAATCTAAAAAAAAGAATTTTATGTAAAATAGAAAAAATAAAAATGGGTTTTTAAAAAATTAAAAATTTAAAAAAAATTTAAAATTGAAAAAAAAAAAAATAAAAAAAAAAGATGGGGAAGTTTAAAAAAATTCATAGGGAAAAATGAAGAATTAGATTCAGAATTAAAAAATTTAAAATTAAAAGAAAATAAACTTGAATTTAAAATAAAACAAAAAAAATTAAGTACAACAAAACGATTTAAAAAGGGGAAGTTATTACGGGAATTAAAAAAATTTTAAAAAATTTTAAAATTTAAAGTTTTAAAAAAAAGAGAAAAATTTAAAAAAATGTTTTAAAAAAATTTACAGTTTAAATTTTAAGTATCGAAAAAACATATTGAAAAGAGAGATTATTACGAAACTGAAAATATTAAATTATTAAGTATTAAAGAAAAAGATGAAGAATTAGAAAAATATTAAATAAAAATACAGAATTTAAAATTTAAGTATCAAACAAAACGTATTGAAAAGAAAGTTATTAAAGGAACTTAAAAAATATTAATTATTAAGCATTAAAGAAAAAATGAAGAATTAGAAAAATAACCAAAAAAAATTCAAAAATTTAAAATTTTAAGTAAAAAAAAAAGATGTAAATTTAAAAAAATTTTTAAAAAGAAAATAAAAAATAAAAGTTAAAAGGAAAAACCCAAAACCCAAAAAATCAATACCTTTTGATAAAGAAAAATTTTAAAAATATTAAAACCTAAACTCATAAAGAATTGAGTAAAAGTAAATGAAACAGATAAAGAAATAAAAATAATGAATTAATACAAAAATAAGTGAAAAAATAAAAGAATGTGGGGAAAAAATAATAAATTTAAAATTTAAAAATATTTAAAAATAAAAATTTACAACAACTTAATAATTCACTAAATATCTAATAACAAAAAAAAAAAAAATTTTGAAAATTTTATGAAGACTGGAAAATATTTAGACAAAATTTTAAATCAAATTGTATCTAAGATAGCATGTAAAATTTTTTTTAAAAATTTATCTTTTATACTCAATAAATAAAAATGTTTTGAAAAAAGCATATTTGATATTATTTACTTTTATGGAAAAAAAATAAGTTTGAATTTGAAAATGAAAGAAAAGAAAAAAAAAAAATTTAGTTTTAGAAACAACTTTTTTGACAAAAATTTTAATTAAAAATAAAAAAGAAAATTGTCCCAAATTGAAATTAAATAATAGATTATCTTTATTGAAAAAAAATAAAATCAGGACTAATTATAACTAATATGATGAGAAAATAAAATTTTCATCCTAATTTAGAAATTGAGTTGAACCGTTTAAAGTTATACATTTATTTATTCTTTATTTTTAAACTATTAAAAAATGTTAGTAAAAAAAAAAAAATACTCTTAAAAAATTTTTATTATAAAACAAAAAAAAATTTAAAATAAATCAAAATAAAAGTTTTAGTAAAATAAAAAATTTTAAATGCTCAAAAAAGAAAATTGTCAAATAAACTGACAAAAGGGTCAAACTTAAAATAGCAATGAAAATTAATGTTTAAAAACCACTCCATCATTTAAATCATAATTCAACAATAGTACAAAATTATACAATTTTTAAAAAAAACAAAAAATGATAATAAAAAAAGGGAAAAAATTTTTTAAAAATAATGAAAATATTCCAATTTGTTTAAAGTAGTCAACAAAAACAAATTATTGAAATAAATAATTATTAATGTATTATATATTCTCAATGTTTTCTCCTAAATTTTATAAGGTCTAAGTAATGTAAATTAGAAGTTTTGTAAACCTTTATTTCAAATTATAAAAATATCAATTGCTGAAATCTAATGTGTTTTTTGGATAAACTTTTTGTTTTCAATAATTTTCAACAAAAATTAAAAAAAAATAGCTTTTAATAAAGTGTCGTCGATATGACCATACATAATTTTTCTTTATTAATGAAAAGAATCTATAAAATTTTTTATCCCACAAATAATGAAAATAAAAATTATTTTTAAAAAAGACAGAATTATTAATATAAAAAAATTACTTGATGAAAATGATTTTAAAAAAGCTATTGAGAAATGATATGTATTTTTAAGAAATAAAAAGATACCAATGATGTTGACTATTTAGATTCTCATTTATTAATCAAATAAACCCTTAAAAGTGATGATAAAGGGAAAAAACACAATTGAAAAGGAGAAAGGGAAGCAAAGAAAAAAAAAAAACTTCAATTAAAAAAAAAAAATGGAAGACAAAGAAAGAAGAAAAACTTAAATTTAAAAGAAAAAAAACAAAAAAAAAGAAAGAAGAAGAAGATTTAAAAATCCATGTTAAAAAAAAAAGAGACCAAATTCTGCAAAAGCAGAAAAAGGGGAAAAAGAATTTTCAGGAACTGAGAAAAAAAATTTAAGAAAAAAAAGATTCAGTTTCAGATTCAGAAAAAATGTGCAACTGTATGAAACTACAGTAATGATGATGAACAAATTTTTACAGATGAAAATTTAAAATGATGATATAAGAACTAGTAAAAGAAAAAATGAAAAAAAAATTATTTTTATTAACAAAAATAATTTAACTTCCAAACATTTTTTTTCTTTTTAATTTTTAAAAAACATTATTACAAATTTCAAATTTGAAATACATAAAAAAAATTTCCAAAAAAACCAAAAATAAGAACTAGTAAAAAAAAAAAATGAAATAAAAATTTTTTTATTAAAAAAAAATATAATTTAACTACCAAATTATTTTTTCTTTTAAATTTTTAAAAAACTTTTTAACATTTCTATATTGTATAATACAGTATAAAAATGTTCCAAAAAAACACAAAAAAATATATTAAATATATAATATTGAAAAATAAAAACCATTTAATTTTTTTTAAAATTTTATAATTTTAAAATTTTTCTTTTATTAAAATTTAAAAAAAAATTTTTCATTAATAATACTCTTCGATTTTTGAAAAAAAATTAAGAGCAATTGTTTTATAAGTATTTAAAATTGATTTTTTTTAAATAACTACTGATTTTTAAAATAAAATGAAATTTTTAATATTAATAAATTTTTTATATTATTAAATTTTTTGTTCTTGTTTTTCAAAAGTTTAGGTAGAGGAGGAAATAGAATATAAAATTACAAAAAAAAATTTCAAACTTATTTGAAATAATCAGTTTTTTGGCCCCGTTATTTTGATTAAATTCAGTATAATTACCACTTTTTTCCCCAACAGTCCCCAAAATTAAAAGATGAATTTTTTCCCTTATAAACATTGCATTACATTAATATTATTATTATATTTGTTAATTTATCTTCTGAACACTAAATTAAAAAATGTTACACTATTTTTTGTAATTAATTTTAGAACCAAATAAGACGACATTTTAAAATTTTCACATTAAAGATGAAGATTTAATGATTTTTTACTCTACCAAAGTAATAAAAATCCTATTTTTTTCATTTTTTTATTATTGAAATGTATACCACTATTTTTAAAAAATTTAAAAAAAAAAATTTAACAATAATAATTTCTTGCAAATTTTACAGTTTTCTAATTTTAAAAAATAACAATCTTCCACACACACAGACTTATTTTCAAGATGAAATTTTAATTCCCGTTCTTTTAAATGTAGTAATTATATTTATACACCAAATTATATTATGAAAAATTGTTATATTTATTTTGATTGCACTTTTAATGATGATATATTATTGTATTTTTCAATTTGGAAAAAATTTTTTTTATTTTAAACTTGATACTTTTTTTCTTTTTTAAAAAATATATAATAGTTTCAAAAATTTCCCCTTTTCTTCTTTCGAGTTTTTTTTTAAAAATTTTTTTTTTTAAAGATTTCTTTAAAACTTTTTTTACTAAAACAAGGGTATCTAAGTTATTAATTATTTTATTTCCCCTTTGCTATTTATTTTAATAGAGACTTTTTAAAGATTTAAACCAAAAATTTTTCCCTGAAATTATCATTATTTATTTATTTTAAAGAGAAAATTTCAATATCAATTGTGTTTTAAATTGAATACAAAATAATTTTTGGATTTTTTCTATTACTCATTAAAATATACTCATTGTAAAAAAAAATATTTCACTTTAAAATATGAAAAAATGTTAAGGTTTTAATATTACAAAAGTTTTCTTACTTTCATGTTATCTAATTTTTGAATTAACACACAAACAACTTATGATATTTCTGTTTTTTTATAAATTTTATGGGGTTTTATAAAAACTGTACAATTTATTTTTAAAAAGTGTAGGTGAAGAATTGTAATAACAAATGTCTTTTTTTTTTTTTATTATAAGCAAATTTATCCAAAATCCAAAAAGCAAAAATTTTTACTTTGAAAAAGGGTTTTATTAAAAAAATTGTTAATAAAGTAATTAACAAAACCAATTATTATCCCAAAAGTCCAAAAGAAAAAAAAGTTAAAAATTTTTAAAATTAAAATATTTTTTTCAATTTGATAATTAATATATTCAGAAATTTTTTGTGTTTTTTATTAAATTAGATACCTTAGTGACTGGCTGCTCTGCATTTAAATTTGGAAATTTTTTAAATTTGTATTCTTTCTTCTTCTTCCTTTTTTTCTTTTTTCTTCTTCTAATTTTTATTAAAAGGGTGAATAAAATTATTATTTTTTTTTTCTTTGGGATCTCCTTTTTAAAGGGTTTATTTTCAGATGTAAATGAGAATACGGGGAGGAGGAAAATTTTTGTGTTGATGTTGGTGTGGGGGGGTAAAAAGTATTATTCCATTTTCCTATTCACTGCGTTATTATTTTGAAAAAGATATTTTTTTATATTTTTATAAGATTTTTTTTTATTTAAAAAATTTTAAAAAAAATAAAATATTTAAAATTTTTAAATTTAAAAGGAATTAACTGGTAAAACTTCCACCATTTTTAAAAGTTCCATTACGAATATACCAATTTCCTTTTTATTTAAATAAAATAAAAAAAATAATAATAATAATAAATTTTAATTTAAAACAAAAACAGCAAACAAAACAACTATAAGAATATTAAATATAGATCTATAATTGTCAAAGTACGAAAAGGGAAAAAATTTTAAAAAAAATTTTAAGTTCTCAAAATCATTCACCTGTATATCGTTTTTTGAAAATTAAAATTCTAATTCTTTAGAAATATATTCATGATAATAGTAAAATTTCAGTAAATAAAATTTTAACTTATATCAAAAATGTTTGGTAAGGAAACACGCAGAAAGGGGAAAAAAAACTCTACCAAAAGGAAAAAAAAGAAAAAAAGATTGTAAAGAATTTGAGAATTTAAAAAAACTTTATTGTTTTTTAATTTGACTTTTTTAAAAAATTTTTAAAAATTTATAAATGGAAAAGAGGAAAATAACAAAATTTTTTTTTGATAAAAAAATTTTTAATTAATAGAAAAAATGGATAGGTCTAGAAAATAAAACCTATAAAGAGTAATTACAGTGTATTTAAGAATTAAGAATTCAATCAACTATTCAATTTAAAAAACATTTGAGAGGAATTCTTTCTAATTTTTTTAAAGAATATAGATTAAACCTTTTGTATAAGAATAACTTTGACTAAATATAAAAAATCGTTTTATTTTAATCATTTAATAGATTCCGAACGAAATCCAGTTTTTGTATTTAAAAGATTCAATTTTTACATATAAGTACTAAAGACTTAAAACACTTATAACATTAGATTTTTATAAATTAAATTGAATTTTATAGTTTAAAAACATAAATGAAAAAAATATAATAATGGCTTCACTATCTACATCTACAGTACCAACACCTTATTTTTTAACTTAGCCCAACAGTTGCAGAATTTACGAATTTCTATTCTATGCGTGAGAATCCTTATTGGTACCTTTGGAAACATGCAGTCTCATTTAGAAAATAAATTATTAACATCTACTATTCCTCTATAAAAATTACTAAAATAATGAACATATCTCATCATCATCTTCTAAACAAAAACAACGAAAAATTTTGGCTTTTTCTATAATGATAATATCATTTTTTGTTGGTATATTAATGTCTTTTTATGTTATTAAGGTACAAATATTTATACAGCTTAATAAGTTTGTTAATATTAATTAATTACTATATTACTTATTTTTTTTTATTTTAACTCTTAAATCATCATCATAACTTACAGAAAATGAATCCTCAATCTATTGCATCATAATGCTCCAAAAAATTGTTCTCCCTGTAAACATTTTATAAAACTTATAAATATTTAAAAAAAATAATTAAATAATGTTTGCTATTTTATTTATGATTATCATATTACTTATAAATTTATATCTTTCTAGTACAAGGTTAATATATTTAGAAATGGCAAATAATTTCTTAAAAAAATTGTTTCTCTTGTGTTAAATACATATTATATATCTAGGTAAAGCCATTGTTATTTTTTTTTTATAATAAAAAAAAAAGAAAGTATTGTTGGGAAAATGCATATTCACTTATTTAAATTTTTAAATTACTTCTGGATATGTTATTTTTTGTTAAAAACTCAGTTATGAATGAATATAATGTATCACCTTTCTCCCCTAAATAAGAAAGTACAGGGGAACCTTATAAAAAAATATGAATGGAAAATATATATGTATTATGGGTTTTAGCTTGCTTCTTGACAAAAATTAAAAAAATTTAATAAATTTTTTATGTAAAGAAAATAAGAAGGAGATTTGAACCAAAACAAAGTTAGAAGAGTAAAAAAAATAAATTTTATTTTCTGTATTTTTTTAAATAAAAATATTTTAAAAAAAATAAACGACACTAATAATTAACCTTTTTTTGGGAAATAAAAAAACATGTTTTTTAAAAAAAAAAAAAAAAAAAATGAAAATTTTATAAAAATTAAAACTATTTTATTTTAATGGGTTTGGGGCCTATTTTTTTGGTGAAAATATTTGAAAAAAAAATTTTTTAATTAGTTTATTTACATATATTAAATGAAACAAAAAAACCAACTAGAAATAAATATTATTTTTACATTTTAATAATCTACTGATATGAAAATAAAAATTGGGGAAGTTTTTTTACAATGTTTTTTTGGTTTAATTAATTTTTTCAAAAACAGGGGTATAACCCCAGTTTTTAAAATCTTTATATTTAAATCGGGCCCCTTGTTCAAACGAAATTTTTTACCGGTGAGTTAACATTTTTTGCTCCAAAATACCATTCTTTGCAACTCCAAGGGATTAAGAGTGTTAATCCATTCCATTTACTTTTTTCATATAAACTATATACAACAGGGTCCCCCCAAAAATAGCTTTAGAAAGGGGCAATCTTCGTGGTCTCATAAAATGTTTTCCCTTAAAACCTTTCCCTACTAGGACGATAAGCAAAAAAAAGGGAAATTTTCTTTACGACGTTTATAATGTTTTAACGAGTTTAAACTTATTATTCGGGCCCAAATCATCATAGTATTTTTATCTTAAAAGGGTTGTAATAACTAGATTTAAAATATGTCTTTCATCCCAGTCAAAAGAAATAACTTCAGCAATTGATGGTTGATCAATTAAAATTCATATGAGGAAAAGGAAAAGAGGGTTCATTTAGTTTCTCTTTCAATTAATTTGAAATATGGGTTTTAAATTTTAAAGTATGAGTCTGTAAGGGTTTTTTTGCATTATTAGCTAAAGTATAGAGGCAAAAATCTTTCGATGGGGGAAAAGGAATTATTTTTCATGTCCGTTTTTAAACTGATTATTTTACAATTTTTATTTTCACGAAAAAAATTTATTTAAGGCGGTATTTTTAATTCACATCCCCACTGTGATAACGCAAGAACAACCATACCCCTTTTAAAGAATTTTTGAAAGATTTTTATTTTTAATATTTAAAAAAAAAACAAAATTTACGGGGACCTTTTACTTATCGAAAAGTTTAACATAATTTTTCATTATTGTCATTAAAAGTATTTGTATTAAAATTTATCAAAATTACTTATTATATTTTATACATAAATACATGCGGTCCGTCTTATATTTTCACCAATTACTGGTAACATTCCTGGCATGGAACATTCTACCATCCCCCATCATTAATTGGATTAAATGAGAAAATCGACTTATTTGAACTGAGCCCAACCATTAAAACACCCCCATTAATATGGAAATTTTTGTCATAGGCTGATCAAAATTTAAACCTTAAAAAAAAATCCCAGTTTATACTTTTACATAAATAAATATGTCCTATGTCATTTCCCTAAGGTTAGGACAGGAACGAATAAAAAAATTTGACAATGAAAGGAACTTAAAACCAATATCCTTCTTCCCCAGTTCAAAATTTTAGCTTCTTTAAAAAATCCCTTATTTTTATCATAAAGGGGAAAAGGGAAAGAGAATTGCAACTTTTTTTCATAAAATTTCCTTCATTATTAATGTTTTTAATTTCTTTTCCCATAAAAAAAGAATAATGTTTTCTGCAATCATTAAAAGATTACAATGGAACGAAATATTCTTCTAAAAAGGGACCCTTAAAATTTGATAAATTTTTTCAAAAAAAAAATGCAAATAAATAAATGGTAAAGTAAAAAAAAATAAAAACAAATTGAATGAAAAGTTGTAAAACTTAATATGTTTTATTACGAGATGTAAAAGTAGTGTTTTTATATAAAATTTAGAATTAAGCCATAATAATCCAGTATTAAAAAATTATTATGAAATAATCGAATTAACAGCAAATTTTAAAAAAATCTATACCCCCACATTTTCATTGAAATACTTTTTTTTCCCATTAAAATAAAGTCATCATAAAAACCATTGTCCCTCATTACACAATTTTTCTGATTATTATTTTTTTTGTTGTGATTTTAAACATATTAATTGAACATTAAATAAAATTTTTTTAATTAATCAAAAAAGATAAAATTACTGTTAAAAAAATCTATTATGTAAATACTTTGCGTTTGTACTTATGAAATTTTTTTTGAAACCAAATAGCAAAAATCTATTAACGAAATCCCTAAAAAATATAAAAGTTTGAATGTTTGACAATTAAAATAATGTAAGAAAAGGGGTTTTAAAATAAAGAACAATTTAAAAATGAAAAAAGACGACATCTATTAAGGGTAAAACAGGACAATACTAGTTATTAAGATGACTATACAAAGAATTAACATTATATGATTTATTTTTAAATTTAGTTTTGTTTTAAAATTTAAAAAAATTAATTTTAATAACAATTATTCCCAATTTTAATCATTATTTGGGAAAAAAAAAATTTTTAGATATTCTATTTAAAAAATAATCATTTTTATTGTAAAATAAAGGATTCATTTAATTTTTCATTTTCAATTGAAATTTAAAAAATTTTTTAAATCAAATGTACAACATTTTAATTTTAAAAAAAATTTTTAATTGGTAAATTACTTTAAAAATATTAGAAAACCCTTTTTAACCCAACCCAATTTTGGTGAAATTTTTTGTAGAGTATTCTTAAGATCGAATGTTAAGAATACATAAAATATATGTTTAAAACCCATAATAAAAAAAATTTAATTTAGTTTCTTTAAAAATTTAAAAAAGCAATTTTACCTTTTTATATTTGATATAATTATAATTATTTTTGTCTAAAAAGCAAATAACCATCATACATTTTTCCCAAACCAAATAACCTTGTAAAATATTATCCTAGTTAGCAAGTGAAATTTTTAAACCAATATTTTTTTGCCCAATAGCACATTCCACGTATCACTTTCAAATTCAACCAAAAAGAAATTTGATGTTTTATAGGAATAAAGGAATCAGGTATTGTCGGATTTTCCCAAAATTTAAATAGGATTTATCGCCGCCAGCCAAACTTCACCTTAGTCATTTTAAATTCACTTTCATGAATTCTTTGTTTTTCCCTATTAGGGAATATTCGAAAATTCCTAATCAGAACCTGATAAAAAAAATTAACCCAAAGAAAATTTGAAAAAAAATTTTTGTGAAATGATAAAGGGGGGGAAAATGTGCATTATTTTCCAAAAACAAAAAAAAATATATAAATGAAGTTAAAATTGCTAAAAGAAAGGGAAATCTACAAAAACTTCAAGGTATAATCTCAGCAACTATACACATTCTCTTATTGGTATAAAAATTGTAGAATGAGAAGAAAAAAAGAAGTTTTAAAAAAGAAAAAAAACACAACATCTCATGGCATTGTTTTAATAAAAAACCACTTATTATGCCACCAAGGGGAGTTTTTTTTTCATACATATTGAATTACTTGCTTGGACAGGAGGAGAAAAAAAACATATGTCATGTTCAAATAATGAGAAACATTACTTTTAAAACAATGAATTATTCATTTCTCTTTGTAATGCATGTAATTTAAAAATATCCAAGTCACAAAAACAATATTTAAACCCTAGTATCAAAAATTTTTGGCGAAAGGGGCCCCAATTTTTTTAATTTGACATGAGAAATGAAAATGATTCCTTTTATAAATTTTTAATTACATTATAAGATCATTTGACAAAATTTTCCATATTAAGAGCATTCCCAAAATAAAGAAAAAATTTAAAATTGAATCAATGTTAGATATTTTTACAACAATAGTCACCAAAAAATTAGAGAGTACAATGGTCTAAAATTTGTTACGAATTTAAAAGGGAATTTGATACAAACTGGGCCGATCTACTCATTGGCATGCAAACCCGTCACCCACAAAGTCAAGAAGGGTAGAAAGGGGAAATGGCGATGTTTTGAAGAAGTATTAAAAGTTTTTTTTTTCTTAAAAAAAATGATCATCTTCCTATATAGAATAAACAAAAAAGTATAAAATAATTTTAAAACTTTTGGGATAATACTTAAATTTTTTAAAATAAATTTTTTGCTAATTGATCAGTTTTTAATTAATTATAAATATTTAAATAAAATAATTATTTTTTAATTTTTTTTTTCTTTTATTATTAGTTTTATTTTCTGATGATGATAATCAGTTCCCCAAAAAAACTGGTCAGTGGTTTCCCATTTATACAATTACAAAAAAATACTGTTTAAATAGGGTTTTTGAATACCCCTTCAAAGCATTTTTTGGTATTGACCACCAGTAGGAAAAAAATCATTTTAAAAACCAATATCATTTTTAAAAAATTAAAAGGGTTTTTCTAATGAAAAAATTGAAGAAACTAAAATTTTAAAGTGAAAAAGAAATTCATCCATTATTTTTACAATTTTACCATCCCAAAACTCTCTTTAAATTTTACCATTACCAACAACTTTGCTACTTTATCAAACCAATTGTTTTTCTCATTAACAACTACTTCACCAAAGGTAATTTTTAATGATATAATGAATTTCTTCTTTATCATCGTTTGATAATAATAAAAATAAGAATCAGAAATAATGAAGAAGAAAAAAAACAGTTGAAATAAAAAAAAAATATATAGAGAAGAAAAAACAATATTTTAAAAACAAAAAGAAATAATAATTGTGAAAAAAACACACATTGGGAAAATGAAAAAAAAATAGAAAAGGGAAAAAGAAGAGGAGGAAGAGGAAGAAGAAGAAAAGAAAAAGAAAAAAAGAAGAAGAAGAAGAAAAAAAGAAAAAAAAAGTCGTTTATTAAATAAAGGGGAATTCATAATAAAGTTCTATTCAACAACAAAAAAATGCCAAAAAAAAATTTAAAAAAAAAAATCTTAAAAAAAAGTATCACCAATTTTAAAAATGTACTGAATTGTTCCTTTCCCAGAAGTTGATAGAGGATCAAAATTTAGCTCCCGAAATGAAATAGGAAAGTTAAAAAAAATTGATTATGATAGAGATTATATCAAAAAACTCCCCATTTGGCAAAATTTGAATTTTTAAAAAGTCAAAAAATTTGAAAGGTGTTTAATGGGAAATTTAAATTAACACATAAAGATATTGCGGATAAATTACCATAAAAAGATTTACAAAACTTTGTAAAAAACGAAAAAAAACTTAAATAAAATGAATTGGTTCAAAAAATGTTTTATTCTTTGTAAAAAAATACCTGCAATAAAAATGGTGTATTTGTAAAGGAAAAAAAAAATGTATATAAATGCAAACATTTAAAAAAATTATTGTAAAAATGTTAATTTAAAATGTTTTTTAAAAATTTTTATAAAAAATTAAAAAAAAAATACAGAAAATTTTAAAGTTATTCAAAAAAAATTTATTTAAATAAAATATTTAAATTTTAAAAAGCTCGTTAAGTTATTATTTTTTTTGTTTGAATAATGGTTTTTTACAACCTGCTTTTTTTGATAAACTTGGTTTTAAATAGTTTCCAACATACTAATATTGACAACAAAATATTTCACTTCTTTAGGTAAATCTATTTTTCTGTTTTTTAGCATGTGCCTAAAATTTAAAGGGGCTTCGATTATTGGGTCAAGCTTTCCAATTTATGATAATTTAGGTATTTGTTTCTAAACCCTTAACACCTAGTGGGAAATGTCCACCTTTAAAAAAAACAACACTTTTTTGAGGGTTTCCTTTTAAAATATTTTAATTTAAATTGAGGGTACGGAATTTTTTATCCAAGGAGACATATAAAAATTATCACTCTTATAAAATGGGTACCATTTTCTTTTTCTTCAAGGAAGTCTTTTTATATCCTCTTTTAAATTTGGAAAATTATTGAAGGAAAAAACCTAAAAACCCCTTACATGATCTTCATTTTATTCTGAAGAGAAAATACGAAAAAAATGAGAAAAAAAAATTAAAAAAATATTAAAATCATTTGGGGGTTTAAAAAAATAAAAAATTTTAAAGGGAATATGGTTAGAAATAATTAACTTTTTTAATTTATTGGACAAATGTTCTTTCTTAATACCTTTTTTGGTGGTTTTTTTATAATTTAGGGACTTAGTTTTAATTACTTAATAGTAATGAAAAGTATTAAACCAAAAGATTAAAACCCTTTCCAGAATTACAAAGTGTAACTTCTAAAATTTTTTGGCCCCTCAAGACCGAGAATTATAATTATACTTGTATATTCCCCAAAATATATTAAATAAAAAAATTTCACTTTTAAAAGGGTTTTTGGGTTTTTGAGGTTTGCACTATACGCCTTTTCAATTTTTTGGGCATAAACATTATTTTAGTCCTGTCTAAAATTTATAATTTAGATATCAGGGTAAATTTAAAGTTTCTTTCCCAAATAAAAAAAAATTTTCAATCCTTAATATTGGTGTTATTTTCTTTTAAAATATTTAGGTCATAATCTTGTGCATAAATTTTTAAAGAACTTCTTTTTTTAACATTAGGTGAAGAAATTAGGAAAATTAAGTGTGAAAAAGAAAATAATTGTTATTTAAAATATAAAATGTAGGTGATACACCTGTAATTTTTAAAAATTTAAATATTTTATCTAAATAAAAAATTAACAGATCATTTAAATTTAAAATATATTTTAAAAAAGTAATGTATCACTATAATTAAATTTATTTTTAATATAAAATCATTTAATATTTTTTTTAATTTTTCAGTTTTTTTCATTTTGATTTTTTTTTAAATTAATAATATTTTTTTTAAATACTACTGACTTATTTCAAATAACTACTTTTTATATATTTTTAAATATTTTAAAATAAATATTTTAACACTTATGATGATTATCTTAAATAAAAAAAAAAAACTATTTTTTTTTTTTTATATGAATTTTTTTTAAAAATATTTAAAATCTTAGTAATAAAATTTTTAAACTTTGTATTTTAAGGTCATGCATTGAGAAAATTTTTCTTTTTTGTTTACATGAATTAAGTTCCATTTCTCATTATCATAAAAGAACATTTAAATTCTTCAAACCAAGAAATGTTTTAAAAATTTTTTTTTTATCAATTAAATATCAAAAAACAATATTATCTTAATTTCATTTATGTTTTTTTACGTTGGGATAAATTAAAAATTAACACTTTGATTTTTTTTAAATTTTATATGGATAAGAAAGAAAAGTGGTTGAAAAAATTTTTCATTGACATGGGTTTTTAACAAAATTTAGGAGGTAAATGACCTTTAAATTGCAAAATTTTTTCATAAGACCCCACCTTGATACAAGAGAATTTTCTAAAAAAATAAAAAAATTTTTTTAAAAATGTTAACCGTGCCTAAGCTCATGTATAAAAAAATATACATTTTTTACAAAATTTTAAAGTTATTTTATTCTATAATTTTCCCAATTTTCCATTAATAATTTTTTACCAATATTTTTGACAAATTTTTACATAAAAAACAAACAAACAGATAAAATAAAATTAAATTCATATCTAAAATGTCAAACAGAATAAAAATAAATATTTTCTATATTATGATTAAATCCTAATTGAATAATTTAAAACATCCATAAAATATTTCCCAAATTTATTTTTTTAATATCAGATAATAAAGAGAATTCATTTTTTTATTTCTTTTTCTAACCATTTAGTATAAGACCCAAAAGTATAAAACAACCCCCATTAGAAATAGAAAATAAAAAAAAATAAATTTTTTTTTAAATAAAAAAAAGACCAAACTTTTTTATAAAAAAAAAAGAGCCAAAAAAAAAAATTAGAATATCTTTTTAGAAAAGAAAATTTTTCTTCTATATCTTTTTTTAATTTTTTTTCAAATTGAAGGGGATAAAAATATGTTTTAGCTTGTTTAAATGCGTTTTTGTAGTATGTTTTTTAACCCAGAGCTTTTTTTTGTTGTTTTCAGTAAAAAAAATAGGATCAATAATTTTTCCTAAACTTTTATGTAAATAATCAAGTAAGTTTTCTAAATGAAAACAATTCATCTTTTAAATTAATTCCCTTCCATCATGATTTAAAATTTAATACAAAAGATTTTAATTTTTTAAATTTCATAAAAGGGGGTATTTTATAAATTTCAGAATTAATTTTACTGTAGTTATTCTAGAAGATTCTGGAAAAAATAATTTTTAAAAAATGAAAAATCATGATTTTCGCAGAAAATTTTTTAAAAAAATTTTTTTTTATTTATTACGTATAGATTCAATGTTTTTCTAATGTCATTTCATTATTATATCCTCCCATATTATAATACTTAATAAATTTCAAAAGGAATTGTAATTAAACAAAAAGAAAATATAATACTTATTGTTTAGAAATAATAATAACAAATTTTAAAAGGTAATTTTAATTCCTAGATCATAATTGCTGATCTTACACTAAATTAAAAGTCTGGAACTAAATCTGTGCACCAAATTTTTTCCTATTAAAACTAAAGAATTTTTTAACCTTTATGTAAGTATTTCTTCAGAAAAAAACTTTAGAAGACGAAAAAATTTTTAGGTCCCCTTTAAAAACTTTAATTTTTAGCAATATAATACCAATCTTTAAAAGAAAAATATTTTTAGTTCAAAATATTTTTTTTCTTTTATTTTTCATGACATTGTTTGAAAACATCATTAGGGGTTTTTTTGGTAATATTTTGAGATTTCAATAAAATTCAGGTTTATTTTTAAAACAGTTCTTAAGCATTTTTTTAGAAATAATTTTTCACTATACCTTTACTACATTTATATAAAGTGAACTTAAAGGATTGGATTTTCAATTCCATCTATGATATCTTTTTGGGGTTAAAAAGGGAGAGGGAAAAAAAATTTTCAAAGGTAGAGGATAAAAATCCAAAAATTTTTTAATTACTTTACTGCCAAAAAAGAATTCTAAAATGCGTCAAGTATATAAGATTTTACCATTTTTTATTGGGATTATAATATTTTGAAAACTTCGAAATAACTATTTTTAAAATCTAATTTGTTGTATTTCCCATTCCATGTAGTGGAGGAGAATTTGTAATCCAAAAGTTTAGAATTAAATTGGAATTCATTATTTTTTTTTGAGCAAAGCATATGGAACCTTTTTTTTACTTTTATATTCATTTTCATTTTTTTTTTTCCCAAGAGAGGTCTTAAACCCCTTTTTTTTAAATGTTTTTATATTGAATAAACAAAAATTTTTTCATTTCATTATTATTTTTATTATTTCTTTTTCAAATGAATAATTTTTAAATTTTAAATTTTATGATGGAGGTATAGTTTTAAAATCATAAAAATCGCTCTTTTAAAAAATTCAATAAATTCATTATAATTTCATAAAAGCTTTACTACAAGCATATTTTTGGTTATTTATTTAAAAATGGACCTTTTCACAATTAGATTTAAGTCTGGTAACACTTTAAATGTTTCAAACCCAATGTTTAAAACTTACTTTAAAATCCCTAAGGATTTTTTTTTAAAAATGATTTTTTATATTATTGGAATATCTTTCCCTGGAAAATCTTTAAAAATTATATTTTTTAAAAAATTACTTTAGACGTTTTGTAAACTTCATAAGTTTTTCTTATATTTTTCGATGTATTAAATAGACCAAAAAAAAAACACAAAGAAATTAATTTTTTTTATGAACAAATTTCCTAGGAAAAAATTACAAAACCACATCCTAAAATTTTCAACAACACCAACCTAAACAACTTTTTTACTCTACCAAATGGGAAACACAAAAAATATTCTAAAAATTTGAAAATGAGTTTTTACCTTCAAATTTTTTTTTATATCCAAATCATAATTATTGCATAATATAGAAGTATATTATAAAATTTTATAAATACAAATAATTTCAATAACCTAATACAGGGATTTATTAAATATTGGTGAACGTAAGAAGAATTCCTTTTGGAATTTACTTTTTAAATATTTTATCAAAATGGAAAATTAACTACTATATTAAATTTTAAAAGAAATAATTGAAAAAGAAAAATACATTTGGAAATTTTTAATTTTTATTTTTTTATTTTCATAATTAAGTCTTATTGAGTTTAAAATATTTTATATTATAATTTAAGTTGCAAACATTTATTTATTTTATTTAAAATAAAAAATGACTCTTCTAATTCTTTCTACAATGAAAAATTCCAATATTTTTTCTATTAAATAATATTGTTTTTTAACAAAAAAAATGATGAAAAAAAAAATTTAAAAAAGTGATATTTTAACAAAAAAAAACAATATAATGTACAATAATACAATGCTATCTCAGTTTTTTATACCTTTTACCAAAATATTATCTTTACATTTTTTTATTTTTAAAAATTTTAAAAATGATTCGAAAATAAAAAAAAATTCTTTCTCAATTTTTATTTAAAATTTCAAAAACAAAAAAATTTATTCAATAGAGACATCTATTGTTGTTAACAAGTTTTAAAGAGTTTTTCCTGCCAGAAAACTAGTAACATTTATACAAGTACAATTAGGTAACGGTATATGTTTGGAATTATACTCGTAACTGTAATTTTGAGTATAATATACAAATCCTTTTGAAATCTTTTTAATAAAATGAATAACTAAGAATGCTTTCTTTGTTTCTTTTTCAGTAAAAAACAGGGGGACCCGGATAAAATTTTTTAAAATTTCACAAACTTCAAGTTTTTGTTAAAATATAAATTTTATTAAACTTATATTCATTATGTTATGATGCAATATTTATGTTCATTTACTGTGATTCAGAAATTTTTATCATTTCATCATACCCCTACTTTTATTTTAGTAGTTTCAGACAAGACAACCCCCACAGTCCAATTAAACATCCAACATATAATGGTTCAAAAAAAGTTTTCTGAAAAAAAAAAAAATAAAAAAGTTTAAATTTTTAAAAAAAAAAATGAACGTTTTTAAAAAAAAATACTTGGGTTTAATTATATCCAGTTGATCCCAAAACCCTTACAACATGTTTTTTTATCAGTGTTAAAAAAATTATCCTTACAAAAGGGTAACATATTTTTCACAAATTAATTTTCTATTCGGGCTCCAAATTTAACTTTAAAATTACTTTGACCATTTTTTGTAGAATAACTTTTATTTTTCTCTATACAGCATTATAACTCCACCTACTACATCCTTGAATAATATAAAGTAGACGAACGAAACAAATTTTCCCCAAAAAGATTTTGGTAAAGAAATTATAAGATCAGATTAAAACAACCTATTACCAATAGAATTACTAAATTTGAGCACTATATAAATTTAAACCTGCTGCTTGTTCTGATCCTTTAGTAGGTATTTTTCAAAATTTTTAAAAATTTTTAACTTTTTAAAGATTCCATAATTTAAATAAATTTTAAAAAAAAATAAGAATATTATAAAACATTCAAATAAAAAAAAAATTTAATTTAAATTTAAACAGTTTATTAACAAACTTAAATAAAAAGAGAAAAATTTTCCTCTTTTTTTGTGGATAAAATTTACCAATTCAGTCTGTCTGTTTTATGAACGACTTGCCGTTACATACTCTCCTTATATAACATCCGGAGTTTCTCATTTCTCTTCTAGAATCAAATTTTGATGTTTAAAACCCATTAATATGGTGAATAAAAAAAGTTAACACTTACAAGGTTTTTAAATATTAATTGAAATTGCGAAATAAAAAATAAATGATGATAAATCAACTATCAAAAATACACTACAAGAAAAAATTTTTTTAAAAGAAAGTTTTTAAAACAAAATTTTTTACGAAACAATAAAAAACATTATAAATAAAATAAATAATTTGATTTAAATTATACAAAAGTTTTTGTTGAAAAAAAAGAATTTTTTGTTATATTTTTATCAATTCTCTTTTTGTTATTTATAAATTTTTATAGTTTAAATTTTTACTAAAATTGTTTTTTTTTTCTTAATTTTAAAATTTTTTTAAAATTGTAGGAAAAAACTAAAATTTTTTTTAGTTATTTTGTCATTTATTATAATTAATACATTCACAACTATCATTTTCTAAAAAAAAAGTAAAATTGAAGTCTTTTAAAAGTATAAAAATAAATTTTTTAAATTTTTCATTTTTCATACCACAAATAATGAGGAAATTTTGACCTATCATAAACTTTTATAATGTCTAATCTTTGTGCGGTAAATATTATTATTACTTTGAAAGAATAGTTCCCTTTAAAAATTTTTATTAATATAACTTTAACTAAATTCCCTGGTACAAATGATTTTTAGTATACCACATTTTTGTATTATTTTTCTAATTTTTGGTTTTTTTTTTGTTTTAAAAGACATATTGGAAAAAATTAAAATTTATTTAAATTTTGCACATTTATAAATAAAAAAAAAAAAGTAGATATTAAACATTCTTTTATTTTTTTTAAAAAAAATGAAGCATTTTAAAAATTTTAAAGATTTTTCAGTTTTAAATCAATTAAACAATTATGATAAAAACCAAGTAATGTATACCTGTAAATACATTTATACCCTGGCCTGAAGTTTGAAATTATCTTAACAAATTTTAAGATAAAAACTCATTTTTTTAATAGTTCACCATTATCTATTCAAAAAGGGGGTCATATTTTTTTGAGTAGTGAAAATACTACTACACCTACGGTAATTTGGGTTGAAAATCTAAGAAAAACGAAATTTTGTATTTGTTTTAAAAAAAAAAAAAATGAAATTACAATATGGGGGAATTTGTTGCCAATTCTGAATTTAAAAAATGATAATAATAATTTAAAAATTGATAAAAAATAAAAAAAATAATTAATCATAAAAATTTCATCTAAAATTGAGTAAAAAAAAATCAACAAGATTCAATTACAGAAGAAATATGAAATCCCCAACAATAATGCCAAAATTTAAAAATACTTCCAGTCATTATTTTTTAATAATTCAAATTATTTTAAGAAAAATTTTAAATAAATAATAATGTTGTTTATCTTTATTTTTTCATCATTTTTAACTTTAAAAAAAATTATTAAATTTAAAGAAACTAGGTTTTTTAGGGGAAAAATTTACAGCATTTTTAAAAAAATCAATATTATTTCATAAAAAAAAAACCCCCGAAAAAGATCTAGTTTTTAAAAAAATAATCCTTTTTCCCTATTTTTTTTACAACCAAAACATTTTTTATTTCTTTTAATAATATTAAAATAAAAAATACAATTCTTCTCCAAAATTATATAAAACATCATTTTATAGCAATTAAATTATATTTTTTGTAATTGCTCATTTTTGATAAAAAAAAATCCAAAAACATTGAAAATTACAATTATCTTAAATATATATTCAATTTAAACTAATCTTAAAGAATTATCACATCATCATTTAGTTTTTATTCATTTACATTTTAAATTTTTTTTTTTATTTACCCCCTTTTCATAATCAAAGTCCAGATCCATTATTATTTCCAATCCTTAATCAATGAATTTTTAGTAATCTCATTTAAATGATCATCTAGTTCTTTTTTGTTCATTATTAATGTTATGTTTGTATTTTGATATCTAATTTCTAAAAAACAAAAAAAAATTAAATTGGAAAATCATTTAATAATATACAGGGGGCCCCCGCTTTACGGCGTTTCACTTACGGTGTTTCCGCTAATACGGCATTTCAAATTATGACCAAAACTCACTATACGGCTCCCCCCACCTGACTTTCTAATACGGTCACCGTGCCCCACCCTGTTTGTTACATTCTCCATGAGCTCAGTAAGCACTAAGTCTCTCCATTTTGTCTGGAAACTCCAAAATTTCAAATGTTTTTAAAAGTTATTTCATATTTTTTTTATACTCTGATAATTATACTTATTATACCTGACCTAAATAAACTTAAAATACATCGAGTCATTTAAATGTCGTATATTAAAGTTAATAACACATTTTCATTAATCCTCCATATTTTTTTTCAAAATTATATAAAAAAACACGATGCATAACATAAAATAAGACAAATACACCCCACAGTAGAATAAATAAACATAAATGTGAGATGTGAGCAGACGACTTCCCAAGTGACGCCATAATAACAAAACTCACCGATCTCATTAAATGTCGTATATTACGGTAATATACACATTTTCATTGAATCCAATCCATGTATTTTTTTCAAAAATTATATAATAAACACGATGCATAACATATAAATTAAGAGAAAACACCCCACATGTAGAATAAATAAACATAAATTGTGAGATTGAGCAGACGACTTCCACAAGTGACGCCCCGATAATAACAATATCCACCAGAGATCTCATTAAATGTCGTATATTACGGTAAAATACACATTATTTCATTAATCCATCCATGATATTTTTTTCAAAATTAATAATAAACACACGATCCATAAACATATAATAAGATAAATACACCCCACAGTAGAATAAATAAACATAAATGTGAGAAGTGACAGACCGACTTCCACAAGTGACGCAAGCAAATAACAATAGTTCACCGAGTCGTCATTAAATGTCGTAAATTATGTAATATACACATTTTCAATAATCCCTCCATGATATTTTTTCAAAATTATATAATAAAACACGATGCATAACATATAAATAAGATAAATACACCCACAGTAGAATAAATAACATACAATGTGAGAGTGACATGGATTGTAAATAGCCTGGCTATTACACTACATACCACACTTATTTCTTAACAATATTAAGGTAAGTAATGGAGTGCACTATGTTTATTGTACTTATTTATTGTTTTTTGATCTGGGTTTCTATGCTAACCTAATATATGTTAGTGTAAACTTGTTATCTAAGTGTTTGTAATGCATATGTAAGTGGAAAAAAAAGGGTGTTCCACTTTACGGCGGTTTCCGCTTTACGGCGGGAGCCTGGAACCTAACCCCCATAATAAGTGGGGCCATTCCTGTACTATTTTCCCCCTCCCCACCTGGACTTAAATATATTTTATTAATAAATGGGTTGATAATCCTTACAGGAATAATTTTGGGGAGAATATTTTTTATTTATAAAATTATTGCACAATAACATAAGTCTTGATTTTTAGTACTCTGTTCAATTCGATATACTACAAATTTTTTAATATCTATTTTTTTTTCACTTAAATATGAATAAGCTATTTTAAATGGTGTAACCATATCAAAAAAAATCAATCACTTAATTATAAAAAATTTCATCATTAATTTTTGATAAAATATCATCATTAAATGAATACAATTTAATAATTTGAGAAGACAAAACATATGAACATTTACTCAATGGCACATTCGATATCTTAATAATCATCTTTAATTATGTGGGAAAAATGATAATAATGCGTCCTATCTGTTAACATGTTAAGATTTTCTGGATTATAACAAATTTTATGTTCAGCCAGAAAAAGAGCAGGAGTGTATTGTTACTAATAATGTTACAACTTAGTTTTAATTTTATAATAATAAAATGAAATATTTCCAGTAGTTTTGTAAAAGAAAACTATAATTTTTAGAAAGGGGTAAAAATAATAAAAAATGGGATCTCGTATTAAAAGGTACATTAATATTGAATCTCACTAAACATCATGAGAAAAAGCACTCATCATAATATATATTTACTAAATTTTGGAGACATATTAGAATTGAGTAAGTATTTGTTGGAGAGTTTATATAACAAGGCTCTTTTATCCAATATTTCTTCTATGGTTTTCATCAATAAACATAAATTTTGAGACTTCTAGTCATTCTAAGTAATCCTTAGGCATTTATCCAAATTTGAATATTATACTCTTCACAAAGAAATTCAAAAAATTTCATATGGTTTTAATAAACGGTGATGTTTTATTTTTTTAAGAAGAAGTGGACTCCAAAATACAATATTAGGTGCTTGTAGAAATCTGTGATAAAGTGTTCGAAAAAGGCATATATTTATTATTATAAATAATTTTTTCCAATTTATAAACATACATTGCACCAATGCAAAGAACAGATCTGTCATTTATTGATTTGACAAAAAAAATTTCTAATAATTCAATTCTTTAAAAATGCCTTCTAAAGAGGTATTCTGATATTTTTTGAAAATAAATAAAAATTATTTTATATTTATTTATAAAATAGTTTACAACAAAAAAAATTAATAATGGGCAATAAAAGAAAAAAAGAAACTAAAAAAAATAAAATAATTATTATCCAGGATATTGATATAGCGCTGCTTCTTTATGGAAAATTATCAATAAACTTGTATTCAAACAACTGGACTCTACGCATGACATGTATAAAAATATAAAACTAAAACACCAGTGTGTTATCAAATGATATGACTTTCACAAAGTAATGGAATAATAATATTAACTTATAAAAAGTTAGATCATTTACATTTTCTAGTAGTAAATTATCAACAATTACAAACCATTTCATAACCACAAGTTTAAAGTATAAATAAATCTATATATAACATCCTATTAAATTTATTAAAACTTGAAAAAAAATTAAACGAAAAATTTAGAGAAAATTAATATATTTAGATACACCTTTTGATCCTTCTGTAAATGGAAAAAAAAATAATAAAGAAGATTAAGATACCATTTTTTAATATGAGACATTTCTCTTTATTCTAATTATTATCGAGTAATGGAGTAATAATAATAATAGATTTTGCGAATGAGTAAAATATTGGTCAAGAATATATGATGAGAGATGGACTTATTCGTTATAGTAACACTACAACCCTCATCCTATTCTATAATGCATGTCCAGGTTTTTTAATTGACTGTGATAATACAACACAAATGAGTAACCATGATATATCACTTATATATTGTACAGATATAAGTAGGAGTTAATTTATTTCTAGTATAACTTTGTAGTCTATATCAATCTCATAATCAATTTCAAATATTTGAAACTTCTAAACAAATTTATAACGGCCATTCTTCTTGAAATGAACTGTCCTATTCAAATAATCATTAAATCCTATTAACAGAAGAGGAAATAACATTGTCCCCTGGAAATGCTAATTTCATCACGATCATTTTGAAGAGATATTAGCCGTATTTACTAGCAACTCAAAATTGAACATCATTAGTGATAATTTAACATTCTTTTGTATCACGTCTTACTACTTGTTTACCACCTCTAAGTGGGAACTACTTTTTTAAATTATTTTTAAAAATACATAATATGCTTTTTTTATATTTAATAATAACATATTTTATATTTATCACTTGCTATGCTTTTTAATATGAAATATATTAAAATAATTTAATTAATAAAATATTTTTAATTAACAAATAAAATATAATCATCATATTATAATAATAAAAGAATATATAAAAACGTTATTATAGTATTAATTATATAATTTATTTTGATAATAAGTTCATCCATATTTACTTTTCTGAATTATTCCGATTTCCAAATTTCCATCTGAAAGTGAATGATTAATAATCCTTCTTCAGTAGTTCTCTCCTCTTTCCTTCTCAACAACTATTTCGAAGAACGAACTATTAACCCCTCTTTTTCATTAGCAACTCTTCCTCTTTCTCCAACAGCTATGTCTGAAGAACTAATTATTGGCCCTTTTCCATCATCATCATCATCATCATCAACACCTCTTTCTCCTCCACTTTCTTCATGTACTACAGTATCAGCAGCAGCAACAGTACCAGTACCACCACCATCATCTCCTCCTCCTTCTCCTCCTTCTCTTTCATGTACTACTGTTAATGACATAATATCATCAGTGTCAGTAGTCATTGTAACAGCAGCAACACCACCACTATTATCATCTCCTCCTCTTCCTTCTTCTTCTTCTTCTTCTCCTTCATGTACTACTGTTAATGACATAATATCATCAGGATCAGCAGTCATTGTAACAGCATCAGCAGCAGCAGCAGCAGCACTGCCACTGGCCCACCAACATCATTCATCCCCTCTTCTCCTTCATGTGACTATTGTTTCATGACCATATATCATCACATCACAGTACATTGTAACAGCAAGCACACAGCAGCACGCAGCACCAGCAACCAGCAGCACCAGCAGCACCATCATCATCATTTCCTCCTCCTCCTTTTTTTCTTCTTCTTTTCCTCCATGTACTACTGTTAATGACATAATATCATCAGGATCAGCAGTCATTGTAACAGCATCAGCAGGCAGCAGCAGCAGCACCTCCACCATCATCATCTCCTCCTCCTTCTTCTCCTTCATTTACTATTGTTAATGGCATAATATCATCAGCATCAGCAGTCACTGTAACAGCAGCAGCAGCAGCACCAGCACCAGCAGCACCAGCAGCACCATCATTATCATTTCCTCCTCCTCCTTCTTCTTCTTCTTCTCCTCCATGTACTACTGTTAATGACATAATATCATCAGCATCAGCAGTCATTGTAACAGCAGCAGCAGCAGCAACAACAGCACCAGCAGTCATTGTAACAGTATCAGCAACAGCACCACCACCACCACCATCTCCTCCTCCTTCTTCTTCTCCTTCATGTACTACTTTTAATGACATAATATCGTCAGTAGTCACTGTAACAGTATCAGCAACAGCACCACCACCATCATCATCTCCTCCTCCTCCTCTTTCTTCTTCTCCTTTATGTACTACTGTTAATGACATAATATCATCAGCATCAGTAGTCATTGTAACAGTATCAGCACCATCACCATCATCTCCTCCTTCTCCTTCTTCTCCTTCATATACTACAGTTAATGACATAATATCGTCAGTGTCAGTAGCCATTGTAACAGTATCAGCAGTAGCACTACCAACCACCATCTCCTCCTCCTCCTCCTCCTCTCTTTCTTCTTCTCCTTTATGTACTACTGTTAATGACATAATATCGTCAGTGTCAGTAGTCATTGTAACAGTATCAGCAGCAGCAGCACCACCACCACGATCATCATCTCCTCCTCTTTCCTCCTTTCGTGAGCTTCTCCTCCTCCTTTTTCTCCTTCATGTAATACTGTTAATGACATAATATCGTCAACGTCAGGATTCATTGTAACAGTATCAGCAGCACCACCACCACCACCATCTCCTCCTCCTCCTTCTTTTTCTCCTTCATGTACTACTGTTAATGACATAATATTGTCAGCGTCAATTGTTGTTTTTTTACTATTTTCTATTCTATTTTCATTTCTTTCTATTTCAAAATTTCAATAGACAGTTCTACTATATTTCTTAATATAGAACCTCTTTCACATCGAAATATATAGAAAATATTTTCATTTATATAATCTAAAGATATTTTTTCATATCCATCAATAAACTTAGATAAGATTTGTAAATATAAGGGATGACATATTCCTTCACATCCTTTAAATTTATATACTGGTACTTTCATAGTTATTTTAAAAAAATTTGAAATTTTTTGAAGAACAATCCCAACGAAATATTTATGTAAGGGATGAGTATCTTTTTGGTAAATTTATATCATTGTTTAATGAATAATTTTTTCCTTGAATTAATTCTTCATCTGATTAAATCACAACAAAATCATCTATAATATATTTCTCAGCTTTAATTGTTTTAGATTTCTTATCCATCCAAATATCTAAAACATCCTCATTAGCTTTATTGTACCTTTGTAAATAATTTAAAAAATCATTTAAATTTAAATTATCCCTTCATAATAATTTTTAATTATGATAAATAATTTATTATTTTTACTCCATTCTTTTGTTTTATTAAAAATATAATTTAATTATACTGTATATCATATTATTATTATTATAAATTATTTAATGTATTCACAAAATCTTTCATTATTAAATCCTAATTTTGAGTTAAATTGTTTATTATTCGTAATAAAATCACGAAGTTTGTAGTACGGATATTTTTCACGCCATATAATTTTGAAATATGTTAAAATGAATATCTTGTTTAAAAATTCTTTTACATATGTCATCACCCACAAATAATGGAATGAATTAAATTAGTAGAATTCCTCATAATTGTCTGTTCTAAATACATCATTCTGTAAATTACGCCAAAAATTTATTTTTCTGTTACTTCTAAACTTATTCATTAAATTATTAATATAAGTTAGAAATGGTTGATATGTTTTATTAAATTCACCATCATAATATTTCCATAATTCTTCTAATTATACGATTGCAAACTCTTTTCAATATTTGTTACTAATGTAGATGGTAACATTTTTCTATTTTTATTATAATAAAATTTTTTTTAACTTCATAATATTTTATTACTAAAAAAATTAAACATTTTGTTATATTTCTTTTATTAAAACTACTTATGAATTAATAATAATAATTATTACAATAATAAAAAATATAATTTTTAAGTAGTTATAAGAATTAGTTAATATTTATTATTTTATTGATTAAAATGGATTGTTACTATCCTTCACCTGGTTTAATGTTGATATATTGTTGTGCATCTGTTCTCTATCACCATCATTACTTCTTAAAACTACTGAGATTTTATCTTTAGCTACTGATTGTGGTGTTTCTTCTTCATTTCTTAATAATTGTTGGTATTATATTCAATCACCACGTGTTTGGTATTTTCTTCACCATTCAATATTATTATTTCAACTCTTAATATTGATGTATTTTCCTTCACTACCACTATTACTTTGATCCTTGAATCATCACCACTGTTTCATTTCAAAAACAATGTTTCTTAATATAGAACCCATTTCACATCGAAAAATACAAAAAAGACTTTTATTGTCTAAAGATATTTTATTATAGTCTTTAACAAACTCAGTTATGGTATTGTAATTATAAGGGTTACACATTCCTTTACATCCTTTAGTTTCTATATTAAATAAATTTTCATTATCTCTAATACAGGAAGGCCCCGCTTTACGGCGTTTCACTTTACGGCGTTCCGCTAATACGGACATTTCAAATTATGACCAAAACTCACTATACGGCTCCCCCCACCTGACTTTCTAATACGGTCACCGTGCCCCACCCTGTTTGTTTACATTCTCCATGAGCTCAGTAAGCACTAAGTCTCTCCATTTTGTCTGGAAACTCCAAAATTTCAAATGTTTTTAAAAGTTATTTCATATTTTATATATACTCTGATAATTATACTTATGTATACCTGTACCTAAATAAACTTACATACATCGAGTCATTTAAATGTCGTATATTACGTTAATATACACATTTTCATTAATCCATCCATGATATTTTTTTCAAAATTATATAAATAAACACGATGCATAACATATAAATAAGACAAATACACCCCACAGTAGAATAAATAAACATAAATGTGAGATGTGAGCAGACGACTTCCACAAGTGACGCCATAATAACAATACTCACCGAGTCTCATTAAATGTCGTATATTACGGTAATATACACATTTTCATTAATCCATCCATGATATTTTTTTCAAAATTATATAATAAACACGATGCATAACATATAAATAAGATAAATACACCCCACAGTAGAATAAATAAACATAAATGTTGAGATGTGAGCAGACGACTTCCACAAGTGACGCCATAATAACAATAGTCACCGAGTCTCATTAAATGTCGTATATTACGGTAATATACACATTTTCATTAATCCATCCATGATATTTTTTTCAAAATTATATAATAAACACGATGCATAACATATAAATAAGATAAATACACCCCACAGTAGAATAAATAAACATAAATATGAGATGTGAGCATGTATTGTAATAGCCTGGCTATTACAATACATACCACACTTGATTTCTTACAATATTTTAAGGTAAGTAATGAGTGCACTATGTGTGTATTGTACTTTTTTATTGTTTTTTGATGCCTGGTTCTATTGCTAACATAATATATGTTAGTGTAAACTTGTTATCTAGTGTTTGTATGCATTTGTAAGTGGAAAAAAAGGGTGTTCCACTTTACGGCGGTTTCCGCTTTATGGCGGTAGCCTGGAACCTAACCCGCCGTATAAGTGGGGCCTTCCTGTAATTGAAAAATCAAACATACAGTCCCAACTAATATTATATAAGGGATGATCATCTTCTGGTAAAATTATAGTATTATTATTTAATAAATATTTATCTGGTAACGAGTCATATAAAGAATCCTTATAACAATATCTACTTACATATTTTCCTCTTTTTAATTCTTTAGTTTCTTTGTCAAACCAATATTGAAAACACCCCACATTTGCAATATTATAATGTTTTAAATAATTTAAAAAATTATCATTGTTTAAATTCATTATTTCATAAACAATTTTATTCTTAAAATATTTGCTATTATTACTTAAATTTTTCATTTTAATAAAAAGTTCATTTAATTCATCATTGTCTTTAATAGATAGACAAAATTCATAAAAATGAATTTCATCTTTAAATCCCAATTCATTAGTAAATTCATGATATTTGTAGTACAGATATTTTTCACGCATATGATTTTGAAATATATAAAAATCCTTTTCTCGTTGTAAATATTTTTTACATATATCATCACCACATATAACAGAATAAATTAAATTAGTAAATTCCTCATAATTAACTGTTCTAAATAAATAATTCTGTAATCTACGCCAAAAAACCATTTTACTGTATGATCCTAATTTTTCTATTAAATTTTCAATAAAAGTTCTATGTGATATATTTATTATTTTATTATTATCACACCGGCCGATTCCCACCAAGGCAGGGTGGCCCGAAAAAGAAAAACTTTCACCATCATTCACTCCATCACTGTCTTGCCAGAAGGGTGCTTTACACTACAGTTTTTAAACTGCAACATTAACACCCCTCCTTCAGAGTGCAGGCACTGTACTTCCCATCTCCAGGACTCAAGTCCGGCCTGCCGGTTTCCCTGAATCCCTTCATAAATGTTACTTTGCTCACACTCCAACAGCACGTCAAGTATTAAAAACCATTTGTCTCCATTCACTCCTATCAAACACGCTCACGGCATGCCTGCTGGAAGTCCAAGCCCCTCGCACACAAAACCTCCTTTACCCCCTCCCTCCAACCCTTCCTAGGCCGACCCCTACCCCGCCTTCCTTCCACTACAGACTGATACACTCTTGAAGTCATTCTGTTTCGCTCCATTCTCTCTACATGTCCGAACCACCTCAACAACCCTTCCTCAGCCCTCTGGACAACAGTTTTGGTAATCCCGCACCTCCTCCTAACTTCCAAACTACGAATTCTCTGCATTATAATCACACCACACATTGCCCTCAGACATGACATCTCCACTGCCTCCAGCCTCTCCTCGCTGCAACATTCATCACCCACGCTTCACACCCATATAAGAGCGTTGGTAAAAATATACTCTCATACATTCCCCTCTTTGCCTCCAAGGACAAAGTTCTTTGTCTCCACAGACTCCTAATTGCACCACTCACTCTTTTTCCCTCATCAATTCTATGATTCACCTCATCTTTCATAGACCATCCGCTGACACGTCCACTCCCAAATATCTGAATACGTTCACCTCCTCCATACTCTCTCCCTCCAATCTGATATTCAATCTTTCATCACCTAATCTTTTTGTTATCCTCATAACCTTACTCTTTCCTGTATTCACCTTTAATTTTCTTCTTTTGCACACCCTACCAAATTCATCCACCAATCTCTGCAACTTCTCTTCAGAATCTCCCAAGAGCACAGTGTCATCAGCAAAGAGCAGCTGTGACAACTCCCACTTTGTGTGTGATTCTTTATCTTTTAACTCCACGCCTCTTGCGAAGACCCTCGCATTTACTTCTCTTACAACCCCATCTATAAATATATTAAACAACCACGGTTGACATCACACAGTCCTTGTGTCTTAAGGCCTACTTTTACTGGGAAAAAAATTTCCCTCTTTCCCTACAAACTCTAACTTGACCTCACTATCCTCGTAAAAACTCTTCACTGCTTTCAGTAACCTACCTCCTACATCATACACTTGCAACAGTCTCACCATTGCCCCCCTATCCTCCCTGTCATACCCTTTTCCAAATCCATAAATGCCACAAAGACCTCTTTAGCCTTATCCAAATACGTCACTTATATGTTTCACTGTAAACACCTTGGGCCACACACCCCTACTTTCCTAAAGCCTGCCTTGTTCATCTGCTATCCTATTCCTCCGTCTTACTCTTAATTCTTTCAATTATAACTCTACCTACCTTCATAATATTCAAATTGTTCTATTACAGATTGCAAGCTAATATCAATAAAGGTTTACTAATGTTGATGACATTTTTTTTTCTATTTTTATAATAAGAACTTTTTTCTCCCTAATAATATTTTTTATTAAAAAAACTAAATAATATTTTGTTATATTTCATTAATTAAACTAAGTATTAAATTCACCTTTAATATATTTATTGTTAAGGATTGTAAAGCGATTATAAAAAAAGTTTTATTCTTACTAAAAATAATGGAATATATTTAGTATAATAACTACTATAGTAATACTAATTATTTATAATTACAAGTATATATTCTTATAGTAATTAATAGATCAATATGGAATTAAGTAAAAATTGGTTTTTAATGCTATAAATAAATTAAGAAAATAGAATATTTAATCCATCAATTAAAGATCTTAATTTATTACTAAATAATGAAAAATTTTTAAAAGAAAAATAAATTTAAAAAAATAATAATTCATTTTGATTTATATATTGTTTAATTAAAAAAAAAGTAGTAATAATTAATGAAAAATTATAAAAATATTTTAATTGGAAAATTTAAAAGTAAACTTGAATTATTATATTTATAAATCATTATTAAACAATTGAAAAAAAAATTTCACCAATTCCTCATATAGAAAATAAATTAAGAGGACTAATAAAAGATAATAAACATATGAAATGATTATATATACCTTTGATTCAATTGGGTATTTAATTACAAGGTCCTTTACATTATAGTGATATTAATCAAATTTATAGAGATTTAAAAAAAAAATAATTATTAAAAAATATTGGTAATTACATTAATGTATATAGATATAAAAGATAAAACACATTGTTTATGTAAATTGTAATTATTTTTATCATCAACAAAGCATTAAAATAAAAAAAAATAAATAAAATATTTATAAAAAATGATTAGAAAACTTCAAAAGATAAAAATAAAAATAGTAAAAAAATGTAGATATTGTCATCGGTCAGCGAATTTTGCGATGCCATGGCAAATAAAAAAACTAATTCTAATTTTACGTTTAATCCCAGTCCAAAAATATTTGGGTTCAAGTGCATTGGTGAAGTAAGTTCTAGTAAAAATTTCCTACATTAGATTATTAAATCCACGTTACCTCAAAATATACAAACATTTAAAAATCTTTATCCTTGTCTGCGTCTTATATATTTTCTCAAACTGACACCCATTGACTAATGGACTCGTAAAAAAATAATCGAAAAATGTGATTTTTCTTACGAGAATATAGAAAAATAATTTCTTTAAATTCTATTATAACCAAAAACATTTCTCAGAATATTTTCGTATTTTTCAGATCTAAGCTTATTTATAATGTATTCATTATCCACAAGGAGAAAAACTTCCTTTTAGAGAACAATTTAAATTCCCCCATTAAGGTCCTAATAAGTTCAAGAGAAAATGATTTTTCACAAAATCAATAAAACTATTTTATGAAATTAAATATTAAAATCCACAAGATGTGGATATTACTTAACACAAAATTAATATTTTTAATTATTAATAATTTATATAATGAAAAACTTATTTTTCTTAACAAACTTATCACAACTAATTAAATTACAACTTGAAATACTACTACAATTTTGGAGGAACATATAGATATTAGTCCATGGGAAAAAATTTTTGTATTTGTTTCAAATGATGAAAAAAATTAAATTAAATCTTGATTATGGAGGACTTATCTTCACAATCATCAGTAAATTCAATAGAACAAATGCCTATTTATAATTATGATTGTACATGATATATTTTCAGGTTTTAAAGTGATTTGAGAAAAAAAGAAAGAAATCCTGATATATTTAAATTCTATCATGCAAAAAATATTTTTCCCTATTATCCAATTAATAATAATTACAGTTTTTTGATAATAAATAATAATAATTATATATAATACTGTAATTCCCGCTATATATGGAATTCGATCAGGTGTCAGCATGTGTCTTACATTACTTTTAGGAAAAGAAGAAATGGAAATAATAAAAAAAATGAAAAAGAAATATTTAATTACCTAATTTATTCATATGATTAAAACTCATCTCTACAAGGGGGGGGGGGGGAGCACGTCATTAGAACATTTAATGAAAGGTTGAAATTACAAAAAATATATAGAATTCTAACAAATCTAGCCTAAAATTATTGATCAATTAACATTAGACACATGCAACGACGACAACTTCATCAACAACAATTCATTGAAATTAGCAATTTCTAGATCATTATATTAGAACCTCTTTAAAATATATTTACTCATCATTTGAAATTTATACTTCTCTACTAAACAATTTTAAAATTTTATGAAAAAGTAAAATTTTTGGAGAAATAAATAATAATAATAATAATAATAATAATAATAATAATAATAATAATAATAATAATATTGCTTTTTGTTTTAATTGTGGAAAACAAATCTTCATTACATATGATTTGCAAATTTTACCAACTTTAAGTCGATTTGCAGATAATTAATAGAAACACATCCTTTTTGTCAAGATGTAATAATTAAATTTAAAAAGATAAAAAAAAATGACTGCTATATATATAGTAACAACGCTATTTCCAGTATCAGTTTAACTTAAGCAGAGACGAATAAACATTAACAATATATTCTTCCCTCCAACACCTTGTTTAAATGTTGATGGCTTTGACTTATAAAATACACAAAGATTTAATAATGTTCATTCATTTCTTGTACTTATCATGGGGGAAAATAAAAAAAAACAAAAGGGATTCCATTAGCTATTCCATTTACAACATCCATTATTTGGGTTTATTGAAAAAACTCTTTATTATCCTCCTGTTAATCCCATTAAATTGCAACAATTACTGAGTGTTACTTCGTATATAATTTTTAAAATGTCTCCTACAGCTATAAGGCAATCATCATCACCATCAACTTCTCTTCTCACTACAAAGTGTGTACAATATATGTTAAAATCTGTATTAGGAAATTCTCTTCCTCAATTAATACCTTTATTCTTAAAACTTATTAATCAAATTCCATATATTTTAATAGATTTATCTAAAACTAATACTTTTAACAACAATATATATAATTTAAATGAATATACAATAGAACGTAATATAAAATATTCTCAAATTTTATTTTCACCATATAACCTATTTAAATCTTTTGATTTTCAGATTATCAATGATAATGAAATCAGATCCAACGGATAAAGTTATGACAGCTAATGCAAGAAAAATGTTGATAATGTTAGTAAGAATTCATGGAGAAACGGAAGAAGATGGAGGACCTATACATAGAGTCAATTGTATTAGTAATATATGGGATCCACCAGTTAAACTTCCATTGAAGAGAAATATCTATATGGAAGTTTGCAAAGCCTTTATGCATGATCTATTTAATAATCATGAGATTCTTCGAAAACTTAATATTTTGTCCTATAATAATAAAGGAGAATATATATATTGTGAACCTAAAATTATTAGTGATAATTATTGTTCAGGATCAAATTTAAAAATTCGGAGATCTTGGAAAGAATTAAAAGTTGGATCTGTGACTAATAATTTGAATGAATGTCAAATTATTCATTGTAATTTGGATGAATTTCATGCTGCTAATATATTTTATATGAATTTTTATAGGAAAATGTTTGTTTATTAAATATGAAGGAAAAATAATATATATAAAACTTTTTCTATTAAAAAATGGCAGAACTTACTGAATTTGCTAAAGAAATTGAAGAAAATTTTGGAGGTTTAATGAGAAGTGTTGAGACTGTTGAATCGGTTACTCAAAATTTTAAGGAATTTGAAATACCATTTGGATGAAACATTTTCAATGATTCTTATATAAATTTAATTAAAAAAAGATTAAATTCAATTACTAATCCAACTGAATATAAAAAAATTATAAAAGATATGCTGCATGGTGATGAAACTGAATTTTTAAATTTGGGAAGAAGGCGAAGAAGCAAAATTGTTAACCAAAAAAAAGTAATTGAATTTAATGAACATTTTAAAACAAAATATCCTTATCGAGCATTTCGAAAATTTGTAAATGATGTTGATAATTTAGCCCAAGATCTGGGATTTAAAAATGAATCGGATTTTAGAGAATTTATAGAGAGTAACCCTTCCAAAGATAATTTAAAATTAAAACATATTTTTAATAAAATAAAAACATGGACACTTAACAACAAAAGCCCAATTTTTAAAGGGTTAATAGCATTAGGTTTAGGAGCAGGATTTATAAATATTCTTAAAAAGTATAATAAAATGAATTCTGGATGTTTTAGATATTCTTTTAATAATGATGGATCATTATTATTAGAACGAGGAGTTTATATTAATCGTTTTTGTGAACAAAAAATGACAGAAAATTATTATTATTCTAGTACTAACCCAATAACAATACTTGCTGAATATACTCATCCTTTATTTAATATTTCTATATGGAATTGTCAATCACTACCATTATCTCATTTAAAAAAAACTTTGTAAAGGGCATCATGATACTGATAATATATTAAATCAAGGATGTAATGGTATTTGTAATCCTTACAATTACAGTATGTTATTACCTTATATAAAAGAAAAAGAAAAAGAAGAATCTACAATTAATTTAGATTTCATAAATAAAGATAAAAAATATATATACAGATGTGAAAAGGGTACAATTTTAAGAAATTTGGCTCAAATGACTGGAGATGGTATTTATCAAGTTTTTGATGGTATCAGTCATTCAGCTTTGGGACACTTTATGTTTCGTATGTTTTCTAAAGTATGGTGGATATTTTTAATAGGGTTAATTGTACTAATTATATCAGTAATTATTATTAGAATTATTTAGTAAATTATTATTATTCTTTTTCTTCTTCTTCTTTATTATTTGTATTATAATTAAATGATTTTCCCCTTTTAACATAATTTTTTTTTTTCTTTTTTTTATTGCATGAATTAAAAAAATTATAATTTTGTAATTGAAAATAGTACAGGACGTTACGTTCTTTAAAACTATGTTAAAGGGATGATATATAATAAGTAATGTATTTTGTTTAAAAAATTCCCCAGTATGATGTGAGTTTAATGAAAACCTTTCCCCTTTTACTATAAAAATACATTTTAAATTCTGATAAATAATTTGGCATTTTTTATAAGTGTTTAAAATTTTTTAAATTTTTTTTTCTGATTTTTGGTATATATATGTGTTGAGAGAGCTTATTAATTTTAAAAATCTTTCCCATTTTTTTTAATTTTTTTGTCTTTTGATCGGTTTACTATGTATTTATTCATTATTTTAAATGTCAAGAGAAGGGGGGGAAATTTTGGATCTTTTCTGAGATACAAAATTTTATATATAGAGGATTTTTTAAATAATTATTAAAAATAAAAATGAAAAACAATATATTTAAAATTTTTTATTAATAAAGGAAAGGGAAAAAAATAAATATAAATTTCAAAAATCACGTAAAATTTTAAAAACTTCATTGCTTTTAAATTATAATTATTTTAAGATGATTTAGTTTTCAAACAAAATGTATGGAAATTTTAGCTATGAACTTATGGAGAAAAAGAAGTATGTCCCAAAATTGGGAATCGAAATTTTATTGTCCATATCATGAAAAAAAAGGAAAACCAAACCTTCTGTGCATTTAAATATAAAAAAACATTTATTCATTGTTTTTCCAAATATTTAATAAAAATGTTTCTTGACAAATTTTAAAAAAATTTCTTTTGTCAAAAAAAAGGAATAAAAAAAATGTTTAAATTATTTTGGTAATTTTGATCCTTTTATTATTTAATATTTTTTATTTTTAATATTTTAAATTATTAATTTGATCGTTTTAAAGGTTAAAAAAATATTTCGTTTTTAAAAAAAAATAAAAAGGGAATTTTAAAAAGCAGAAAATATAGTAAAACAATGAAAGACATGAATTCATAGATCTTAGGGATGGTTAATTAAAAAAAATTTGATTTGATGAAGAGAAAACTACTTTTTAAAATTTTGCAAAGGAATTTATTAAAATTCCCTGAACTTCGAGAAAATAATCTTATTTTTGTGAATTGAGGCAAAAATTGGGGTAGATATTTAAAAAAATTATGATTCCCATAGTAATTTTAGAAAATTTTATCATAAAAATATTCTAATTGGGGGTTTTTTAATTGTTTAGGGAAAGGGAAACCTGAAGATAAGTTTTGTGACCCTGTTAGGGTTATCTTCAATTTTTTTGAAGAAATTGGTTTTGTAAATCTTTTTACCAGGTATTTATAATGCACTAAAAAAAACATTAAAAGTTGTAAACCCTGGGGAAAATTGATAAAAAAAATAAAAGAAAAAAAAATAATAGTGAAATTAAAAAAAGAAAAGAAGAAAAGAAGAAGAAGAAAAAAAAGAAGTAGCCCTTCCAAAATGAAACTCAAGTTTTTTTTTATTGAGTCAAAACGTTTTATAGTCAGTGTCCCCCCGGGGTATTAGAAAAATTAGCAATTTCCAATCAACTTTTTTTCAGACCCCTGTTTTAGTTTATTTTCGCCCAAATTGCCAAAGAAGCTGCTGCAGGTTACAGTTTAGTGAAAATGGTAATTTTTTTTGTAATTGTATCCAATGTATTACGATATAATGAGATATTTTATTCCCTGTACTGCATGTCTGACCTTTTTTTGATAAAAAAAAAACAAGAAATAATTGTCTGGGAAAATTGGAAAATAATAATACTCTTTTTTCTATTATTCATGAAGTGGTTTTTCCTTGTTTTAATCCCGAAAGATAAAACACGAGGTTGTTTTAAAATTTAATAAAAACAAAAAATTTTCCAAAATTTGTGTTCTTAAACGAAAAAGAATTTTTTTTTTTAATTTATATGGCCCAAATGAAATTAAGAAAATTTTTTTTTATGATTCTTTATATACTGCTTTAAAATTATTTGAGTTAATTTCAAAAAATTTTTTTTAATATGATAACAGTATTGAAATACCCCTCCTATTTTGGAAAAAAGAAATTTTCACTTTTTTTCACCAGTTTACCAAGGAACTTTGTATTGTTTGGAGGTAGTGGGGGTAATTATAAATATGAAGAAGAAAAAATGATGTATTATGAAGAAAAACAATGGATATTTGTTAAAAAATTCTTTAAAAGTTGGGAAAAAATTTTATTTAGATTTTTAATTAAATATCATTAGTTTTTCTGAAAAAAATAAATTATTGTACCATACCTTAAATAAATTCATATAAAATTTACCCTTAATTTTTTTTTTAATTCTTAGAGAATTTCTTGGAGCCTGTTCCCAGAAAGAATTTTAGAAGATTGGGTATCAGAATTTTTGTAAATTTCACATAAAATTTAGAGAAATAGACAAAATATTTAAAACATAATGGAAAATTTTACTAATTTTTTGAAGAATACAAAAAATAAATGTTTTGTAAAATGATTTCAGAAAAGAAAATTTTAAAAAATATATGATGAAGTAATTCTATAACAAAAAATGTTTTTACAATAATATTTGGAAGAGATAAAATTGATAAAGTTTTTTTTTTTATTTACAGAATTTTAAAAAAAAAGTATTGTTCATTTATTAAATAAAAATTTTAAATAAAATATGTAAAAAATGATTTGGTTTATTATTAAAGGGGTCTATTATGATTACATCTACAAATCCCCCTTTTTTCATTTTTTTTAATTTGGAAATGAACTTAAAAAATTAAATTTGTAAAAAAATAATAGTTTTGCGCTTAATTGGTTATTTTTTTTATTTTGTATACATAACGATGAATTGTTTTAGTATGAAAGATGAAAAAAACTTTCCTATGTAATTTAACTTATTGAATTTAATATATTTATAATAAAATCTTATTTTAAAAGATAAAATTTAATTAAATAATAGAGAAATTATAAAAAATATAAATTTTTTAGTGTATTTGGTAAAAAATTCTTATTATTTTAAACTAAAAGATTATCTTTTTTTTTTAATATTTAATTAAAAAAACAGTTTTTTAAAATTGATTACAAATATCAAATGTTAGATTTCAAATATTTTTGGTAAAGGGGTTATTAAAAAGTATATAATAAAAATTTTGATAGAAAATTGAATTCATAGATTATGAGTTTTAAAATAATACCTCTGTTTTTTTTTGAATTATGAAAAATTACAAAAACAATCTGAAATTTTTTATCAATGTTTTTAAAATATGTAGTTAATTATTATTTGTTTTCAAAAATTTTGAAATTTCCTGTATTGTTGTTATTTTTCTAAAAATAATAATAATAATAATGATAATGATGATGATGATATATGATGAGATAGTACATTTATCATGTTTAAATGAAAATGATAATTTTGATTTAAAGCTAGATGAAAAATTTTAAAGAAAGATTATTATTTTTATGTAATAAAAATGATATTATGATTTGAAAAGTTTTATAATAATAAAAATTAATATTGTTAATTATTCTATTTTAACATATAGTCTTAATAAATTTATAAAAATTATAATTGGCAACTATTTTTGTCTACCATATATATATGTCGTGCCGAATAGGCAAAAATTTGCGATTTTGGGCTTAAATAGCAACGTTCATCTTGCTATATAGGACAAGTGAAAATTTGTGTATGCAATAATTTCGCCAAAATCATTCTGAACCTAATGAAAAAAAATATATTTCACTGTGTTTGCTTAGTATTAAATTACTGTAAACAAATCTAAAATATATTTAGTTGGGTTAGACTAAAATATACTGTTCTTGTTATAATAAGGTTAGGTAAGTTTTCTAAGATTTTTTTGGTGCAAATTAAAAATTTTTACATTAACATTAATGAAAAAAATATATCTTCAAACATATAAGAGAAAATTTCGAAAAAGACTTCTTTTTAAATGAGTTTTTGCTAATTGACCAGTTTTACATATTCTGCACGACATATATATATATATAACGATAATACTACTGATAAGTTATTCTTTTTACTTTTCTATAATTTCAGAAAGAAGATGAATATATAGCCATTTCCTACTTTAAAATCAATTACAGATCCCATATCAAAATTAAATAAAATAAATTGTATTTTAAGTGAAATATGCTTGGAAGTTGATAAAAATACTTATCAATATATTAATTATGACTGTAGATATATTCATGAAATTATTAATAGAATATCAAAAAAAATTCAAGAAAAATCAGTGAAATTACTAGAACATAAACCTACAGAAATGAAGAAGATACCACCGACTATTCTTTATAAAAAATCTAATAGAATATCAATTCAAGAAAGATCAACAGTGAAATTAAAAGAACATAAATCTATAATTTTGAAACAGGAAATGAAAAAAAAGATACTACCTATAATTTTGAAACAGGAAATGAAAAAAAAGATACAACCTATAATTTTGAAACAGGAAATGAAAATATATCACCACCTATTCTCTACAAACCTACAGAAATTAAGAAGATACCACCATCTGTTCTTTATAAAAAGGATAATAGAATATCAATTCAAGAAAAATCAACAGTAAAATTACTAGAACAACATAAGCCTACAGAAATAAAGAAGATACCATCACGTGTTCTTTATAAAAAGGATAATAGAATATCAATTAAAGACAGATCAACAGCAAAATTACTAGAACAACAAAAGCCTACAGAAATAAAGGAGATACCATCACGTGTTCTTTATAAAAAGGATAATAGAATATCAATTCAAGAAAAATCAACAGTAAAATTACTAGAACAAAAGCCTACAGAAATAAAGAAGATACCACCACCTGTTCTCTATAAAAAAGGTAATAGAATATCAATTCAAGAAAAATCAACAGTGAAATTAATAAAACATAAAAATATAACTTTAAAAAAAGAAATGAAAATGATACCACCTGTTCTTTATAAAAAAGGGAAGAGTATTTTTGAAAAAGAAAAAGTAAATCAACATTATGAAACTGAAACTGAATTAGAAAACATTTTTATTTTACAAGAAAGAAAAATAAAAATTGCATGTTCATTTACTAAAGTCAATTATTTTATTTTCAAATTACTCAATTAAAATTTCAATATTTTCTGCATAGTAAATGGTATTAATATTAGTTTTTGCCAAATGTATCATTTTAGTTTATATATTGAATGTAAATTTATTTATGTTAATCTTAATGTAATAAAAAATATTATTTGCAAAATAATAAAAATGAAGGTTTAATAATGGAATTTGTGCCTGAAAATTTTAAGTGGATACAAAATGAAAAAGAAGAAAATATTAAATTAGAAATAATGTTCAATCTTAAAAAAATACATTATATAATTGAAAAATTGTTTGAAGAAGTATGTTATCATATGTCAAATAATGTAGCCATTCCAGTTAATAAATGTATTGATGATATTAACAGAACTTTGGAGTATATTGATACTATAATTAATGTACCACTTATAGAAATGAAAAGTATTTAATTGTTATAAATGTTTTAAAAAAAGAGCTATTTTTATTTTTTTTTGTAAAAAAAAAACAGTAGTTATTCTGAAAAAAGAAGAAAATATCTTGTACAATATCAGTTAAAAATATTAAATAACATTAAATGTATAGACATAAAAAATTATAATATTATAAAAACATGCAAGAAAACCTATTATTGATTCTAATATTACATATGATTTTTCAAAAGTAAATATAGATCATAAAACAATGAAAATAACAGAGAAAAATATCAATAATACCGATTATACCGATTATACCGATAATACCGATAATACAGATGATACTGATAATGACAATTATAACGATGATATTCTTAACAGACCTAGTACTAGTAGTAGTGGGAAAATAAGAGATATAATTAATACTGATGATGATAATGAAAATGGTAATAAAAAAAATCAAATAAAAGAAAAAAAAAATACTACAAGAATTAGAAAAAGAAAACATTTAAATTCTTCTTCTGATGATGATGATAATAATGATGATGATAATAATGTTCATAATTTTAAATGTTTTGAAATAAAACGATATTAATTTTTTTAAATAATTATTTACATATACATTTTTTATACTATAAAAATAATATAAAATGAGTGTTGTTAATCAAACTTCATCTCTATCTCTATCTCCACCTCCTGGTCATAGTGCTAGTGGTGCTAGTGGTGCTAGTGGTGCTAGTGGTGCTAGTGGTGCTAGTGGTGGTAGTGCTAGTGGTGCTAGTGCTAGTGGTGGTGGTGCTATTGCTAGTGGTGGTGCTAGTGCTAGTGGTGGTGCTAGTGGTGCTAGTGCTAGTGCTAGTGCTAGTGGAACTCTTCTTTCTGCTGCTGCTACTGGTGGATCTCTTGGAACTAATTCTGGAACTGGAAATTTTACTGTAGGGGGACAACAAGTCAAACCACAAGTTATCATCGATCCTAAAATTAATAATGAAATAAGTAATTTTATTTCTGGACTCTTAAAACAATATGGAGTTGATCCTTTATATCAGAAAGAATATTTAAAAGGTATAGTTAATTGTATAAGTAAACTTGGTTCTTCCAAATGTGTTTGTATTCATGCTATATTTAAAGATGTACAAAATGATAATAATTTGAAACAAATTGAGAAAGCTTATAAAATATCATTAAGTAAAGATGCATTATATACTTTTAAAATTTTCTCAGCAGTTTGTGAACCTTGCAAATATTTTAAATTTGGTATATCAAGTATAAATAAAATTAAAGAATTTCCAGATCGAACATGCATTAATAATGATGGGGTTGTTACTTCATCTTATAATTTAGGAGAGTTTTTTATTGCTTTCCCATCATATGATATAAGTTATACTGCATATCCTAATATGAAAAATGGTCCTCGAATATCATTTAAACCTGGTAATATAATTATACCGGATCCCAAAATTTTCTTACAAATTCTTGCTTTACCTCCAAGTACTTGGGAAAAGGGAACTAAAATTATTTGGATAAATTCAGAGGAAACAATTGACGATGATAATAAAATGAGTCAATTTAAAATTTTGTATAATAAATTTCCTGATGTATTAGAAAATGGATATTATACATGGGAAAATAATACAACTGTAAAATGGGATCCTAAAGATGGTATATTGAAAATAAATGATAGCTTTATATTTAAAAAGGCTACACAGGGAGAAAAGCCAGATAAAATTGTTGCTAAAATTTTCGATTTTAATTCTAACATTGTAACATATTATGCACAGTTACTTGTATCCCAAAAAAATTTACAATCAAACTACAATAATTCTAATTTTAATGATGAAATTGATAAAATATTAAAATATGGTAGTGGTTCATATCTTATTAATACAATTTTTTTCAATCAAGAGCCATTATCTTCACACCGAACTCACGATTTTCTCGCTTTAGCTCTGGCTATGACAAAAGATACTGACGATCTTAAAAAATTACCACCACTAAATGGAAAATGTATTTCTACATTTTCTAATATTTTAGTTATAAATAACAATGGGAATGCAATTTTTACAATTGATGTAAATCCTACAGCTCCATCTACATGTACTAAAATTAAAAGAGCACTGCAAAATCCTAATTTTCCTTCCTCTAAAAGATACGTTAATACTGCACATCCAATGCATCCTAATCTTAATCGTATTCCACCTGTTCCTACTAAACCATCTTCAGCTACATTTGATTTAGAATTTCAACCACCTCCAATAGATATTACACAAAAACATATAGTAGATTCACAGTCTTATCGGAAAATGATTGATAATAAAGAAACTAATTTAAAGAAATATTTTCATGAATTTAAAGATGATATCAATGAAGATGTAATTAATAAACATAATATTGAATATTCTCTCATAGAAATTGCAACAGGAATGTATCCTAGTAATATTATTAACATTGATTATACTAATACACAAAAATCCAATGAAATTGATATTTTCAATAATGATCCAACTGAAAATTCAAATATAATTGAAAGTTCAAGAGCTAATATAGTATTTGTACACAATATAGGATTTATTACTATAGATAAATTATGTTCTCATGAAATGTTAATTCTTAAAAATACTAGTGTCTTATTACAAAATATAATGTACCGTGGAACTAATATGGATTTTATTGAAATTCCTAAACCTAATACACAGCATCAAAGTTCATTGTTCAATCATTATATTGAGCCAAGAAACCCTGATCAATTTTTTAAATTAATTGAAAATCGATATTCTGAAGGAAATACAAATAATGCAAATCTTCAATAAATGCAACCTCCAGAATCTTATGCCCCAATGTATCCAGAACAGGATTTATGTAATCACATGTCATTTTCACAGTATGTTCAGCGTCATGGAAATAAAGATGCAAAATGTATATGGTAAACTAATAAATATTTAAAAAAAATAATCTGATAATTATTCAGAAGTTTTAATACAAAAATAAAAAGTTTTCTTGAAATTTTCCATACCGCTAATTATATAATGCAATTTACTATTCAATGTCATTTTATAACTATAAAGTTCATTTTCAAATTCAAATAATCTTGTAAGTATATGCTTTATGGCTATAATATTATAATAAGTAGTTTGAGTCATTATTAATGTAGGTTTTTTTAAATTATTTTCATTAATGATTTCTTGAAAATTTGATATTTCTTCTTTTTCTTTTTAATATTTGATAGAAATTGGAGAATTTTGTTTTAAATAAAAAAAATTTCATTTTTCTGTGAATGCGAAAAATTTTTAATGTTTTAAAAAACCCCTGATTGTTTTTTTATTTTTTTAAATTTCAAAATAACAGTAAAAAAATTTTTAAATTTGTTTATAAAATATATTAATTTTAAAATTGATTAATTGAAAATTTTTTTAATTTTAAAGATAATTTTTATATAATTCAACACCCTTTTTTTTTTATTTTTTAAAATATTTAAAGAAAAAAATTTTTTTTTGCTTTAAAAAATTTAAAAAAAAGTTAACACAATGCAAATTTTTGTGAAAACTTAACAGGAAAAATTTAAAAATGTTGAAGAGAATATAATCCATTGAAAAATTAAAACAAAAATTAAGATAAAGGGGCTTTTCCACTTATCAAACGGTTAATTTTTTGCTGGAAAACAACTTGAAAATATAAGAGTTGAATGTTTTAAAAATTTTTCAAAAAAAAATCAACATTTCATTTGTTTTGGTTTAAGAGGAGGATATTATATATATATATTTTATATTATAATATATTATATATTATATATTATTTTTATATATATATATATTTATATATATATATAAAATTTTATAATAAATGTAAAAAATAATAATTTTTATGTGTTTTTTTTTTTTTTTTTCTTGTTACAAATTAAAATAGCTTTTTCTTTTTCACAAAATTTTAAGTTTGTTTGATTTTTATAAAAATAAATATAAATCTTGTTTTTTATTATTAATCCTTTGAATATAATTTAAAATCATGTTTTTTCTAATATACCATATTCTTTAGTAAAATCATTAAAAAATTTCAAAGAATTATTAGTTTTTTAAAGAGTAATTTTGTGACACATATACAGTTTTATAAATATTTTTTTTTGATAACACTGTAATTAGTATTAAATATCTTTAGGTAATTTTAGGCCCAGTTTCTTAATGGTTTAATTTTATACTTTAAAAGTCTTTTTAATTGTTTTGTTGTTGCTGCAATTTCAAAGATTTTCGTATTTTTTAAACCCAAATTATTATTAGTTTTTTTCAATGAAATTTTTTAAAACATTTTAAGTAAGTGTGGCCCCTAAAACCCAAAATATATTATTTATTTTAAAACATTATATAGGTCTATTTTAAATGTTTTTTTTTTATATTTAATTTCCTTTTTAAAAATTTAGTTGCAAAATAATAATTTTTTTAAATTTTTTGAAATTTCTTTTGAATCATTGAAAAAACCCATTATAAATAAAATGGTTTAAAATAATCAATTTTTTCCTTAAAAATATTTAGAATGATCTGTATCAAATTGTATAGGAAAATTAACCCCCATTTTAAATGTTCCCAAAATGAAATCCTGACATATAAAATTTTTTTTAAATTTTAAAATCATTATCATCTAATTTTAATTTGAAATTAAATTTAAAATCTTTAAAAATTTATCCCTTTTTATTTTTTTTTAATATAGTTAAAGTTCATTAAATGTCTTATGGCATCTTTTGAGATTTATAATATATTACAAATAAAAGAATCAATTTTTTACCTTTTTTTAGGTATTTTAATATTGATGGTGTTTTAAACATGAAAACTTAGGGTAATTTTAAAAGATTGGTTTTTTTATTATCTTTTTTTAAAAATTCCCGTTTTATTGTAGTCATTTTTTTTATTATTAAAAGTTTTTAAAAAATATGTAATTTTTATTTTAATTTAAAAAAAAAGGAAATTTTGAATTTTTTTAAAAAACAGTTAAATTTTTCTTTGAAAAGATCTATTAAAATTTTATTTTAATTTTAAAATTTAATTTCAAATGAACTATTAATTTAAAAATAAAAAATTTTCCGGGTTTTTAAAAACAAGCCTTTAAAATTTAATTTAGCACGTTTAATTTATTTATTCCCATTTAATTCTGAAAAAAAGTTAACTATATAATTATGAAAATATAATTCATGTGAAAAACCAAATTGCATTATTTAAAATATATTTTTTAGTGCTTTACTCAAACCAAAAAAATAGATAAAAATTTTAAATTTTAATTTCATTATTAAATTTGTTAAAATTATGTTTGATGAAATTTTAAAAACAAAATCTAAAAGAGCAAAAAAAATTTTAATGTAGGGATTCTGAATAATTTAAAAAAACATTTTTAAATTAATTATGGTTCACATTTTAAAAGAATGAAAATTTTATAAAAATATATTAAAAAAAAAATATTTTTTAATTAATTATTTTTTTTAATTTTGAAAATAAAGCCAAGTTTTAAATTAAAAATGGTTGTACCTATTCGAACACCTTTTTTTAAATTATAAAATAATTGATTTTAAAAAAATAAAAAATTTTCCTGTGTATTACCCAAACAGAAAAAAAAATATCCCTAAAAAAATTTTTTTAAAAAACTTCATTACGAATTGTCATTGCTTTAGATAATATTAAAAAAAATAATAAAACCAAATTTTTAAAAAAAACAAAACACTTTTTTGCTTCTTCCCTTTAAAAATTAATATTAAATCTAATTTATTATAAATGTTTTATATTTTTGAAATAAAAATTATTTTAAATATTATAAAATTAACGTTGGTGATGATAGAGTGGTTTTTATCTTCGTTTCCCCAAAAGAATTAAAAAAAAGTATAAAAAGAAAACGAAAACATTCTCATCATCATTATCAGTAAATTCCCTTTTAAGGGAAACAAGAGTAAAAAAAATAAAAAAAGAAAACAATCAAAATTACAATGGGGTTTCTTTATCAAAAATAAAAATAAAAAATAAAAAAAATAAAAGTAAAAAAAAATTTCATTTCTTTTCATTTCATCCCCAAGAAAAAAGAAAATGGGAAATGAAAACAATCATTTTTATAATATAATTTAAAAAAAAAGGGGAAAAAATAGAAAACGAAAACGCTACATTAGCATCAGCATCTCTAAAAAAAAAATTTTAAAAAAACCCAAAAAAGAATAGAGAAAAAATTACCTCTTCTACATTTAAATAAAATTCAAAAAAAGTTTTTTAAACCAAAGAAAAAGGGAAAAAATGTAAAGTTTAAAAATTAATTAATAGTAAAATTTTAAAAAAAAATTTTAATATTAACAAAAAAACAACTATGTCTGAAAAAAAAAATATTAGTTTAATGATATGAAAAATACCCCATCTTTCTTGGGGACATCCTTATCAGAAAAATAAAAGAGGTAAAATGGGGGTTTAAATGTTTTGGGGAAAAGGAAGAAAAATCTTTTTCAAAAGCGGTGTAAAGAAATTTCTTGTATTTTTAGACTTAAGTAATGTTTTCGATGTTAAAAAAAGGGAAAAAAAAAAATAATTTATAAAAATTTTTTAATAAATAGAAGAATTTTATTAAAAAAAAAAAAATGATTTATTGAAAATCACCATAGATTTTCTCGTTCCGTTCTCGTTCTGTTCCGTTCTCATTAAATTTTTCACCAATAATAAATTTAGACTTGAAACTCCACATAATTTAACGAATCAGATATTGAAGAAATAAAAAAAGCCAAATCCTTAGTTTATTGAAATCCCTTCTCTTTCTCGTTCTTGATCTGTTCACGGTCACGATCGTTCCAGTTTTAAAATCATTTAAAGTTGCCCTCTAATGAAACTTTACGTGAATTTTAATTCATCAGATAGTCTCAGGAAATAATTCACCATCACCATTACATAATGAAACTTTATTTTTTATTTAATTTTTAAAGGGACGTTTGATAAAATAAATTTAAATGAATAAGGGAAAATATAATTTAAAAAAGTTTTAAATTAATTAATTGGAACCTTAAAAAAAAAAAAAAATAAAAAAAAAAATTAAAATAATGAAATATTAAAAAAAAAATTTGAGAAAAATGTCCCTTTAAGATATAACTTAATTTTGATTTTAGTAATTTATACTGAAATTTTTCATTAAAATTAGAAAATTATTTTCTTTTAAAATGGAAAGGAAGAAAAATATGAAATTTAAAATAATTTAAGTAATTGATTTAATTTTTTATAAAATATCGACATGTCATGGTTAACTGTAATGGTTTTTTAGTATAGGGTTATTTAATCCCGTAATATCAACCAAAAAAATTCGTTATTTAAAAAAAAAGGGAATATGAAACAATACTTTTGATAGCACTGAAAATTTATTATGTCTTATAATAATCTTTTTATTTATGGTTTTTTCTCATTAATTCATTAAAATATAAAGAGAAAATTATATTATTTTTTATGAAATATATATATGTTCAAAGTTTTATCAAATGATTACAGAAAGAGAGTGACATAAATAATCTATTTACATGTAATAAAAATAAACAAATCTTTTATTTTAATTTACAAAATTGAATTTTTTTAAATTGTTTAAAAACCAAAAAACCATCAACTTTAAAAGTGGTTGTAAAAAAAGGAATGTGTGAAAAACAAAGCATTAACGCTGCATTTTGTTTAATAGAAGTTTTTATAAAAAAAATTTTAAAAATTTTTTAGAAAACTTTTTCCAGTTTAAATTTCCCCAAACCCTTTTTAAACCATATTTCCCTCACTTTTATTAAAAAAATTAGAGAAATAAATGATGTTTTTAAAAAAATCGTAAAAAAATGGTTGCATTTGGTATAGATGATTATGAAAAATTTTTTAGTGAATATAACAAGATGTTTTTTAATGTATCCCAATGGTCTTATAATTTTAAATATAAAAATAAAAAAATTAAAATTTAAAAAAAAAAAATACTTTTTTGTTTTTAAAAAAAAATTAACAATATATTTGTAAAATTTAAAGTAAAAAAAAATTAGTGACATAATTTAATTTTATATGTTACTAAACTTATTTGTTTTTTTAAAATATTTAAATGTTGAAGGAAAGGAGAAATAAAAAAAATTGTGCTGCATTTTCCCTGTTAACTAAAGTTTTAAAATCTTGAGGAGTTGGACATCAGAAAATTTCCCTTTTTATTGTGATTTTATAAGGGATTGTGATATAAAAGTTTTCATTTTTAGTACAGTTAAATAATTACTTTTTTTAAAAACCTTCTAAATTTTAAATCATTATAAGTATCCATGGTGTAATCCAATTTTGGGGTTACCTTTTACTAATTAAATATGTTTCTTCTTCTTTTCCTAAAACGTTTTTTAAACTGATCTACATATTAGGTTTTTTTTTGCATAATTATTTGTACAGTAAGTATTTTTACATATATTGTGTGGGAAAAATTTATTGTTTTTTTTTCTTATGTGTACTTTCAAAAAAAAAACAAATTTTACTGTTTAAAGAAAGGAAAGTAACATTTAAAATAAATTTAAAAAATTTTTAAAATTTTTGTATAATAAATTAAAGGTAATTCTTAAAGTTATTATATTTTAATAATATTATTTTTATTATGAAATGTTTTTTTTAAAAGTTACAGCGATTATTTGTTTTTAAATTTTTTTTTTTTTTCTATCAAAAGTATAAAATTTGAAAGTTTTTGGTAAATTCATAAATTTTTATTATTTTTTTTTTAATATGAAAACATTACTTCCTCCCAAAATCACAATATCATCCTTTATTATTTCTCTTTTGGAAAAATTAAAAAAAAAAATTATAAAATTACAAATAATTAACAAATTAAACCCAAATTTTTTAAAATCTTTTTAAACAATATGAAAAATATTTTTTTAATGGGAAATTTAAGAAGAAACTTTTAAAAAGATTAAGTTTTAAATTTTGGAAAAAAAAAAAAAAATAAAATTCAAATCAAGGAACAAAAGGTGGGATTTTGAAAATTTTTGATATAATCTTATTTATTAAAAGAAGAATTGGGACCAAAAAAATAAAAAATAGGATTGAATTCCTTTTTATAGTATGATTTTTTTTAAATCTTTAAAAATAATGTAATGCTATGCAAAATAAATTTATAAATTATTTTTTAAAAGTTATCCCGCATCTTCTTTCCTTTGCAAAAAAGTTCTAACAAAAAACTTTAAAAAAAAATGCTAATAATTAAACATAACATGGAAATTTTTTCATGGGATTTGTTTTATTTGTAATTTTAATTATTTTTGTTTGTAATTTGGCTTATATTTTATATTCTTTCTTCGAATCAAATGAAAAAATTTTTAAAAAAATATTAAAAAAAAAAAAATAAAAAATTTTAAGTCAAACACATCAAAAAAAATTTATTACCTTTTCTAGGCTTTTAAAAGAACAAAATTTTATTATTTCAAAGCAAAAATTGTAGATACAATTATGCCACAAATTTTAATTTTTTTATTGGAATAATAAATTTTTATCAGCCAAACATTTTAAACGCAATGCTATCTTGCCCTATAGGACAAAATGAAAATTTTTGTATGCAATAATTTGCCAAAATCTTTTTGAACCTAACGAAAAAAAAATATTTGATTGTGTTTGTTTTGTACTAAATTATTGTAAAGGTATTTAAAATATTTTTTAATTTGGGGTTGGCTAAAATAAATTTTCTTGTTATAAAAAGGTTAGGAAATTTTCTAAAATTCTTTTGATGCAAAATTTTAATTTTTTTTATATCAAATTAATGAAAAAAAAATATACAAGGAACTAGAAAGCAAAGAACCCAAGGAAGAAAACTATCATAGAATTTTTTGAAACAAGGTTGCTTAACACAATCCTCCCTAATAGAGCTAAATGCTTCAGATATGTTGATGATATTTTGTGTCTTAAGCGCAAAAATGTAGATATTCACCATTTCCTTGGAAAATTAAATAGCTTAGCCCATTCTATAAACTTTACTTTTGAGTTTGAAGAAAATAACTCATTGACTTTTCTAGATGTTTTAATTATAAAGGGTAATAATGAATTCAAATTTAAAATTTACAGAAAACCTACAAATAACTGTTCCTATGTCCACTATTATTTCTCGCATCAAGATAGAGTCAAACTGTCTGTTTTCTCATCAGTGTTTTTGAGACCTTTATGAATTTGTAGTCCTGAGTTCATAGATGAGGAAATATCCAAAATTTATGAAATAGGTAACGATTTAAAATACCCAAGAAATGTAATTGATAAATCTTTTAAAGTTGCTAGAAATACTTTTTACAATCCAAAAAGGGACAACCAGCCTTATTCAACTAAAAATATCTTGGTTCTCCCTTACCATGAAAACTTGGTTGATATGCCTTCTCTTCTTAAGACTTTTAATATTAAAGATGTATTCAAAAATCTTGATACAGTAAAAAAAACTTTTGATAAGGAATTCCCCCCAAAATGCTGATGGATGTGTCTATAAGATTCCTTGTAAAATTTGCGATAAAGTTTATTACGGTCAAACTGGTAAAAATCTCGAACTAAGATTAAAACAACATAAATATAGCATTAGAACTGGACAAGATTCCAATGCTCTATTTATTCATGTAAGAGATTTTAACCATCCAATTGATTTTCAAAAAGTTGAGAAAGTAGTATCAAGCAAGTCCATGGTCGACAGGAATATAATTGAATCTTGTTTCATAAAAAGCAGTTTTTGACAATAATATGAATATTTCCTTTGGTTTATATAAATTAGATCCATTTCTAATTAATAGAATTTGGGAAGAATTTAATAATACACTCGACAAATAATAATTTTTAAATTTCCTTTGGTAGAATAGTTTGTGGGTGAGTTGTGCAAAGGACCTATCCAAGTTGGGTCGGTGCACGTCAGGTGTTTAACCGTTGTGGGATCTGATAGTGAGGTGTTGCCAGACCCCTTATATAGCTTCCTTGGATGCTAAACTTTCATAGTTCATTGATAATGTGAGTAGTCACGAAAACGCTTGGAATTTCTCTATTCTTTCAGAGTGGTTGTTTTGCATATTCTGAAATCACCTGTTTACTGTGATCTTATTGCATATATATATATATATATATATATATATATATATATATTATATATATATATATTATATATATATATATATATATATATATATATATATATGTATATTATATATATATATATATATATATATATATATATATATATATATAATATATATATATATATATATATATATATATATATATATATATAAATATATATGCAAAGCAACCACTCTGAAAGAATAGAGAAATTCCAAGCGCTTTTGTGACTACTCACATTATCAAGGAACTATGAAAGTGAAGCATCCAAGGAAGCTATATAAGGGGTCTGGCCAGCACCTCATTATCAGATCCCACAATGGTTAAACACGTGACGTGCGGTGAGCCAACTTGGATAGGTCCTTTGCACAACTCACCCCCAAGCTATTCTACCCAAGAAAATTTAAAAATTATTTGTCCAGTGTATTATTAAATTCTTCCCAAATTCTATTAATTATAAATGGATCTAATTTACATAAACCAAAGGAAATATTCATATTATTGTCAAAACTGCTTTTTATGAAACAAGATTCAATTATATTCCTGTCGACCATGGACTTGCTTGATACTACTTTCTCAACTTTTTGAAAATCAATTGGATGGTTAAAATCTCTTACATGAATAAATAGAGCATTGGAATCTTGTCCAGTTCTAATGCTATATTTATCTTGTTTTAATCTTAGTTCGAGATTTTTAGCAGTTTGACCGTAGTAAACTTTATCGCAAATTTTACAAGGAATCTTATAGACAGATCCATCAGCATTTTGGGGGGAATTCTTTATCAAAAGTTTTTTTTACTGTATCAAGATTTTTGAATACAACTTTAATATTAAAAGTCTTAAGAAGAGAAGGCATATCAACCAAGTTTTCATGGTAAGGGAGAACCAACATATTTTTAGTTGAATAAGGCTGGTTGCCCCTTTCTGGATTATAAAAAGTGTTTCTAGCAACTTTAAAAGATTTATCAATTACATTTCTTGGGTATTTTAAATCATTACCTATTTCATAAATTTTGGATATAGGTAATGTGTTGGTCCAAGTCAGATCGAAACGTCGTTGTAATTTCTTCCCTTTTATATGTGGGTCATTTGTGTACTCTTATGAGGATGTGAAGCATGGGAGGCTAATGTTGCAATGAGGAGAAGGCTGGAGGCAATAGAGAAGTCATGTATGAGAGCAATGTGTGGTGTGAATATAATGCTGAGAATCCGTAGTTCAGAGATAGGAGAATGTGCGGGATTATCAAAACTGTTAATCAGAGGGCTAAGGAGGGCTTATTGAGATGGTTCGAACATGAAGAGAGGTTGGAACAAAATAGAATCACTTCGAGAATGTATAAATCTCTAGTGGAGGGAAGGCGGGATAGAGGTCGGCCTAGCAAAGGATGGAGGGAGAGGGAAAAGGAGCTTTTGGAAACAAGAGGTTTGGACTTCCAACAAGCATGCGTGAGCGTGTTAGATAGCTGTGAATGGAAACAAATGGTTTTTAGGACTTGCTGTGCTGTTGGAGTTTGAGCAAGGTATCATTTATGAAGGGATTCAAGGAAACCAGCAGGCCAGACTTGAGTCCTGGAGATGAGAATTACAGTGTCTGTACTATGAAGATGTTGCAATGTTGTAGTTATAACTGTAGTGTAAGCCTGGCCTCGCCCATGGCCCGGCTCAGACATTAGATAAACTCTTGAAACTTTAAGTGTGCCTCTTGCTAGACAGTGATGGAGTGAATGATAGAGAAAGTTTTTAATTTTCGGGCCACCCTTCTTTGGTGGGAAACGGCCAGTGTGATAATATATAAATATATATATATATATATATAATATATATATATATATATATATATATATATGTATATACATATACATATATATATATATATATATATATATATATTTATATAATATATATATATATATATATATATATATATATATATATATATATGTATATATTATTATCACACTGGCCGATTCCCACCAAGGCAGGGTGGCCCGAAAAAGAAAAACTTTCACCATCATTCACTCCATCACTGTCTGGCCAGAAGGGTGCTTTATACTACAGTCTTTAAACTGCAACATTAACACCCCTCCTTCAGAGTGCAGGCACTGTACTTCCCTTCTCCAGGACTCAAGTCTGACCTGCCGGTTTCCCTGAACCCCTTCATAAATGTTACTTTGCTCACACTCCAACAGCACGTCAAGTATTAAAAACCATTTGTCTCCATTCACTCCTATCAAACACGCTCACGCATGCCTGCTGGAAGTCCAAGCCCCTCGCACACAAAACCTCCTTTACCCCCTCCCTCCAACCTTTCCTAGGCTGACCCCTACCCCGCCTTCCTTCCACTACAGACTGATACACTCTTGAAGTTATTCTGTTTTGCTCCATTCTCTCCACATGTCCGAACCACCTCAACAACCCTTCCTCAGCCCTCTGGACAACAGTTTTGGTAATCCCGCACCTCCTCCTAACTTCCAAACTACGAATTCTCTGCATCATATTCACGCCACACATTGCTCTCAGACATGACATCTCCACTGCCTCCAGCCTTCTCCTCGCTGCAACATTCATCACCCATGCTTCACAACCATATAAGAGCATTGGTAAAACTATACTCTCATACATTCCCCTCTTTGCCTCCAAGAACAAAGTTCTTTGTCTCCAGAGACTCCTAAGTGCACCACTCACCCTTTTCCCCTCATCAATTCTATGATTCACCTCATCTTTCATAGACCCATCCACTGACACGTCCACTCCCAAATATCTGAATACATTCACCTCCTCCATACTCTCTCCCTCCAATCTGATATCCAATCTTTCATCACCTAATCTTTTTGTTATCCTCATAACCTTACTCTTTCCTGTATTCACTTTCAATTTTCTTCTTTTGCACACCCTACCAAATTCATCCACCAATCTCTGCAACTTCTCTTCAGAATCTCCCAAGAGCACAGTGTCATCAGCAAAGAGCAACTGTGACAACTCCCACTTTATGTGTGATTCTTTATCTTTTAACTCCACGCCTCTTGCCAAGACCCTCGCATTTCCTTCTCTTACAACCCTATCTATAAATATATTAAACAACCACGGTGACATCACACATCCTTGTCTAAGGCCTACTTTTACTGGGAAATAATTTCCCTCTTTCCTACATACTCTAACTTGAGCCTCACTATCCTTGCAAAAACTCATCACTGCTTTCAGTAACCTACCACCTACACTATACACCTGCAACATCTGCCACATTGCCCCCCTATCCACCCTGTCATAAGCCTTTTCCAAATCCATAAATGCCACAAAGACCTCTTTAGCCTTATCTAAATACTGTTCACTTATATGTTTCACTGTAAACACCTGGTCCACACACACCCTACCTTTCCTAAAGTCTCCTTGTTCATCTGCTATCCTATTCTCCGTCTTACTCTTAATTCTTTCAATAATAACTCTACCATACACTTTGCCAGGTATACTCAACAGACTTATCCCCCTATAATTTTTGCACTCTCTTTTATCCCCTTTGCCTTTATACAAAGGAACTATGCATGCTCTCTGCCAATCCTAGGTACCTTACCTCTTCCATACATTTATTAAATAATTGCACCAACCACTCCAAAACTATATCCCCACCTGCTTTTAACATTTCTATCTTTATCCAATCAATCCGGCTGCCTTACCCCTTTTCATTTTACCTACTGCCTCACGAACTTCCCCCACAGTCACAACTGGCTCTTCCTCACTCCTACAAGATGTTGTTCCTCCTTGCCCTATACACGAAATTACAGCTTCCCTATCTTCATCAACATTTAACATTCCTCAAAATATTCGCTCCATCTTCCCAATACCTCTAACTCTCCATTTAATAACTCTCCACTCCTATTTTTAACTGAGAAATCCATTTGTTCTCTAGGCTTTCTTAACTTGTTAATCTCACTCCAAAACTTTTTCTTATTTTCAACAAAATTTGTTGATAACATCTCACCCACTCTCTCATTTGCTCTCTTTTTACATTGCTTCACCACTCTCTTAACCTCTCTCTTTTTCTCCATATACTCTTCCCTCCTTACATCACTTCTACTTTGTAAAAACTTCTCATATATATATGTGTATATATATATATATATATATATATATATATATATATATATATATATATGTATATATATATATATATATATATATATATATATATATATATATATATATATATATATATATTATTATATATTATATATATATACATTATATTTATATTATATATATATATATATATAATATATATTATATATATATATATATATATATATATATATATATATATATATATATATATATTATATTATATATATATATATATATATATATAATGTAAATATATATACAGATGTAGATTTTCATCTTGGGATGCATATACATTGCAGGATCACTTACAATACCATTTGTAACAGCATTTTTATTTTGGTTTAACAACTTCAATTATTATTAGTAATACAAATGTAGTTCATCACAAAATCACTGAAACGAAACTTTTAAGGAGAAATTATTACTTTGGGAATTTACACCATAATTTTTTTTGAATTTTTGAAAGGACAGAGTATACTAAATTAAATTATACAAAAACATGAAAATTAATGCTTACATTCAACTGCAATATGTACATACAAATTGTTATAATCGAGACCCTAATTTTTAAAGGATTTGACCGGTAAGCCAGTGGAAGGCCTCGATCAGATGACCAAAAGCACCAGCTGCTGGTCATTATATGATTAAGATCCCTGTCACGAAACACTCATCCTGTTTGCTGACAAACTTTACTTAACCTAACCAGCTGAATTATATATAAGAAATGTAATACTTAAAATTAAAAGCTTGGTTGTTTGTGTTACAAAGAAGACGATGTCTATAAAATATAAACATCTCAAGAGAATACTAGAAGATCTGCTCTTCTAGCATTCAGTCTGTTCCTGGTTTTTGTAACCAGTAGTCAGTATTCTGGTCCAGTTATCCTTTAAAATTATCATAAACTGTAATAATACTTCAGCATTACAGCTGCTAGGATACTAACTAATGAAGTAAAAATTTAGAAGTTTATTAACGAAGTTGTCTAGGTGGACAAAATTAAAGTAAAAGTTTTTTTATATAATTAAGGATATAAGTTCCTACACTTTTCTTGTAAAGTAAAGAGAAATTGTACAGTATTATAGTACTGATGGCGCAGTTAATATCTTTATGGCTCTTAAGTACCATCTTGTACAGTGTCAGCAATTATAAAAAACAATACAAGTATATACAAGCATGTGTGTGAAAATGAGTGTATGTGCTCAAAGTGGTTCGTTATGTCTCAGTAAAACTTGACTCAACTTCAACAGTGACTGACTGAACGTTCTCAACTAATTTATCTTCTTGACCAACCAGGAAATCAAAATAACTTGCTTGAACAGTAAGATGAATGATTGGCTGAACAACAATTATATAACAAGCAGCAGCACAGCATCAGGAACAAAGAGACAAAATAGCTACCATAATTGGGGACCATTGGCAGATCCTCCATAAAAGGCATAAAATTCCTTTAATACTGAATCTAAGTTTAGCATAACCAGATCCCCGACTACAACAGTGCTCAGAGACCAAACAACATAGGTCAGAAGCTGTAGCTAGGGACCTGGATTAACTTAGACTGTCAGTACAACACAGCCTCAGTAAAACGTCAAAAATCACTAAGTCTGAGCAATACTCTGTGAACAGAGTTACATAGAGTTACAAGAAGTATGTCTCGACCCACCACCGAAATCATACTCTACCAAAACAGTCTAGATAATAAACATACAACCAGAGACGAGAGAGGTCTCTGGAAAGAGAGGTGTTGGTCAAGCGGTGGAGGAGAGAGCAATCAAGGGAGGACAGTCTCCAAACTCAGGTGCAATCACGTGATGCTCCCGGCAACTCCAGGACAGTGCGAGGTACATCCTGACACTAACAAGCGAGTGGTAATTAACAAGGTAGTTTACCAATGCGGACAGTCACTCACAACTCTCGAAGAGTGAGCATAGTGAAATGTAAATGTTACATCCTTCTTAATGACCTAAGCTAAGTCAAATAATAATATAAAGCAAGATATTTTCATTTTAGATAATGATGAAAATATCTGCATTATAAAATTATGTGAAAAGGCAATTCACATCAAATATATATAATATACACTGGGCCCCATTCAGGGGCACAATAGCTGGGTAGGCTGCTCAGGGATACAAAACTATTGTTGCAACCTCACCTTGAGCAGTGACTCGGACCTCATCCAAAGCATATTATCTGAGAAACTGACTAAAATAGAAGTCGTTCAATCTCATTGGATGGACTTATGTGTAACTGTGGTCTCTAACTACTTAGAATAACTGTTTTGATAGTAACTGATCTGGTCTAAATGAATGACTCTGTATTTTGCAATTCATGCCCCAAGTGCTATTTGGTTTGGCATATAAACCGGAAACTGCATTATAGCAACTACATAAAATCATAATTAGACATAAACGTGAGCTGCAGATCAAGAGTTATGTGATGTTTATATTTCTATTAAGGGCTTTGGAAACTACTTGTAATAATATCTGACAGTAAAATTGATTCTGACGTCAAATCAGTTTATTTCATATAGATAATTTCATGGACCTTGAGAAGAGAAGTAATTGGCAGTTCTTCCAACTTTGTATTTTTAATTCGTTAAATAAGTAACCAAAGCAGCTGGAGCTTTTGGTCATCTGACTGAGGCTTTTCACTGTGTTCAGGAGCTGTTACTCATCTTCATGATAAATCATATCAAATGTAAAGAGATAATTCAAGAGGCTGTACAATGGTAACTTAATGCCCTGAAATGGCCCAGAAAATTGCATTGCAATATTGATAAAATTTGTGCAGACCTGTGAAAGGCATTGTGCGGATACCTTCAAGACATCCGTGTGATTTACATCAGACAGGAATGAAAAGTCTGTGAACACTTCATGTTTTCTTTATTTGAAAACATAAATTAAAACAATAAGCAACACATCATGATATTCTCAAAAATTGACACTTCTCAAACACTGATACTTCCCAAACACTGATACTTCCCAAACACTGATATTTCCCAAACACTGATACTTCTCAAACACTGATACTTCACAAACACTGATACTTCTCAAACACTGATACTTCCCAAACACTGATGCTTGCCAAACATTGATACTTCCCAAATACTGATACTTCCCAAACACTGATACTTCCCAAACACTGATACTTCTCAAACACTGATACTTCCCAAACACTGATACTCCTCAAACACTGATACTTCCCAAACACTCATACTTCTCAAACACTCATACTTCTCAAACACTGATATTTCTCAAACACTAATACTTCCCAAACACTGATACTTCTCAAACACTCATACTTCTCAAACATTGATCCTTCCCAAACACTGATACTTCTCAAATGCTGATACTTCTCAAACACTGATACTTCTCAAACACTCATACTTCTTAAATATTGATCCTTCCCGAACACTGATACTTCCCAAACACTTATACTTCTCAAACACTCATACTTCTCAAATATTGACCTTCCCAAACACTGATACTTCTCAAACACTGATACTTCTCAAACACTGATACTTCTCAAACACTGATACTTCTCAAACACTCATACTTCTCAAATGTTGATCCTTCCCAAACACTGATACTTCCCAAACACTGATACTTCCCAAACACTGATACTTCCCAAACACTGATACTTCTCAAACACTGATACTTCCCAAACACTGATACTTCTCAAACACTGATACTTCCCAAACACTGATACTTCTCAAACACTGATACTTCTCAAACACTGATACTTCTCAAACATTGATCCTTCCCAAACACTGATACTTCTCAAACACTGATACTTCTCAAACACTGATACTTCTCAAACACTCATACTTCTCAAATATTGATCCTTCCCAAACACTGATACTTCCCAAACACTGATACTTCTCAAACACTCATACTTCCCAAACACTAATATTTCCCTAACACTTATACTTCCCTAACACTGTTACTTCCCTAACACTTATACTTCCTAAATAATAATACTTCCTAGTGAAGCTGCACTGGTAGTTCCCAAACAATATTTCCCAATGATACTGTACTGAATCTTCCCAAGCAAATAAATTTTTTTTTTAAGATTAATTCAAGTACAAGTGACATATGTTTTTTGCCCAAGTCTGTGTTACTAGTTCCCCTTTCAAAAATATATTTTTCTTTTTTTTCTGTTGCACAGAAAATTGCTGGTTTGCTAATTGGGACGATTCTTAATCAGGTGAATTATTTTTAGAGAAATCTGGAGCTACAGGTCGAGGCCCCATTATAATGTGATTAGCTTGAGAAATCGAGGTCAAACATTATTTTTGAGAGAGATGATGGCTAGCTGCAAGGGGTCACGTCCAATTTTTGAAAAATGTTATGGAAATGTTTTGAAAAACTATGATAAATTAAATTCGTCACGAATTCTCGTATGTGGGAGCTACAGTTCAGCCATCAATCAGTCAATTTAACTGTGACAATTCTAAGTCAACTTCAGCTAAATTGATTTTGTAATTGATGACTTTGTCAGTGACATTGTGATAGGAAAAGTGGGCATAAAACTGTGTTTTCATTCATTTATTTTTGTCATATTAATGAAATTAGAATTTGAATAAATGATTATAAAACTACAAGTTAATAAGACTTGCATAACATTCATATATCTTTATCCTGCAAACATTTCGACAGTTTCGCTTCCAGAATGAAGCTACACAAATGTTGCAAAAATTAAAATTCTTGAATTTTACATTGTAGTAACTCTTCTGTAGCTGCCATCATTGAGGTACACTTCCTGAACTTTCTCACTTAAAGTTTTCTTCACGCAGCTTTCGGAGGTTTCGAACAATTTTGCCTCGTTTTTTTATGGACTTACCAATTTGAGTTATTGATATGATGTGGATAAATGTAGACATTTACATATTTTTGCTATTATTTTTCTTTTTTATTTTTTTCTACGATATTTTAAAGTGTGAAATTCTTGAGCTATTTCTTTCTCCTTTTTGAAATTATTTTACGACTTATTTTGAAAACTAAACTAAGCTCTATGCCAGGATGGATCATTCACCACAAGGAATGGTGAAGTTAGGAAAGTTACTATACAATGGAGCACTACCTACCAGCCTTCCCGAAATATAACTGAAAAAGCTTATCAGACAAACTGGATCAATATTTAACAAGCCATCGCTTTGTTATTTTCCTCAAGAGGCAAATATATATGGTAGTTAACTTATACAACATATACAACAACTTCAAATATTAGAAATAAAACCTGGAAGATGTTTTAAACCCTTCAGAACATTAAGTCAAGTGTAGCTCTATTTTATTTTCAGATTTGTGAGCTTCTGTTAATTTGTTTGAACCACTGAATTGTTACTTTTATTCATCAATAAATCAATCTTTCATCACTAGTCATTAACTTTGACTGCGTTCACAAAAATTTAAAAATAATCATGAACAGCATGTTTAGAAATTATTGTTTTTCTTAAGAGACTCCAGATATTCCAGGATCCCGCACACCGATGAAGCTTTTCCATGAAAGTCATCATCTGGTCTGGGAACCCATTTTCCTGACTCTTTATTTACTGCTCGACTATAGACTGACATAACTCGATCAAACACAGATTTTTTGTCCCACTCTGTGGATGCGCTTTTCTCGTCTTTAAATAGTTGTTTAAGGATTCTTTCTTCCAAACCTTCAATGCCAACTGACCAAGTATTCCATGACTGTGTGTATCTCTTTGTATTGAATCTTGGAGCAAACCAAAGTTGCAGAGTCAATTTTCTAAGAAGGCGGCAAACTAACCAAATTTTTCTGTCATCTGTTGTAAGATGTTTGAAGTATTTATTTTCTTCTTGGTACTTACGTAATATCCACCCATCATAAATATTGGTAATGAATACAAACTCTTCTTTGTCAATAGTGGAAAGTTTAGCTTTCAGTGTTGGCACGATGTAAGAAGTCAGAAGGCAGAAATATTTATGGTTCCAAACCCAGCGTATGTACACACCTTTATGTGTGTGAAGCAAAAAAGGTGGTGCAACTGATATATCAGATTTATCTGATGATTTGCTTACATAATTCTTAATTGCTTTCTTTATATGTTTAGCAAATTCTTCTCTAAATGTAGATCCTTTCAGTGGAAGATCCTTTGCAATTATAGTGCCTTTTCCAGGTGATTCAGAACTTTTGCACATGATGTCATACTCTGGAGATACTTCATACATAAAGTCAACATAGTTGATGTGAAAAATCTCATTTCCTTCCATAAGAGGTCCAGTGAGAATGGTTTTACCTTTGAACTTCTTGTCTTCAATACTTTCAAGTAGTTTGTCTGTTTCTATTTTTATTTTATCCTTTATCTCATTAACTTTCTTCTCCTCACACATGTTATTAACTGCAGCATCAATCAAGTCATCTGGTTTGGTTATTTTTAGATAATTTCCTTTAATGTACAGAAGTTCATGTGCTCGTTTTCCATCTTCAGTTTCATTTTTGACATGAAGTGCCTCTTCACGAGTCATCAAGGGCATCTGACAATTGGAACAGAATTCTTCATATTTTTTCATTAAATCTGCAGCTGTTAGTTGAATGTTACACTTCATTTCCTTTTGAACATCATTCATTCTTGCTAAAATATATTGGTAACATTCTTTGTGTCCTCCAATGGCAGCAAGATGAGCAGCAGAGTATTTCCCAAGAGTAACTTTATCTAGTTCAGGATTTCGATACAAAAGATACTCGATCATATTTAAGCATCCATACACAGAGGCGACGTGCAACATCGTACATTCTGAAAATGGCTCTACTACCCTATTTATATCCATATCTTTAAAAAATTTCTCACAGAGTATGAAAAGTATGTAAACAAGGTCATGTTTAGCTAAAAGATATAAGAAAAAGTCATCAGGGCGCTCCAGGGTAATGTCTTGATATTCCAAGTCTTCGTCTGACTTCACCTTACTGAGTTGTTCAATGTACTTCTTAAGAATGTTTGTTTCATATTTATTGAGCTTCGTATCGTCATGTTTTCCTGAACAAATATCCTTAAGTACTTTTCTTTCATTCGCCCAATATTCTTGCAATAAATCTGCAGGCAAAATTGCTGAAGGTGGCAAAGAAAAGGTAAATGGAACCATGTTCATGTCTCTACACAGAGTGACTTGTGTATCAAAGTGATTTCCAAGGAATGCCAACTTGAAAGGATTTTCTTCATTTTGTAATGGGTGAATACAAACATCTTCTAAGCCCAGTAGAACACAAGTTAGGGAGAGGCCATGAATTGCTGCAGTACACAGTAAATCTCTCGCTTTTTTACTTCGTTCTTCATAGTTATTACTCTCCAGTATGAATTTTGAAAAATTTCCAGAGATTTTAAAAGTTTTTTGATAAGATTCCATAGCCTGAAAAAGTTCATCCTCCTCTTTTCCTGTGATTTTAGAGTCTTTTAAAGTTTGTATCTCCATCTGTATCTTCTCACTGTATGCCTGGTGAAAAATAAAAATTCATAAATATTAATAGCTTCAAATTTATATTAATATAAGTTATAATTAGAACTGGAATTGTATATAAATGCAAATAAAATAGAGCAAATAATACTTAGATGTCGTGGTTTCCTTAAGTGATGAAAACATTTCACTCATATAATGGGTTTTATCCAATGGGTGCAGAATACTGATATTGAGAAAGAAAGGTGAGGAGCATGGGAAAATTTTGATGGTAGAGAACACTACACAGTATATATAAGTGGTAATGAATATGCCTGAGCGCCGTATGCCACAGCTCCTCACCCAGAGATCTCAACTCAAAGCTCCTCACCCAGAGATCCTCAACTCACAGCTCCTCACTCCAGAGATCCTAATGCCACAGCTAACCAAAATGGCAGTGGTCACACGCCCTGCCTAGCCCCACCCTCCCAAGCACCCACCTACACCCATGTCCTGTCCTGCCCCGCGCCCACACCGACCCGAGCCGCCCCTCTAGCACCTTCTCCAGCTCTCCGGATCTCTTCCAATCCTCGATCTTTTTTTTTCGAATTTTCAGATTTTTTTTACTTTACCCATTTTTCAAGAATGTTTTGTATTCTCCATCCCCTTGGATCAAGTTTTTAGGTTCCACCTATGGAGCTACATTTTCACTCCTCCATATGGGAAGACCGCCCCACTCCCTTTAAAGTCCAATTATCGAAGGTTTTTTGTAGCCTCCACTTCCTCGGATCAGGCTTTGAGGTCACCCCTATGAGGTATGGTAAACGTTGCCCCTATGGGTACCACTATGGTAAGACCACACCACTCCCCCCTAAGATCCATAATTTTACCCACTTTTCCAAAATTTTACAGTGTTGCCAAATTTCATCCATCATTCTGAATCAATATTTAACCCCACCTCCTGAACCCATACCACTTTTTTCTCAAAAATTTAATTTTTTTTCAATACTAAGAAAAGATCTGAGTTTTACTCACTCTTCAAAGATTTTTTCTAGTCTCCACCTCCTCGGATCAACACCTTACCCACACGTCTACCACCCACTTCCACCCCTATCCCAAAATCCCTGCTTCACTTCCTCGGATCACGATCACCACCATCACCCTCTAAACACAATATTCGTGCTCCATCTTCTTGGATCAAGATTTACCCTCCACCTCCTCGGATCAAGACCTCTCTCACGCCACCCACCATCCACTCCCATCTCCCCCAAACATTTTGATTTCTTTTTCATTTTCTTGTAGTCTGAAGTTCCTCGAATCAAGATCACCATCACCCTCTAAACCCTAATATTCCTGCTCCATCTCCATGGATCAACTTCTTCTCAATATCAATAATACAAAGATTTGAGCTACTCTCCGCTTTCTTGGATCCAAATTTTGGGTCCTTCCTATGGAGAGTGCTCATACATATGCAGGTCTAAACAAGTAACTTCCTCTTACACGAACTAGCATGCATGACATCAGTATTCCTCTCATTAAGTTAAATGAACTAAAAAGTGTGTTTACTCGGCGGTCAGTGACGTCACGTGATAGCCACCCATGACCTCACTCGAGGTACAACACGACTGATCAAGCTGGGTCACTTTGTGTCCCCTTATTAACTGAAAACGAGCTAAGTTACTTTTCTTCTTGTTAACTTAAATGAATAAGTCACTTTTCTTCTTGTTAACTTATATTCAGTAAACATAGGGTAACACTAATATTTTCCTTCATTTTCCATTTTATGTATTACATTTTCTTAATTACAAGAAATCTCAGTAATACACTACATTTCATATACAACAAATACATTATACATTTCATTTTTCCACTCTTTCATTAACAACAAATACAATGACTCATTACACATTTTTCTCTAGTTCACCCACAATTTTATACATAATACGACAAAAGATTCACTTGTCAGGAATTAAGATTTCAATTCACATCTTCCACATTTCTGCCGACTGACATGGACTGCCTGGCGAGGCTCGAATGCTAACCTGAGGTACACCCTTCACCTCCAACCTCCCGACCTCAGATAAGATCTCAGGTCTCTCCATAGCATCGTCTGAGACTATGACCTGCTCTCTCTCTCTCCATCCCAACATCTCACTCTCCCCCCTCAACAATCATCTTACAACTCTCCAACAAGTCACAATTTTCACTCAGTATCCACAGTTTTCCCCGTTTACTATTTCATCAGAAAATCACCCACAACACTAACCATTTTTACCAATACAAGAAAAAAGTTGTCACACACACCTGTCTCAATTCAACAAAAAGATACAAATTTCACTTATAACCCACAATTTTCTTCTTTTGATACGAATTTTTTCTCAAATGTTCATTGCCACTAATACATACAATTTCACTCTTAACCAGCAATTTTTCCCGTTTTTACTAATTCATAAAAACGCCCCAAAAAATATTTTTACATATTACGAATATTTCCTCGTTTCAGTATTCAGCAATACATCGGTAAATACGACAAAAGATTATCTTGCCACAAATTTCACCAATACAAGAAAGAAGATTTTTACTCATAATGTTCACAACATTTCACATTATATATGCACATCTCTTCAGATTACAAAAAAAAAACACTTTCACCAACCCCACATCATGTTTACCCACACACACATGCACACCCAAACAGTAAGTACAGCTCCAGGTATGCACGAGTAGTTGCACAGGTGTTTACTCATTAAGTATAGATCCAGGTATGCATGAGTAGGTGCAAAGACATAGGCAGGGTACTGCCGGTACAGGCTCTCTCGGTACATAGCAGCATCCATGTGGAGAGTCTACGATAAGTCCATAAGCCTGGCAGCAAGATTATCCCTCCCTCTCCTCCTCCCTCTCTCCTTACTTGACTTGGGTGGCAGGATAGTAATGCACACACGCACACACGCACACACACCCTACCATAATGGACCGGTCTCATAAACCCACTCATTCCCACACATACCCACAGTTCACACTCTCCTTGTACCTCCCCTTCCTCTCTCTTTCCCTCCCTCCCTCTCTCTTTCCCTCCCTTCCTCCTCCTGCTCTCCTCCTCCTATACCTCCTCCATCTTCCCCACCTCCCCTCCCTTCCTCCCTACCTGCCTCCCCTACCTCTCTCGTTCCTTCCCTCCCTCCTCCTGCTCCTCCTCCTTCTATACCTCCATCTTCCCCACCTTTCCTCCCTTCCTCCCTACCTACCTCCCTTACCTCTCTCGTTTCCTCCCTCCCTCTCTCTTTCCCTCCATTTCTCCCCCTGCTCCTCCTCCTCCTGTGCCTCCTCCATCATCCCCCACCTCCCTTCCCTTCCTCCCTACCTACCTCCCCTATGCCTCTGTTTCCTCCCTCCCTCTCTCTTCCCCTCCCTTCCTCCTGCTCCTCCTCCTCCTATACCTCCTCCACCTTCCCCCACCCCCCCCTTCCTCCCTACCAACCTCCCCTACCTATCTCTTTCCCTCCCTTCCTCCTCCTGGTCCTCCTCCTATACCTCTCCATCTTCCCCCATACCTGCCCTCCATTCTCCCCCTCCCTCTCCCCTCGCCTCCTAGGCCTGCAAGCACACAACCCAACCCACATGCCTCACACACTCTAACACTCCCTCCCCTCCCTCTCTCTCTCTCTCCCTCTCTCTCTAACTCACACTCTCTATCTCTCTCTCTCTATCCTCCTCCTCCTCTTTCTCTAACCCTCTAGCTCACACTCAAACACACTCTCTGTCTCTCACTGTCATCCTCCTCCTATACCTCCTCCATCTCTCTCCTCACCCCTTCTTCCTTCCCCTCCTCCCTCTCCCCTCTCCTCCAAGGCCTGCAAGCACTCACATGCTCCACACACTTTGACTCTCCTTCCCCCCTCTCTAACTCACACTCAACCACACTCCCTGTCTCTCTTTATCCCACTTTCTCTCCCTCTTCAATCTTCTCTCTCATTCTCCATACTCCTTCTACTCCCCTCCCCCCCCATTGCTCTTCCCCTGTCCCCCTTAGTCCTCCCCCATCTCCCTTCCCTTTGATGCTGTCCCCACCTCCAGCTCACTATCCTTTTCCCCTCCCTGTCTCCTCCTCCCTTCTCCCCACAACAAACACCTCCCTCCCTCCCTTCCCACAACAAGCACCCCCTCCACAGCACTCTTGGCATAAGCTCTTCCTTCTGTGAAAAAGAAACACGGGACACCAAAACCCTGGACGGAGAACCAGAGGAATGGTGGATGAAGCAAGAAAATGGAAGAGAAAATAGCTGAGGAGAGCAGGAAATGGAAATTACAAATCACAGCAGCTGAAGCTAAGATACAGAGCTTTATAGAAGAACTAAAGAGTCTGAAACAGCCTAAAGAACCAAAGGACAGTACAGCCATGACACCAAGAGCTACTACATCAGTAACCGATGAGGGGACAGTAGGGGACAAAGGAGATATACTGTATGCGAAGACTCCATCGGACCCAAGGGCGGCCTGGGAAAAAGCCAGGGAGAACAGCAAGAACTAATGAGAGGACTAAAGTCAATGAAGGAGCTAAACTATACACAGAGGCTCTAACAGACAACTGCCATGTCCAGGAACAGATAAGCACAGAGACACCGGATAGGGAAGAGGCAGTAAGAAGCAATGCGTCAATGGCAGGAACTAATTTGAATCAGAGGATGCTCAGGTAAGCACAGTGGGAGGATGAAAGAGAGAGGGCTGTTTTTGTCTATGGGCGCCAAGAAGTAGATGGGGAAACTTACAAGGCAAGGAACCAGGAGGATAAAAAACCGATCAAAAGCATCATAAAAGCAATAGGAGAGGACAACATGACTCAGCTGACAAATTTTAGGAGAATTGGGTGGTTTGCAAGGAAAAAAAAGCATCCAGTCAAAGTGATTTTCAAGGCAGAGTCAGCTCGAAACTGGATCCTGCAGGAGAAAGCACACCTAAGGGACAATCAGGCATTCCGGAGTGTGTACCTCAACCGAGGCAGAACACAAGAAGAAAGGATGACACTGGAAAAGAGGGTGCAACGTCGCAAGGAGGAATGGGAGGCAAGGAAGGTGGAGAGCAGGAGAAATCAGGCCCACGTGGAAGAACAAACACAACCCCATCCAGTACCACCCACAGAAGGAACACAACCATAGCAATCCCAAAGCAAACAAACGACCTAACCCAAAACCCACTCACTGCACCCTCTGGCCCCATCCCCCTCAGCACAAACCCCATACCCACAGAAGCCCACAGTAACCCACACACCCCCTTTTTGCATAAACCCCACCCCCACAGTAACCTTCAGTAACCAGCACATCCCCCTCTGCTCAAACCCCACCCAACAGAAACCCACAGTAACCCACACAATGTACCCTCT